>CM062810.1:572397897-573080887 GCA_031772625.1 Pinus tabuliformis
ATGAGGCTGGGGATGATCTGAATCTGGGGTTAAGTCTCAGCAGGCTGCTCGCCTTTGCTGCCTCCTAATGTTTCTTAGGGATAGTATTTGGTTTATCAACAATGATGGGTGGGTGATTAGGGTCAGGATTTGCCCTAGTATGCAGTGGATTTTTCTTGGGAGCCAACTTCTAAAATCTGTCTTTAGGATTTTATTGGAAGTTTTTATAACTGCAAGGACTGGATAAAGATTTTGGAATGGCTATTTATATTTCAAAGCTAAGATGAGGATTCACTGGAAATATCTCTTCCCTAAAGCTGTCATATGTGACACGAAACAGTTTGAAGGCCTCCTGACTGATTTCAGGCTTGTTTTGTAGCTTTGAGGATGTATAGAATTTGGTTAAATCCTAAGAAGTCCCAGTGGAGTCGCCATATTATGTTAACACCCAGGTTGTTTCCTTTGACTCTAAGGGAATACGGCCGGGGTAACCACTAACCAATCTTTGGATTACAGCTTCTAGCCAAACTGTGATCAGAGAGGGCTCTCTCTTTAATATTTATCTCTGTTTTGTACTGATTTTAGGCTAGCTATAAGTTCAGTTTTGTTTAAGGTTTGGTTGGATGATAATTTCAGTCAAGGTGCTTATGCACTCTTCAAAGTGTTCTAGTCCATTGGGCTATGGAGTCAGTGGTCCTTTAGTTATTTTGAGGTGCTGAGTGATTTGCTGTAGTGATGCTGCAGAGCCAGATTAGTGTCTGAGAACAACGTTTATAATAGTGATTAAGTGGAGTGTATCCAGTTAATGCAAGGCAGTGAAGAATCTTGCAGTGAACTGCTAAAGAAACACAAGGGGAATATTGTCCTAGAAGCAATTAAGAATTTCTAGGTAGTATTCATACTTATAGAATCAATATAGACATGAGCAATTAAGAATTCATGTGCATAGTAATCTTGAAGACAAACATTTACAGTAGTAAAAATTGAGTACAAGGTGTAGCGAAACAAGTCCTGCACTATTCTTTCTTTTTACTGCTAGCTTAGTATAAGATGAGTATGATTTTGACAAACATAAGTAAAACAAGAACAGAGTTTGGAGAAAACTTGTTATTTCATCAGACAGCACAGGAATTCTGCATCAGCACATGGAGCATCATCCAGACATCAAATATTTCAGGAAATCACTGAGCTCATCCAGCCCTTTGTATTAGATAATTCTGAAAGTGTACAATACATTTGTCTCATAGAGAAAATTCCCAACCCCTTATGAGTTACTCAGGGGAGTATATATACAAAATTTACATCAAAAATATCAGCGAATGAGTTAATATCTCATTTATGATATGCTAATCTCTGGAATGCAGTAGCTGAAGGAGTGAATGCTGCAGTAATTCCTTAATGCCTCAGCTGTCAAAATAGTCAGAAGATATTTGGACTTTATGGCTGTTAGAGTCGGCTGGAGATGTGCTGTCTGAAACTTGGATAGCTGTCATTGTCTATTGATGAGTCACTTTTTTAGCTGTTTAACTGCTGACATTTGTCATGTTATTTGTCTTGTAGTGACCTGGAGCTGGCAGTGGCCGAATGACTGAAGCTACCGTGGAAAAATCTGAAGCATAAATTGCCACCAATCCTCCTTAGGCATTTGATGTCTGCGCATCTTTATCAATGTTTCCTCGGCCTCTGTATGTCTATAAAGATTGGGAGGGGTTTCAAACAGGTGATTTACTTCATTCTCAATGAAGAACAGGCCTCCAAGTTTATCATATAAGCTCTGTCCTGTGGGAGGCCCTGCTTGTTCAGATGAACTGCCAGATGCAATAATCTGATTTTCAATAGTGGTTGCCATTCTGTTGGCCATTTGATCTGGAGAGATCAGTTTTCCTGCACCACTTAGTAAGCTGGGCAGGCCTTTTGCTTGCAGCACTCCCATTTTAACTTTGTATTCCTCCACATCTGCTTGCATCTCATAGTACTTCCTCTCCACTATTTGTATATAGTTCCTGAGAGCTAGTACCTTCTTGGCAGAGAGGACAACCTCTGTTCTGTTGGGAATGCCTATAGCTGCCAATTCCTCTCTTTCATGCATGTTCAGGAAGTCTATCATTCTGTTTGCCTGCTCTGCTCTGTTCCCTAGTACTGTCTTGGCCTTCTGAATTTCTGCTTGAGATTGGCCCATTAAATCCATTTGCTCATGCATTATTTTTATTCACCTCCATTGTTGTTCTATGGATTGGCCAATTTTGGCCCATAGGATCCTCTTTATGTCGGCCATAGCAGTCTCCAGATTCAGCTCTTTCTCTAAGGCCTTTATCTTTTCTTTTTGGGCCTTTATTTCTCTGCCCTGTTCGGCTACAGTCACTTTGGACTTGTCATACTTGGCATCCAGTTCTGCCAATTTCTCCTTGGCCTTCTTTATTTCATCTGTCTGGAGCTCCATTGCTTTGACGGCCTTGGTCAATTCCTCTACACTTGGGCTGGCATCTGGAGTTGTTGTTGTTCCTGCTGCTTCTGTTGTGGGGGCCACTGCTGCCCCTGAAGTTGCTGCTGTTGTTGAAGTAGTTGGAGGAGCTTGGGGAGTGGATTCTGCCTGTTAATCTTGTAATTCTCCTTCCAGCTCTCTCTCCAAATCCCTGATCCTCTGGTCTTGGTGCATTAGGAGGTCTAATTGGTCATCGACCTATTTTTGCTTTTGAAGCTCTGTGGTTTGAGGGTGCTCTGTCGGCTGCAGCTTCAATCTTTTCTTCAAGGCATTGAGGTCATCATCATTCTTCTTCATAAGGGCCTTCACACCCTTTGGATCACTAGGATCATGTCCTAGATCAATGATGATCTCCTCCAAAGATTTTATTCTGTTATCTTTGGCCAGGGAGGACATTCTCTCAAAATCCAACTGAGTGTTGGTATTTTTGAGTGACTCCTTTAGTTCATGGGCCATGGTTGCCTTCTCCACCAAAGTTGCATACACCATTTCTCCAGTTTGTTTGTGGAGTTCTATTTGGTCCATGGGATGGATGTTTTTGGCCATGACCTCCACCCTTGTCTTCACAAAATCTGCAGCTGATGTAGGCTGAGGTTTTGTAGGCTTGAAATGACTAAATATCATTTTTTCTTCTTTAATTTCATATACAGACATTAATCTCTCTTGCTGGGCTGGTGTAGCATCTATAAATTGCTTGTAGACCTCAGCCCTGAGCAGCTCATTTTGAGCCTTTATTTGTTTGAAAGAAGCCTTGGTGCTCTTGGGCTTCTTGTTTGTTGGGAAGAAGAGGACACCTCCAACCCGAGTTGTAAAGTTTGCTCCTGCTGAAAGGAGCTTGTACCTGTATGCTGACTGCCCTCCCTGTCTTTTCTTGCACTGTCCAAGACATCTTCAGTAATGTCTTCTACCTCTGCGGAGTCTGCTCTTTTCCTTTTGGCTTCTGGCTGGTGGGAGGATCCACTGAGAGCAGTGGACTCTTCTCTATCTATTTTTGTCCCCCTTTCCTCATGTGCCGGGGTCTGTAATATTGGAGCAGTTACTGGCTCAGTTTGTGGGGGTTGAATTTGCAGTGCTGGAGCTGCTGGTAGCTCAGTTTGTGGAAGGACAGTTTTCCCTTGCTGTTGCTCTTGCTGCTGCTCACCTGAAGGGGCAGACTTTTCTTTCATTGTTTGTTCTTCTGCACCCATTATCCCTTTGCCTTTATCTAATACTGGTGCTGCTGTGGAAGATGCCTTTATTACTGGTGCAGTCCTTGAGGCTGAGATCCCTTCTCCCACTAAATAAGGCGGTCTGAAAGGTACCTGCTACACATAGTCTATGTCAATAGTTTTTTCAAGCTCCTTCACATTCTTTAGCATTGTCTCTTCCTCAGTTAGATTTTCAACTAGAGTATCCATCTGCCATTCTTGCAGGTTGGCATATTTTTCAATGTGTGGGTACTGGCAATGCTTAATGCCTATAAGCCTATACTTGTTTCTCCTAGCAGTGATGAAACCTTCAGGGTCATAAGGAACCCACCGAAAACTATAGGACAACTTGTATTTATCCTTAAGGATTAGGTCTGCATCTTCCCACCCTTCTTTCTTGTTCATGATGAAGGGGCCCAACTGGTGTTTGAACTTGAGGTGGGCCTTATTTTTGGCGCTGTGGAAATGGGTGAGGTCGGACTGAATCAACTGCCTGTAATACTCCAAGGAAAATAACCTCATAGGTACATATTTTGGGAGCCTGTATGGACAGAGCTCACAGCCATAGATCCTAATGACAGTATGGTTCTCATATAGGTACCAGTCACCTATTTTATATTTTTTGGAAAGCTGCAGAGCTTTCTTTATCTCATTTGATATTCTGGGAGGAGGGGACCTCATCAACAGGCAAGAGACTGGGTATACAAATTGGTCAACAAATTCACAGTAGGTATAGGGTGAATTTGTGACTTTGTGATAGACAGAGGTCCAGAAGATGACAGATCTTCTTTCCCCTCTGTGATCCAGCTTTTTGATGTAGCATCGGAAGGCTTCAGAATAATAGTACATGAACAGGTGGTAAATATAGGCCGAGTACTTGAAGACCCCCTGTCTGTCCACTCTGCTCAACTGATCATGAATCTTGTTAGCTATGAACTTGGCAAAGTTATATTTGCGGGCAGGGGGTTGGCGTTGGCTCTAAGCAAATTGCAATACCAGCATTGTTTTATCCACATGCTCACTGTTTTTGTATCCCAACACATAGGCAATCATGTCCAGTAAAATCCTGCCTACATCATTGAAATGGACATCCAGGTAGGGAGGTGGCCCTGTAGGCTGGCACTCAAGTCTCATGAATGTCCTGGTGACCTTTTGAATCTCCTCACTGGTCATCTTGTCACCAGTCTCCAGCAAATAGTTCATGGAAAATGGGATTAGCAACTCTGTCTGATCAAAATGTAACATTTTGTTGATGGAATCAGCATTAATGTAGAAAAGGATCCTCCCAGATGGAGTGCTAATAGCTCTGTGCTGCACATCATAGTTTTCAGCACATAGTTGAATGATTTCAGGGAAGACATTTACAGCTGGGAGACAATAGTATGGTAGGTTTGACTCTCATATCCCATGTGTACCATAACCATCCTTATAGTCCTCTCTCAATTGACAGAAGGTCTGCAAGAAGTCCCTGTTACCCTCAAAGTCTTCAATAAGATAGTCCTTGTCAGCAAACGCCAAGGTTTCCAGCTCTTTATTTGGTGGATTTAATGGAGCTACACTGAGGGATGAGGATGCAGAAGTAGCCATTGTAAAACTTGACTTTGAAATAAGGTGATGGCAATGGTTTGCATAGTTCTTTAAGAGTTTAAGTAATAGGCCAAATGTAGACCAAGTCTGAAGTGTTTTTCTCAGTGGAAAATGCAAGCTAGTTTCTATAGTTTGTTGCAAATTCACAGGGATGTGAATTGCTAAGGTTAAGTTGCAGAGGGTATGAGGTTTCCTTTGGTAGAAATTGCAGCTGGCCTGTACTCGGCAAAAGGGAACAATGCCGAGCACCTCGAGGATAATTTTATGGTTCTGGCCCATGGAACGACTGTTTTAATGTCAATTTTTAGTTCTGGGGGCAATGCAAGTTACTTTAGCTGACTCTTAGTTAGCAGACAGAGCTAGACTGTGGATTTTGACCAGTCTTCAATGGTGAATTTACAGAGAAATGGAATGCATGGGCAAAATGGGGAAATCTGGTGAAATACCTGGAAAAACGTTTGACAGGCCTGAGGGCCGAACTGTACAGGCTCAATGTAGCTGAATTCTTGACTTGTAGCGGTCTGAATCTTGAATTTGATGGTTGGAAATGAATTTTCGCGGCAGCTGGTTGACAACGGCTACGTCGTTTGTTTGCGAAAATGACCGCAAATGGCTAATTTGGTCGTTTATAATGACAAATTTGGAAAAAACATGTTATTGGCGCTTTTCCGCCGATGATGTCAGCATGACGTCATGGTGGGGCCCGGGTACGGAGGTGACGTGGCTGTTGAGGTGTAGGCCAGGGTGGCAGGAGATGGTGGCAGGTAGATGTGGTGGCAGGGCTACGTGGAGGGCCACGGGACGTGGGGGTGGGCGGAAGCGACATGACATCAGGCTGACGTGAGGGTGACGTGCTCCGGATGGGTGGTAATGGGGAGGCGGTAAGTGGGTTCCCCGCACCATGTTTGGGCCAAAGGCGGTATCGGGGAGGGGGCTCTGAACAACCCCACCGCCTGCCACGCGTCCTTGTACGGGGCGGAAAACCATTTTCCTCGGACGCTAAAGGTCGGCAGATCCGAGCCCATGAATACCCGCCCACCGTTAGATCATGGGTGGCGGAAGATCGATGGCTGGTGGGACCTGCGATGGATCGTGCAAGTTGGGGGGACCCGCTGGCCTATTAAAATACTCAATTTAATATTTTTAGGCGGAAAACGTTGGAGTTAAGGGTTTTTCGTGTGTTTTTGGGGATTTTTGGGTTTTTCAAGGGTTTTATAAGGGAAAAGAGGTTTTTAGGAGTGGGTTTAGCTGGGGGAAAGGTTGTTGCTCATAACCAAAGGTTAGAACAGGCCCAAGACAGGGTTGAACACAGCCCCTGGTGGATTGAAGTCTCCTTAAACAACTTATTTGGCTATAGTGCCAAGGGGAGGGATATTTATACTATGTTTGGGGTTTATACACCATGGTGTTATACTAGTAGGGAAAAGGGTAACATAGGGGAATTATATAATAGAGTTAGGGTTAATATGGATGAAAGGAGTGGAGGGGGGGAGATAACACTAAGTTTATTTGAAAATAACTTAGCTTAGGGAGTAGATCAAAATAAAAAGACTTTTAGACAAGAAATGTGGCTTCTAATAGGACTAAGAACCACCATAAAACCATTAATTCTTCCATGTATCTCAACTGATGATGGGATGTTAGTAATGAATGGGAAGAGGGGAGGAAGGGAGGCTAGACATGCTTCTTTGCTTGCTGCAGCCTGATGGAGCAGAACACCTTCTCAATTCATTGATTTTGCTTCATGAACAAGGCTACCACACATTCAATTTGTAAGAAATGATATTTCTGCAACCCCAACTGCCTACCCATCTATTTTCCTAGCATTTTTTTATTTCTTCTTGGAGGGTGCACTTAGGCTTGCAGACCCTTATTTGCCTTTTCTTTTGTTTTTCTATCTACTTCTACCCCTTTTTCTTCCAAGGTCCTAGATTAGGCAGGTTGGAACCTTAATTCTCTACCTAACTACCTTTTTCTACCAAGATTAAATTGTTTGGACATACTTCTTTCTCTAATCTACAACAAAAATTGAGACATGGCATGACCCAGTTTAGGCTATTGGATCACCCATTGAGAAGTGTAACATCACTAATAAAATGCACATGTGTGCCTTTCATCAGAATATGAGGTCTTTGCCTTGCCAAAGTAGATCATATTGGCATTTCCCAAGCCAATCATGAAAAATGAAACCTATTGGTATAGGTAGCTAACAGTGGCTCCACTTGGGGACGGTTTTTCTTCTTGAAAGACCAAGAACAGGAGGTCAGAATGCCCTAGTCATTGATCTATTTTTACGAAAACTTGTAATTTCTCTTCTTGTAGTTTCAAAATTTGGAGGCCACAACCTCTGTGGAATTTCTGAGACACTAAGCCCCCTTCTGCTTATTTACAGCAGCATTCTCAAAATGAACTATTTACATGTTGAAAAGAAAAGATATATACAGCTGTCTTATGTACAGAAGGGAAGACCCTGTTATGTGGATGAAAAGTGATCAAAATAGTGTTTCAACATCCTGTCATTTATAGGGCCTTCACCTAGGTCGGTGCCATCCAAATTCTCCAAAAAATAAGTGTTATTTCCTTGTAATGCTTGAATGACAAAAGGTCTTGTCCAAAGGGAATCAAATTTGCCATGTTTTCCTTTATCTTCTCTTCCTGAATCCCACTTGAGCACCTTGTTCCCTATAAAAAATTCTTCAGCTTTGGTTCTTTTGTCAAAGGCTTTCTTCAGCTTCTCTTGAAGTATTTGGACTCTGTTATACACTTGATCTCTAGTTTGTTGTAGACATATGATTTGATTCACCCTCCTTTGCATATCATTGGGCTCAGCTTGACTCTCTTGCAGTAGTTTCATGACAGGAACCCCTAGTGAAGAAGGAAATTTGGCTTCTAGTCCATAGACTAACTCATATGGGCTGACCCCAATGGACCTCTTGGTTGTTAGCCTATCTGCCCATAAGGCATTCACTAGTTTCTTATGCCAATTCTTTTTGTTTTCTTCCAACACTTTCTTTATGATGTTTACTAGGCTTTTATTTGATGATTCAGCTAGGCCATTCCCTTGAGGGTAGTAAGCAGTGGAGTGGCCCAAAGAAATCTGAAATTTGTGGCAGAAGTTGACCATCTTCATGGATCTGAAAGCAACAGCATTGTCTGTTATTATCTTGTTGGGGCAGCCAAATCTAGACAGTATGTTATTCTCCAAGAACTGAATAATTGTTGAATCATTTGCCTGTCTACATGGAATGGCCTCAACCCATTTGGTAAAGTAGTCTGTGGCTGTGAGGATCCATCTATGTTGGCCTGAAGATGAGGGATGAATTTCTCCAATGAAATCCAAGCCCCATTGCTGAAAAGGTCTTTCCGTTGCAATAGGCCTCAAAGGAAGAGGCAACAACTTTCTTTTTCCCTCAAATATTTGACATTTATGGCATGAGGTAGTAAAATTCTTAACATCAGAGAACAAAGTGGGCCAATAGTAACCAGCCCTGAGTATTTTATCCACAGTGGACTTCCAATACAAGTGTCCACCACAATCACCTGCATGAAATTCTTCCTTGATCTTGTTAGTCTCATTTTCAATCAAGCAGTTCAATAAGATACCCTCATGGTTTTTCCAAAGCAAATTGCCATTCATAACACAGAATCTTGAGGCTTTCATTTTCACAAACCTACACTTAGTTCTGGACAGTCCTGGGGGAGCACACAAGTTTTGTAACACATAACAGATATCAGAATACCAGGGGGATTTTTCAAAGGCTACATTGATCTTTGGAGTCGCCATCTCCGGTTCACTGTCCAGTTGATTTATGTCCAAGGCTTGGAAATTTGTTTCAGACATTAATTTGGCCAAGCCCTACCCTTTTATCAGTTTTGTAGGTTTTATTTCAATATCAAATTCCAAAATGTTGGCAATCCATTTTCCTCTTCTACCTTCCAAGTTCTCTTGAGTAAGTATGTCTTTCACAATTGGGCTTGGTACATAGGCTATAACATGGGAGTACAGGATGTAGATCCTAAAGTCTTTAATCGCTTTGACCAAGACATATGCTTGCTTTTCCATGATTTGGTATTTCAGGGGTGCATATCTAAGAGCTTTACTAAAGAAAGAAATGGGTTTCTCATTTCCTTGGTCATCTTTCTGTAATAAAACAACGACAATTATGTGTTGGGAGGCAAAGGAAAATATGATAAATTCCCTATCAAATTGTGGGTTTGTTAGAAGTAGGGTTTGGGTGAGGGTCACCTTTATTCCTTGAAATGCTTGACTTGCTTCTACTGACCATTTTACCTTTGAATCCTTTTTAAGCATATTATTGAGTAACGTACTTAATTCGGCCAGATTTGGGATAAATCTCCTTAGAAAGTTGATTTTCCCCAAGAAGGCTTGTAATTCCTTCACATTTCTTGGATGAGGCATTTGTAAGATGGCCTGGATTCGGTCTGGATCAATCCTAATTCCATATTTAGAGATGATGTGACCTAACAGTTTACCTTCCTCCAAACTAAACAGGGATTTTTTAGGATTTAAGGAAATCCCATATTTCCTACAAGTTATGAATATCTGTCTCAAATGTTTCAAATGTTCTTGGTCGGATATGGAAAAAGGTGTGAGGTCATCTAGATAAATGACAAGGAAGTCATGAATCTCTTTGGCAAAAGCAATATCCATTGCCCTTTGGAATGTGGCCCCTGCATTCTTCAACCCAAAAGGCATTTTAACATATTTGAAGGTTCCCCATGGGGTTGTAAATGTTGTTTTGTCCTGATCATCAGGATGTACTAGGATCTGGTTGAAACCTGAGAATCCATCAAGTAGAGAAATTCTCGAGGCCCCCACTACTCTCTGCAAGATGTGGTCCATCTTGGGTAAGGGGTAATTATCTTTCAAGGATACTTGATTTAAGTTCCTTAGATCAACACAAAGCCTTATTTCACCAGTTTTCTTTCTTGTAGGGACTAAGTTTGAAATCCAATCAGAGAATCTGATTGGTGCTATGATACCTGCCTTAAACATTTTCTGTACTTCTTGTTCCATTGCTGGGAGAAGCACAGGATTAATTCTCCTAAGTTTTTGTTTAAAGGGTTCTTGATCTGGTTTGAGAGGGATGGTGTGTTGAATTACAGAGGTGTCATAGGATTTTAAATCCTCATAACTCCAGGCAAAGACATCCTGGAACTCCTTAAAAAGGTCGATGTATTTAGGCTTTTGATCAGGGGGTAAAGCAGCAGACAGCTTTATGATTTTGGGTTGTTCAGCAGTCCTAATGTTGCACTCTTCTATGGCAGTGTTGAGAGGCTGCATTTTTGGTTTGCTGGGAACATCATTGGAATCAAAAATGTCTTCTAGAGGGGCTAAGCCAGTGGGAAGGAAATTGTCCTTCAATTGTATAACTTCAGCTTCATCATCAGCTGTCTCTTCACAATCAATTTGTTGAATTTCTAGTATGTTGTCTTTGTTAAAAATTGTAGGATGTAGCATTTGGTTAGCTTTTTTAGGGGATATTTCTTTTTTATTCTGTTCATCCTGTATTCGTGATTGACTTGCTCTTTCAAGTATTTGTGATTGACTTGCTCTATCATTGTCAATACTTAGTCCTGAAAATACTTGCTGCAAAGTCAAGAAGTTGTTTATTTGCATGTCATCATCAAACACTTGCCAATCCTTGACATTGTTTGGGACAGATGGTCTGTGTTCTATCTCAGCTGTAAAGCAATGGTGGGGCTCAAAAGGTATCTTGCAGGTACTTGCAAATGTGGCCAAGCTATGAGCATGAAGGTTCTGAGTCCTAGGAATTTTGGTAATCTGAAATTCGGTAAACGAATTTAATAATTCAGCAGCAGCAGACCTATAGGACCTCAGTCTTTTTTCATTGGTGACAAAATTACCCTTGACTTGTTGGATAACTAGGTGTGAATCTCCTAGGATTGAAACTTTTATAGCTTGAAGGGACTTTACTAGCTTGAGACCTAGTAAAAGAGCCTCATATTCAGCCATGTTGTTAGTGCATCTGAAGTTCAATCTATAAGCTCTGCCCTCTGCATGACTGTTTTGTTTATTATGTATCCAGACACCAGCTCCTGCCCCTAACTTGTTGACTGACCCATCAAAATCCATGAACCATAGGATCTGTTGGTCTAGGGGAGACTTAACAACTTCTCCGTGGTCAGGGACTGTGAGCTGAAGTTCTGGTTTTGTATTTCGTTCATCCTTTAGAACAGTCTCATCACTTGTTTGGATCAGCTTTACTTCTAGGATAGCAGTATCTTGTTCACTACAGCCCTACTCTTGTTTTGATGTCTTGGTTTCATCATTATTTTTTGGACCTCAACTGTCATTGAAGAGAATGTATGAATCTATATCAGAATGGACAGCATATATGGGAAAGTTTTGAGGTTTCTCTTCACTGCTGACCATATATTTCATGAGGGATTCCCTATATAGTCTCTTGGGTTGACCAAAGACTGTGATTGTGGCATATGACATGTCTAACTGTAGGGAACCTTGGAGTTTAGCCCCCCATGATCTTGATAACAGCATCCCATACTTGGGTGGGATATCAGCAACTACAACATCCATTAGGATTGTTTTGTTTGGGTATTGGACAAGGGATGCACACAAGTCCTTTATCAAGCCTAAACATTTGACTTGGCTGGAGTCAAATGAGAATAGGTCCTTATATGGTCTTGTAATGTCTAGGTTGAGCCTCTCCATCACTGATTTAGGCATAAGGTTATGAGAAGCACCTGAATCAAACATTGCATTGTGTAGTATCTTTTCATGCACGTGTAAACTAACATAGAAAGGTAATATCCCTGTGACAGCTATTTTTCCATCAACCTCTGGACCGAACAGCAATTCTGGGGTGTCATCCAACACATTGACATTATCTTTACTATGAGTGAGTTGAAGAGATTTCTTGATCTGTTGTTTGTAGATGTCATGTTTGGCTAATTCTGAGAGAGGAATGGCCACTTTCAGTTTGCCAATTTCAGCCTCCAAGTCAAAAGGTTTTTCAGTTTGAACCTTAGTGTGGTGGGCAGCAACCTTTTCTTTGTTCACTGCGTTTTCTTCTTGATCTTTGTCTTGATCTTGGGGCCTATGTTTGTCATTCATTCTTTGAGGATTATCAGTTGGTTTAGGCTGCAAAGAAGGTACAACCAGTGGCTGTTGTGTTGAGGACATTTGTTCAGTATTCTCTTCCACAATTTCCTCTGTTGCAGGTGAATCAGTTATGTTGATTGGTTCAGTGACTATGGCCCTTTTAGGCTGCAGCCTGTCCCTTGGTTTCTCAGGCTGTGTTATATTTACAGTTCTGCTCCTTAATTTGTACTGTTTATGAACTTCATAAGCAGCTGTGTCATAGTCTTGTTTGAAGTCAAATGACTCACCTGATTTGGTTTGGAATTGCGGAATATCATCATCTTTGTGATCTTCTTGACTTAGGAAAACTTGATGCCCATCATTCAAACCCATCAGGTTGATGTGGGTGTCATCTTCTTGCTCTTTTGAAGTAGATGTTTCAGCATAGTTTTCTTGAAATGGAGGTCTGATTTCTGGATCAGCATTGGCCTTGCCAACGTTTGGGTTTGGATTTCTCCTAAAATTTGGATTCCTAGGAGGGTTGTTTTGAGGTGCTTCCCATGATGATTTTCTCTCTACCGATTCCACTCTGTCACCCAATATTTTCATTCCATTGAGTATTGCATCCAGCTTTTGATCAAAAGCAGAGGGTTCTTCTTTGAAGGCTGTTCTTTTTTCCAACCTTGCTCTATTTCTTTTGGCAATCAGGTTAGCTTCCACTGTGACAGCAACCTTTTGGGCCTCTGCAAGGGTTTGGGGGTCTCTTTCCTTTAACTGGTAGGCCATGTCAGGGTCAAAACCATCAGGGAATTTGTACAAAGCTAAATCAGGAGGGGGTCTTAAATTTTGTGGGATTGCGTTATATACGTTGTTGAATCTTGCACAATACTCCAAAACAGTCTCTTGGGGACCTCTTTTGATAGTGTCATATTCACCAAGTATGTGCAGAGGATCCTTCTTCTTCTCCCATCTGCTAGTAAATGCTTGATAAAGCTCATCAGGAGTTGTGATGGAATCTGCATTCAGGGATCTAAACCAGGTTCTTACATCCCCAGTTAAGCTTTGAACAAACATCCTCATTCTCACACTGTCATCATCTATTTCATAGGTCTCAAAATGGTCTTGCATTCTTTTGGCATGCTGAACAGCTGTCAAAGGACCAGTGGAGTCAAAATATGAGATTTTGGTTTGGTAGTCTTGGGGTAGAGCTGCAGCATTAGCTGGTATTTGTAGAGGTGCATATTTGTTAGCCATATTCACAAGGTTTAGAGGATTAACAGGGGCAGCTGGGACAATAGGAATAGTGGGTACCACAGGGGTAATAGGTAGGGGTGAACCTAAAGTGTTGGTCAAGGGGATATGTGCAGTGGATGAAGATGTGAGAGGAGGACTTTGAGATGTGGATGGTGAACTAGGAGAACTAGGGGTAGACCGGAAAAGGACCTTGCATGGAGTAGATATGAGGCTGGGATTATCTGAATCTGGGGTTAAATCAGCAGGCTGCTCCTGCCTTTGCTGGCTCCTAATGTTTCTAGGGATAGTATTTGGATTATCAACAATGATGGGTGGATTAGGGTCAGGATTTGCCCTAGTATGCCGTGGATTTTTCTTGGGAGCCAGCTTCTAACTGTCTTTAGGATTTTATAGGAAGTTTTTATAACTGTAAGGACTGGATAAAGATTTTGGAATGGCTATATATATTTCAAAGCTAAGATGAGGATTCACTGAAAAAGCTCTTCCCTAAAGCTGTCAATGTGACACAGAAACAGTTTTGAAGGCCTCCTGACTGATTTCAGGCTTGATTTGTAGCTTTGAGAGATGTATAGAATTTGGAAAATCCTAAGAAGTCCCCAGTGGAGTCGCCATTTATGTTATCACCCAGGTTGTTCCCTTTGACTCTAAGGGAATACGGCCGGGGTAACCACTAACCAATCTTTGGATTACAGCTTCTAGCCAAACTGTGATCAGAGAGGGCTCTCTCTTTAATATTTATCTTCTGTTTTGTACTGATTTTAGGCTAGCTATAAGTTCAGGTTTGTTTAAGGTTTCGGTTGGATGATAATTTCAGTCAAGGTGCTTATGCATTCTCCAAAGTGTTCTAGTCCATTGGGCTATGGAGTCAGTGGTCCTTTAGTTATTTTGAGGTGCTGAGTGATTTGCTGTAGTGATGCTGCAGAGCCAGATTAGTGTCTGAGAACAACGTTTATAATAGTGATTAAGTGGAGTGTATCCAGTTAATGCAAGGCAGTGAAGAATCTTGCAGTGAACTGCTAAAGAAACACAAGGGGAATATTGTCCTAGAAGCAATTAAGAATTTCTAGGTAGTATTCATACTTATAGAATCAATATAGACATGAGCAGTTAAGAATTCATGTGCATAGTAATCTTGAAGACAAGCATTTACAGTAGTAAAAATTGAGTACAAGGTGTAGCGAAACAAGTCCTGCACTATTCTTTCTTTTTACTGCTGGCTTAGTATAAGATGAGTATGATTTTAACAAACATAAGTAGAACAAGGACAGAGTTTGGAGAAAACTTGTTATTTCATCAGATAACACAGGAATTCTGCATCAGCACATGGAGCATCATCCAGAAATCAAATATTTCAGGAAATCACTGAGCTCATCCAGCCCTTTGTATTAGATAATTCTGAAAGTGTACAATACATTTGTCTCATAGAGAAAATTCCCAACCCCTTATGAGTTACTCAGGGGAGTACATATACAAAATTTACATCAAAAATATCAGCGAATGAGTTAATATCTCATTTATGATATGCTAATATCTGGAATGCAGTAGCTGAAGGAGTGAATGCTGCAGTAATTCCTTAATGCCTCAGCTGTCAAAATAGTCAGAAGATATTTGGACTTTATGGCTGTTAGAGTCGGCTGGAGATGTGCTGTCTGAAACTCGGATAGCTGTCATTGTCTACTTGATGAGTCACTTTTTTAGCTGCTTTAACTGCTGACATTTTTCATGTTATTTGTCTTGTAGTGACCTGGAGCTGGTAGTGGCCGAATGACTGAAGCTACCGTGGAAAAATCTGAAGCATAAATTGCCACCAATCCTCCTTAGGCATTTGATGTCTGCGCATCTTTATCAATGTTTCCTCGGCCTCTGTATGTCTATAAAGATTGGGAGGGGTTTCAAACAGGTGATTTACTTCATTCTCAATGAAGAACATGCCTCCAAGTTTATCATATAAGCTCTGTCTTGTGGGAGGCCCTGCTTGTTCAGATGAACTGCCAGATGCAATAATCTAATTTTCAATAGTGGTTGCCATTCTATTGGCCATTTGATCTGGAGAGATCAGTTTTCCTGCACCACTTAGTAAGCTGGGCAGGCCTTTTGCTTGCAGCACTCCCATTTTAACTTTGTATTCCTCCACATCTTCTTGCATCTCATAGTACTTCCTCTCCACTATTTGTATATAGTTCTTGAGAGTTAGTACCTTCTTGGCAGAGAGGACAACCTCTGTTCTGTTGGGAATGCCTATAGCTGCCAATTCCTCCCTTTCATGCCTGTTCAGGAAGTCTATCATTCTGTTTGCCTGTTCTGCTATGTTCCCTAGTACTGTCTTGGCCTTCTGAATTTCTGCTTGAGCTTGGCCCATTAAATCCATTTGCTCATGCATTATTTTTATTGACCTCCATTGTTGTTTGATGGATTGGCCAATTTTGGCCCATAGGATCCTCTTTATGTCGGCCATAGCAGTCTCCAGATTCAGCTCTTTCTCTAAGGCCTTTATCTTTTATTTTTGGGCCTTTAATTCTCTGCCCTATTCGGCTACAGTCACTTTGGACTTGTCATACTTGGCATCCAGTTCTGCCAATTTCTCCTTGGCCTTCTTTATTTCATCTACCTGGAGCTCCATTGCTTTGACGGCCTTGGTCAATTCCTCTACACTTGGGCTGGCATCTGGAGCTGTTGTTGTTCCTTCTGCTTCTGTTGTGGGGGCCACTGCTGCCCCTGAAGTTGCTGCTATTGTTGAAGTAGTTGGAGGAGCTTGGGGAGTGGATTCTGCCTGTTTATCTTGTAATGCTCCTTCCAGCTCTCTCTCCAAATCCCTGATCCTGTGGTCTTGCTACATTAGGAGGTCTAATTGGTCATCGACCTGTTTTTGCTTTTGAAGCTCTGCAGTTTGAGGGTGCTCTGTGGGCTGCAGCTTCAATCTTTTCTTCAAGGCATTGAGGTCATCATCTTTCTTCTTCATAGGGGCCTTCACACCCTTTGGATCACTAGGATCATGTCCTAGATCAATGATGATCTCCTCCAAAGATTTTATTCTGTTATCTTTGGCTAGGGAGGACATTCTCTCAAAATCCAACTGAGTGTTGGTATTTTTGAGTGACTCCTTTAGTTCATGGGCCATGGTTGCCTTCTCCACCAAAGTTGCATACACCATTTCTCTAGTTTGTTTGTGCAGTTCTATCTGGTCCATGGGATGGATGTTTTTGGCCATGACCTCCACCCTTGTCTTCACAAAATCTGCAGCTGATGTAGGCTGAGGTTTTGTAGGCTTGAAATGACTAAATATTATTTTTTCTTCTTTAATGTCATATACAGACATTAATCTCTCTTGCTGGGCTGGTGTAGCATCTATAAATTGCTTGTAGACCTCAGCCCTGAGTAGCTCATTTTGAGCCTTTATTTGTTTGAAAGAAGCCTTGGTGCTCTTGGGCTTCTTGCTTTGTTGGGAAGAAGAGGACACCTCCAACCTGAGTTGTAAAGTTTGCACCTGCTAGAAGGAGCTTGTACCTGTATGCTGACTGCCCTCCCTGTCTTTTCTTGCACTGTCCAAGACATCTTCAGTAATGTCTTCTACCTCTAGGGAGTCTACTCTTTGCCTTTTGGCTTCTGGCTGGTGGGAGGATCCACTGAGAGGAGTGGACTCTTCTCTATCTCTTTTTGTCCCCCTTTCCTCATGTGCCGGGGTCTGTAATATTGGATCAGTTACTGGCTCAGTTTGTGGGGGTGGAATTTGCAGTGCTGGAGCTGCTGGTAGCTCAGTTTGTGGAAGGACAGTTTGCCCTTGCTGCTGCTCACCTGAAGGGGCAGACTTTTCTTTCATTGTTTGTTCTTCTGCACCCATTATCCCTTTGCCTTTATCTAATACTGGTGCTGCTGTGGAAGATGCCTTTATTACTGGTGCAGTCCTTGAGGCTGAGGTCCCTTCTCCCATTGAATAAGGCGGTCTGAAAGGTACCTGCTGCACATAGTCTAGGTCAATAGTTTTTTCAAGCTCCTTCACATTCTTTAGAATTGTCTCTTCCTCAGTTAGATTTTCAACTAGAGTATCCATCTGCCATTCTTGTAGGTTGGCATATTTTTCAATGCGTGGGTACTGGCAATGCTTAATGCCTATAAGCCTATACTTGTTTCTCCTAGTAGTGATGAAACCTTCAGGGTCATAAGGTACCCACCAAAAACTATAGGAAAACTTGTATTTATCCTTAAGGATTAGGTCTACATCTTCCCACCCTTCTTTCTTGTTCATGATGAAGGGGCCCAACGGGTGTTTGAACTTGAGGTGGGCCTTGTTTTTGGCACTGTGGAAATGGGTGAGGTTGGACTAAATCAACTGCCTGTAATACTCCAAGGCAAATAACCTCATAGGTACATATTTTGGGAGCCTGTATGGACAGAGCTCACAGCCATAGATCCTAATGACAGTATGGTTCTCATATAGGTACCAGTCACTTATTTTATATTTTTTGGAAATTTGCAGAGCTTTCTTTATCTCATTTGATATTCTAGGAGGAGGGGACCTCATCAACAGGCAAGAGACTGGGTATACAAATTGGTCAACAAATTCACAGAAGGTATAGGGTGAATTTGTGACTTTGTGATAGACAGAGGTCCAGAAGATGACAAATCTTCTTTCCCCTCTGTGATCCAGCTTTTTGATGTAGCATGGGAAGGCTTCAGAATGATAGTACATGAACAGATGGTAAATATGGGCCGAGTACTTGAAGACCCCCTGTCTGTCCACTCTGCTCAACTGATCATGAATCTTGTTAGCTATGAGCTTGGCAAAGTTATATTTGCGGGCAGGGGGTTGGCGTGGGCTCTAAGCAGATAGCAATACCAGCATTGTTTTATCCACATGCTCACTGTTTTTGTATCCCAACACATAGGCAATCATGTCCAGTAAAAGCCTGCCTACATCATTGAAATGGACATCCAGGTAGGGAGGTGGCCCTGTAGGCTGGCACTCAGGTCTCATGAATGTCCTGGTGACCTTTTGAATCTCCTCACTGGTCATCTTGTCACCAGTCTCCAGCAAATAGTTCATGGAAAATGGGATTAGCAACTCTGTCTGATCAAAATGTAACATTTTGTTGATGGACTCAGCATTAATGTAGAAAAGGATCCTCCCAGATGGAGTGGTAATAGCTCTGTGCTGCACATCATAGTTTTCAACGCATAGGTGAATGATTTCAGGGAAGACATTTACAGCTGGGAGACAATAGTATGGTAGGTTTGACTCCCATGTCCCATGTGTACCATGACCATCCTTATAGTCCTCTCTCAATTGACAGAAGGTCTGCAAGAAGTCCCTGTTACCCTCAAAGTCTTCAATAAGATAGTCCTTGTCAGCAAATGCCAAGGCTTCCAGCTCTTTATTTGGTGTATTTAATGGAGCTACACTGAGGGATGAGGATGCAGAAGCAGCCATTGTAAAACTTGACTTTGAAATAAGGTGATGGCAATGGTTTGCAAAGTTCTTTAAGAGTTAAAGTAATAGGCCAAATGTAGACCAAGTCTGAAGTGTTTTTCTCAGTGGAAAATGCAAGCTGGTTTCTGTAGTTTGTTGCAAATTCACAGGGATGTGAATTGCTAAGGTTAAGTTGCAGAGGGTATGAGGTTTCCTCTGGTAGAAATTGCAGCTGGCCTGTACTCGGCAAAAGGGAACAATGTCGAGCACCTCGAGGATAATTTTATGGTTCTGGCCCGTGGAACGAATGTTTTAATGTCAATTTTTAGTTCTGGGGGCAATGCAAGTTACTTTAGTTGACTCTTAGTTAGCAGACAAAGCTAGACTATGGATTTGACCAGTCTTCAATGGTGAATTTACAGAGAAATGGAATGCATGGGCAAAATGGGGAAATCTGGTGAAATACCTGGAAAAACGTTGGACAGACCTGCGGGCCGAACTGTGCAGGCTCAATGTAGCTGAATTCTTGACTTGTAGCGGTCTGAATCTTGAATTTGATGGTTGGAAACGAATTTTCACGGCAGCTGGTTGACAACGGCTACGTCGTTTGTGCGCGAAAATGACCGCAAACAGCTAATTTGGTCGTTTATAATGACAAATTTGGAAAAAACATGTTATTGGCGCTTTTCCGCCGATGACGTCATGGTGGGGCCAGGGTACGGAGGTGACGTGGCTGCTGAGGTGTAGGCCAGGGTGGCAGGAGATGGTGGCGGGTAGATGCGGTGGCAGGGCTACTTGGAGGGCCACGGGACGCGGGGGCGGGCGGAAGCGACATGACGTCAGGCTGACGTGAAGGTGACGTGCTCCGGATGGGTCGTAATGGGGAGGCGGTAAGCGGGTTCCCCGCACCACCTTTGGGCCAAAGGCGGTATTGGGGAGGGGGCTCCGAGCAACCCCACCGCCTGCCACGCATCCCTGTACGGGGTGGAAAACCATTTTCCCCGGACACTAAAGGTCGGCAGATCCGGGCCCAAGAATACCCGCCCACCGTTAGATCATGGGTGGCGGAAGATCGATGGCTAGCGGGCCCTCCGACGGATCGTGCAAGTTGAGGGGACCCGCTGGCCTATTAAAATACTCAATTTAATATTTTTAGGCGGAAAACATTGGAGTTAAGGGTTTTTGGTGTGTTTTTGGGGATTTTTGGGTTTTTCAAGGGTTTTATAAGGGAAAAGAGGTTTTTAGGAGTGGGTTTAGCAGGGGGAAAGGTTTTTGCTCATAACCAGAGGTTAGAACAGCCCCAAGACAAGGTTGACCACAGCCCCTGGTGGACTGAAGTCTCCTTAAACAACTTATTTGGCTATAGTGCCAAGGGGAGGGATATTTATACTATGTTTGGGGTTTATACACCATGGTGTTATACTAGTAGGGAAAAGGGTAACATAGGGGAATTATATAATAGAGTTAGGGTTAATATGGATGAAAGGAGTGGAGGGGGGGAGATAACACTAAGTTTATTTGAAAATAACTTAGCTTAGGGAGTAGATCAAAATAAAAAGACTTTTAGACAAGAAATGTGGCTTCTAATAGGACTAAGAACCACCATAAAAACCATTAATTCTTACATGTATCTCAACTGATGATGGGATGTTAGTAATGAATGGGAAGAGGGGAGGAAGGGAGGTTAGACATGCTTCTTTGCTTGCTGCAACATGATGGAGCAGAATATCTTCTCAATTCATTGATTTTGCTTCATGAACAAGGCTACCACACATGCAATTTGTAAGAAATGATATTTCTGCAACCCCAACTGCCTACCCATCTATTTTCCTAGCATTTTTTTGTTTCTTCTTGGAGGGTGCACTTAGGCTTGCAGACCCTTATTTGCCTTTTCTTTTCTTTGGCTTTTTATTTTGTTTTTCTATCTACTTCTACCCCTTTTTCTTCCAAGGTCCCAGATTAAGCAGTTGGGAACCTTAATTCTCTACCTAACTACCTTTGTCTGCCAAGATTAAATTGTTTGGACATACTTCTTTCTCTAATATACAACGAAAATTGAGACATGGCATGACCCAGTTTAGGCTGTTGGATCACCCATTGAGAAGTGTAACATCACTAATAAAATGCACATGTGTGCCTTTCATCAGAATATGAGATCTTTGCCTTGCCAAAGTAGATCATATTGGCATTTCCCAAGCCAATCATAAAAAATGAAACCTATTGGTGTAGGTAGCTAACACATTCACCAAAGGATTCTAGAGATTTAATAATTTGCAAATATGGATGAATGGAGGGAAGGGACCCGAGTAGAAAATGATAGTGAACAAGTCAATTTTGAGAATGTTATGAGAGATCTTGAGAAAGCACTTGACCTAGATTCTTTTGGGCAGGTACAAAAATCAAGAATTAGTGCATCTACTGCTGGAACCTCTCAGCAACCTTCACAGGAAACTAGCACACCAGCCATAGGGTCATCCAAAGGTAGAGAATTATAAACCAGCATTCAAGTCACAGAATAGTCTATAATGTCTAAGCAGCCTGAAACTTCCAAAGAACAAGCCCAAATACCAACTCCTCCAACTCAGGGCAATGTAGGAGAAACTCCAAACTAAAAAACTCCTCTGAATGAGGAAAGGAATAAAAAGAGAGATAGGGAAACTACTATCCCTGCCAATGGACCTTTAGGACAGCCTAGAACAAAAAATAAATCCCCTTTCAGAGGAAGAATTTGTTGAAGAGACTACAGATGGTCAGAGAGAAGAAGGGGTAGTTAGCCAGTAAACTTTTCCATTGGGAGGAACATCCACTAGCTCACAGAGACAAGAGCTAGAAAGAAAACAAAGTGTAGAGGTATCATCTTTCAGGCCACTAGGGAAAGATTCCTCTGATATCAAGAAAACATTTACAGAAATAAAAGACAGGAATGATCCAATGAGGCTTCAAATTTACAATCAATATTTGAAAATTCCCCCCACAAATCAACAGAGATTAATGTCGGCCTATGACATTAAAGAGGGAAAAATGATAATGAACTACTTCAAGCCTAAAGTAAAACAACCTCAATCAGCAGTAGATTATCTCAGAACAAATTTGAAAGTCGTGGCGAAGGATATTCATCCTATGGATCAGATTGAATTGCATAAACAAACTAGAGAAATGATTTATTCAACCTTGACTTGTAAGGCAATGATGGCCCATAGGCTAAGAAATTCTTTGGATAATACTACTGCCCAAATACACTTGGAGAAAGCCTCCTCCCAGGCTAAAGATAACAGAATAAAGTCTCTAGAATTAATTATTATTGAATTGATACATGATCCAAAAGATGTGAAAGATGTAGAAGCATTAATAAAAAAGAAAGATGAAGATATTGCTGCCTTGAGGAAGCATCTAAAACTGCCTCCTTCATGGCATCCATAGACTGATGAGATCATGAAGCAAAAATATGAAGAAGAGCTGATGGATCTACTCTTAAGACTTAATGAATGATTAAATGAGACATAGCAGACATTAGAAAAATCATTAAAGGACAAACAGAGAGAGTTGAGCTCTCAGCCTCCCGATGTGATACCAGTAGTCTCAATAGCAGTCCCTTCTACACCTAAGACAACATTAGCACCAAACATTTTAGTAGCCACAACAGAGGTGGTCACAGGTACAACAACAACAGGAACAACTGGACTAGCACAGGGCAGCAGTGCCAATTGGAGCACAGAGGAACTAATAAAGTCAATGGAGGACATGAAACTATAAGTTTCAGAGTTGAAAAAGGTAAAAGAACAGTATGCCAACTTAGAGCAAAGGTATGATCACTCAAAGATAAATGTTGCAGAAAAAACAAGAGAGATTAAAGGATTGGAAAATAAAGTGAAATCATTAGAAAAAGATCTTACTTTTGACAAACCTCTAGCAGAAATTAAGAAAATTCTTTGGGCCAACATCACTCAATTCATAAATGATGTTTGGCTATCCATCCAAGTAAATTTTGAGCAGATTGATTTAGTAAAGGCAACCCAAGAAGAAATCCAAAGGACAAAAGCAGAATTAGGAAGAATGCCTGAGGAAGCCAACAAGCTCATACATTTTTTGAATACTAAGAATAAGGACCAGCTGGAAGAACTTGGCATTAAAGACAGAATAGAGACCATTTTAGAAGTCAAAAGGGTACTAACCAAAAGAACTTTGATGCAAAATTTAGAAAGAAGATGTCATGACATGCAGGCAGAGATCAATGCTTTTATGGAGAAATTTGCCATTTTGCAAAATAAAGGGCTACCCAGTCCTTTAGTGATTAATGACAGATTAATGAGGCACAAAGATTATGTGGATAAATTGAATCAATATGTAGGAAATCAAGCAAGTTCATCAACAAGTGTATCAGGAATAAAAGCACTCCCTACAGGCAGAGTTCTCTATGACAGCCTAGAGAACCTGTTCTATGTCGAGCATGAACTAAAACACTTGTTCCCAATTCAACCTACATTCATTAGGTTTGCAAAAATAGATGAAACCCTCCGAAAGCTCCAGAAAACCAGAATACCAAAACCACAATGGTGGGAAGAAATGCTTGAAATTTTGTAATTTATCCTTGGTAAAAGGTGAATTTTGATTTTTTCCACAGTCAATAAGGGTAAAGAGGATGAACCGAGAGCATGCAAGTAAAGTGTATCAATAGGAAGATAAAAATAGAACAGTTAGCACAGAATTACACCAAGGATAGCAAGAGGCCAAATCATAGAGCCTAACTCCAACACACTCTCAAGAATAGGGACAACAAACCATTCGGTTGCCTCATCTATCATCTACGAAGTCATCTGGCCCTATTTTCTTGTAAATTGTGATTAGTCATCTTAGATTATATCTCAATTTGTTATGAGATATTTCATTGTAAAGTTTTTTGTATAAATACACCACCATTCTGAGTATTGAGGGTGGATTCTTTGACATTGCTGTAAAACTGATTATTTTGGAATAAAAGTGTTGTTGGACAAATTTTTCATGGCTGGCTGGATGAAGGATTGATGTAAAGGGCTTTTCATAGGATTCATGCATTGGAAATAAAACAAATAAGTATCTTATATCTCATGTGTTAATGATTTCTGGTTTATTATATTCATTTTGTTTCATATCTGAATAATAAAACGAAAAAGAATAATTTACAAAGTGCTTAGGTGAAATATGTCTTCAATCATTTTTGTTCTTAATGTTTTCTTCTAAACTAGCATAAATAATGAATTCTTAATTGTTGTTGTTTCCTAGTTTATCCATTTTAATCATTTAGTAAATAATTCTTAATTGCTCTTTATTGATGGTTATTCATATTCTACTCTCATAAAGCCTGTTGAAGGATTCTTAATTGCCCATTGATGAGCCCAAAATTTGGTAACATTTTGGGCTCATTTGGCCTAACTACCCTTGTTCAATCCTTCATTTTTCATAACTTATGCATTAGTTTTTAGTATGTTTATGTCATTTGTACGAATAAGGGTAGTCACTATTCCTAGGTGGCTAACACGTGCTCATTTCAGGATTTTTTGACACATGTTGAAGCAAACCCGAGCAGACATGGGCTAGGAGACATCCAAGCTTGGGTTGAGGATTCGTAGGGGGGTTGTCTATGGCATTAAATAGCCTCCCTTGGGATCTTCACCCCCAAATGCTGCTCAACAAAAACACTAGTTTGCTTGACCATGCAATCATTGGTGTAATGTTTTTCATTTGTAGAAGTTAGTCATGCATTCAGACCTTTTTAGATGTTCCTTTGATTAAGTTTTGTACATGGTTCTCTTTGGAAATAAAGTTGCTTTTCATTTGTTTCGTTGACAATTTGGATAGATTAGCTAAGATTTCGATTGTATGCAGGTTTGGTTGATTCGGTTAAGTACACACCGTGTAGGGCATATCCAGCTTTCTCTCATCCACCTAAGCTTCGTCTAGGCCAGCTGCTCCATCTCCTAGTTAGCTCCTTTGTCTCACAACTACTCTTCTGTCCACGTAACCCTACCTTCTTGCTCTTCCATTGCCTTAGCCTTCCTTAAGACAAGTTAGCTCTCCACACCCTCTCATCACTTCATCCATCAATCACTGGGTCATCTCAGACCCCTACCCTACCTCCCTATCCATTCATGAATCCTCTTTCACTCACCCATCTTCCAAAATCCAATGTCAGAACATCCTGTAGAAATTTTTGAACATCCTATAGAAATCCCTGAAACATCCTGTAGAACCCTTGCAGACTTCCTGTAGAAGCTCACAAGTGAGGTTGCTGGATAGCCAAACTTGGTGAAACTCTATGGAAGGGTGTTAGGGACTCCTTATACCCTCTCTGAACCTTCCCAACCTTTTCCAAGCATTTCTCCTCCTTGATCCACCCTTGTACAGTAAGAAGCCAGATAAAAGTACATGTATGATAATTTTGATAACGTAATCAAAAATACAAAAAAGATGTGTTCTTTAGATAGAGATAGCATAGGCATGTGCATTTCACCTTTGTATAAGTAATGGCATATTTTTCAATAGTTGGCACCCTCTCCTTTGCATCAGTAGGACTAGCTGGTAGAATTAGGGTTTGTTAGGGTTTTTGTTACTCTTTGACTTTTAGTTTCTTTCTGCAAGTAGATCAGCTTCCTTTGAGTTAGCTTCCATCCATCAGGTACAAAGCTTCTTCTAAAAGCCATAGAAGTTGGCTTGAGCTCCTAGCAGACTTGTGTCAGTTGACCAGTGACAGTTACAGCAAGAGCTCGTACTTGTGCATACAACATTGTCGCTTCCAAGTTTGTTACGAACTTGTCATGCGGAAAGAGTCGATAGTGCAGACACAACCGACCTCCCTAGAAGCAAAATCTTTCTAGTGACAAACAAGACAAATAAACACTACCTTTCTCTAAACATGCATTGAGAATACAAGTAATCAGGGGATCTTAACATACCTTTAGTCCAACGCTTTGTAGTAGTCCAGCCTCGCTGATCCGGATGAGCTCCTCCTTCTCTTCGAAACTTGCATTCACTAACAAGCCAAAAGATTAAATAGCACCTGATAAACTTATAAAACAATACATATCCATCATACAGACCAAGGAGTATATGAAACAAATCATGAATAACAATCTGTTGAGAAAAATGAGTTCATTTGTATTAAGAGGAAACAAAAGGAACCATTACAACCTGAGCCTTGGTGTTGTGCAAGTCCCTCCTAGGGTCCAGCAAGAGTTTTCCTTTACTTTGTTCAGCTCACCCACTCTCAAATAAGGCTAGGAAAGGATTGGAATCTCTCCTCTCAAGCTTTACAAGGGAGTCCTAATTCCAGCAGCATCTACCCTTAGGAATGTTCAGCTTTCAACCTCCCCTCCCTTTGGCCCAATGCCTGTATTTATAGTGCTCTAGAGGAAGTTATTCAGGTCCACCATCAATGGGATAAGCCCCTCTTTGGATGGGATAGCTCCCCTCTTGATGGGATAAGTTCCTCTTTGGTAGGGATACATGAACCATCTGGAGGCACTTCATACACGTCAAACAAGCTTCTAGAATGCTCTAGAAATGGCTACAAGTAACTTTTTGGGAGTGAAACTTGCGCCTTTTGACCTTTACAGGAGTACGCACCCATTTCTTTATAGACAAAGTGTACAAGTACGTAGGTATTGTGAACTTGGGGTGCGTACACGCAGGTAAGGCTAAGAGAAACTGCGTACCCAGAGATATATAGATTTTTATTGACTTTCTCTCTTTCTTGGAGTTTGACATGGAGAGCAGAGGTATGAGGCTTGCCAAGGAGGATAGTATGACAGTTGATGAAGCCATACTAACTGAAAATAGTCATGGTGACAAATTTTAGTGTAACAGATTGCCCCCTAAAGTACGAAGCCTGTAGTAGATTAGGGTTTCATATCATCTAGGAAGGGTGAAGTACTTTATCATTTCAAGGATTATCTTGTGGAGAGCCCAGTTGGAACCTGCAAGTATTCAACACAAAATACATATATATGATCATATCATCGCTGAGGTAGGCATTCCCATACTCAGATTGAAAACTTTAACTAATTGACTATCTACTGCTCTGATCCAGGAATGATTCTGCAGTACATCATAATCATAGACTTTTTTAGACACAGTATGGACGTAGCCATCTGTTTATAGTTAGTCTACTGTATAATGAATACAAAACTCCTCGCAGCCTGGATGGTGGAAACTAGATCCAGGGTCTTCATTTCTACTTCCCGAACATGTACGATTCTATCCATGCGAATAAATGAGTTGATGTCGAACATGGTAGAAACCACTTGATTACCAGTCAATGATGTAAACTGTTAACAAGCATGAGAGAGACCACCAGTGATGTCAATGGTTCTCAAAGTACCCAATACAATCCATGAGATGTGAATGAATGAGTTGATGTCGAACATTTCACGGAATCCTTCGATCGAAAGTCAATGATGTAAACTGTCGTCAAAGGCGAGAAACCTGCCATTGATGCATGCAGACTTCAAGGTACTGACGATTCCTCGGTCATCTTTCTAGATAATGTGTTGATGTCGATAGAAAGCGACCCGTTGCAGGCAAGCCCACAACACGAAATCATAGATTAAGTTGAAGAAATGTAGCTGTAAGGACTGACTCAGGGATGGTCAAAATGGATGACGAGTATTTTGCAGATGAATGTTTATTGTAGAGACCTCTTGAACACATAACGACACGACAGATGGCTTGGTGACATTTGACCCAAAGTTAATACCCGACTGAAGACTTTCAATGTGGTTTGATCAACTGTGAGGCAAAGGATCTCCCAACCCAGGTGAATGAAAAGTGTCGTGTTCAAGAGTGGTAATAAGGCTTCTTCTGAGACAAAGGATAACAAATGGGCTCATTTTTCTCTCTTTTCCCCCACCATTTCTGGCAAGTACCTCTTTATTTTTTACAAGCTTGAGGAGGATAACATATGCTTGATTATAAGCTCATCCTTCGGATGAGTCCAACTTAGTTTTGATTCGACCCCTAAGAAGGAGTGGTCTGTTCCTATTTGTAATCGAACAGGTCCTTTACTGTGAAATTTTAACGAGTCCAGTATAGGAGAAAGTCGGCGTTTTTCATTTTTAGAGAGTCTGAAAAACTTAAGAAGACTCCAGGTTGAACTTTTTCGTAAAGTTGTGTCTCCGAAGCCCGAAAAAGTATAAAATAATACTTGAGAGAACCGCTTGATCTTGCGACCAAGGAGTACTTTCCCAATTAGTGCCTCTGACCTAAAAAGTAAAAAGTGATCAAGGACACGTCGTTTTATTTCCAGTATCGAGTTTGAAACGACAAAAACCCGGCAATCTTTTCCTGTTTTTACGATAAAAAAAGAGCTATAAGGGGACCGTCTTTTAATTTCGTTTTAACGAGTGTAAAAGAAACGCTCGACAATCTTTTCATGTTTTAGGAGTCAGAAAAGGGCTTAAAATATGACTCTGATGTTTTGGTTCGTGAAAAATGATAATTTTCCCTGAAAGTCCTTTTGTCCTGCACAAAAACGACACATTACTCATACATGTTTAAGATAAGCAAAAATGCATTGAGAAATATCCTTCTATGGTGAAAAATAAACAAACTTAGCATTCATTTATCCAAAAAACCTATAAAAAGACCTTTTACCATGTCATTTTTACCATTTTACTGTTGAGGGAGAGAAAAGGGCTTTTGGCAAGAAACTTCCTGTGGACTTTGCGGAGAATCCGACCGTCGGAATCGAGTGCCGTCTCTTTCAGGTATTTCACAACATCCTCCTCTTTGTTTTCATCCGTTTAGAATTTCATTTTAAGCCCTAGTTTGATTTTTTGGGGGCTTTGGGGTTTTAGGATCCGCTTTTCGGGGTACGCAGGTGCCCCATGGGCGACCTGCGTACCCCGACATTTTCGTTAATGGGAAAATGGCAGGAGTACGCAGCCTACCTTCAGAACAGCTATGTACCCATGCTCTGTTTTCTGAAAGCGGGGTGCGTACTCCACGCAAAGTGAATTTAAAACCCGAAATCTCACAACTAAACCATTAATTTTTGATTTAATGAATTATAATGAATGTTTTCTGGTGTGTAGATTGCCCACCATGCTTGATTGGCGCGAAAGAGAAAACAAAGATGTCAATTTGGCCGCAATAGATCATCAACCTTCCATTGATGCTTTGAAGGCATGCGGTCTCTACAAATACTGAGCCATACCTGGCATGAGGGCCCAGGTGCGATTCTTAGAATGGCTGGTTGAAAGGTGGAACGTTCAGGATCAATGCTTTTACATCGGAGGGCACCAACTCGAGATAGAGCCCTCAGACATACATTTTCTCACTCGTTTGCCTAATAGGAGTGAGCAACTGACTCTGTCCGGGACTAGGCCGGGTGGCCAATCCCTTGCTAGCCTCCGGCTAGAGTGGTGCAACAATCAGCACCAGGAGAAAGGGATAGAAATCAAATACATATCCCTACCTGAACTTATGGTAATTTCCTTTACAGTTACCAGACTCTGCGGTGCAGCCACTTTGCATATTGCCACCGGGTCCCAAATGCGGATGGCGATAGATTACTACCGAGGCACCATTTTCAATTGGTGTGACGCTGTGTTGGCCAATATGAAGGGCCAACTGACTAGGGAAAAGAACGGGCAATTAAAGACCTTTGGGTATGGGCCTCTAGTTGTGAGCTTTGCCCTAGAGAGGGTTCCGATGCTGATCCCACAACATCTCACTGCTGTAGCTGGGCCTCCTCGGGAGCCAAAGTTGATGCGATGGGTTGCGGTGATGGCCCGGCATCCTGATGAGGGAGCGGGAGTTGTCCGATTTCCTGTGGGTTACTTTCACTGGTTGGAGGACCAGGTCTTTGCGATATAGGATTTTCCTTATGCCGGAGTAGATTTTCGCAGTGATCCGGACATGGTTCTTCCACAGGGAGAACAATGGGACGATAAAGGTACTTCATTTTTCACAAGTTTTTAAATTATTTACTTTTTGTTTGTTTTTTATATCGTCTCAAAACTGATAGTGACAATTTTCAAAGTGCAGATGTAGGTCCACAGCGTCCGACCAATCTCCGGCCATTCGAGAGAAGAGTACCAGTTGCACCAGCACCGGCCCCACAGGATGCGGCCGCAGAGACCTTAGTCGAGTTGGAACAGGACCTAGAGCGTCTCACGGCGGACATACCAGAGACAACTATAGACGATATTCCTATCCGACTTCAGCGCTATGTGGTCGCAGTCCCAGGACCTTTCAGGAGGTTCCTATGTAGGGTAGCACGGGTAGTGGTGTCGTATAGAGAGCACCACCAGTGATTGGCTAGTCACTATTTGTAGACACATGTGACATTTTTGGTTTTTGTACTTATCATTTTTGCTGATCATAAGGTTTTTTTCAACCTATGATCGAAGACGATGTATATTTTTTGACACACTCCTATCTATATATATATCATTATTACCGGCTTATCTTGTTAAACATTTATGATGAAATGTTTTTAAATTTACATTTATGATTATCGCAAATGTCTGTCTAACATTCGAGAAGCAATTGCATCTGCTAATGTATTTAATGACCTTGGAATATGTTGATATTCAATGTAATCAAATTCACGTTCCAAGAGGCGCACTCTAAAAAATAACCTTAATAACACTGGATTTCTAATGGCATATACTCTATTAAGCTGTAATACAATGATTTCATAATCTAACCTCACTATCAAACTCCAAATCCCAAATGAAATAGATTCAGATAATAACTCAATCACTGCACTGTATTCTGCAATGTTGTTTGTTGTTTGACCGAGGCTCACCCCATACATAGAAACTAACTCGTCAGAGGGCGAATAGATAACCCAAGCTGCGGAAGAGATATTCTGTGTACTATGACAAGCACCATCAGCAAATCCAATGTACGTTTGGAGAGGCATCGACATCTGCAATATCAAGAGTAAAACCAAGATAAGCCAGAATAACGATGAAAAACACACTCTCTAAGCTAAGAACACTGTCTATACTAACAAACACACCAGCTAGAAAGAAAAACTAACCTAACTAAATCTCCATACCCATCATTTAAGCATAATACCTCTTTAGGTAAAGTCCATTTCTGGGCTTACCCAAAGAGTCCCCATCAAAATCTACCAGCTCATAGGCCCCTTTTGCTAGCTTTCGCTTGACAATGTAGGGCCCATGCCACATAGGAACGAATTTGCCAGCACCTAATTTATCGTTAGCTTGATCATATAATAGCACTAGGTCTCCTTCTGAAAAATTACGAGGGGTCACGTTGCGATCATACTGAGCTTTCATCCTTTTTGCGTGAGTCTCGATTGCCAATGCAGCATCACGTCGAGTCTCATCTAATTTAGCTAAGTATAATAGACGCTTCTCCTCTTCGGAAGTAGCTGGAAGAAATTTGACAGCCATTTGAAGTGATGGGATTTCGCATTCAATGGGCAACACTGCTTCCAAACCATAAACTAGTTGGAAAGGAGTGAACCCTGTTGATGTTTTCACTGAGGTTTGGTACGCCCAAAGCGCTGAAAATAACATGTTGTGCCAATTCTACCGATGAATACCAATGATTCGTCGGATCATGATAACTAGAACTTTGTTGATGGACTCAACCAAACCGTTTTCTTGGGGATAATAAGGAGTAGAACTATCATGACGTAAACCAAGCTGGCCTGTAAGTTCTGTCATCATAATGTTTCGAAAATGGCACCCATGGTCAGTGATTATTGCTTATGGGACACCAAACCTAGCAATAATATGATTGAATACGAAAATCGCAGTTGTCTTGCCGTTTGCCTTGAATGTAGGCATCGCCTCGGCCCACTTAGTAAAATAATCAACCGCAAGGATGATATACGCATGCCCCTCGGCCGAGTGAGGGTTACATGTAATAAAATCGATACCCCATTTAGCAAAAGGACCAATGGCAATTATAGGGTGGAGAGGAGCAGGTGGTGCACGCATCTTGCGGTCAAACACTTGACAGTTGTGGCATTTTCGGACCGCAATGATACAATCTTTAAACATTGACGGCCAGAAGTAGCCAGCACGCAACACCTTCTGGGCTGTGGCATACCCAGACATATGACCGCCACACGCTCCAGAATGACAGTCATTCATAACCCTTTCTGCCTCTTCATGAGTTAAGCAACGACGAAAAACCAAATCTGCCCCGCGACGATAAAGAGTATCTCCAATAATTTTGTACTGTTGGGACTGGAATCGAATTTTTCGGCGTTCCGACTTTGAAGCTTCGAGCCGAAAGGATTGGGTTTGGAGATAGATGATTATATCCCCATACCATGGATCTAAAGTGCTGATGAGAAATAGAGATTCGTCCGCAATGGGTTCCTCTGCCACAGTTTCCGTGTCAGCACGCGGGAAGTCACACATCAACTCTGCAAAAGCTAAAGATTTCTTAGACTTAGATTTTTCAAACTCCAAGTCGAACTCTTGCAAGATAACAATCCATTTAGAGTACTTGCCCCCTAGCAATTGTTTAGTCAAAATGTAAATCATAGGGTTGTAATCTGAAATGACTGTAGTTTTACAGAGAAGAATGTAATGACGAAAACGTTGGACAGCCTGAACAGCTGCCAGGGCCAATTTCTCCACATGCGAATATTTTAGCTCAGTGGGATTTAATGTCCTACTAAGATAATATATCACATGTTCTGTTTCGAATTCATCATCCTGTACTAAGACCATTCCAATGGTGGAATGAGCGGCGGCGAGGTACAAAAAGTAATCCTGGTTGTAGTTGGGAGGATGCAGCAACGGTGCATGGGTCAACGCGTGCTTTAGCGCATCAAATGATTTCTGAGCTATCTCATCCCAAGAAAATTGAGCATTTTGTTTCAACAACCGGGTAAAACCCTTGGTAATCTCGGCGTAGTTAGGAATGAATCGGCGTAAAAAGTTTGCTTTCCCTTGCAAACTTTGGAGTTGGCGCAGACTCGAAGGAGGAGGTAATTTAATGATAGCTTCGACCTTCGAGGGATCGACGCGAATGCCGGCTTTTGAAACTACAAATCCCAGCAATTGTCCCACTTCGATGCAGAAGACACATTTATGTGGGTTCAACCGTATACAATAATGCCTACACCTCATAAAAATTTCTCGTAAATGGACAAGGTGATCAGCTCGATGTAAGGAGTGAGCGGGAAAATCATCGAGATATGGTTGCACAATGTGCTTGATGTCATGAAATGCATAAGACATCGCCCTTTGAAAAGTGGCTCCGACATTCTTAAGCCCAAAAGGTAATTTGAAATAAGCAAATGTCCCTCATGGACAAATGAATGCCGTTTTTGGTTGATCGGCAGGTAGAATATTGATTTGGTTGTAATCGGAAAAACCGTCCATAAAGGAAAATATTTCACTGCCGGCACAATCATCAATTATTTGATCGATATAGGGCGTTGGATAGTTGTCCTTCGGACAAGCACGATTGATATCCCTATAGTCGATACATATTCTTATTGTTCCCTGCTTTTTGTTAACCAGAACAATATTAGATACCCAATCCGTTAACGGGATCGGATAAATGAAACCTGCTTTCAACAGCTTCTGCTTTAATTGCAGCCGCTTTCCGAGGGTGTATCTGACGTGGATGTTGCTGAATGGGTTTAGCATCCAGGTAAGTCTTGATCTCATGAACAACAATGGAGGGATCAATTCCTGGCATTTCCTCATAGGACCAGGCAAACACGTTGCGGAATTCTTGAAATAGGGCCTTGTATGTTTGAATTTCGTCATCTGAACACGAGGCACCTATATGAATGTGTTCACCAATTCTGGGTTTTACTGAAATGTCAATGGGAATAGTGCGAGAAACGTTTCCTAAATTTAGCTCCGAATCAGGATGTTTCATTGGACTCTGAGCGTCTTTGACATATTCGGCTGTAAATATTGATGAGAAATCATTTTCAAAACGATCATCCTCAGGTAAAAATGAAGATCTGTGATGGAGATCTTCCCATGGTAAATCGTCTACACACAGGACTTCACAAAGTTGTTCGTCAGATGACACAACTTCGGGAAACGTTATTAACTCCGAGGTTGACGCGAAAAGGGATTCCTCACGGACCACATTCATTTGGTCGATTTTGGTTGAACTTGGGTCGGAAAAAGACTACACGGCTTCATAGGCAATTTCATATGGACTCAAAGGCATTGCATCAGCGAATGAGTCTATCTCAGATTCAGATGGGACAATCCAAGGATCATCGTAAACAATAGTATCTGACGTAATCATATGAATGAATGCAAATGAAGGGTCTGCATTGATTGGAGGAAAAGGAAAAGTTCCCAGTAAACCAGAATCTTTGACTAATCCAACGCCAACATCCTTGTAAGGGATAGTCGTTTTACCGACATGCTGGATACTCTCTGAAGAGGCTGGGTCAGATGAAAAATAAGCTAGCTGGTCTATGGTGACGATCTTGCCATTGTGTGGAAACTTTATTACTCTGAAGACCGATGAAACGACCACTGTCATAGCGTAAGACCAACTTCGACCCAAGAGAAGGTTGTAGTCTAGAGGGGCATCAACCACCTCCACATCCAGACTAACGGTTTTTCCTTCAACCCCTATAGGCAAATATTGTAAAATTCCAAACGGATGGAACCCACGGCCATCAAAGGCCTTAAGAATTGTCGGGGATTGGTTCAGCGAAGGAGAACCAAGTGATCTCCAACACTGAATCGACATAATACACGTGGAAGCTCCCTCATCAATTACAGTCTGATGAATAGGCCTGTTTTTTACTATCACTGGAATTTGGATAGCCATTTGATGAGGGAGACGCGGTGTACTATTTTCTAGATCAAAGATTATCAGGTTCAGGTCCTGAATATCAACAACTCCTATAGCCGACAAAAGTAATTTTCGCTGTGTTGGGCATGATTGCAGCACTTCTAAAGCCGACATTGCTGAGGGTGAAATAGCTAAATCCTCAACAATGTTGTAATTCTGAGCCACTCTCGCATGTGGATTGAAAGCAGACCTTCGAAGTACACCCTTGGTGGGCGGTTTTATTACTAAGTCAGGGTTAGGTTTCTCGATCTGTAGTGGATCGGAACCGGGAGCTGAGGTTGATGGATTTGAATGAGAAGATTCTGCTTCTTTCGATCCATCAACAGGACTTTTACTACCATAATCGTGTGATCGAGTCGCAATCCTTACATGAGACATCATCAATATGGGTTCTTTAGTGGCACTCGAGGAAGAACCTATCATCTTACTCTCCTGCTTTGGAAATGGATCTTTCAAAACAGTAGGAGTTGAGGAACCTTTGACGATTTTCACAACCTCGGCCCGATGGGGGCAATCTCTTGTAAAATGATCCTCTTCACAAATTAGACAAGGATATCGAGGTTTGCACCTTTCGTCATTGGTTTCCGACTTTTCTGTTTTCTCCTTTGGAGTCTTGTCTGCTTTACCCTTCTTCTTACCCTTCTTCTTCCCACCGTTTTTTTATTTAGCCGTAGATGACTCTACAGCGTGAATATCAGCGGAAATTTCAGGAGAAGACTCTCCTGTCAGGGAATCGGGTAAGGTTATAATGGGCGAAGAATTCTTTGAAGATTTCTTCTTGCTTTTAGTATTTACCGAACCAATCATTCCATCAGCAGCATGAGATCCCGAAGGAGCAGCAGCGATTTGATTTGACTTTGGAAGATCTAGGATCTTTTCATGTAACGTACCTGACTGAGTGTAAACTAAATCAAGGTACTACGCTTGAGCAATTACTTGCTCCTCAGTAACTACTCCAGCCTTAGCTACGTCTTCAGTAATCTTCGGTAATAATGATTTAACAAACCATTCAACTAAGATTTGGTCCGGGATAAAAACTTTCACTAATCGCCGTCGACGTCTCCATTCATGTATATGATCGGAAATATAAGTGGACATCGACTGTTTTAATGAAGTTAGTAGCTTCGTGCCATTATCATATCTGATCGGCAATGGAAAATGAGTTAGGAACGAGGTAGCTAACTGACTAAAATTGTAAAAAGAGGCCCGTGGTAACTCAATGTACCACTTGGCCGCGAGACCAATGAGTGTACGCTGGAAAAGACGTAAACGGATCGAATCATCCGAGATGGAATTTGAAGCACACCAGAGGTGGTAAGTCATCACATGATTGGACGGATCCTCTCCAGTCTTACCTTCGAACTTGGGTATATCACTGGGCAACTTATTTGGCATTGGCAGCCAAAACGGAAGATAATTTATTGGATCGTTCGTTAGGCGCGACAAGTCTGGTAAATCCAAAGTTGCGATAAATGGTAATTGCCGATTAGGATCCCTAAAACTCTGGGTCACAAGACCAGTCCCAGGAGGAGGATATCCTGGATAACTTGGAATAGGAATCGCATTCGGGATATTGTATCCTCCTGGAAAACCAGGATTAACCGGACCGTACTGGGGTTGCTGAGGTTGTTGATAAGTGTACCCAGGATACGGTTGATACTGGTAAACCGGCTGTTGGAAAGCAGGCCCGTATTGGTACTGTCCCTGGTACGGTTGATAAGTGAATTGTGGTTGACTAGTGACAACCGTACTTAAACCAGGTTGTCCTACAGGCATCTGAACCGTAGTTTGAATCGTAGATCCAGACAATGGTAAAGATGTCTGAGGAGTAGTTGCAGAGACAGTAGAAACCGGAGCTGTCGATACTCCAGAAGCAAGTGTGGTGGAAGGAGCAGATGTTGCGGTAGTTGCAGCAGCCGTTTGAGATGGAGTACTAGGTGCAATTGGCGGCTGAGTAACTACCGAAGGTACAGAAGTTTGAACATTAGACTGGACCGGTTGCTGGGATGGACCAGCAACTGAAGGTTGTCCAGCTTGAGATGACAACTGTACACTTGGCTGCAATACCGTTTGAGATGGATTCCCCAGTATGTTCGCCATTTTGTCATGCGGAAAGAGTCGATAGTGCGGAACAACTGACCTCCCTAGAAGCAAAATCTTTCTAGTGACAAACAAGATAAATAAACACTACCTTTATCTAAACATGCATTGAGAATACAAGTAATCAGGGGATCTTAACATACCTTTAGTCCAACGCTTTGTAGTAGTCCAGCCTCGCCGATCCGGATGAGCTCCTCCTTCTCTTCGAAACCTGCATTCACTAACAAGCCAAAAGATTAAATAGCACCTGATAAACTTATAAAACAATACATATCCATCATACAGACCAAGGAGTATATGAAACAAATCATGAATAACAATCTGTTGAGAAAAATGAGTTCATTTGTATTAAGAGGAAACAAAAGGAACCATTACAACCTGAGCCTTGGTGTTGTGCAAGTCCCTCCTAGGGTCCAGCAAGAGTTTTCCTTTACTTTGATCAGCTCACCCACTCTCAAATAAGGCTAGGAAAGGATGGGAATCTCTCCTCTCAATCTTTACAAGGGAGCCCTAATTCCAGCAGCATCTACCCTTAGGAATGTTCAGCTTTCAACCTCCCCTCCCTTTGGCCCAATGCCTGTATTTATAGTGCTCTAGAGGAAGTTATTCAGGTCCACCATCAATGGGACAAGCCCCTCTTTGGATGGGATAGCTCCCCTCTTGATGGGATAAGTTCCTCTTTGGTAGGGATACATGAACCATCTGGAGGTGCTTCATACACGTCAAACAAGCTTCTAGAATGCTCTAGAAATGACTACAAGTAACTTTTCGGGAGTGAAACTTGTGCCTTTTGACCTTTACAGGAGTACGCACCCATTGCTTTATAGACAGAGCGTACAAGTACGCAGGTATTGTAAACTTGGGGTGCGTACACGCAGGTAAGGCTAAGAGAAACTGCGTACCTAGAGATATATAGATTTTTAATGACTTTCTCTCTTTCTTGGAGTTTGACATGGAGAGCAGAGGTATGAGGGTTGCCAAGGAGGATAGTATGACAGTTGAAGAAGCCATAATAACTGCAAATAGTCATGGTGACAAATTTTAGTGTAACAGAACTACCGGGTTGATAAGAGTAAATAAGGGAGTCCCAGGAGTTGCAGCATTATTGCTGCAATACTGGAGACTACCACCCATTAACCCTTTAAGTCCATTCCATCCTTTTAAATCTTTGTTTGCTCACTGTTCAACTATCTTGCCCTGTGAAACCATCCTTTATTGAGAAACCAAATCCATTTGAGCCATTTTCCCTCACTCCATTAGCCCAATGGACTAAACTATTCAGTTCTACCCCTCTACTATTGAACTTCACCAACAAATTCAAACAAAACCCTAAGATCTAATAACTAGCCTAAAACCTTATCAAACAAAGCTAAAACTTAAAGAGAGAGCCCTCTCTGAACACAGATTGGCTAGATTCTGTGTCTAAAAGATTGGTTTGTGGTTACTTTGGACCCCTTTCCCCTTCTTACAAATTCTGGGAAAATCTCAGTGATAACACATACCTTGTAGGAATAGGGATAACCTAGGAAAATTTCTACTAAATACCCCCACACTTCAAATAGCCAACCTTCCCACTTCTTCAATGGCTATGAATTAGAGGACCCCTTAGGTGAAAAACAAGAGATATTTGGAGAGTCTACAGGGGTAGAAGAAGAAGGAGAACCCATTCCAACTAACCTAATTGCTGAAAATAGAAATGACAAAGCAGATAGAGAAATAATTGAGGGTTCCTTTCCCATCAGAGAGACTAATGGGGATACCAAGATGAAAAACATAAGCCCCTCTTATCTTCCTCATTTCCATGGCCTAGCCTCAGAAGATTCAGACACTTTCTTGTTTGAGTTATTTTCATATGCAAAACTTATTATTATACCACTAATGAGAAGAAGTTGAAACTATTCCCATCCACTAGAGGACACAACTTTGCATTGGTTCATGGGTTTACCTGGGAATAGCATCACAACTGGGATCGGATGCAACATGCCTTCAAAAAAGGTATCGAGATTATTACAGGTCCAAAGACACTAAAGAAGAAATTTTTAGGATGACCTTAGGGTATGATGAATCCCTAGAGGATTATGAAGAAAGATTCCATCTTAGCTACAAAAGGACCAGATGCACACTTGATCCTGAGTTACTGAAGCTAGTCCTCCTAAGAGGCGTAAGGGAAGATATTCTGGATGCCCTAAACTTGTTAGCAATAGGGGACATCTACCCACTACCTTATGAAGTTATCAAGACTGTCTTTAGGAAACATTATAGGGCAGCTAGGAAAAAGGGTAGAGGTAGTCAACCAATAGCCATCCCATCCTCTTCCAATGCATCCATCAAAGGTGAAATTGGAAATATGCTTGAAGATTTGAAGAGAAATGTTGCAAACATTTTCCCTACATATGGACACTATGCACATCAAGAGGAAGCAGGAGGAAGTAGAGAGAGACTTAGCCATTTTCTGCACTAGATACACAAGGAGGTACACTAGGAATGAATTTCCATTGAACCTGATCGAAATCTACTCAGTCTACGAAGAAAACCACTTCATAGATAAGTGCCCTTCTCTACCTTGACTAAACGCTTTGTATCAGGGAACTGAAGGGGCCTCAGCCATACTAGTAGGGCATGCAGGGGTCATCCCATTCATATTACAACCCTAACTAGAACACATACATTCCCTCTTGGCACTTGCCTGCTCATCCATCCTGGTCTACACCTCCTCCTTAGTCTTTTGCACCTTAGTACCATTCCCAGATGACCATCCATTCATTTCAGCCATATACTCTGCCACAACCTCAGTGGAATGGACCACCCTAGGGATGAAGGCCCCCATACAACAATGCTCTAGCTTTATTACCTTCACCTCCTGCTCAACCAAAGCTTTTACACCCTGCGCCACCTAAACAAACTCATATGCTTGCCCAACCAAATTTGAACCTGAACAATAGACATGCGCAACAAGTGTACAGTGGAGAGACATCCTACCCTACTTATGCTATGGAGATTCCAGAAATCAACCTGAGGTCTGGGAGAGTACTCCCGGATAACCAACTTCCACCTCCACCTAGGGAGAGTGAGGAGGAAAGAGAGGAAAGCATTCCTAGAGTGAATCCACCACCCTTTCCTGAAATATTAACTCATCCAGTCTATCCTACCCAAGAAGAGAATGAACTTTTGGGTGAATTGAAAAATCTATGTGTCAAAATTCCACTTCTCCAAGCCATCAAGGACGTACCTATTTGCAACAAGATGATTAAAGAGAAGTGTTTCAAACATTTAGGAAGGAAAAAAAGAGACACCCCTACCATTAATGTCATTGGACATCTATTTGACTTAGTGTTGGGGAAGGTAATTTGCCCAAAGTATTTAAACCCTGGAAGCCTTGAAGTAGATGTGCACATCAATGGAACCATTGTCCCACACGCTTTGATTCTTCTTGGGATTGTGTTGTGGGCAACAACAACCCCCCTTTTTATTTAGTGTTATTACTAATACTAAATAAATGGGGGCCCTTAATAAAAAAATGTAGAAATCAATTAATGCTTGTATTTCCCTCCAAAATAAAACCCACCATCATAAACTTAGGAAAATACTTTGAAAAATATTTGAAAAACTTAAGTTTTATGATAAGGTAAGACAAAAATTTTCTTTAAGAAAAATCACATCGCAAAAGGATAAATGGATACCTCCTTACAAGGCAACTTTCAACATTGCGAGATTGTGATACGCGATAATAAACAAATATCGCATCGCATTCATCGAATAAAACTTACATTGAAACACCTTAATTTGCTGATATGCGATGTCGCATATCGCAAATCGCAAAACGCAGAAAATAGATTAACGAAGATTGTCATGTGTTATTATTTTACGATATTGCGATATTGTGATGTCATGATAAAGCGACAATGCGATAATGCGATATAGCGAGTTATCAATCCTGCGATGTCTTAATTTTCCGATGTCTTGATTCTGCGATGTTGCGAAGCAAATCACAAAATCGCCTCATCATAGATATTGTGGGCTCGTGGTTCAAAAAAGAATTTTCCATAAACCAACGCTTGGTTGTGCACTTTAATGCTAATAAATGAGTTAGTTGCCAGTTATTAATGGAAACATGGTTTTGTGCTTATCGAAAAACCATTTCACATAAGGTGGTACATTTTATGCATCTTCAGAATTTAAAACTTTCCCATCACCTTCCTTATCATTATTCTCACTTCACTTGTAAATTACAGGAACAAAGAACAGAGAACGATACAAAGCAGTACACAGGGAATTATGGGAAATAAAAGCAAAGCTCCGAGCTCTGAAGAGAAAGAACTGGCGCCCTTGTATACAGACACAGCTTGCAACAGAGATGCTAGTATTACTACCAAGGAAGGCATGTACAATCTACTTGAAGAAGAGAATCCCAGAGTAATGGAGGTCAAAGCCACTGCAGGCTGACATGGTTCTTCTGAAGCATCCCTTTTAGAGCTAGCTTGCTCGTTCTTACACAGGATAGTAGCAAGGCCCAAAATTCTCCCATACACAAACATGGTTAAATGGGTACTGGATAGCATTGATATCAAAAATAGACAGTTTAAGACTCAGGGTCAAGGACTCATCGACTCATTCACTGCATAGGATTTGAAGCTCATGTATCATTTACCAGAGCCACGGGCAACTTATAACAAACAATTCATGGAGAAATTTGCAAAAGAGAATCAAGACCTAGCAAAAACTACTAAAGACTAGTCGAGGAGGGATGGACTGCTGAAGAAAGATAAAAATGGTATGTATAGTACCGGTTCCCTCACCTCACCATATTGTTTTGCTGCTGCCATGCTCTGTAGACTTTTGGAATGCCAGACATTAACAAATTTTCATCTGAATGGCTACCATTATTGGATGCCGCCACAAATTCCACTATTGTAGATTGGGCTAAGATATTGTCTGATAACCTAGTCACAGCTATTGTAAATTACCGATCTAAAAGAACTACTTCTTAGAGAATTTATCCCCCTTTTTACCTTTCTACGTATGTAATGGATGCAGTATGTTACGTTTCTAGGTTTCCTGTGATAGGTTGGAAATGGACCACGCAAGACCCGTTACCCATTCATATCTATCATAAAAAATTGTGGGACTCTAAGTTCACCCCACACTTCTACCAGTTTTTTCGTGGAATCATGTTGCCCCTATACAGAATGTTGTATGATAAAGATGCTCCAAGATGCTCTCCTGAAGAAATAGTAGACATACTCCCTGTTGCGAGATGGTTTGGGGAGGAACTGTTTACTTATGTCAGGGTATTTGGAAGTTCAGCTTCCCCTCACATCCTACCTCTGTATGTTCCTGATAAACTAATGGCTCGAGAAATTGCTTATCAAACCTGTGCAGAAGGAGGTTTGACTAAAGATTTGAAAGATAAAAAGAAGGCTATCTGGCCACAATTTCCTGTAGCATGTGGGGCCTTCTCACTATTTGATGTCGGCCATGCATTCACAGAAGTAAAAAGCATAGCATGTTTACAGTTATTCAAATTTTCAGGAAGACCATTTGACCCTCATAATATTGCTAAGAATTTCACTATCGCAGTCAAGATAAAGGCGTTTTCTGGAGAAGATGATTGGTTTCATGACATATTCCAACAGAAAAGCACACTTGAAGAAATTCTGCATGCAGCCCAAATGCAATTCTCTCCAGAACAATTTCAACAAATCAAAATATACAAAGAAAGAAGGTTAGCTAGTATTCCTTTGCAAAAACTACGCCTAGAACCCGCAAGGGAACCAACTCCAAGTGTTAGTATTAGTGGAAGTTTAGGCACAAACGGATCTAAACCCAAGTCTGGAAAAGAAACATCTAAACATTATAAAAGATCCAAAAGTGAATAGGATAAGAGCGAAGGATCAGTAAAGGATACTGCCCAGTCAATGGAACTTCTACAACAACAGGTTTTTACATCCCCTCAAATAGATCCTCCCCCTCTCATTGTTCAGCCACCATCAGTTAGAACCAAATTAGATAAATAATGGGAAACCTTCAATGACTTGATCAATCTTGAAGGACAAACCATAAAGACACCTGTGAATAATGCACATGCAACAAAAGAAGTAGTCACAAGAACAATTAGCAATGCCTCAGATATGGAGCATATTCCTATTACCCATCCTCTGAGCTTATGCTAAAAATAGAAGAAATTCCTCCTCTTGATATATTTTATAGCTCAAAGCGCAAAGAAATAGTGAGAAGATAGAGGAAGAAAAGGAAATTGGAAAACGTGATCTCTCATGACACAGAACAATTAGACATCCCATGGAAAGATCCCACTAGCAATCCCACTGAGAATCTCACCAAACTATCTCAGATCGCAGGGGCATATGCCTTTGCGACTATTGACAAAGCATCTGAGGTACAACCACTGCTAAAAGAAAAATAAGACCAGATACAAGTTTTGTAACAACAGTTGCAACAAGTCAATGCCAACAATGAAGCACAGAAACAACTTGAAATATTACAGTAGGACTTCCAACAAATGCAGATAGGCTACCAGAGAAATTTGGATGAGAAAGAAAAGTAGTTACAGGATTTACAGGAGATGCACAAGGATAATCCTAAACTTACAGAATTCATCACAAAATCCATTTCCTTGAATGAGCAATTACTACAACAACAGGAAGCATTGGGCCAGAAAATATCGCAGTGGAGCTATTATTGTGAAATAAGTGATAAAACCACTAATCAAGTGGTAGATTTACGAAGTGATTATGACTTAGTTGATAAACGGGTCACTGAATATTTGGCTTGGCAAGAAACAGACGAGGGAAAAAGAGCAGGTGCACCAAGGATCAATGGAAATCATAAAGAAATTCTCTTTAACAAATGGGATGAACAAATTAGGGAAGCAGAGCAAGCAACAGAAGGAGTAGCCACGACAGCAAACAGTATTATTGATTGTGTGAAGGAAAACTTGCACAGAGAAAATTTGATTGTAGAAACCACTCCAGGGTATTTACCTAACATACAGAAACTACAAACATAATGGAGGCAGAAAGCTAAAGAAAAGGCAGAAGCAATCCAAGGGTTAACCAAGTTAAACGTGGATTATTACTGGGCATACTTGGTAAAGCCACATAGCTAGTGGATGACTCTCAAGTGAATCATCAATTCTACCGAAAAGATGGCACCATCTCTCACCAATTCTATTTTCTCAGCACAGCTAAAATCGGAAGTTGGCCAGTTGATTCTTCTCAAACAGATGTTGAATGTGTGCAATTTCAAGGAGCAAATACAGAAGTAGTTTTAATTTTAGATTTAATTTTAGTTTTAATTTTGTTTTAGCTTCCTGAAATGAGGACGGTCATTTAAACCACATCCTACATTTTTGTAATAAGTTATTTTTAGATTTAGTTAGTAGTATTTAAACCCTTCTCATGCATTTAGAGAAGGGTCCTGAAATTTGTCAAAAACTTATCCCCAGAATATGCACTTTTGTACCCTCTGAGGAGGTTTTGATGAATGAATGGAACAGGATTTATTGATTTTGCATCTAATATCTGCTACTGATGTTTCACTTCTGTACTCTTAGTGGACGTTGGATTAAGAAGAGATAAATCATTATCGCTTGAAGCTCATGAGTAGGACTAGTTATAAATGGTACTTCTATCTCTTAACTATTTTTGCCTTTGTGTTAAAGTGATATTCAAGTTTAGTTGTTTATATATTAATGCGTGAATACCTGAGTTATCATTTGGAACTTTTGTACGGTGATAGCTATTTATTTATGCTTAATGTATGAGTAGCTTTTATGCGATATGTTTTTCACAATTGTTTCGTCTAACTTTTTATGCGAAGTGGTTCATCCTTATTGAATTGTTTTCTCATAACAGTTGAATGATCTTTATTACCGATTGTTATTTGAAATCATTTTAGATCGCATAACAGAAAGATTACACCCCGTGTTAGTATAGACTCAGATATTTCTATTTATTAGAATACAATAGCATGTCATTAGATTAAAGTTAGAATTAGAGCATCTTAATTAGGAACCATTAGATCAGAAATATCAAATTCTACACACACACACACACACACACACATAAACTGGGAGACTGGTCCCATATCCCTAGTCGGACCTGCTATACCAAATGGAAAAAGAGCTGCCAACCAAGGTCCGGGCCGGGCGGGTATCCCCCTTGTTGTTGACCCGATTTTCGGGGCTTCAACAGACTGCCATTAATGTAATGACTAAGGACACCATGCTCAAGCTCAATCTTTAGGGTTCATTAAGAAAGACCACAATAGTCTTGCAACTTGTAGACCATTCCACAGTAACCCCTAAGGTGATTGTTGATTTTTGATGGTATCCATTGACTCTTAGGAGTACCCTGTAGACTTCCTAGTTCTCTAGCCTAAGGCCAAGCTTACTGGTTAACCTCTCAGCCTTGGGATGCCTTGGTTAGCCACTATCGATGCCTACATTAGCTGCAGGGATGGAATTATGACTATAAAATGGGCATCTATCCAAGCAGTTAGTCTTGTAACCTCTTGCTCAGCCATATCTAGAACATGAATTAACCTTAGGGCTAGAAAAGGAGGAAGAAGATGGAGTCTACTTAGCCCAACTCTATACCTTAGAAATAGCCATGGGAGGAGGACAACTGAATGAAGATGATTTGTTGAACACATACTCCAAAGACCAACTCCCAGCACCTTGTCCTTAGAGGAAGTAGTAAAGGAAAACAAGAGCAACCATCATATTGATCTATGCTTAGGTGATTCAAACCCTACCCATGTTAAAACCATAGAATTTGGCCCTGAAAGAACTTTGAAAATTAACCCCTCTTTCTGTATTCCAAGAAGAAAAGTTGTGCCACATTCTAAGGGAACATCTAGATGCCTTTGCTTGGAGTTACAAGGAAATGAATGGAGTGCACCCCTTAGTGTGTACTCACCACATTTATATCAAAGAAGGTTGCAAACCAGTGCGACAACCCTAAAGGAGAATGAATCCATCTCTCAAGAATATAGTCAAAGAAGAACTGCAAAAGCTGCTAGATGCAGGATTAATTTACCCTATCTCAGATAGTGAGTGGGCTTCTCCTTTGGTGTTGATTCCAAATAAAAATCGGAAGTGGAGGATTTGTGTTGATTACAGAGAGTTAAACAAAGCAACAAAGAAGGACCATTTCACTCTACCTTTCATTGACCAAGTGCTAGATGTCCTGGCAGTGAAGAAGTTTTTCTCTTTCCTAGATCGGTTCAGTGAGTACAATCAAATCCAGATCAGCCCAGAAGACCATGATAAAACCACCTTCACTTGTCCTTGGGGTACTTTCTCTTATAGGGTACTTCCTTTTGGTCTATGCAATTCCCTACCACTTTCGAGAGGGAAGTCTTGAGTATTTTTGCCGTGTTAGTCCATGATGTAGTAGAAATTTATATGGATGATTTTACATCCTATAGGTGTGATTTCTAGGAGGCTCTGTCCAACTTGGGTAAGGTGTTAAGAAAATCCATTGAAATGAACTTGTCCCTTAATCTCGAAAAATGTGATTTCTTGATGACTGGAGGGACTGTTCTAGGTCATTCAATATCCCATAAAGGACTATAGGTGGACACAAATATGATAGCTATCATCCAAATGGACCCACCTCCGCAAAAAAAAGGGATGTCAGAATTTTTCTAGGTTTAGTTGGATACTATCGGAGATTTATAAAAGACTTCAACAAGTTAGCTTGTCCTTTATTTGGGTAATTGGCTAAAGACTCTAAATTTGTGTGGTCGAAAAGCTGTCAAGAGGCCCTAGACACCCTGAAGGACAGGTTGACCACTACACCTATTCTCTGAGGCCCAAATTGGGCCCTTCCTTTCCATATACATGTTGATGCCTCGCATAAAGTCATAGGAGTAGCTCTAGGCCAAATTGATGACAAGTTACCTTATGCCATTTACTTCATTAGTAAGAATCTGTCAAAGGTAGAACTGAACTATATAGTGACTGAAAAGGAGCTCCTAGTTGTTGTGCATTCATTGAACAAATTTAGGCATTACATTATAGGTTACCAAAATTTTTTACATACTGACCATGCTGCAATTAAATACTTTATGAATAAACCTGATGTGAATACCCAGATTATTAGATGGTTACTCTAATTACAACATTTTGATCTAAATATTATTGATAAGCCTGGGAAGGAGAATTTTGTTGCAAATTTTTTATCCAGATTAACTTTCCCTACAGGGGAGGAAGGAATGGTTGATGATGAATTACCATATGAACACTTATTCACCATTTCAGTTCTCTCTCCATGGTTTAGTGACATAAAAAACTACTTGGTCTCTACACAATTTCCACCAAACTTATCCTAGAAATAAAAAAGCAAGATTGTGAGGAAGATCACCCCATTCACTTGGATTGGGGGAAACCTCTTCAATCTAGGCCCGAACCAAATTCTGAGAAGGTGTGTCAGAGACGAGGAAGTCTTTTACATCCTTCTCACCTGTCATGATGGGCCTTGTGGAGGACACTTTGTAGCCAAGAGGATAGTGTTCAAAGTGCTACAAGTTAGTTATTATTGGCCCACTCTTCACTAGGATGCGACGAGGTATACTAGTCAGTTTGATCGGTGCCAAACGATGGGAAAACATACCCTAAGGGATGAAATTCCCCTGCAACCTCAAGTGACTTTCGTACCATTTGACAAGTGGGGCATGGATTTCATTGGACCCATTAACCCTCCATCCTTGAAAAGGCAGTACATCATTGTGTGCACTAACTATTTGACCAAGCGAGCTAAAACCAAGGCTATCAAAGCAGCAACAAAGGAGAATGTGGCTGCGTTCTTAAGGCAAAATATATTTTACAAGTTTGGGTAACCTAGAGAACTAGTCACTAATCAAGGCAGCTAGTTTACCTCTCACATGATTCAAAATTTGTTAAGCCAACACAAGATCAAGCATAGAAAATCCACTCCTTACCACCCACAAGCTAATGGGCAAGTGGAGGTGACAAATAGAGCGCTGGAGGGCATTTTGACCAAAGTGACTAGTAGCAACAGAAAGGCTTAGGAAGATAGATTAGTTGAGGCCACTTGGGCCTACAATACCACCTCGAAGACCACCACTGGGTTCACTCCTTATGAGTTGTTCTATGGGAAGAAGGCCCTACTATCCATTGAATTTGAATAAAAAACCTTAAGAATGGCCGCAAAACTAGATCTAGATCTCACTAGCGCACAACAATAGAGATTTCTCTAGATAAATGGGTTAGATGAGTTTAGAATGCAGGCCCTCCTGCACACATAGGTGACTCAAGTTCAAAGGAATATATGGCATGACAACGACATAAAGGACAAACAATTTCACGAAGGTGATTGGGATTTTTTGTATGATTCCAAATACAAGTATTTTAAAGGTAAGTTTAGGACTAGATGGTTAGGGACTTATATCATAGAAAAATATCATGATAATGGTTCAGTGTAGATAAGAACCATTGATGTAGAGGCTATTCCTTTACTTTCCAACGGGCATAGATTGAAGGTCTACATGAAGCCCTTGTCAAATAAATAATTTATTAATGGCATCAACAAGATAGTGATGGTAGTGGAGTAAGTCTCAACTTCTACCCCATCAAGTCACTGAAAAAAAATAAAATGAAGAGACTCAAGTGAAAACCTCCATGAGGCACCTAAGTCCCACTTTTGGTTTTAAAACCTCTTGAGGCAGCCCAATGGTGTTAAAAAAAGAAAAAAGAGATAAAAATATCTCTGGGTGAAAACCTTTTTTAAGGAACACAGGTCAAGCAGCAAGGATGGAAATTTCTTGGAGCCAGACTAGTTGTTTTCAGAAAGAAGAAAAAAAAAAAAAACAAAAAAACAAACAAACAAACAAACAAACAAAAAAGACATTTAGAGAAAAGAGAAAAGAAAAGAAAAAAACTTTGAAAATGTTGTTTGCAGGTCAACAGGAGGAGGATCAAAGCAATAAGAGAGGAGAAAAAGGACATATATAGTTCATGTTTCGATTCCTCCATTCCATATTCTTCATCGTCCCATCATTCCCTCCATTTGTGGACTCATCTAACTCAGTTTGCAAGGGTTTTTTGTTTTTTACAGGATTCCCTGAAAACGTACAAGATGATCCTGTAGGAATTACAGTGGCTTGGGAATTCCAAGGAAAGTGACCCTAAGTTGGGATAATTTATTGAATAAATTAACACAAGTATTTCATTATCAATCCAAGTTTTTAGAACTTAGAAGCATGTCCAAAATGTATGGATATTAGATGTACTCAAGGTTAGAAGACGAAATATAAAGATTTGAGTAAATACATATTATAAATATAAATATAATTAAGTAATTTCTAATTCACTTAGGTAATATGTGTGAGATGAAGTGGCTCCTAACTTAGGAGACCCAGTTGTGTCCTTCCAAAATATTACTTCATGAATAGAAATTGGAAACCACTAATTGACAATAGCTTTAGATGCATAAATAAATAATGAAAGAGGCTCCTAACTAATGAGGTCCTTCCTATTCTTCATCACAAATTCATTCATTATAATTCCATTGTTAGAAAACTAAAAATTCAGAAAATTACTTGAAAGCAAGGAAGATGAATTTTAGTTTTTATCTATTAATCCAATAAAATGAGGGTTCAACTTGAACACTAGGTTGTCCCTTCATATAAATATGATAAATAAACCAAGATTCATAAGAAAACATAAATCATCATACATCAAATCAAATAATCAAATCTGAAGCAAAACTAGTTTATGAAGATCAAGCTAGATTAACCATGAAGTGTACTTAGCTTGGAGTGGGGGCCCTCCACCCTTGCCTTGCATGCTTGAAGAGATTATCAACTACTGAAAACTTAGTCAATCATCCACAAAATTGAACAACAAAATGAATGTTGAAAATGTTCCTCAAAATAACTCAAAGTATTCAGAAGTCTCAATATAAAATTATACAAATTCTACATACCATAAGCCTTCAATGTTTTGGCTTAAATAGAAGAATATGAAACAAACTAATCTAAAATATCTCTAACTATATCTATCCATATCCCACCTATCCAAGTCGAAGTCATCCATCCATCACTAAAAATATGGAAAATCCCATGAAATCATAAAATTGCCCTATTTCCTAGGGATTTCCTGAATGACTAGTCCTGTTTGACTAGCTTTGACCAGGTCTGTTTAAGCTTGGTTTGACCAAACCAATAGGAGTAAGTTCAATCTTAGTTCCCAATATTTCCATAAATGTGTTCATCTCATGCCCAAGTGTCCTGTAAATATGACATCTAGGTAGCCATTATGGGAATTTATGATTTTGTCCAAAAATACACTTGAAATTAAATTTTCATAAAAACATCTACAAATTGCAAAACTAAATGTATATACCTGAATATGCATAAATACATCAGAATGGGGTGTACGTGATGGAAAATGGATGGAAAATATAGAAATTAAGTGCGTTTTCGTAAGAAAAATTGGACCAAAAATGAGGGCCAACATCTCCCCCTTGCTGATTCACAAGCATGTATTCATGCTTGTTTCTTCCTCTTGTATATTCTGACCTCTCCTATAAACCCTGTGCTTGACCCTGATGCCTCATGTTGTGTTGCTTCTAGTAGACAATATATCCCCTTGTATTGATCTTCCTTGTAAATGGTAGCTTTGACCTTATGTTTCTCATACTTCTTTTTCCACATTTTTTTTATCTTTGAGCCACTTGAAAGCCTATTTTCAAAGTAGATCATTCTTTCTTTTTAGTTTTCCTACCTCCTCATTGTCGAATTCCTACAGAAACTCCAATAGATTTAGAATTCTAGTTAAATTAGACACAACTAATTTGTTAATATTCAAGAGAGGAGAGAAATAATTTGCTCCATAAATTCAATTATTAAATTAATGAACAATAGTAATACATGAGCAACCAAACCTCTAGTCCCAAAGGGAGGTTGTTATATAGAAATTGCTGAATCTAGAAAACTAGGAAAAAACTAGTAAAAAACTAGAAAAGGCTAAGAAAAGCTAAATGGAGGCCTAAAATAGCAACAATGACTCAATAAAACCTATGCCAACTATCAATCATGAGGAAAGCATAAGGATGGGTTCATTTCCCAAGGAAATCAACTTTAAAACATGCTAAAATAGTTCGGGGGACCAAATCCCTTGATTTAAGGGGAAATCTTCATGTGGGGTGCCAATCCTCAAATAACTCAAGTGGATGAGGTGTGGTTAGGTGTGAACATGCACTTAGTGTCTAAATGGTTTAAGAAAGTGGTTGGACCAATATTTCCATAATATTAAGCCTTTAAAGGAAGAAAACAAGGGAAAGTTGGTCCACCGAGCTACTTTACCAAAAACCAAGTGTGAACATGATTTTTAGTGCATGCAGCTAAGTCAAGGATACTTAGGCTAAAAAATAAATGTAGATGTTAGGATTATATTCCAACAGTCTGCCTTCATCCTAACTCACTTATCTAAACTGAGTCCTAGGCAAGATGCCATGTTAGGTAATCAGGTACAATAAATAAAAGATCCTCATAAAATGAAGAAAGAGGGAAAACCTCGTGGGAACCCCCCCACCCCCCAAGAAAAAAAGAGGAAAAAAGGGCTAAGTGGCGAGAAGGGCCTACTCAGCTATCTCCACCACTCCAAGCATAGCTCCTAGTTCTGGAAATTTATTTTCAGTGAAAGACTTGGTGAAGATGTTTGCAACCTGCTACTCAGTGGGGCAGTATTATAGTGATATGACTCAGTCACGGATCAGCTCGTGGATGTAATGCATGTGAATCTTGATGTGCTTGGTCCTTTTCCTCTGAACTAGATCAATTAATATATGAATGGACCACTGATTGTCACAAAATATGATAGTTAGAAGTGGATACTGAATACCAAACTCAGAGAGAATTCCCTGCAACCAAATAGTCTGTGTAGCTGCATTCACTGCACCTCTATACTCTGCCTCGACTGTAGATAAAGAAATCGTGGATTGCTTCTTTCTAGACTAGTAAAAAGGCCCTGAACCAAAGCTAAAAAGATAACCAAAGGTGGACTTACAATCTGTACCATCACCAACCCAATCAGAATCTATGTACCCAATTAGTGAAAGTGGGCGATCTGCAACATAAAAGATACCAAAACTAGAAGTACCTTTCACATATCTAAGGATTCTCTTTGCAGCTTTCCAATGAAGCTCATGGGGCTCTTGCATATATCTGGAACAAACTCCTACTACAAAATATATATCAGGTCGAGTGTGAGTAAGATACAACAAACTCTTGACCAACTGTCGATACAGTGTACTGTCCACCAAAGGTGTAGTACCCGCATCCTCAAATCTGATCACCGAAAGAGAGGGAGATGGTGTTGGCTGAATTATTTCATATGAAAGTAGACAATTAGATCTAATGCATACTTATACTATGCCATCTTGATCCCTGAAGTAGGCTGAGAAACTTCAAGACCAAGAAAGTAGTGCAGCAGTCCCAAATCTGTCATGGAAAATCGATTGTGCAATGCTGATTTTGCCAAATCAATAGCTGAGGTAAGGTTCCCTTCCATCAGTAAATCATATACATAAAGTAATATAAAAAAATAGAATCATCATGTTATAGAAAATAAACATTCGAATCAGATTTGCATCGAATGAATCTAATGGAGAGAAGGAAAGAGTCCATCTTTGCATACCAGGCTCTGGGAGCCTGTTTAAGGCCATACAAAGGTTTCTTTAATCTGAAAACGAGGGAAGAGTTATGAATGTATCCCTGTGGCTACTCCATATATATCCTCTCCTTCAAATCTCCATGAAGAAATGCACTCTTCACATCCATGTGATGAACTTCCCATCTGCGAGAAGCAGCAATGGCTAAAACTAGTCGAATGGAGTCCATTTTTGCAACAGGTGCAAATGTCTCTGTGTAGTCTATGCCATGTACCTATGAGTATCATTTTGCAACAAGTCAAGATTTTTACTTTATGATCTCACCATATACAACAATATTTTTTCGATAGATCCATTGGCATCGAACAAGCATTCTTCCTTTCGGAAGTCGAACCAAGTCCCATGTGTTGTTTTCCATGAGAGAAAAGTACTCTTCATCCATGGAAGCCTCCAAAAGTGGGTTTCCAATAGCCTCAGAGTGTGATTGTGGATATGAACTATGTTTCATATAGCAATGTATGGGAAGCGATGGTTTGGTGGAATCCAGGGCTTGAGGAGCCCCAAAAAACTGTGATCTAGTCCTTCTCGCATCCGCAGGATCACCAACTAGTTCACCTGCATCTTGTAGGGTTTTCTCTGCCCAAGTTGGCAGCTGAGTTGGAGAAGCCATGACCTACTCCTCATCCTCCGAATCATACCCAAGAGGCTTCTCTGATGGCTGCTCTTAAGGGCTTGAAGAAGTTTTGGACTCCTCCTCATTAGTGGCAACAAGTGGTTCCTCGACAGGGTCTGCTGAAAAATCATGCAGTGATTCTTCTTCAAACTTCACACTTCGAGCTACAATAACTTTTCAGTGTGAGAGTCTAGTAGCATATATCCTTTGAAACTTTTAAGATATCCAACAAAGATACATTCAATAGTTTTAGGCTCTAAAGCCTTCCCCTCATCTGTCAGAATGTGAGCCCATGCTCAGGAACCAAAAATGAGAGAGTGAGACACTTTCGGTTCCTTACCGGTCCAACAATCAAATGGAGTGGCGCCTTTGAGTGTTTTGTGAGGAATGCAGTCTGAATGTATGATACACAATTAATAGCTTCATCCCATAGCTTAGGAGCTAATGATTTGGACTGTAGCATACAATTGACCATCTCTTTTAACAATCGGTTTTTCCTCTCCAAGAAACTATTATGCTATGGTGTATATGGCACCAAGGAAAATTTTAAGGATGGAAAATTTTCTTGAAGTTTAAAACATTGGCGAATCTCACTAATCCCTAATATGCAAATTATAAATGTTTATTGATATATTTGTAAAATTAATCAAATTTATAATTATTTTATATATATTCTCTATATAATGTTGGCGATTTTTAAGGTAAAATAATTTTATATTCTAAAATTTGGGCGAATCGTCTTTTATAAAATTCGAAATTGGCGAATCTTTTTTGTGGAAAAATCATGGAAAATTAGCCCACTGGGCGAACATTAGCCCCTAAAATTTTCCATGTATGGCATTGTGCATTGTAGCTGTATACCTACATCAATACAAAGTTGTTGCACATCTTTTTTGACATACTCCCCCCCATTATCTGTATGGAGTATCTTAATCTTGCACCCAGACTCATTCTTAGCAAGTGATTTAATTTCTATAAGGCATTCAAATACTTCCGATTTTAATTTCAGAAAAAATACCCAAGTAAAGCGAGGGAAATCATCTATGAAGGTGAGTACATATCGAGTATTACTGATTGAAAGCTACACGAATGGACCTGTGATGTCACTATGAATCAGCCCAAGAGGTGAATAATATCTTTGTGCCTTCCCTTTGTCAAACTTTTTCTCTGGATTCTTGCCAAGAATGCATCTTTGACATACACTGCTTGTGAATTTAATAGCGGGAAATCCTTCTACCATGTTTTCCTTGTTGAGTTGATGCAAGTAATTATAGTTTGGATGGAAAAATATTTCATGTCATAACTTGATGATATCATTAGATTGTGACAAAAATACAGTGCTAATATATTTAGGAAGAAAGTGGGAGAATAAACACAAACGAGAACCGTGATCTGCAATTCCATGTGCAAGTTGTGAGCCCATGGAAATGTCGATAATCACTGCGGACTCCAGAGGGAACTCCACCTTTCTTCTAGAGCTAGAATGATGGATCTGATATATCAAGAGAATATTTGCAGACAACGAGGGAAAGTGAAGCACATTTTTGAAGCATCCCCAATTAAGGTCTACAATTCCTTCTCTGCACACCTTTGTGGGTGTGGCATCTCCCAAGTAAATTGGGGATTTGGTGCTTTCTTCGATGGAGGAAAATTCATCTTTTGATGCAGACATATGGCTCAATGCACATGAATCAAGGATCCAAGCTGATGGAGTGGATGTGGCAGCCATTAAAACATGACCATCTTGTGCTCTCCCTCTCCTATCTCCCATTCTGTTATCATCCTTCTTCTTTACATTCTTGGGCACGGTGAGATTGTGCAGCTACAATTGCTTATCCATCTCATCGATTGTTTTCCTCATGCAGTTTTCTTCAGGATGAAAAACTTTATAACAGTAGATGCAAAGTGTTCTTTCCTTATTCTTCTTACCCTTAGGCAAATAAGATTTCTCTGAATATTGTATTTGTCTCTCCTTCTTCGATTCATTAAACTTACCATTCCCTTTTTGCTTGTCTCTTCCACTGCTCTTTGGAGCATTAGTAGCCGCAAGTGCTTGGTTCTTTGAACACTTGATGGCACCCATTTGGACTAACTTAGCTTTCTCTTGAGTCAATGCAACAATGAAATCATTCAATGGAGGAATTTTCCATTTTTCCTGAGTCAATTTAGGTTCTTGAAAAGATGATACAAACAAGGAATATTCAAGGCCTAATTTCAAGAGAATCAAAAGGATGAGTTGATCTTCCTCTTTCTTGACTCCACACACATCAAGTTCAATGAGGAGGCATTTAAAATTGGTCAATTATTCTTGCAGGTTTCTAAAATGAGTTGGACTGAGGGATATGAATTCATTTCCAGTTGATGCACTCTCATTTCATCCTGCTTGCCGAATAGTCCTTCCAATGTCGTCCAGACCGCGTCGGGAGTAGTGGCTCTGCTGACATGAAAGAGGAGTTCTCTATAAATTGATAGGAATATCAGCCCAATTGCTTCATCTAATTTATTGAAATACTTGATCTTCTTCGCTGCAGAAGTCGGTTTAGTCTCCGTTCCCATTGTTACCTTGTAAAGCCATTTTCTTCGAAGGAGCAGAGTGATCTTTGTCTTCCATTCAAAGTAATTGAAAGGACTTAGAATGAGTTTTTTGGGTTGAGAGAGATGATCCATTACTACTTGCTGTGTCTCCTTATGATCTATATCTGCAAATAAAACCGTGTACGATCCACTAGATTTGAACTAGCTCTGATACCATGTAGAATTCTTGCAGAAACTTCGATAGATCTAGAATTCTAGTTCAATTAAACATAAGTAATTTTCTGATATTCAAGACAGGAGAGAAATAATTTTCTCCATAAAATTGATGTGTTAAATTAATGAACAATATTAATACATGAGCAACCAAACCTCTAATCCCAAAGGCAGATGGCTATATAGAAATTGTTAAATCTAGAAAACTAGTAAAAAACTAGAAAAGGCTAAGAAAAGCTAAAGGGAGGCCTAAAATAGCAACTATGACTCAAGACAACCTATGCCAACTATTAGCCACGAGGAAATCATGAGGAAGGGCACATTTCCCAAGGAAAGAAATTTTAAAACATGCTAAAATGGTCCGGTTGTGGGGCGCCAATCCTCAAATAACTCAAGTGGATGAGGTGTGGTTAGGTGTGAACATGCACTTAGATGTCTAAATGGCTTAGGAAATTGGTTGGACAAATATTTCCATAATATTAAGCCTTTAAAGGAAAAAAAGGGGAAAGTTGGTCCACTGAGCTAGTTTACCAAAAACCAAGTGTGAACATGATTTTTAGTGCATGTGGCTAAGTCAAGGATACTTAGGCTAAAAGATAAATGTAGATGTTAGGATTATATTCCAAGACTCATTTAGTTTTTCATTCTCCCTGACCAACTTTGCATTATTTTTCTTATATTCTCTATTCTTTTTCTTCAATTTCTTCTCTAAGATCTTGTTTATTTCTAACTGATCTGTCAGTTCTTTTATCTTGTTCAGTTGCAATGCTTTTTCTAATTCCTCTGTATCCTTGGAAAATGATGTGGCCTCTACATTATCAAAGTATGAGTCTTTTGTTAACGCTTATTTCTCCAATCTTTCAGTTATGTCTTCTACTTGTTTCTCTGTAGAAAGTTTCTCTACAATTTGTACTTCAGGGTATTTGCTACTTGTTTCTATTGGGTTGTTTCTCATATGCCTCCTAGGAGTGGATTTGAAGGATGCTTCCTTCTCAATCATGATAGTATTGTGTTGCTTCTAAGATCTAGTTCTTGGATAGAGTGGTGAATTCATTATGCCTCTAGTTTCTTGATCTATTTTGTACTACTCTTCCATGGCCTTGTTGTTCATGCTGATTTTGGACTAAAAATTCTTTCCAAATTATACCCTAAGTTCTCACTTGACATTCCACAACAATTTTTATAAGTACTTGATGAGAAATTTGAGCTTCTTTTGGTTTTGTTTCATTTTTCACTCGCTCTATCATCTTGATCAGATTCCTAGAGAAGAAATGTGGAAATTTAATTTTTACTTCTCCTTTGATATGTTGGAGCAGTGTGACATGGTAAAGATGTGCCACACTATGGCCTCTATCACATGTGAAAAACTTTTGAATGATCTAAACTAATTCTCCCCAAGGCTCATTGAACCATTCCCTAGGTATGCCTTTCATTCTATCAAAGGTCCCCTTCCTGTTATTCTCTAAGAAGAAATTCCATGCTTTTTCTTTGAAGTGTAGACCGTTATGATAGCTTTCTCCTGTTAATCATGTATTTTGGAGTCAATGGAATGATTAAGTTTCCTACCATAGTTTGGTCTTGGGCATAGTTGTTTACAAACTCCCTAGTTATACTTTCATTGTGCCCATTAAACCTCTGAAGAAAACCTATAAGTCCAGCTTGATATAGTTTCTCTATTGTTTCTTTCTTCCACTGCTCAATCTGGAATTTTGGTTCTATTCTTGTAGCCATGTTTTCTGAAAACCAATTGATATATCCCTCTACTATCATCAATCTCATTTTAAAAATGAAAATAAAAATCATTCATGCATACAGATCTTCTTGATTCAGTTATACATTGTAGTAGTAGAGCTTACCTCCTTCCTGATACTCTTCAAAAACAATGAATTCAAGCTTGTTTAATCTCTGTTTTGCTGCAACAATAAGTCATTTTTATTTTCAAAACATTACTCTTTGTAGATGAAAATAAAAAATAAGAAAAAAAATAAAAAAACCAAAAAAATATTGCTTATTCTCTGATGCACAAACCGCTCTTTGTTCTGTTCCATTTCATCAAAATTCATGTTTTGTACATGTAAATGAAATGCTCCTCTCATACATATCATTCATTATATTCATTGTTTATAGGAAAATAAATCAAAAATCAAAACTCTATTTTGATATCGAAATTAAAAATAAAAATAAAAAAATCATGCCATAGCTCCTCCTGCCTTTCAATTTTCATTTATGACTCTTTCCCTATGGTTAACAAATTCATTTATATGACAAACTGAAGTAATTTTCAAGCTCACTATTTGTGCGATCATACAACGACTAGTTCACTATTTATTCAACACTTTGTTTCGTCAACCAAACTAGGAGATTTCATGATTAAACATAGAATATCTGAATTGATTTACTTTCTTGTGGTGAAATGGCGTGATTCCCTCTCAGTCGTGGCCTTATATCCCTATGTTTCATAATGTTTCTACTGTTACACTCCACTCAAAAACTTTATGTATTTATTGGTGGCAGAGTCTAAATGAACAATGATAGTGAAAAATCTTAAACAGTGGTAGAAGCACTAACTTATAACTTGGAGTTAAACTGGTGTTTTCATTAAAAATCCTGAGATTTACTCATCAAAATATCTGTTGCATTTATGAAAACAAATCGAGTTTTTCTCTTACCTTATTGCTTCACGAGATCTCTCTCAGTCAATCTCACTTGCTCTTACACGATTTCCAAATCTCTTGGCTTAACCCTCAGTCAACTCCGCTTACTCTTCTTATCTCTCTGATCCTCCACTACTATATTTCTTGCTTCCCTTCTCTCGGTTTGATTTCCTTTGTTCCTATGTTTTCTCTGTCAAATCATTCTTCACTGGACATTCGAATGCATGCTAATAGATTACATGACATTCGATGTCCTCCATGAGCCTGCAAATGGCTATGATGGTGGAGAAAAGGCAGTTTTACAGAGGTCTGTGTTTAAAAATGGCAGAGGTGCACAGTATGAGTTTGGTTGAATGCGGAGGCTCATAGTGTTTTTTTTGGTTGAAATTTTGTATTACTGCGTTTTCAAATTTGTTTGTCCATTCCTGCATGCTTCAACGATTGACTCTGATGCCTTCATGGCTTAGTCCTGCATACTTACCCACGGTGTATACCTCCATGTTTTGGTTTTATTCATTACCATAACCCTTGACTTTTGTTGACTTATGTCACTGTATACTCATAATTCCATACCTTTGTATGTCCTCTGGAACATATTATCACTCCATCTCATATCTATTCACAATGCATTATGGTTTGGTTGTCGTGCCCATTGAAATTCATTATGGTTGCATTGCATGGCCTCGTTCCCATTGAACTTCATCATACCTCCATTTCATATCCATTCCCAATGTATTATGCCACCAAAACATATCATAATACGATTTCATAATGTTTGTTTCGTTGCATTATGTACATGTCATCGCATCATTTGTCTCAGCATTTCATTGTATAGCCTTACACTACATTGTATCAATTTTATTTTAATGCGCTTTGATTATGTCTTATTAAAATGCATTATTTCAATTTCTTATATCATTTCATAATATGCGCTTTTCAATATTTGTAATTTAATTTTAAAATGACCATGTTAAGGTCATATTTAAAATTAACTTATATGATACTAAATTTTGGTATGGTTTTGTAGGTTTAGGGTTTTACCATTGGGCCCTCTATTTCTAATCCATTTTCTTTTAAGAAAATACCTAGGGTTAATATGATGTGTATATGGAATATGAAATGAATATGTGGTATTTGGAGTATGAAACGAAATATGGTAAATGGAATTCAATGGGTAGGATAATTGATATGGAAATCAATATAATGAATAGGATAATATGAATATAATGAGTAGAATAATGAAGGTAGTTAAGTGTAGGTAAAGTATGCATGTCAGGTATTAAATTAATTTTAACAATCTCTAGAAAAATTTAAAAAAAAAATTGAAATTTCAAGAGCAAAATTTTTACTCACTATACTTTTACTCCCATAAAGTATTTGATGATGTCATCTAGTCAAACTCTATGATGGATTTTCTAGGATAGATTATAATATAGATTTATTCTTGCTTTATGTTTGTTATCACCTGGATTGAACCTCAAGCTGAAGGAAGGCAATGCCAGGGTAACCACAAACCATGCTTAGCCAGGTAGCTAGCCCTACTAGGTCGGAAGAGGGCTCTCTTTGTGAGGATCTCAGCTAAGATGACTGGATCAAGAAAATGATTTTAGGTTAGATATAGTAGCACGAAGTTTTGATTAGATTTTGAAGGGGTTTTGCTGGATTAGGAGGAGCTAGACAATTTAGGTCTAGGGAATTAGGTCAAAATTGTAGGGTGTTAAATGGGGCATGGTAGGCATAAGTTTTAGCATTCTATGCTTGATGGGGCGAGATGTTTAAGACTGGCGAGAAGCTAAGAATAGCACGTCAAAACCATGGATCCTTCCCAGACTACAGAAAACATGAAATGGTGAATGTTTTCCCAAAGCAGAGCACTGAAGTAAAGAATTCTGCCTATCAACTTGAAAGCATTCACTTAGAAGCCATTAAATGATTAAAAAAGTACATAAAACACATTAGCATATGATCACAAAAGAAGAAACTGTACTAAAACTCCATACCACATGGATCCCATAAAAACAACTACAATTCTTATTAATCTCCTTCTAAATTGCTACAAAACGATGTACAATCAAGCTCTGAGCATCCAGCTGAGTCCAACCCTGTATAATGAGAAAGAAGAAGAAGATATAGGCATTGTTTCAACCTCCTCCCATCCTCGGGTGTCGAATCCCTAAGATGTGGAGCTAATCTAACCAAAACTGAACAAGAAACAGGAATATAAGCATCTCAACAACTTGCCTCTAAAAGTGAAAAACTGATTCATTTGAGCTCAAATTGACTTTTAATGTAATGAATCTACCCTATACTACAAATTATCTATCATATTTACAAGCCTAGTCATCATTTACAATGGTAAAACATCCTTCATGAGAGAAAATCTATGAACACAGTAAAAAAAATGGAAAAATAACCATCATGTGCAAATCTACCCTATGCACAGTGCCAAGCCTACCTGCCTAAAACACACAGCGCCAATCTGCCTACGCACAGTGCCACTCCACCACTACTTCAGACACACAACACCACCCTCCAGAAGCGTAGCGCCAACTCTCCTTCACCCAAAACTCGCTCAACCATTCCTCTTCTCCTCACTTTTTGACTTCTTGCTTGCCAAATAAGAATGATGAACTTGAAAGTGAAATGTGAGAGCTTATTTAAGAGTAAATTTTGATTTTTCACTTGAAAAACCCACTTTCTAATGTTTCTTGACCTTCTTCAAAACTCTATTTTTAATGCCTTTTCTTCTTGGTTTCTTTCCAGCTGGATAATGCTCAACTTGAACTGATTTTTGCAGTGTTTCTTTATCTTGCAGCAAGGAGAGATGCTTTGGTGCAGCCAGGATCATTTATTACATAAAGTGACTTAAAATTACATAAGAAATACAAATAAACTCAAAATACTCTATTTTTGAGGTGAAAATTACATTAGGTTAAAAGATAATGATATAGTGACTATGACCCACAAGCCATCATGCTTGACTTATTTATCATCCTCATACCCTTCTTGACCTTTATTTACACTTTAAAATCATGCTCTTGACCTTGGTAATGAAACCCTAAGACCTAATGGAACATTCCCTACGACCTAATGTCATGCGGAAAGAGTCAATTTTGCGGACAAAACCGACCTCCCTAGAAAACAAGGCTTTTCTAGTGACAAACAAAACAATCAAGCACTATCTTTCCCTAAATATGAATTTAAAATAAAAGCAACCAGGTGTTTAAGGCTTACCTCTAGTCCAACGCTGTTTGTAGCAGCCAAGCCTCTTCGATCCAGATGAGCTCCTTCTCCTTGAATCCTGCATTCACTAACAAGCAAATGATTACATAGCACCTGAATAACTCATATAATAAAACATATTCATCATAAAGACCAAGGAGTTTATGAAACAAATTGTATATAACAACTTGTTGAGAAAAATGAACTTAATTGTATTAATTGGAAACAAAATAAACCATTACAACCAGTGCCTTGGTGTTGTGCAGGTCCCTCCCAGGGTCCAGCAAGAGTTCTCCTTTACTTTGATTAGCTCACCCACTTCCAAATGAAGCTAAGAAAGGATTGGAATCTCTCCTTTCAAGCTCTAAAAGGGAGTCCTAATTTCTGGCAAGTACCTCTTTATCTTTTTACAAGCTTGAGGAGGATAAAATTTGCTTGATTATAAGCTCATCCTTTGGATGAGTCCAACTTAGTTTAGATTCGAACCTTAAGAAGGAGTGGTTCGTTCCTGTTTGTAATCGAACAGGTCCTTTACTGTGAAATTTTAACGAGTCCAGTATAGGAGAAACTCGGCGTTTTTCAATTTTAGAGAGTCTGAAAAACTTAAGAAGACTCCAGGGTTGACCTTTTTCGTAAATTTTTGTCTCCCAAGCCTGAAAAAGTATAAAATAATACTTGAGAGAACCGCTTGATCTTTACGACCAAGGAGTACTTTCATGATTAGTGTCTCTAATCTGAAAAGTAAAAAGCGATCAAGAACATGTCGTTTTATTTCCAATATCGAATTTGAAACGACAAAAATCCGGCAATCTTTTCATGTTTTTACGGTCAGAAAAGGGCTATAAGAGGACCATCTTTTAGTTCTGTTTTAACGAGTGTAAAAAAACGCTCGGCAATCTTTTCATTTTTTAGGAGTCAGAAAAGAGCTTAAAGATGACTCTGATGTTTTTGTTTGTAAAAAATGACAATTTTCCCTGAAAATCCTTTATCCTGCACAAAAACCAACACATTACTCATACCTGTTGAAGATAGATAAAAATACTTTGAAAAATACCTTTTCATGGTGAAAAATAAACAAATTTACCATTTATTTACCCAAAAAACCTATAAAAAGGGCTTTTACCAATTCATTTTTACCATTTTACTGTTGAGGAGAGAAAAGGGGCTTTTGGCAAGAAACCTCCCGTGGACATTGCGGATAATCCGACCGTCGAAACCGAACGCCGTCTCTTCCAGGTAATTTTCAACATCCTCCTCTTCAATTTCATCCGTTTAGAATTCTTTTTTAGGCCCTAGATTTCATTTTTTGGAGGCTTTGGGGTTTCAAAGACCGCCTCTCGGGGTACGCAGGTGCCACACTAGGGACCCGTGTACCCCGACATTTTTGCAGTTGGAAAAATGTCGGGAGTACGCACCTTGCCATCAGGGAACCTGCGTACCCACGCTCTGTTCCTAAAGGCGGGGTGCGTACCCCGTGCAACAAGTTTTTAAATCCCAAATTCTCCAAATTGGACCAAATTTTTTTTATTTTATGGAATCTAATGGATGTTTTTTGGCATGTAGATTGTTCACCATGCTCGATTGGCGTGAGAGAGAGCACGAAGATGTTGATTTGGCCACCATTAATCATCAACTGTCAATTGATGATTAGAAGGCATGCGGCCTTTATAAATACTGGGCCATACCTGGCATGAGGGCCCAAGTGAGCTTTCTAGAGTGGCTGGTAGAAAGATGGAATGTTCAGGACCAGTGTTTTTATATTGGAGGGCACCAGCTCGAGATGGAGCCTATAGATATCTACTTTCTCACTGGTTTGCCCAAGAGAGGCGAACACTTGACTCTGTTCAGGACTAGGCCGGGTGGCCAGTCCATCGCTAGTCTTCGACTAGAGTGGTGTAACACTCAGACTCAGGAGAAGGGGATAGAGATCAAAACTATATCCCGTCCTGAACATAAGGTGATTGCCTTTACAGTTACCAGACTTTGCGGGGCTGCCGCTTTACAAATTGCCATTGGATCCCAGATGCGGATGGCAATTGATTGCTATCGAGGTACCATTGTCAACTAGTGTGATGCCGTGTTGGCCAATATTAAAGGCCAACTGACTAGAGCCAAAAACTGACAGCTAAAGACTTTTGGTTATGGGCCTTTAGTTGTGAGTTTTGGCTTAGAGAGGGTTCCGATGCTGATCCCACAGCAGCTCACTGTTGGTGTTGGGCTTCCTCAAGAGCCCAAATTGATGCGATGGGTTGCGGTTATGGCCCATCATCCTGATGAGGGAACGGAGGTTGTCCGATTTACTCCGGAGTACTTTCACTGTGTTATAGACAATTTTGTGCCTTACAGAAACAAGCATGAATTGTCAATAATCCAAGGGATCCAAAGTTCCCTAAACATGATGTTCCTACCCCTAGAGGAACAAGGTCAGCAAACCAACAGCTCTCAGATCAGTTCTCCACCTGAAAACACTCAAAAACAAGCAATCCTGAAATCAAAGCAGGTGCTCCACTAGGCTTCTGCGCTGAAACTCAAATCCTCCATGGTGTACCTGCGTTGCAAAGCAAGTGGAACAAAGGCCACCTGCGCTGAGCGAGATGGGACAAGTGGCACACTGAGTCATTGCTCTGGAATCTTCCAAAAATGACACTTGGATCAGGGATTTCGCCTTGTGATGAGTCAGAGGCTCTGTTTCTCCAAGTGGAAGCAAGGTTCTCCAAGTGGACTCAAGAACTGAAGATCAACTGAGGAGAGAGAGGACACAAGGCAGCTACACATCAGTTGCAAGCTGACTCATCCTTTCTCAATTCATCTATATATTGAGCTCTCTCCTATGAGCTCAGGAGGCTGGAATTTTGTGCAAAGTAATGATATGCTGTTGGTTTCACTATAGAGCTATTGGGTGATTGCTTGAGAGAGGTGAAGAGGAGAAATTCTTTCTGCTGGGAGGTGTTGCTGGATTGGGGCCTTCAATGGTTGTAACACTCTCAGAACCTTTACTTCTTCATTAATAAAAGCTATTGAGGTTCTTCTATATGCTCTTGTTTCAATGATATATTGTGATAATTGTATATTTGGTTTACACTAATCCTTGAACCAGTTATGATTGCATGCCTCTTGTAGTTTCCTTCTTTGTTATTTTGTAGGATCTCATTGTAGCTGGGCCAGCAAAAGAGTAAGGAGCTAGGAGCAAGCGGCCAAAGAAAAGAGTTTGGTTCGACATTAAGCGCAAGGCAACAGTTAGTGCATTTCTCCACTCTCTTTTGCTTTCATAAAGAAGTAAACCTTAAGTAGTTTGCTTTACAGTTGTTGTTGAGGTACTATCACCCTTAGAGTGGGATAGGGTCATCCGAATCGGATACTTTTCCCTACAACAAACTGGCGACTCCGCTGGGGATCGTATCTGTTTGATTGTGTTTGTAGTATTTTGCTATTCATTTCCTGAACAAAAGAGTACCAAATCGAAAAGCTTTTGACTATATCAAAAGCGAAGTAGAGGGCAGCTACTCTAGCTCATTTCTGAGCATGTTCATGATTTGAAGAGCTGATCTACAAGGATCCTTGTAAGCTCTTAGTGATAGCTTTTCACCTTCCTTATCATCCCTTTGAGTGTGCTTGACTGATTGCTTTTGATTTGAGCAAAAACTGTGCATTTTTGAGAAAATTGTGACCTGGAAACTGGGAAAACGCAACTTTCGTTTTCCAAAGCAGGTAGTACACAGGCTACCTGCTTTGCAACGTAGGTCCCGAAGGGGCTACTTGCGCTGAGAGCCAGATTGGCTGTGCAGCACCTGCGTTGGCCCAAATTTGCCTAGTGCATTTGGGGTTTCCTCCCTTTCTCTTGCCTGTTTTCACTTTAGATTTGGCTGCCAGTTACCAGTCTTGCACCTGTTCTGAAACCAACATTACTTGCCATCATTCTGCCTCTGTTATATAACGAATTTGTACTTGTTCTTTTGTATTTCTTACTCATTTACAATTTCCCATAACGAAGAGTAAACTAGTCTTGCTTTTGGCCTCTTAGATCTGAACCTGTGTTAGGCATTTTGCTAGTCTAAAGAGTTAGCTTGTTTGCTGTCCATAGCTGATTAGTCATTTTACTTTTGTCATTATGGTTTGATTTCATGCATTTCCAGTGATTAAGCAAGTAAATCTTAAGGTGTCTTTTGATTTTGGACAAGCTTGTTTGTTTTCATTTTAAATCGAAATCAAAGTTATATAACAACTTTCTTTTTGTAACCCATCTACATTAAGAAAGGGAAAAGAAGATACATGCATTGTGCATTTTGCATTTGACTGTTTGCTTGATGATTTAGGAAAAATTTGCATTTAGTGTGTGTTCTATGATCTGTTTGAAAAGATTTGCCTTTCTTTTCCCTCAGTAGTTAAGGTTTTCAAAGTTGAAAGATTGAAAAGTTTGCTTTTCATCTTAGACTGCATTCAGGAATTTGTTACAAACATCTCGTGGTGATCCTTAAAGGCAAACTGCTAAGCAAGATCAACATTAAAATAAATCCAATTTACATAACAATGCTTTGTAACATAACGCAAACACATAGAGGTCTAGGTAGAGACGTGTTCCGGCGTCGTTAAACATAGTGACTGTCGATCTCTACGAAGGTGGGTGATTCCTCCTGAGAGTCGGTGGCACTAATACGGACTTGTGCTCCCACCTACCGTCGCGTATATATTGGGAGACCCCTATAGGAAATTATCCTTTATCCATAGGAAGCCGTGTCGGCCGCCCTACTGATCGCGATGCAGTGAACACAGCATTCACGAAGATCGACCACCCGTACCGTAAAACGTATTCTGTGGTTTCGCGAAAAGTTTGGCACACCCTCTACCTAGAACTCCAGAGAAGTTTCTTTTGGCCTTTTTCAAACTCTATAACTGAAAAAGTCCATCCGAGCATTTGTCACTTCGGGCTCGTTAAAACATCGAAGGCGACTAGAGTCATCTTTAGCTTTTTCTCGACTCTTAAAACATGAAAAAGCAAGTTTGTGTCTAAAAGCGTCGTTAATAAAATTTATTTTAAACGGAACATAATCACCTGTTATTCCCACGTTGATCTTTCAGTTGAAAAGTATGGAGCCCACCAACCAAGGAAGTAACCTTGGCGGAAGTCCCAATCCCTTCTCCTCTTGGGGAGATGTTGGTGCGCCTCATATGGCCACATTGTCACTTCCAGGATTGACAATTGGCCTACCTGTATGGCTCTTTTCAACTAATGTAGTTCAGATCGCCACTAATCCTGAGCAGTCGAATCAACAGTCAGACCAGTCTAGAACTACCCACCAGCCTTCCACTTCTTACAATTCTTCCTCTGATCCTTCATCTTCACAAGGTAGAGCCAGCAAAAGTCAGCCTCCCATGGAGAAGAAGGAAAAGAAGAAGAGAGAAAAGAATCAGAAGGGGCCTATGGCGAAGACGACTGGGGGCAAGCAAAAGACATCTGACAAAAATCCACACACTGCACCGACCGGGCCTAAATCACCATGTGTCATTTGCAAAGGGACCCACTTCCATCGTGATTGTCCTTGTATTCCCCGGATACTAAGGGACTGGTCCCCAAGGTTGCACAATCCGGTAGCATCAACCTCTGGTAGTCATGTTGATTGCAGTCCGTCAACTAGCGAGAGTGAAGGACGAAGAGGGAGACCAAGATCACCCTGTATGTTGTGTGAAGGCGATCATGCCATCCACCGATGTCCATTCTTAGATGAGGCAAAGAGAGTTTTGGAAGATCGTCCAGTTTCACTGTTACGACTTCCTCCTGGATATCAAAAACTCGCGCCTAATCCCTCGATAGTTGAAAATCTAGCTAGCCCGCTCAAGTGGTCAGCTGAAGTGTCGGTCATTGAGAATGAACCTGATGAATCCAGACCAGACGAAAGTCTAAAGGTCGAAATGGCAGTTGATCCGGTTCTTCCTTCAGAGGTTTCATCCTCTAATGACTCCGTCATTGAAGACCCATCTTCAAATGACACCCTCACTGAAGAGGATAAGGATGACACCGTCCATATTCTTTTCATCAACACAGACTCTGATGAGCATCAAGGCAATGCGCCCATTCCTTTATCGCAGGAAGGAACATCATCAGAGTCGTATCGTGCCGTGTATTCAGTCCCACCACCAAGCAACCTGGTTGTGTCCTTTGATTGGAATCAACTAGGCAGACCCCGGTTACCAGCTAGTATCCCATTTAGAATCATCGTCCAAATCTACAGAATGGTGATGGCTGGAACTATCATTGATGAAGGGGAATCTGTGAGTATCCTTTCCTCTATTGCTTGGAAAGCACTGGGTTGCCCGGCGCTTTTACCTGAGATAAGAAATCTATCAGGTTTTGATAAAGGAACCAGTCGCCCGTTAGGGATTCTCCCCAATGTTCCAGTTACATTGAAAGGGAAGACAGTTCATATGAACATCATGGTCGTCTAGGGACCCTTGGTTTATAACTTACTCCTTGGACGAGACTATATATATTGCATGGAGGCAATATTGTCCTCGCTCTTTAGAGTCATGTGTTTTCCGCACAAAGGAAGAATGGTCAAGCTCGTAGACCAACTTTCATTTCCAGAATCACGCATCGAAAATAGTCAAATACCATCCCTTAACGGTCTATTCACTCAAGGAATTCCTCCACCCCCGGTTCTACTTCCCGATGAATGCGAGTAATTCGGAAAGAAAGAACTGGGACCCAGGGGGCATGCACCCTGGCCTGCCTTGGGCAGAGGAAACCTTGGGTATAAAGTTAATTTCCGCAGAAGAATGGACTAGTCCGTACCCCGTCCGAAAAAGGAAGAGAGGGTTGTTCTAGGATAAAATTCTTTTGTCAAAGTTATGTGAGCGAAAAGATCGACTCCCTTTGTCTAAAAAAGTGGGCTCTCCTAAGGAGGAGATCCGTTTGTGGCGGCAAGTAGCCACCATCTTTGAATGTCAAGCCTCACCAATTAAAACATATGTTTTGAAGGGTAAGTAGGGGCAGTCTTCAAAGAAAGAGATGAAATTGTTGTAACAAGTAGTCAACATCCTTAGCAACCTAATGATAGACATCGTCGAAAAGAGAGTTTAGTTTGCGGCAGCAAACAAAACCATTTTTCGGATAATAAGTAAGAGGACAGAATCTCGAAATTATACTTTATACCTGGGGGCATGCGAACCTTTTGGAGTGCAAGCACGGGACGACTATTTATTTTTTAGATTTTTAGGTCCTCCCTTTAAACCTGTAGGTCTAACCCGTTAAACTCGTAGGATTAGCCGTTTCCAGCTTGCGTAAAGAAAGGATGTGAGGCAAAAGTTAAAACCTGCCGAATTGGAGTAATTAGTGAGGTATCACTCCTTAAATAAGATTACCTCACCTGAGGCATTCCTTGTATTAAGACTGGTATAATTGAGCAAGGTTTGAACGCATTCAAGCTCGTTAAAAAATGAACTGTCCCTTAAAGGTTAGGGGGCATATGCCTCATCTGCATTATTATGCTGGGGGCATCCATAATCGAGCAGTTTTATCAATGTTCATGCTCGTTAAAAAATAAACGCAAGAATCGAGCAGTTTTTGTATAGAGTTCATGCTCGTTAAAAAATAAACATAAGTTGTGAGCAATCTTTCCCTAGCAGTTCAAGCTCACTCAGAAAAAATGGACCGGTAAATAACCTTGAGAAATGTAACCTTTGAAAGCCATATTAAAGCCCTTGGTCGTGTTCTTGTAGTCTCACCTCCATCCGTTCATTTGGCCAATCGTTCATCTCCATATGTTTGTTTACCCATTTTGAGGAACAGCTGCGAAGAGTGATTTCACTTAGCCATCCTTGTGACACTGCCGTGATTGGAAAATTCCAACCTGTACCTGGAATCTGCTGTTATCCCTGTACATCACTCGTTCCTCAAAAGACGAGTCTTCTTTGAGCTCTTTTCACTGACTCGTAAAATATGAAAAGTTTGCCGAGTTTTGGCCTTCCAGCTCGTTAAAAGGACCGGAAAAGCTATCCCTCCTCTAGATTTTAAATCTTTTTGGACCTGAGGGATTATTGCACAAAAAGATCGAGCGCTTGTTTTGTTCGGCTCGTTAAAGAAATCGAAAATTCATCCCTTCTGTATTGTTTTATACTTTTTCGGACTTAAGGGATTAGATGACGAAAAAGGAATTTTGGAGTTAACTTTCCGTACCTTTTCAGACTCTCTAAAAATGAAAAGGACCGAGTTTTCCTTGTCGTTAGACTCGTTAAAATGATTAAATAGCGACAAACTTGTCTTTAGACGAGAACGAGTTTCCCTATCGCTAGGCTCGTTAAAACATAGCGATGGGCTTGCCCGAAGGGCAGGTTATAGAACAAGCATATGTTATCCTCCTCAAGCTTGACAAAAATAAAGAGGTACTGGTCAGCAATGACTGGGGAAAAATTGGGAGAACCTCACAACATTAATGGTAGCAAGTCTCTCTTGAACATGACACTTTGTCCTCCGTATCACATCGGGTTGGGTTGTTTCATTCACCGGTCTCATAACCATGGTCCTCGCCACACCATCCACAATTCGGGTAATGCTACCAATCCATCACATCAGTGTCGTTATATGTTCAAGAGATGTGGTTCTGCAAAGAGTCAACCGTGTCCCATCCACTGCCATACATTATCCTTCATCCACTTCATGACCGCCACCCTGAATCATACATCACAGTTTGTTTTCACCTCATCACAATCACTAGCTCCGTTCCGTGTCACTGATGTGGGATTCATTAAGGCCCTCCTTTGACAGATCGCTCCTTGTCGACATCAGCTCATTATCCAAGGAGTTGATCTAGGAACAACCCCTTTAGTACTTTGAAGCTTGCATGCCTCAATGGCAAGTTTCTCACTTCCGGTGACAGGTATACATCAATGACCTTCGACCAGAAGATTTTGCATGGTGGTCGACGCCAAGTCTTTTATTCCTACCATGTGAATTGTACCGCCGTACCTTGAGGGTCATCATCCTTATCGGTGATTCCTCTTGCACTTGTTAACGGTTTACATCATTGACCGGTAATCAAGCGATGTCTTTCCATGTTCGACTTCAAGAAATTCTCACATGGATCGACTTGTACATCGAGTGAAGATCGGAAGAGATTGAAGACCCCTGATCTAGTTTCATCCATCCGGGTTGCGATATATATTCAGGACATAAAGACATTTGATATGTACATCATTACAGCAGATGATCATCCTTCTCAAAGGATGATAATTTCAGCAGAGAATTATCGGTCTACAATCAGACGATCGTCTGTTCTATGTACCAAAATGTATTTATAAAGCTGAGCATGGGAATGCCCGCCTCAGCTAGATCATGAAAATGTATGAAAATTAATGTATTGTATTGTATCTTATTACAGGACACTTCTCAGCAGATTGAATGAACTTCGGATCCTCTCAATAAAGCATTTCACCCGATAAACGACCTCATACTTTAGGGGGCATCTTTTATAGACAATTTTGTGCCTTACAGCAACAAGCATGAATTTTCAATAATCCAAGGGATCCAAAGTTCCCTAAACATGATGTTCCTACCCCTAGAGGAACAAGGTCAGCAAACCAACAGCTCTCAGATCAGTTCTCCACCTGAAAACACTAAAAAACAAGCAATCCTGAAATCAAAGCAGGTGCTCCACTAGGCTTCTGCGCTGAAACTCAGATCCTCCATGGTGTACCTGCGTTGCAAAGCAAGTGGAACAAAGGCCACCTGCGCTGAGCGAGATGGGACAAGTGGCACACTGAGTCATTGCTCTGGAATCTTCCAAAAATGACACTTGGATCAGGGATTTCGCCTTGTGATGAGTCAGAGGCTTTGTTTCTCCAAGTGGAAGCAAGGTTCTCCAAGTGGACTCAAGAACTGAAGATCAACTGAAGAGAGAGAGGACACAAGGCAGCTACACATCAGTTGCAAGCTGACTCATCCTTTCTCAATTCATCTATATATTGAGCTCTCTCCTATGAGCTCAGGAGGCTGGAATTTTGTGCAAAGTAATGATATGTTGTTGGTTTCACTATAGAGCTATTGGGTGATTGCTTGAGAGAGGTGAAGAGGAGAAATTCTTTCTGCTGGGAGGTGTTGCTGGATTGGGGCCTTCAATGGTTGTAACACTCTCAAAACCTTTACTTCTTCATTAATAAAAGCTATTGAGGTTCTTCTATATGCTCTTGTTTCAATGATATATTGTGATAATTGTATATTTGGTTTACACTAATCCTTGAACCAGTTATGATTGCATGCCTCTTGTAGTTTCCTTCTTTGTTATTTTGTAGGATCTCATTGTAGCTGGGCCAGCAAAAGAGCAAGGAGCTAGGATCAAGCGGCCAAAGAAAAAAGTTTGGATTCGACATTAAGCGCAAGGCAACGGTTAGTGAATTTCTCCACTCTCTTTTGCTTTCATAAAGAAGTAAACCTTAAGTAGTTTGCTTTACAGTTGTTGCTGAGGTACTATCACCCTTAGAGTGGGATAGGGTCATCCGAATCGGATACTTTTCCCTACAACACACTGGTTAGAAGACCAGGTCTTTTCTATACAGGATTTTCCTTATGCCGAAGTTGATTTTCATGGAGATCTGGACATGGTTCTTCCACCGGGAAAACAATGGGATGATACAGGTAACTTCATTTTCCACAAGTTTTTAAACTATCTATTTTTTTGTTTGTTTTTATATCGTCTCAAACCTGATAGTAATAATTTTCAAAATGCTGATGTAGGCCCACGACGTCCAGCCAATCTCCGGCCTTATGAGAGGAGACTACCAGTTGCAGTGGCACCGGCCCAACAAGACGAGGCCACAGAGACTTTGGGTGAGTTGGAAAGTGACCTAGAGCGTCTTACAGCAGATATACCAGAGACTACCATAGATGATATTCCAATCAGGCTTCAGCGTTGTGTAGTCGGGGTCCCAGGACCTTTTAGGAGGTTCTTGTGTAGGGTGACCCGTGCAGTGGTGTCATATAGAGATCATCACTAGTGATTGGATGGTCGTTTTTGTAGACACATGTGACATTTTGGTTTTTTGTACTTATCATTTTTGCTCATCATAAGGTTTTTTTCAACCTATGATCGAAGACGATGTATTTTTTGACACACTCCTATCTATATATATATCATTATTACCGGCTTATCTTGTAAATCATGTTATGGAATGGTTTTAAATTTACATGTATGATTATTGCAAATGTCTATTTAACATTCGAGAAGCAATTGCATCTGCTAATGTATTTAAAGACCTTGGAATATGTTGATATTCAATGTAATCAAACTCACGTTCCAAGAGACGCACTCTCAAAAATAACCTTAATAACACTGGATTTCTAATGGCATACACTCTATTAAGTTGTAATACAACGAGTTTAGAATCTAACCTCACTATCAAACTCTGAATCCCAAATGAAATAGATTCAGACAATAACTCAATCACTGCACTGTATTCGGCAATGTTGTTTGTTATTTGACCGAGGCTCACCCCATGCATAGATACTAACTCGTCAGAGGGCGAATAGATAACCCAAGCTGCGGAAGATATATTCTGTGTACTACGACAAGCACCATCAGCGAAACCAATGTATGTTTGGAGAGGCATCGACATCTGCATCATCAAGAGTAAAACCAAGATAAGCCAGAATAATGACGAAAAACACACTCTCTAGGCTAAGCACACTGTCTAAACTAACAAACACTCCAGCTAGAAAGAAAAACTAACCTAACTAAAAAAATCTCCATACCCATCTTTTAAGCATAATACCTCTTTAGGTAAATTCCATTTCTGGGTTTACCCAAAGAGTCCCCGTCAAAGTCTACGAACTCATAGGCCCCTTTTGCTAGCTTTCGCTTGACAATATAGGGGCCATGCCACATAGGAATGAATTTTCCAGCACCTAATTTATCATTAGCTTGATCATATAATAACACTAGGTCTCCTTCCGAAAAATTTTGAGGGGTCACATTTCGATCATACTGAGCTTTCATACGTTTTGTGTGAGTCTCGATCGCCAATGCAGCATCACGTCGATTCTCATCTAATTGAGCTAAGTATAATAAATGATTTTCCTCTTCGGAAGTAGCTGGAAGTAACTCGATGGCCATTTGCAGTGATGGGATTTCGCATTCAATGGGTAGCACAGCTTCCAAACCATAAACTAGTTGGAAAGGAGTGAACCCTGTTGATGTTTTCACTGAGGTTCTGTACGCCCAAAGCGCTGAAAATAACATGTTGTGCCAATTCGACCGATGAATACTAATGATTCGTCGGATCATGATAACTAAAACTTTGTTGATAGACTCAACCAGACCATTCGCTTGGGGATAATAAGGAGTTGAACTATCATGACGCAAACCAAGCTGGCCTGTAAGTTCTGTCATCATAACGTTTCAAAAATGGTGCCCATGGTCAGTGATTATCGCTTGTGATACACCAAACCTAGCAATTATATGATTGAATACGAAGATTGCAGCTATCTTACCGTCTGCCTCGAATGTAGTCATCGCCTCGACCCACTTAGTAAAATAATCTACGGCAAGGATGATGTACACATGCCCCCCCGCCGAGTGAGGGTTACATGTAATAAAATCGATACTCCATTTGGCAAAAGGACCAACGGAAATTATAGGGTGGAGAGGAGCAGGTGGAGCGCGCATCTTTCGATCAAACACTTGACAGTTGTGGCATTTTCGGACCGCAGTAATACAGTCTTTAAACAAGGACGGCCAGAAGTAGCCAGCGTGCAATATCTTTTGGGCTGTGGCATACCCAGACATATGACCGCCACACTCTCCAGAGTGACAGTCATTTAGAACCCTTTCAGCCTCGTCGTGAGTTAAATAACGTCGAAAAATAGAGTCCGCCCCATGGTGATAAAGAGTATCTCCAATAATTTTGTATTGTTGGGACTGGAATCGAATTTTCCGACGTTCCGACTTTGAAGTTTCAGGCCGAAAGGATTGGGTCTAGAGATAGATGATGATATCCCCATACCGCGGATCTAAAGTGCTGATTAGAAACAAAGATTCGTCCGCAATGGGCTCCTCTGCCATAGTTTCCGTGTCAGCATGCGGGAAGTCACACATTAACTCTACAAAAGATAAATATTTCTTAGACTTAGATTTCTCAAACTCCAAGTTGAACTCCTACAGGATAATAATCCATTTAGAGTACTTGCCCCCTACCAATTGTTTAGTCAAAATGTAGATCATAGGGTTGCAATCCGAAATGACTGTAGTTTTACGGAGTAAAATGTAGTGATGAAAATGTTGGACAGCTTGAACGGCTGCCAATGCCAATTTCTCCACATGTGAGTATTTTAGCTTAGTTGGATTTAACATCCGACTAAGGTAATATATCACATGTTCTGTTCCGAATTCATCTTCCTGAACTAAGACCATCCCAATGGTGGAATGAGCGGCGGCGAGGTACAAAAAGTAATCCTGGTTGTAGTTGGGAGGATGCAACAACGGTGCATGGGTCAACGCGTGTTTGAGTGCATCAAAAGATTTATGAGCTATCTCATCCCAAGAGAATTGAGCGTTCTGTTTCAACAACCGTGTAAAACCCTTTGTAACCTCGGCGCAGTTAGGAATGAATCGTCGTAAAAAGTTTGCTTTCCCCTGCAAACTTTGGATTTGGCGAAGACTTGAGGGAGGAAGCAATTTGATGATAGCTTCTACCCTCGAGGGATCGACGTGAATGCCGGATTTTGAAACTACAAATCCTAGAAATCGTCCCACTTCTATACAGAAGACACATTTGTGTGGGTTCAACCGAATACGATAATGCCTACACCTCATGAAGATTGCTCGTAAATGGACAAGGTGATCAGCTCGATGTAACGAATGAGCAGGCAAATCATCGAGATACGGTTGAACAATGTGTTTGATGTCATGAAACGCATAAGACATCGCCCTTTGAAAAGTTTCTCCGACATTCTTTAGCCCAAAAGGCAATTTGCAATAAGCAAATGTCCCCCATGGACAAATGAAAGCCATTTTTGGTTGATCAGCAGGTAGAATATTGATTTGATTGTAACCAGAAAAACCGTCCATAAAGGAAAATATTTCGCTGCCGGCACAATCATCAATGATTTGATCGATATAGGGTGTTGGGTAGTTGTCCTTTGGACAAGCTCGATTAATGTCCCTATAATTGATGCATATTCTTATTGTTCCCTGTTTTTTTTTAACCGGAACAATATTCGATACCCAATCCGTTAACGGAATCGGATAAATGAAACCTGCTTTCAACAGCTTTTCAACTTCTACTTTAATTGCACCAGCTTTTCGTGGGTGAATCTGACACAAACGTTGCCAGATGAGTTTAGCATCCGGGTAAGTCTTGATCTCATGAACAACAATCGCGGGATCAATTCCTGGCATTTCCTCATAGGACCAGGCAAACATGTCGCGAAATTCTTGAAATAGGGCCTTCTATGTCTGAATTTCATCATTTGTACACGAGGCACCTATATGAATGTTTTCAATAATTCCAGGCTTAACCGAAATGTCAATGGGAATAGTTCGAGAGATGTTTCCCAAATTCAGCTCTGAATCAGTATGTTTCATGGGATTCTGAGCTTCCTTGACATATTCAGCTGTAAAAATTGATGAGAAATCATTTTCAAATTGATCATCCTCAGGTAAAAACGAAGATTTGTGATGGAGATCTTCCCATGGTAAATCGTCTACACATAGGACTTCACGAAGTTGCTCGTCAGATGACACAACTTCGGGAAACAATAGTAACTCCGAGGTTGATGTGAAAAGTGATTCCTCACAGACCACATTCATTTGGTCGATTTTGGTTGAACACGGGTCGGTAAAAGACTGCACGGCTTCATAGGCAATTTCATATGGACTCAAAGGCATAAAATTACCAAATGATTCTATTTCAGATTCAGAAGGAATGATCCAAGGATCATCATAATAAATAGTGTCTGATGTAATCATATGAATGGTTGCAAATGAAGATGATGCTTTAAGTGGAGGAAAAGGAAAAGTTCCCAGTAAACCGACATCTTTAACTAATCCTACTCCAACATCCTTATATGGGATAGTTGTTTTACCAACATGCTGAATACTCTCTAAAGAGGATGGGTCGGATGAAAAGTAATCCAGCTGGTCTATTGTTACGATCTTTCCATTATGTGGGAACTTTATTACTCGGAAGACCGATGAAACGACCACTGTCATAGCGTAAGACCAACTTCGACCCAAGAGAAGGTTGTAGTCTAGAGGGGCATCAACCACCTCCACATCTAGACTAACGGTTTTTCCTTCAACCCCTATAGGAAAATCCTATAGAATGCCAAAAGGATGAAACTCAAGGCCATCAAAGGCCTTAAGAATTGTTGGGGATTGATTAAGTGAAGGAGAACCAAACGATCTCCAACACTGTATCGACATAATACACGTTGAAGCTCCCTCATCAATTACAGTCCGATGAATAGGCCTGTTTTTTACTATCACTGGGATGTGGAAAGCCATTTTATGAGGCAAACGCGGTGTACTATTTTCTAGATCAAAGATTATTAGGTTCGGGTCCTGAACATCAACAGCTCCTATAGCCGACAAAAGTAATTTGCGCTGTGCTGGGCATGATTGCAGCACTTCCAAAGCCGACATTGCTGAGGGTGAAACAGCTAAGTCCTCAACAATGTTGTAATTCTGAGCCACTCTCGCATGAGGATTGAAAGCAGACCTTTGAAGTACACCCTTGGCGGGCGGTTTGATTACTAAGTCTGGGTTAGGCTTCTCGATCTGTAGTGGATCGGAACCGGGAGCTGAGGTTGATGGATCAGAATGAGAAGATTCTGCTTCTTTGCCATCAACAGGACTTTTACTACCATAATCTTGCGATCGAGTCGCAATCCTTACATGGGACATCATCAATATGGGTTCTTCATTGGCACTCGAGGAAGAACCTATCATTTTACTGTCTTTTGGAAATGGATCCTTCAAGACAGCAGGAATTTGGGAAACTTTGATGATTTTCGCAACCTCTGCTCGATGAGGGCAATCTCTTGGAAAATGTTCCTCTTCACAAATGAGACATGGATAACGAGGTTTGCGCTTTTCATCATTGGATTCCACCTTTTCATTTTTCTCCTTTGGAGTTTTGTCTACTTTATTCTTCTTCTTCCCTTTCTTCTTCCCACCGGATTTTGATTTAGTCGTAGATGACTCTACAACATGAATATCGGCGGAGAGTTCAGCGGAAGAATCTCCCGTCGGGGAGTCTGGTAAGGTTATAATAGGAGAAGAATTCTTTGAGGATTTCTTCTTGCTTTTAGTGTTCACCGTACCAATCATGCCATCAGAAGCATGAGACCCTGACGGAGCAGCAGCGATTTGATTTGACTTAGGAAGATCTGGGATCTTTCTGTGTAACGTACCTGACTGAGTATAAACTAAGTCAAGGTACTGTGCTTGAGCAATCACTTGCTCCTCAGTAACTAATTTGGCCTTAGCTACGTCTTCAGTAATCTTCAGTAACAATGATTTAACAAACCCTTCAGCTAAGATCTGGTCCGGGATAAAAACTTTCACTAACCGCCTTCGACGTCTCCATTCATGAATATGATCAGAAATATAAGTGGACGTCGATTTCTTTAATGAAGTTAGTAACTTCGTGCCATTATCATATCTGACCAGCAACTGAAAATGAGTTAAAAACGAGGTAGCTAACTGGCTAAAATTATAAAAAGAGGCCCGTGGTAACTCAATGTACCACTTGGCCGCAAGACCAATGAGAGTGCGCTGGAAAAGACGTAAGCGGATCGAATCATCCGAGATGGAATTAGAGGCACACCAGAGGTGGTAAGCCATCACATGATTCGACGGGTCCTCTCCAGATTTATCCTCGAACTTGGGAATGTCACTGGGAAACTTATTCGGCATTGGCGGCCAAAACGGAAGATAATTAATTGGATCGTTCGTTAGGCGCGACAAGTCTAGTAAATCCAAAGTTGCGATAAACGGTAGCTGCCGATTAGGATCCCTAAAACTCTGGGTCACGAGACCAGCCCCAGGAGGAGGATATCCAGGATAACTAGGAATAGGAATCGCATTCGGGATATTGTATCCTCCTGGAAAACCAGGATTAACCGGACCGTACTGGGGTTGTTGTGGTTGTTGATAAGTGTACCCAGGATACGGTTGATACTGGTAAACTGGTTGCTGGACAGTAGGACTGAATTGGTACTATCCCTGGTATGGTTGATAAGTGAATTGTGGTTGACTTGTGACAACCGTACTTAAACCAGGTTGTCCTACAGGCATCTGAACCGTAGTTTGAACCGTGGATCCAGACGATGGTAAAGATGTCTAAGGAGTAGATACAGGGACAGTAGAAACCGGATCTGTTGATACTCCAGAAGTAAGTGGGGTAGATTGAACAGATGTTGCGGCAGTTGCAGCAGTCGCTTGAGATGGATTACGAGGCAAAATAGCCCCAGACTAAGAAACTACCGAAGGTACAGAAGTTTGAATATTAGGCTGGACTGGTTGCTGGGGTGAACCAGAAACTAAGGGTTGTCCAGTTTGAGATGACAACTGTACATTTGGCTGCAACACCTGTTGAACTTGCGATGGATCCCACACTATGTTCATTCCGGGGTATTGACCCATAACAGGTTGAGGATATTGAGATCCATAACCGGGTTGAGGGTAGGATTGATAATTGAAAGGTACATTTCCCTGAACATAAGATTGACCTTGGGGTGGTTGGAAACCTTGGTTCGAGTATTGACCTTGGGGCAGATACCCTTGAGGCATATACTGATACTAGGGTTGACCTTGAGGTATAAATTGGTACTAGGTTGACCTTGGGGTACATATTGAGTCTGGGGTTGACCTTGAGGAATGTAATGTACCGTAGGCACGTACTGTCCTTGAGGTTGCCCCCCAGATGCAAATTGTGTACCTTGAGGTTGCCCCCCAGGCATTAATTGAGGCTGCCCCCCAGGCGGTAATTGGCCACCTTGAGGCCGAGAATTGGGAATAGAACCCGACTTCATAAGAATGTCTTCTACGCTCAACGACTTTGCACCATTGCTTCCAGTGAATATCCTTTGTTCAATGGGTTGAGGAGATGCCCCCGAAAAAGTACCAGAAAGTGACTGATACCCAGCGGGAACAGAAGGACCGTCGTACAAAAATATTCGGGCGATTGAGTAAACATGGATGACTGACCTGACATATTTACGGGAGTATAAATACCCCTAGGTGGATAAGAAACACGAGGTGGTGAAAAACTTGACACTGAGTTGTCCAAATAATTAGTTAAAGAAATATACCAAGCAGTACTTCTAGGTGGACTGTAAAAAATCGATTCATGCTCCCTTAGATCAATAGTAGGTTGATTTTCAGGGATAGGGATGCCTATTTCCTCTTCCGGAGCAAGTTCTTTAATAGCTATCAAACCAGAAGGAAGATTTTCGGTGATTACTCTTTCTACCCTACGTGAATCAGGAGCACTAGAAGTTGGAGAGACTAACCCCGATGTTGGAGTAACAGGTTCAGATATCTCAGGTTCTTCGCCTATATCACTAGTAGATGAAAAGCTACCAGCAAGTTTGGAAACCGAAACAACTTCAGGATTATAACCTGTTTCTAGAGTTTGGTAATCAGGATGTGTTTTGGTCACCAACAACCCCCCTCTTTGTTTGATATTAGTAATAACATCAAGCAAAGGGGGACCCTTAACCAAAAATCCAAAAAATAATTTTTTTGAAAAATCTTTTGTATTAACTTCCTAAGAGCTATATCGCGTCGCAAAGGAAAAAGGGGCGCTCTCCCAAAGCGCATAAATACACTGAAAGGGAGCGACGCGAGAACTCATTGCACCGCGTGCATTAAAAGCGCTAAAAAAGGGAAAACCTAAAGAACCGCCGATGGCCGATATGCGACGTCGCACGTCGCAATATCGCATAAGCAGCACAAAGTGACAGAGCGAAAACCTTGCGATCTTGCGATATGCGATTTGCGACCATGCAAAGCTGCGACCTGCGATCTATGGTTTGCGACGAATGAGATCATCAATTGCTGCGATACCACTTATTTACATCGCAATATTCGACGCTGTGATGCAAATCACAGAAGCCATTCATCGCAGGCATTCCTCGGCATGATCTGTGAGCCCAATATAAGGCGCGCACCTTACGGGAAATTAATGATTGTACGCCTGTGTATCCAAAGATGATTATGTTGCGTTTTTAAAAGAGGCAAGTCATAATGGGTGACATGATTATGCATTCATTAGAACTTAATTGCTTTCATGTCAATCTTTGCTTCTGTCTCTTTTCATTTACGTGAACTATAAGTCAGCAACTGATATAAATCTATATGCAGGAAACATCTAAGGAAAAGCGCCAGAGCTAGAAGAACAGAGAGGAGATGACTTCGCAGATGGATACCGCATACAGCAGTGCCGCAGATTCCAGAGTATCACTCAACAAATGCTGATGGGAATAGGCTATCTAGGACTCAGAGTCAAAGGCGCACAAAAGCAAAGCGTTTATGAAAGATCCTGAGTCCCAAATTGGGTAAAGCAAAGAGAAAAACGCTTAAGGGGAAAGACGTCTCAGAAAAGCCTGGAACAAAGAATGGAAACAAGTTTCAATTGAGAAAATCGTTCAGGCGACAAAATCCCCAGCTCATTGAGTCATTCGCACGGCCAGAAACCGAAATAGCAACAACACAATCAGTTTGAAAGAAATTTGAGTTGTACTAAGTATACACGCCGTGAAGACACTCCTCCAGAAGAACACTTTCAAAAATATCTTCTAGTTCGTTAGAAAGAGGTGCCAGCTCTTGTTATTTCTAATTTTCAAGCTTGAACAAAAGGAAAGGACAAGCAACCGACTCTTTCACGGCAAACAGCGCATCGCTTACAGCACTAAGGAGCAGATACAAAAATGGTTAGAAATTAGATTCAGTTTTTAGAAATAAATTTGTTTTAGTAAAAGGGCGGTCATTTGAAGCCGTTCCCTAATTTTGTGTAATTAAAATTAGCCGGTTAGTAGTATTTAACCCTTCTCGTTGCATTGGAGAAGGGTCCGGAAATTTGTCAAAAAACTTGTCCTCAGAACATGCACTTTTGCACCCTCGGAGGGGGTTTTTGATGAATGGACGGATCGAGATTTATTTATGTTTGCATTTTAATACCTGCTACTGATGTTGCACTTCTATACTCTTAGTAGGCATTAGAAGTAAGTAGAAATACATCGTTATTGCTTAAGGTCTGTGAGTAAAAAATCAGTCATAAATGGTACTTTTATCTCTTGACGAATTTATGCTCACATTCTTAGAGTAATATACAGCTGATGTTGTTTATATGTTAATGTATGAATGGGTGGACTACCATTTGGCACTTTTGTACGATGGAGTCATTGATTTGTGCTTAATACATGAATAACTGATTATGCGATATTCTGTTCACAACCATTTTGCTTAACTTTTTATGCAGGATGGTTCATCTTAATTGATTTATATTCTCATAATAGCTGAATAATCTTCATTACCAGTTATTGTGTGAAATCTTTCTAGATCGCATAATGGAAAAAGTTCTATCCCGGGTTAGCGTAGATTAGATGTGTTGTTCTTGATAGATTAAAGTAGTATAAAATTCAGTCTCAGAGTTTAGAATTAAATTAGCTTAGAAATAATTCCAGATTTTCATTATCATATTCTACACACACACACATCACCAAACTCTACACACACACACCCCTTAGATCAGGAAGCTGGTCCCGTTATCCCCAGTCGGACCCGCTACACCAAACGGGCACGGAGCCGCCAACCAGGTTCCCGACCGGGTGGGTATCCCCCTTGTTGTTGACCCGATTTCAGGGCCCTCAACATATTTTGCGCTAGAAGGAGGGCACGAACTATGAATGGCACCTAAAGCAATATCTAAATACCATTCTGAGAGTAATACACCCTCATCAACTCCCTCGACTTCTCCAACACGGTTAAACCCGGAATTTGAAGTCGCTCGAGTATCTACCACTGCTACATATTCGAATATATCAGACCAATTTATCATTGAACCCCCTGAAATTCAAACTTTGATTCGTAAACTCCAGGGATTCGCTATTTTTAACGAGAAGTCTGATAAATCTAAAGGCAGCGTGACTTCGCAGTACAACCCTGCTCATCCCCTTACCAGATTAAAGAGTGAAAAATTTGGCATACAACCATGTGAACTCCCTCTTCCCACCAGGAGAAGAGCAAGGAAAACACCACCAGAGTCTGACAGTAAGACTCCTTCATCCACTTCGTCCATATCAACTCCCTCACCGCAGAGTCAACCACCCACTCTTTCATTCCAACTCGCTCACCCAACTTCTACAAACCTTCCTCTTCAAACATCAAAGATCTTAATATCTTCATCTTCTCAGCATTAGGGATCATCTTCTGCACTTCCATTAACTAGCAGCTCAACGATGACCCAGTCTCCATGGAACAATCCTGGGGCGGTTTTAATGCCTCCACCCCTGAGCCCTATACCGGCCCATCCTGAGAAATGGCTGCCTAAATTCAATCCGGAAGCAGGCATGCTAGCCGAGGAACATATCAATAATTTCATGCTTTCTGTTAATCTCAATGGACTCACTAACAAAGACGCTGTTGTCCGGCTTTTCCCTTATACAATGCAAGGAACAACCGGGTCATGGTACTTTTCGTTACCGTCCAGATCCATCACAAGCTGGGACATTTTTCAAAGTTAGTTCCTCACCAAGTTTGGTGATGACAGATCCATGGCGACATTGATCAATGACCTATCTAATCTTAAAGCTGAGGCTAGAGAACCCATTAAAGATTTTAACTTACGGTTCAATAAGATCCTCAACAAAATCCCCGCTGCTTCACAACCCAGCGAGGAAGTAAGATGTGAATGGTACATCACGGCTTTACCTCCAAACTTGGCTATCTTCGCAGATAGGGAAAAAAAGACCACCTTAGTCGACAACTTTATAGAAGCATTAGCAGTGGAAAAACGCGTGGTAGCCCTAGAAAAGGGATCTACTATAGAAGAACGCAAATCTAAGAAGATCTCTTTCAAAGAAGACACCAAGAAGAAGCAAATGAGAGACCCTTTCGATTTGGAAGGATTACAAAAAGTGTTGAAAGCCATGTCCAATGAGATGATTGATATTAAGAAACAAGTAGCAGAGACTTCTTCGAAAAATCCCTTTAGAACTTTTAAAAGAAATCCTCCCATGGAGGTAAAATCACCTAGTGTTGTCTCAAATGTTGAATCTGAAGAAGACGAAGAAGAAGAGAATACCACTGAAGGGCAGACCGACGAGGAAGAGGTTGTAGAACTACAAGGAATGTGGGACTTCATCCTCCCACAAGAAGAAGATCAAGAAGCATTTCCTGTTAGCACGAGAAGCAAAAATCAACTTGATCCTCCCCTAACTACCCCAAAACAAAAGGGCGCAAACCCTGCAACAAAAGAAAAGGTTGCAACAAAAAGGACAACTACTAAAGCGACCCAGCTTAGCCCAGTCCAATCTGATCAAACGCCTCCATCAAGAACACTAATATTGTCGGATGAAATGGAATATATCATCATTGATGACATGAAGAAGACTAGGGCTAATATCACTGTATATGAATTGAGTAAATTGAAACACCAGCAGAAAATAATGATGAAAGAATTACATGTTGTGCCTACTACATCTTTACCTACAGCTATAGCTTCCCACAATTTGGGAAGGCCTCCAACCAACACGATCAATAAAATTGATCCAAATGACATCGCCTTGATTGGAGGAATATCGAGATCTCATACTCCTCCTTTTCTTCTCACATATGAAATCTTCAATAAAAACGTGCACAATTGCTTGGTCGATTCTGGTGCTTCAACGAATATTTTACCCAGGTTAATATGTGCCAAATTGAATGTGCAACCTCAAAAATCCGCGGTATGTATAGTTCAACTTGATCGATCCCAAGTCGAAGTGATTAGTGAACTCAATCAGGTGACCATAATATTGTCGTCTAACCCAAAAGTGTGTCAGGTTATCGACATTCTAATAGCTGATATCCCTGAGTTCTATGGTTTGATTCTTAGCAAGGATTGGTCGGAAAAACTCCACGGATATTTTTCAACCGATTGGTCGCACATGTGGTTACCATACAATGGTAAACCAAATCAGATAAAGGTTGAACGAGAGTTGCACCAAAAATACATAGTGACAGAACTGGAAGGAGAAAATGAAGCCATAACATACAATAGCAGCATTGTAGGCAATTACGCAATAGATTCTTTCCCAGGTAATTTCAACGCTCATATTTCACCATACTTAGAGAATTCAGTTTTATCCCAAGTTGAAAATTTCTCCCAAACTGATGACTCAAAATGTTTTAGTTTTTTAGATAATTCTGTAAATACATCTTTATTTTGGAAATTTTATTTTGACGGATCTAAATCCAATGAGGGAGCGGGAGCAAGATGCGTTCTGATTAACCCAGACAGGAACAAGATTATGCTCACATGCAGACTTGGGTTCGATTGCACGAACAACAAAGCGGAGTACGAAGCCTTGGTTCAAGGCCTATACAAAGAAATCAGATTAAACGTTAAGTATCTTCAAGTCTTTGGAGATTCGGAGATCATCGTAAAACAGGTACGTAACACCATACATTGTTTTTCAAGTCATTTAAAGCATTATCAATCATTAGTTCAAGATCTCACTGCACATTTCGTAGCATTCAACATCTCGTCAATTCCAAGAATTCAAAACGCGAGCGCATACCTGTTAGCTAACGTAGCCTCTAGACTTATCCCTTCCGAAGATTTTAGTCCTGATAGGTTTTCAATAGAATTAATCTTTAAACCATCCATCCCTGACAATATCACCAATTGGAGAGTGTTCAACGACGATCCTGACATCGTAAATTTCCTTACTTCTAAAGGATCCTACTCAAATCAGATAATCGACAAAGACCATCATGATCACCAAATACAACAAAATGGCTCTGACAATGCTATACCGAAATCGGTGGTCAGGTTAGAAGATTTATATGATTTGAAAAGTCGGTTTAAAAGGTCCACCAATGCTAAACTTTGCAGTTCTACCCTGAACTATGAATTAGTAAACCTAGGGACCGATCAAAAGCCACAAAACGTTAACCTAGGTCACGGCCTAGCCCCTGAAGAGAAATCGGCATATATCCGTCTTCTGAGACAATACAAAAACGTTTTTGCCTGGAATTACGATGAGCTAAAGACATACAACACTTCTATCATTCAACATGTTATCCCTGTGATTGACAATGAAAAACCTGTCCAGCAGAAGCTCAGAAAAATACACCCTAACCTAGAAAATTAGATAAAAACTGAGCTTAATAAGTTGTTGAGAGCTAGAATAATCTTCCCCGTAAGGCATTCTAAATGGGTATCCAATATGGTGCCCGTTAGGAAGAAAAATGGAGACATTAGAATCTGTATCGATTTCCGAAATCTCAACAAAGCCTGTCAGAAAGATAACTTTCCCCTCCCACCTATGGAGCAAATATTGCAGGAAGTAGCAGGCTCAGAATTAATGTCATTCCTGGATGGATTTTCAGGATACAATCAAGTACTGGTGCATCCCGATGATCAGTTAAAAACTACGTTCCGGACCAAATGGGGCACTTATGCATATCGGAAGATGCCATTTGGTCTGATCAATGCCGGAGCTACCTTTCAGAGAGCCATGGACATCGCGTTTAAAGGGTTAGTCAATAGATCAGTAGTGATTTACCTAGATGATATAACAGTGTACTCCAAAAAACGAAATAACCATCTCAAAGATTTGAAGCAAATATTTCAAAGATGCTTGAGGTATGGGATTTCGCTCAACCCAAAGAAATATTTCTTTGCATTAAGCGAAGGGAAATTGCTCGGATTCATAGTGTCGAAATCTGGTATTCACATAGAACCCGACATAATCAAGGAAATTTCCGAAATATCCATACCCCATAACAAGAAAGCCATGCAATCCTTCCTTGGACAGATCAATTTTGTCAAAAGATTTGTCCCAGATTTTTCACGTATTATTTCTCCCTTACAAAATATGATAAAAAAGAATTCAAATTTCAAATGGGGTCTAGATGAGCACGAAACGTTCAACTTAATCAAACAAGCTATCATCAATGCTCCATCTTTGGCCACCCCAAATTTTTCGAAATCTTTTATCTTGTACACTTTTGCCTCAGAGAAATCCTATGCCACGATTTCGACCCAAGCAAATCAAGAGAAAGCGGAAGCTCCAATCGCATTCTTTAGCTCGAACTTACAAGGTGCTGAAATTAATTACTCAGATGTAGAGAAACAAGCATATGCTGTTTTCAAAGCGATCAAATATTTCAGACCTTTCTTGCTTAAAGCCCACACTAAAGTCGTAGTACCGTTTCCGGCGGTAAGAAACCTTTTGGTGCAGAAAGACGTGGGCGAAAAGAGAGCTAATTGGATTACCGCTTTACAAGAATATGATCTTGAGATCAAACCAGCAAACATCGTAAGAGGTCAAGGCTTCTGCAAGATGTTAGCCGGAGCATCGCAAATCCCGGAGAACTCATCTGAAGAGGTACAAGTGTATGAGGTAAGCCTAAATGATGCAGAATCATCATATGCTGACACCATTTATTTTCTTAAGAACGGGTATGCTCCATCGCGTCTGGATCATACCAAGAAAAGAGCTCTGAGATTAAAAGCTAAACAATACCAGCTCATAAATGACGTCTTGTTTAAAAGGAATTACGATTCTGTGCTTCTTAGGTGTCTTGAGAAAACTGAAGCCGAAAAGGTTTTGCAGGAACTCCACGATGGACCAGCGGGTGGACACTATGCCGGAGATGCGACTGCACATAAAATCTTGCGTGCAGTATATTATTGGCCCATGCTGTTCAAAGACTCATACAATCACGTAAGGAAATGCCAAGTCTGCCAGACTGCTGCAGGAAAACAAAGGAAATCGTCCATGCCTCTACAACCAGTCATCATCGACCAACCATTCAGTCAATGGGGCTTGGACATAATAGGTGAGATCGTTCCTCACTCTTCTAAGCAGCATAAGTATATCCTTACGACAACTGATTATTTTACCAAATGGGTAGAAGCAGTTCCTCTCAAGACAGTTCATTCTGAAAATATTATTGAATTCATAGATCAATTTATCATCACTAGGTTTGGATTGCCAACAGCATTAATGTTTGATAACGCTTCATATTTTCTGGAAATACTATGACTGAGTTTGCGCTTAAAAGAGGGTTCAAACTGAAATATTCTGCCAATTACTATCTGCAAGGTAATGGATTGGTTGAGTCAACAAACAAGAACCTAATCAGAATTATCAAAAGAACAGTCGACCAAAACCAAAAGAATTGGCACAAAGCGCTGGTAAATGATTTATGGGCTGATATAATCACAAAGAAAGCTTCAATCGGCACTTCTCCCTTTAATTTAGTTTATGGGAGAGAAGTGGTTCTTCCGACTCACCTAGTCATTCCCTCTTTGTCTTTAGTGCAATATATCGATGAAGTATCTACTTCCTCTTTACAATTAAGACAAATGGAAATAATCAAACTAGAAGAACAAAGAGAACAAGCTAGGAAAACCCATGCTCATCACCAAGCGCTAATAAAATCTTCTTTTGACTCAAGCATCATAACCAGAAAAAACTTTCAGATGGGTGATTTAGTTTTGAAATTGGATAAGGATCATGAAGAAAAGGGCAAACATACGAAATTTCAAAAGTTGTGGCTTGGCCCTTTTCAGATTGTAGAAGTCGTAGGCCCGTCTACATTCATGTTGCAGGATCTGGCAGGTAAGAGAGATTCTTTACCTGTCAATGGACTGATTCTTAAATTATACTTTCCATAGAAGAGAATTCTTCTAATTTTTGTAGGATAGATTTAGTTTTTAGTTTTTATTTTGTTTTGTTTTTCTCTTTTTATGAATAAAACCCATTGTAAATGATCATTTAAAAAGGATTCATGAAATAGCACGCCAATTCTCTATCAGATTTTGATTTCACTTGTACAAATAGAAAATTTTTTGAAAATCTGAATTTTATTATTGACAAATAGAGTTAACTTCACTTTGATTACGATACTTGTTTCAACCTCTAAAAAACTTTGACGAAAGAAACCTTTGGTAAAAGAATTGTTTTTTATCAGCACCATGAAAGGTATCATCAATAATAAAATAAGCATTCTCTGAAAAGATGTTGTTTTCAAAAACTCTATTATTTTCGTCCAGATCTTTCTTAAGGAAAAACAGTTACTTCCTCCCTGCTAAAATGAAATTAGAGCATTCAGAGAAACAATCCAAGGAAAACACTATATCTCAAAGAATAAGAGGTCTCATCACGAGCCGGCTTATCATGATCACAGATATTATAACTTGCTGACTTTGCCAATACTGTCTATCAAAACAGGGCAATGACTTAAGATTGTTGCAATCAAAAGACAAGAGGTCTCATCACGAGCCGGCTTGTTCAGCAAAAGTGTAAATCAAGTGAATGACTGTGTCATAATTTGGCCACCAAACCAAGACATTGTTCTTTAGAGAATTAAAAAAGGAAAAGTGTGTCAAAAAGGATTTTTCTCTGGAATGTTGCGAGTAACTTCAAACAGGAAAAAGGATCATTGTTGGATAACATGGTAACCCTGTCGAGGCTATGGACACTTGCGGGCAGCAGAGGCTCTACCTACGACAAATGAGCATACTTTTAAGCCAGTACGCAGAGAAGACCTTATTTTATCTTTTATCAAGACCAAGTAATGTCTGATGCGAATGCAAGGAAAAACCTGAGGAAGCAAGCAATTGCGATATAAAAGGGTTGAGACAAAAATATCGTCGACAAGGTGAGGGGTAATCTACTCTATCTGTCCATAACAAAATTTAGACATATAAAAATTTTGTTGTTTCGGAAGTGAACGGTCAATAGAAATGCAGAGATAACTGGTTCTTCACAGTGAATCGCCATTGTTGTGGTCACCAACAACCCCCCTCTTTGTTTGATATTAGTAATAACATCAAGCAAAGGGGGACCCTTAACCAAAAATCCAAAAAATAATTTTTTTGAAAAATCTTTTGTATTAACTTCCTAAGAGCTATATTGCGTCGCAAAGGAAAAGGGGCGCTCACCCAAAGCGCATAAATGCACTGAAAGGGAGTGACACGAGAACTCATCGCACCGCATGCATTAAAAGCGCTAAAAAAGGGAAAACCTAAAGAACCACCGACGGCCGATATGCAACATCGCACGTCACAATATCGCATAAGCAGCATAAAGTGACAGAGCAAAAACCGTGCGATATGCGATTTGCGACCATGCAAAGCTGCGACCTGGGATCTATGGTTTGCGACGAATGAGATCATCAATTGCTGCGATACCACTTATTTACATCGCAATCTTTGACGCTGCGATGCAAATCGTAGAAGCCATTCATCGCAGGCATTCCTCGGCATGATCTGTGAGCCCAATATAAGGCGCGCACCTTACGGGAAATTAATGATTGTACGCCTATGTATCCAAAGATGTATATGTTGCGTTTTTCAAAGAGTCAAGTAATAATGGGTGACATGATTATGCATTCATTAGAACTTAATTGCTTTCATGTCAATCTTTTCTTCTGTCTCTTTTCATTTACGTGAACTATAAGTCAGCAAATGATATAAATCTATATGCAGGAAACATCTAAGGAAAAGCGCCAGAGCTAGAAGAACAGAGAGGAGATGACTTCGTAGATGGATACCACATACAACAGGGCCGCGGATTCCAGAGTATCACTCAACAAATGCTTATGGGAATAGGCTATCTAGGACTCAGAGTCAAAGGCACACAAAAGCAAAGCGTTTACGAAAGATCCTGAGTCCCAAATTGGGTAAAGCAAAGAGAAAAACGCTTAAGGGGAAAGACGTCTTAGAAAAGCCTGGAACAAAGAATGGAAACAAGTTTCAATTGAGAAAACCGTTGAGGCGAAAAAATCCCCAGCTCATTGAGTCATTCGCACGGCCGGAAACCGAAATAGCAACAGCACAATCAGTTTGAAAGAAATCTGAGTTGTACTAAGTATACACGCCGTGAAGACACTCCTCTAGAAGAACACTTTCAAAAATATCTTCTAGTTCGTTAGAAAGAGGTGCCAGCTCTTGTTATTTCTAATTTTCAAGCTTGAACAAAAGGAAAGGACAAGCAGCCGACTCTTTCACGGCAAACAGCGCATCACTTACAGCACTAAGGAGCAGATGCAGAAATGGTTAGAAATTAGATTTAGTTTTTAGAAATAAATTTGTTTTAGTAAAAGGGCGGTCATTTGAAGTCGTTCCCTAAATTTGTGTAATTAAAATTATCCGGTTAGTAGTATTTAACCCTTCTCGTTGCATTGGAGAAGGGTCCGGAAATTTGTCAAAAAACTTGTCCTCAGAACATGCACTTTTGCACCCTCGGAGGGGGTTTTTGATGAATGGACGGATCGAGATTTATTTCTGTTTGCATTTTAATACCTGCTACTGATGTTGCACTTCTGTACTCTTAGTAGGCATTAGAAGTAAGTAGAAATAGATCGTTATTGCTTAAGGTCTGTCAGTAAAAAATCAGTCATAAATGGTACTTTTATCTCTTGACGAATTTCTGCTCACATTCTTAGAGTAATATACAGCATATGTTGTTTATATGTTAATGTATGAATGAGTGGACTACCATTTGGCACTTTGGTACGGTGGAGTCATTGATTTGTGCTTGATACATGAATAACGGATTATGCGATATGCTGTTCACAACCGTTTTGCTTAACTTTTTATGCAGGATGGTTCATCTTAATTTATTTATATTCTCATAATAGCTGAATAATCTTCATTACCAGTTATTGTGTGAAATCTTTCTAGATCGCATAATGGAAAAAGTTCTATCCCGGGTTAGCGTAGATTATATGTGTTGTTCTTGATAGATTAAAGTAGTATAAAATTCAGTATCAGAGTTTAGAATTAAATTAGCTTAGAAATAATTCCAGATTTTCATTATCATATTCTACACACACACACCCCTTAGATCGTGAAGTTGGTCCCGTTATCCCCAGTCGGACCCGCTACACCAAACGGGCACGGAGCCGCCAACCAGGTTCCCGACCGAGTGGGTATCCGCCTTGTTGTTGACCCGATTTCAGGGCCCTCAACAGGATGAACAACCAACGAAGACTCTCCTTCTTCAGGTGACCCTACTTTACTGCCACTAGGAGTTACAAGGACTTTCAAACCTTCGTAATGACCTGGGACTTCTTCAGGAGGTTGGCCCCAAAGTCTACGGGACTTCCTCAACAAATCAGCCACGGTTACAACCTCAAGAGACTGGCCCCGAAGTCTACGGGACTATCTTGGTAATTCAGCCACAGCTAAAAACTTTTAACTAATGCACACGCAAACAAAGTAAAATCTCAAAGAAAACTACCTAAAGTCTCTAAATAACCAAACAAATTCTAATCACACGCCTAAATAATCTAGGGCGTCAAACCACACACAAACAGTAACCTTCCGGACATAAAACACTAGTTGGTGATGAAATCCAACATCGCAGAATTCAGTACAGAAGTGGCGGGTGGAACAGTTACCCCGGCAACCTGCTTAATGAATAGACTGGACCAAGTTCCTCCACTTTAACCGTCTCGAGTGAAGTGAACCCCCCAGAAAATCCAAGTGAGTCTAGCCAACGTCTGCTCCAAGTACAGTGGGATCTTCCCTCCACCGTCACCTTAGGAAGAATCCTAAAGATAATAGTCACTAAGGTCACCAACAACAACAAATATACCTGGGGGAATAGTCTACGATCTGATACACACGCAAGGGCAGAGTAACAAGCTCAATCCCCTTGCCGGCTCCTTGACAATAATCCAAGGTTTACCGACAAGTGACCCCACGCTCCTTGACAATGGTTAATCTGAGGTTACCGTTTGTAGTACATGCATATCTGGCGTCGTTCCCAATGAAGGAGGATTGATTCCCTCACTGGTTTGGACATGATCTCGTGCTTCTCCTTTAAGAGGAGCTTTCCCAGAGCATAAATGTAACAGTTGGATTTATCCTACCGCAAGATGAGTTACTTGTTTGTTTTTACTACCTTGGAGAGTTAATTACTCTCCTACTCCAAGACACTAGCCTGATCTATGTTGGTGTATCAGAGCCCTAGTAAATAAAAAGTTAATAAGTTAATTTTACTTTAAGCGTTAATTTTTATGGCTTTTCTTTAGGACAAAAGGTAGCGGAGATGAAACTAATGGTGTGTAGACTCGACTCAAATCCACTAAAAAGATGCACCTAGGATGAAACAAAACAATCTTTTCTTTCCAATGAATTCCCTAGCTAAGAGAGTTGGAGAATGCAAAATTTATAAAGACAACTTTCTTGGCAATGAAAATCAAAGAAACAATCTCTTTATCTTTTCCAAAGCACACAACACAAGACCACTAATTATTTCACGAAAACTTCCTTTCTCTTTTCAAAGACTTCAAACGCTACTAAAACAAACTTTCCTCGAAAGAGATTTTGTATTTTTTCCTATTTTAACAAAGCATGTAAAACTACTCAACAAAAATCAATTTTAAAATCTATGAAAATCTAAGAGAAATATATCTAAAAGAAAATCTAAGAGAAATTTACCTAAAAGCAAATCTAATGAGGTAAAAGCCTACAAAATATAATTCCAGGTTGTTTTACTCAGTTATAATCCAACCAAGGACTAATTCATGCAGAATCATAAATCAGTCAAAAACAAAAATAAAAAACTCTTGTTCTTTTTCTTAAGAATGAAATTCACAGCTTAACAAACAAGCCTTCTCGAAATTCCACAAAGAGACAACACAACGGTAGGTTTCTCAAACAAAGGTGGATTTTACGAAAGGTCAAACTCCTAAGAAAACTGAAAAAACTAGGGATATCCAAGGTTTTTAGAACTTCTAAAGCCAAAGTCACTACAAGACCAATGCAAAAATCAAACCTAGGGCTAGAACTTAGATGAACTTCACTAAAACCCTTGATGCTAATGAAACAAGCTTAGATGAAAACTTTTGACAGGTAACCAGTGGATCTGGGAAGCAAAATCTAAAAGGTAAAAAGGAAAAAATGGAATTTTTCTAAACTTTTGATAGGGTACGCAGGCAACCTGTTTTCACAGGTGCGGCCACGCTCTGTGTACAAAGCAGAAGTGCGTATAGGTACACACTTTTCTTAACGCAGAGGGTGCGTACTGCTCTCAAAAACAAGAAAAATAAAAACTAACTCAATCCTAAGCTATTCCACCCAAATTCACAGTCAATCAGTCAAAAACTAGAAAGAAATCAACGTTTCTCAAATCAAAGTATCAATCAAAAGAGAAATCAATCAAATCCATGGATTCCCCAGTGGAGTTGCCATTTTGTCATGCGGAAAGAGTCAATTTTGCAGACAAAACCAACCTCCCTAGAAAACAAGGCTTTTCTAGTGACAAACAAAACAATCAAGCACTATCTTTCCCTAAATATGCATTTAAAATAAAAGCAACCAGGTGTTTAAGGCTTACCTCTAGTCCAACACTGTTTGTAGTAGCCAAGCCTCTTCGATCCAGATGAGCTCCTTCTCCTTGAAGCCTGCATTCACTAACAAGCAAACGATTACATAGCACCTGAATAACTCATATAATAAAACATATTCATCATAAATACCAAGGAGTTTATGAAACAAATTATATATAACAACTTGTTGAGAAAAATGAACTTAATTGTATTATTTGGAAACAAAAGAAACCATTACAACCAGTGCCTTGGTGTTGTGCAGGTCCCTCCCAGGGTCCAGCAAGAGTTCTCCTTTACTTTGATTAGCTCACCCACTTCCAAATGAAGCTAAGAAAGGATTGGAATCTCTCCTCTCAAGCTCTAAAAGGGAGTCCTAATTTCAGCAGCATCTACCCTTAGGAATGTTCAGCTTTCAACCTCCCCTCCCTCTAGGCCAATGCCTGTATTTATAATTCTTTGGAAGAAGTTAAACAGGTCCACCATCAATGGGATAAGCCCCTCTTTCAAAGGTATAGCTCCCCTCTTCATGGGATAAGTTCCTCTTTCATTGGGATGCATGAACCATCTGGAGGCGCTCAATCCACGTCAAGCCATCTTCTAGAATGCTCTAGAAGCGACCACAAGTAAGTTTTTTGGAGTCAAACTTGCGCCTTTTGACTTTTCCAGGAGTACGCACCCACCCCTTTACAGACAGAGCATACAAGTATGCAGGTATTATGTACTTGAGGTGCGTACACACAGGTAAGAGTAAGAGAAACTGCGTAGCCAGAGTTATATTGATTTTTAAGGGCTTTCTCTCTTTTTTGAAGTTTGACATGAGGAGCAGAGGTATAAGATTTGCCAAGGAGGACAGTATGGTTGCTGATCAAGCCATACTAACTGAAAATATTCATGGTGACAAATTTTAGTGTAACACCGAATGAAAGCATGATTACAAATTGACCATGAAACCATAACTGAAAACAACCTGAAGAAGGATCAGCAAGTATACTTTATGAGGGAGAAATTATATTTTTTGAAGAGAAGACAACCATCAGTGGATCAGTTCAACGTGACCTAATGAAATGATGTAAAAATTTCAGTATGGGACCCCTAAAAATGAAAATTCAAAGAGAAAATTCTGATCCCTGATGGAAGTATGCAGATATTAACACTAACAATGTTTTTGAATCCATCATTGATTCAAGATCTTTGAATGTTGTTGTTGTTCAAGTCCCTTCTACAATTTTGTACTTGATGATTCAGGTCCCTTCTGACATGTATTTTTGTATGTATCATTTTTCATATAATACATGTTTCTTCTGACATTTCAGGTCCCTTCTGCACAATATTTTCAATGATGTTTTAGGTCCCTTCTATCATGCAATTCAAGTTCCTTCTTCAATTTAGCTGCTCAAACTGAGTTCCTTTTGCAACTTCCCCCTTGCTTATGTGAAGACTTGTCCTCAAGTCTTGTATTGTTTTGGAGGGTTAATTCTACAAAATCAAACTAATGTAAGAATAAAACAAGAGAATTCATACAGGCCAAACTAGTTGGTTTTCCTCTATGAATTCAAGTTTTCTTTGTGCCAGTTTCCTGGGTTTTCACAAACATTTTTTTTCTTCTTCTGGAATAATGGAAGGCATATTACTATGTTGTTCCATTATTTCCATAGAAGTATCTATTAAAATTTGTTTCATAAAGTCTTCTTTATTGATAGGCTTATTGTAGACTTTAAGCCTATGTCTGTTAACTACAAATGAAATAGAATCTTGATCAATTGTTTCTATTTTGACAGCTCCATTATCAAAGGTGTCTTCTATCTCATATGGCCCTAGCCAATGAGTTGTAAAATTTTCTTTGAAATCTATAAATTTGGAGTCAAACAAGAATTCCTAGTCTCCTTCAAATTATTAAATGTTTTGTTCTTAATGAATCGATCATGCCATTTTATCCTTTGTTGTCGCACAAGAGATGTGTGCTCCACCACCTGTTGTATTATTTCATCCAGTTGATTTAATTCCATTACTCGTTGTTGTTGTGCTTCATATAATTCCATTCCCAACTTTGCTGCTAACTTGAATGTGTGTATTTGAAATTCTATGGGTAACAAGACTTCTTTTTCATATACTAATTGATATGGACTGAACCTAGTTGTGTTCTTTCAAGGTATCCTATATACCCATAGTGCATCTCTTAATTTCTCTAAACAGTCCTTTCTATTCATTTGTACAGTCTTCATCATGATATTCTCTAAGACTTTGTTTGTTAACTCTACTTGTCCATTTGCTTGAGGATGATACGAAGTTGATTTTCTATGTTTGATCTTGTACTTCTCCGTAAGATCGTGAACAAGTTTGGAATTGAATTGTGTGCCTTGGTTAGTTACAATTTGTCTCAGTACTCCTAATCTGATAAAGATTTCCTCGAAGAGGAATGTGACTAATGTGTCTTCTATTTCTCTTTCTACTGCCTTTACCTCAACCCACTTAGTAATATAGTCAGTACATACCAAGATGTACCTCTTCCCATTTGAAGGTGGATTTATTGGTCCCACAAAGTCTAGAACCCATTGCTCAAATGGCTCTATGAGTAGCTCAAGCTTAAGTGGCATTTCGTCTGATGTTATTGGCCTTCCTAATCTTTGGCAACTATCACACCCTTTGACATACTATTTGGAATCCTTAAAGATTGTTGGCCAATAGTAGCCAAGTTTCAGCACCTTGTAAGTTGTTCGCTTGCCTGGTTGATATTGAATTGTAATGTTAAATTCCTGCATTAACAATAGCCATCTTGTAATTCTGCCATTTGTGATTGCTTCATTCATTAATTATTTGATGGTTGAATGGTTTGTGTGAATGAATACTTCATAGCTTATTATGTCATGCGTAAATTTGTTTAGTACATGTACTACAGCTAACATCGCTTTTTCTGTCACTGTGTAGTTAAATTCTACTGGTGTTAAGTTTTTACTTATGAAATATATAGCATAATTGAACTGGTTTTCTTTCTATCCGAGTGATGCACCTATAGCTGCATCAGATGCATTTGTGGAGATATGAAATGGAAAAGACCAATTTGGTCCTCGAATAATGGGGGCAACTGATAGTTTTTCTTTCAATAATTGAAATGCATTTTGACAATGATTTGTCCATTGGAACTTAAAATCCTTTGCAAGTAACCTGAATAGAGGTAGAGCTATTTTACTAAAATTTTCAATAAATCTCCTATAGTAGCCTACATAATGATGCAGGAGCATTCAACCAAAGAGAAAATCATTGTAATTAAGTAGACATAGGGGGTCATTCACTTTTAGGAAGTTGGATTCCTAAGTGATGAATAAATGTAATATTAGGCTTTTGAGTTCATAGAATAGGAATAAATTAGATATGTGAGATATCTTGTAAATACTCTTGAATAAGAGGGACATGAGTGGGAAATAATGACAAAAGAGTCTAAAGTCAATTAGGACTCTTAAAGCATTCCATGATTGATGAACTAAGGAGAGCTTTTAGGAATTAATTGAAGTAGAAGTGGAAAAACGATTTAGGAGTCAGTTCAATATATTTAGGAATCGAACCAAGATGAGTTCAATAGAACTCACTGGCATATATGTAAGCCTATGGGTAGAGTCAAAATAGGAGGCCACGATATTGAAGAATAGGCCTATGCGAGATAGAGAAGTATCAAATGTAATCAATTGTTTATATGTTTATATACAAAGGAATTCAATTCTGAGTGTGAAAATGTGTGAATCAAGTGCTTTATGGTTGATTACTGTGTGAACTCGTAGGTTCTGTAACAGAGGTTGTAAGCAGAGTCAAGGTGGAGTATAGAGGAGAATAATGAGCCAAGAGATTCATAATGGATCTTTGAATCCATTCAAAAGATAAAGTAAAGTCCATAGTCAGTGATAAAAATCACAGAAATCAAGCTTAGGAGGAAGTCACAGCAGAAATGATGAAGGAGTCAAACCTTTGAAGAGGAGCTAAACCATGGAAGATTTGAAGACTTAGTGTAAAAACTAAGTAAAAAGGAGGAGCGAGAAGGGAAGTATCAATGCTCGTCAGCAGTTGGATCTAGAGGATCAATGGTCCAGATGATGTCACTGAGTAGCAAGCGGAATATTGCATCAGCGAAGTTATTTATATAGTTTTGGGCTGCAAGTGAAAATCCCAACTTACATTGAAAACGAGTGCAAAACATAGTCAGATTTGAAATATGGACTTAAAAGTTTATAGATGGGACCTTATACCTTATCGGATCTGTGAGGCAAGATCGCATCGGTGAAGTTTAACGAAGGAAGGCAGGCTTTATGTAAGAAAGCGGATTTTGAGCAGTGAAGAAACCATAAGCGGTATTCTTCTGCTTGGCTCCAATTCCATTAATCAGAGGACACATAGCACAAGGATGTGGGAGAAAACCGCGTATCGGGCAGTTAAATCCCATGCTCATCATCTACCTGAAATAAATATTAACCATCAGATTTGAAGGAAGATCAATGACAAATGGTCATCATTGTGTTTTGTTGATCGGGTAAATCGGCAATCAGAGAAGGCAAATATCAGAAGTTGAAGTGGAAAGGCTCAAAGGAGGTGGACCTGATGATAACTATAGTTGGAGTTGTAATGTAATTCCTTTGTATTATATAAAGTGCATGGTTGAGTCTCTTAATGCAAAAGTGGCGTTAATGATTCTGATAGTCGCATATCGGAGTCGAAGAGGTGATGATATATATATCTGGTGTGCACATGAAGGAGATGATTGCGATTAGCGATAAAGGTGGTGTCTCGAGATCTGTGCAAAAGTCATACGAAAGGCTGAAAAAGGTGTGTTATGCACGTAATTCCTTTATAAAAGGTTTTAGAAGGAAAATAGTGCCAATAGTGTTGGAAATAATAGTGAGAGGGGGGGGTGAATCAGTCTTATCAAGCCAAATATTCCCTTTTCCTAATTCAGATGATATACGCTACTTCAGTTAATTAAACCCGCGTATATATGCAACTATGTCGAAATAAAATTGTGTATACAATGAAAACTTATAATTTACTTTATCTGTTAGATGTTGATTGTTAATCTGTGTATCAGAATCAATTAACCAGTAACTAGGAACAGTAAAAACAAAGTAGAAGACAATTACACACAAGAACACAAGATATAAGGTGGAAACCCAATGTGGGTGAAAACCACCTACTGAAATTCATCTCTATCTTCTTTTAATTAGAACCTTCTTTTACAATAGTACTGGTGCAGTCCTTTACCAGTACGCAGGCTGCAACCTGCAGAGAGCTACAACCCTCTCTCGTTTTCCATCTTCTCCTGGAAGGGAGCTACAACCCCCTTAGCTCTTGCACTAACCAAGATACTAGTACATAGTTGCTGGCCTATAGAAGGCTACAACCTTCTCTTTCTTTCAGGGACCACGTTTCATAAATTTTCAGACTGGATCCACAAATAACATCAATCAAGCATCAAGAATTTCTGCATCAACCAATCACCTTTTCACCAATAAAAACTTGAATCAACATAAACACTTTTCTCACGACTGTACCTAGATCATAGTGACAGTAACCACACACCAAAATTGAACCCAGAACACTGCAGTAATGAACAGAAGAAGCTAGATCACAACTCAAAATATATACGCTGCTTTAATAACCTGCAACCTGCGTACATACGCTTCTGTTGTTAGAACAACCTGCATATACGCTCCTTCACTTCACTGAACCAGTGTGTATACACACCTTCGCTTTACTGAACCTGCGTACAGATCTATAAAAGATAATCCACTCTTTCAGATATTCAAACACTAATTAACCCAGACTGTCAGACTTATAGATCAAGCAAGCACCACATGTAACAGATTAAAATCATATAGAGATACTATCATTCAAACTTAAAGATTATGATCCATCAAGAGAACTTATCCTTCTCTTTGCGCTAAGGTTCCTCCTTCATTCAGATCTAGATCTGCACCATAACCCAATTACCAGTATTCCAGATCTAGCACTTTATTAGATATTCAACAATAATTCAGATGATACTTTGCCACATGATATCCTTCCTCTTTTATAGTTTTAGGCCTTCCACAATACCACGGTCCAAAACCATAATAAACCAATACCACGGACCCAATACCTGGGATCAACGCTTTTGATGAGGTACCATGGTCCAAAGCCATAGGTTCAAATACCAAGGACTAACTACCACAGACCAAAGGTAAGTTCTCCAACATATACGCGCTTTTCCTTGCATGAAAGTACATATATACGCATACACGCCTTTGAAACGTCTAACCCACGTGTATACGCGTCTTCGTCTAGATGAAACTGTGTATATGTCTTTTCCTTCACTTTGAAATCCTGAACTGAGATCTGTTACCAAAGAGAGTTGCCATCAAGGACAACACCTGTGCCATAGATCCAATCCTATGCCATAATGCCAACAATCTCCCCCTTTGGACTTGATGGCAACCCCACAATCCTCAAAGTCATTCTCCCCCTTTGTCATCAAGGGCAAAGGGTTGTGCTCCCCCTGAGTACATGCTGAAATCACTGCCCTGCTGTGCTGACCATGCTCCCCCTGACTATAGGCAAGACCTACAAGAAGGTGTTCTTCAAGAAGAACCATGACTTATACATCATAAAAGACCTTCCTATCACTAAGAGACTCAATACATACATCCATCACCCAACCAAGTGGGGATACATCAGAAATTTACATATGCCAATCAAGTTCATTACATGTTCATCCCAGGCATAGTGGGGAAACCAAAATAGGCCGTTACATGACCTTAACACCATAAAAGAGATACATGATATAGAGACGAAATATCTAGAACAAGACTTATGAAAGTCACCAATAACTAATAGCGGTAGCATCTGTCAATCACCATTCAGATCAGCAACCAAGAATTCCTTTTGTTCTCCCTCTGCCTTTGTTCCACCTGTACCCAACAATAGCTGAGAACTAGAACCAAAATCTTCTACGATTATGCCAACAATACATCATTAGAAGATTATCTGCTCCCCCTGAACCTGTGTCGGATGGTCTCTGCCAGACCCATATCAGAAAATCTTCAACCAGAACCTGTTTGTACTAATATCCATCAAACCTTCATATACACGACTGTCTCTACACAAACCAGTGTATGTACGCGGATATTCCTCATGCAACTTGCATACACCTATTTTTCTCTGAAACAGACAAGATTTAATAGCAAGATGATGCATCAACTACTCCCAGCTTTTGTTTGAGGTATTCAAATGTTTCCCTAGGCAGTGGTTTGGTGAGAATATCGGCAACTTGTTCCTTAGAAGGAACATACTCCAATTTGACCTTTTGTTCCAACACTTGTTCTCGGAGAAAGTGATACTTGATCGGTATGTGCTTGGTTTTTGAATGCATGACTGGGTTCTTTGAAATGCTGATTGCACTTGTATTATCACATAAGATGGAGATAGTTAGTGTACAAGTGATTTGAAAGTCCTGCAAGGTTTGCATCATCCAAAGAGGTTGAGTGCAACAAGATGCAGCAACCACATATTCCACTTCAGCTGTAGATAAAGCAATCGAACTTTGTTTCTTGCTGAACCAAGAAACTAATCTGGAACCCATAAAGAATGCACCACCACTTGTGCTCTTCCTGTCATCCATACTTCCAGCCCAATCTGGATCTGTATAAGCATGAAGAGTGAGATCTGTATCTCTAGGATACCATAAGCCATAGTTTTGAGTTCCTTGAAGATATCTGAAAATTCTCTTCACTGCCTGAAGATGAGTTTCCTTTGGATTTGCCTGAAATCTTCCAACTATTCCCACTGCATGCATGATGTCTAGTCGGGTAACTGTCAAATAAAGTAGACTTCCAATCATAGATCTATAGGTTGGTTGATGTACTGTTGCTGATTCATCATTTGCATTGAGACTGCATCCTGTGACCATGGGGGTACATACTAGTTTTGCATCTTCCATGCCATATTTCTTCAAAATCTGCTTGAGATACTTGGTTTGAGAAAAGAAGATATCGCCTTCATTTTGATGGATTTTCAATCCAAGAAAATATGTTAGTTCTCCAAGCAAAGAAATTTCGAATTCTTTCTGCATCACCAAGGCAAAGCTTTAACTCATAGCTTCTTCATTTCTGCCAAAGATAATATCATCTACATACACAAAAAGTATTAGCAATTTGTCATTTTCAATTTTTATGTAAAGATTGCTATTTGCTGATCCCTTTGAAAAACCTTGTTGATGAAGATATTTGTCCAAACGGTAGTACCAAGCCCTTGGAACTTGTTTAAGACCATAGAGAGCCTTTTTCAGTCTACATACAAGATTTAGATCATTCCCAAGGATAAAACCATCTGGTTGTTCAATGTACACTTCTTCTTCTAAGTCCCCATTCAGAAAGGCTGATTTCACGTCCATTTGAAAAACTTTGAGCTTCTGAAAGCTTGAGAGAGCAAGGAACATTCAGATCACCTCAAGTCTAGCAACGGGAGCAACAGTTTCTTCAAAGTCTATTCTTTCTTGTTGAGCATACCCTTTACACACAAGTCTGGCCTTGTTTCTAATTACTTCCCCATTTTCATTCAACTTATTTTGGAGATCCATTTTGTCCCTATGACATTCTTATCTTTTGGTCTAGGAACCAACTCCCAAGTGTTGTTCTTTTCGATCTGCTCAAGTTCTTCATCCATTGCCTTGACCCAACATTCATCTTTGCATGCCTCTCTTACATTTTGTGGTTCAGTGGAGGAGAGAAATGCCAAATAGCTTGAGGCTTCTGCAATTGTTCTTCTTGTTTGTACACCTACTTCTTTCTGCCCCAAAATCTGAGATTCTGGGTGATTCTTCTGAACGTACCTAGATGGAGTCTTCTCTTCTATCCTTACTTGTTCCTCAAGTGCCTCTTGAGGTTCTTCTTCATCATTTGTATGATTTGGAGAGTAGTCTTCATCCTCTTCAATATTTTCATGATTTACTTGCCTAGGGATGTATCCTTTTTCATCAACCACTACATCAATGTTGTCAACAATTCTTCCAAGTCTTTTATTGTAACACTTATATGCTTTGCTATGGGGAGAATAACCAAGGAGAATGCCTTCATCTGCTCTAGGTACAAGTTTGCCAAGCTGTTCATCAGTGTTCTTGATATAGCATTTGCTCCCAAAAATTTTGAAATGCTTTATCGAAGGAGTCTCACCATATCAGAGCTCATGAGGACTTTGAGTGTTGTTCACTCGGACATTTGTTTTGTTGAGAATAACAACCGCAGCAAATGCAGATTCACCCCATAAGGTTGCGGGAGTCCCAGACTCATCAAGCATAGCATGAGCCATTTGTTGGACCATTCTATTCATCCTTTCCACCACTCCATTTTGCTGAGGAGTCCTAGCTGTAGAGAATTCCCTTCTTATTCCAAGTTCTTCACGGAAATCAAAAAATTCATTTGAGGTAAACTCCCCACCTCTATCGAACCTGAGGCACTTAATTTTGTGATTTGATTCATTTTCAGCCAAGGCTTTGAAAGATTTGAATTTTTCGAATGCTTCGTCCTTGTCTTTCATAAGTCCCAACCAAACCATCCTGGAGAAGTCGTCAATGAATAATATAAAGTATTCTTCTCCTTGAGGTGACCTTGTCCTAAATGGACCACAGACATCTGTATGGACTAGTTCAAGAGGCCTGCTGGCTGATCCTTCCTTCTCAGGGAATTTAGTTCTGGTTTTCTTACCAAACGGACATGATTTGTATATGTTGTTGTCTGGAATTTTGATACCTGGAAGACCACGAACTTCCTGATATTTGCATGCTTTCCTTATTTGTGAAAAGCTTAGATGCCCTAACCTCCAGTTCCATAACCAGTGTTCATAATCCTTGCTCAAATAGCATTGTTATTATCCTTCTTCAAATATGTATAAATTATTTAGAGTTCTTCTACTTTGATCGCTGTTTTTCCTGTATCAAGATCACGAACACTACATCCATTTGATAGAAATATTACCTCGGTTCCTTGATTGCACATCTGACTGACACTTAGAAGATTATGCTTCAAGCCATCAACATACAAAACATTTCCAGCTTTGACCTTTTCTTTCAAATGAGCAGCGCCTTTTCCTTTTATGACTGCAGGGGTATCATTTCCAAAAGAGACTTTCTTTCCCTTTTCTAAAACACTATATGATTCAAGTTTTTCTTTATCACTTGTCATATGCTTCGAACATCCACTGTTGATGTACCATAGATTTTCCTATCCTTCTGCATAAAAAGCTATCCCACATCTTTCTGGTTGTGGTTCCTTCATTCTCCATGTTCTGTTATTTGGGGTTTGTTCCTTCTGAGTTGTCTTCCGAACCCTGCTCCTGCATTCAGACTCTTCATGAACGAAGTTATTACAAATAGAACATTCAACTTCACTTTCAAGGGCGGAAAAATTGTTATAGGTCCTCTTCGTGATTCTAGACATACTTCTTTGTTTTTGAGCTTCTCTAGTCATGATTGTCTTATAGGCAACACATTGAGCTGCTTTGTGACCAAAGTTAAGGCAAGAGAAACATTGCCCATTGAAGAAACTTCTGCGATTATCAAATCTATCATCCAACTGATTGTAGTTTCTACCAACATCCATTCTTGAGGCAAATTGGGAAGATTTTACCTGTGGCTGGTTGTAGCTTTTGTTTGTCCTTAAGGTAGTTTGCCCCCGATTTTCTTGATAGTCTTTGTTCGTTCTTGAGGTAAACTGTCCCTGATTTACCTTATGATTTCTATTATGCCTTTGCTCGCTCCTCCTTGCTGCATCAAGATAAATTTTGGAGGTGGATGCTTGAGATGCTTCTCCATTATATCCCAGACCTGTCTTGATTAGTGGAGAACGCTGCACATTGATAATCTCATCCAGAGTTTCAGATCCTTTAACAAATTTAAGATTAAGAGTTTTTGTTTTCTCACTCTCTTTTCTAAGACCAACAATTTCACATTCCAATTTTTCAAGACGTTTTTCCCTTTCAGCCAGTTGACATTGCAGAGAATCAATAATCACATTTTTCTCTTCTAAGAAAATTTTGAGATTAGAAATCTCTTCATAAAAACCTTCTTCATCTATAGCATCCATGTAATCATCATCTTCAAAAGCCATTAAAAGTTTATAATCATTACCTCGTTCATATTCGTCACTATTTGAAAGTCCATCACTATCTTCATGAGTGTAATAGCTTTTCTTATTTGCATTTTGTGTCTTGTTCCATCTAATAGGTTCCTTCCCCTTGCCAATCTTATCCTTATGAGGACATTTGGCAGCATAGTGACCGACTCTTCCACAAGAAAAGAATTTGAAAGGTAACTTACCTCGGAATCGTCCAGCACCCCGTTGAAGATTTTTGACAAAATTTGATTCTTCTTCTTCTTCTGACCCGTGTCCTGACTCATAGTAATCTCCTTTGCTGAAAGCCTTGAAGGCAACTTCTCTCCTGTCTGATGGACCTCCTTTTCTCATTTCATAAGAAGTTAAAAGTCCATGCAGCTGTGACATTTTAAGGTTTTGTAGATTCTCCTTTTCTTCTATTGCAGAAACTTTAGATTCAAACCTAGGTGACAAAGATCTTAGAACTTTTTCAACCACAACAACCTCTTTTATTTCTTCACCCAAGTTTTTCATACAATTAACAATCTCATCTACAAGAAGAAAATAGTTAGCCACACTTTCATCATTGTACATTCTGATATCTTCATACTGAATTCCGAGGGTTTGAAGTTTTGCTCATTTTACCTGATCATATCCTTCATAGCTCAGTACAATCTTGTCCCATATTTCTTTTGCAGATTTAAACTACATAACCTTGACAAATTCTGATTGAGATAGGCATCCTAATAGAGTATTGACCGCCTTTTCATTTCTTTCATATTTCTTCTTCTCAGGCGTATCTGTAGGAGTTGCTGATGGAAAAGTATACCCTATTTCTATGATATCCCAGACTTCTGTACCAAGAGATTTAAGATAGGCAATAACTCTTACCTTCCAATATACGAAGTTTGTCCCATGAAAAATCGGTGGCCTGGTTGATGCTTCCCTCTCGTAGTTGCTCATGATGAATGATCTTCCTTCAAGTGATCAAGCTTCTTCTGAAGGACCTGCTCTAATACCAATTGTTGGAAATAATACTAAGAGGGGGCGGGGTGAATCAGTATTATCAAGCCAAATATTCCCTTTTCCTAATTCAGATGATATACGCTACTTCAGTTAATTAAACCCGCGTATATACGCAGCTATGTCGAAATAAAACCGCGTATACAATGCAAACTTATAATTTACTTTATCTGTCAAATGTTGATTGTTAATTTGTGTATCAGAATCAATTAACCAGTAACCAGGAACAGTAAAAACAGAGCAAAAGAAAATCACACGCAAGAACACAAGATATAAGGTGGAAACCCAATGTGGGTGAAAACCACCTACTGCAATTTGTCTCTATCTTCTTTGAATTAGAAACTTCTTTTACAATAGTATTGGTCCAGTCCTTTACCAGTACGCAGGTTGCAACCTGCAGAGAGCTACAACCCTCTCTCATTTTCCAGCTTCTCCTAGAAGGGAGCTACAACCCCCTTAGCTCTTGCACTAGCCAAGATACTAGTACGCAGCTGCTGGCCTACAGAGGGCTACAACCTTGTCTTTCTTTCAGGGACCATGTTTCATAAATTTTCAGACTGGATCCACAAATAACATCAATCAAGCATCAAGAATTTCTGCATCAACCAATCAACTTTTCACCAATCAAAACTGAATCAAAATAAACACTTTTCTTACGACTATACCCAGATCACAGTGACAGTAACCACACACCAAAACTGAACCCAGAACACTGCAGCAATCAACAGAAGCAGCTAGATCACAACTCAAAATATATACGCTACTTTAATAACCTGAAACCTGTGTACATACACTTTTGTTGTTAGAACAACCTGCGTATACACTCCTTCACTTCACTGAACCAGCATGTATACATGCCTTCTCTTTACTGAACCTGCGCACAGATCTATAAAAGATAATCCGCTCTTTCAGATATTCAAACACTAATTAACCCAGACTGTCAGACTTATAGATCAAGCAAGCGCCACATGTAACAGATCAAAATCATACAGAGATACTATCATTCAAACTTAAAGATTATGATCCATCAAGAGAACTTATCCTTCTCTTTGCGCTAAGGTTCCTCCTTCATTCAGATCTAGATCTGCACCATAACCAAATTACCAGTATTCTAGATTTAGCACTTTATCAGATATTCAACAATAATTCAGATGATACTTTTCCACATGATCTCCTTCATCTTTTATAGTTTTAGGCCTTCCACAATACCACGGTCCAAAACCATAATAAACCAATACCATTGATCCAATACCTGGGATCAACACTTCTGACGAGGTACCATGGTCCAAAGCCATAGGTTCAAATACCAAGGACTAACTACCACGGACCAAAGGTAAGTTCTCCACATATACATGCTTTTCCTTGCATGAAAGTGCATGTATGCGCATACGCACCTTTGAAACGTCTAACCCGCGTGTATATGCATCTTCATCTAGATGAAACTGTGTATATGTCTTTTCCTTCATTCTGAAAGCCTGAACTTAGATCTGTTACCAAAGAGAGTTGCCATGAAGGACAACACCTGTGCCATAGCTCCAATCTCATGCCATAATGTCAACAAATAGAGAATTTCATGCGATATAACATATATGAACCAAGGTTTTGAAAGGGAAAGGTTATATATGTGTGGTTTAAGGGTTTATAAAGTTTTAATGAAGGTTTCTACAGGGTGATAGAGTCCCGAGGAGAAGGATATAACATAAGACTTTAATAAATGGATAAATGAAGGTTTGAGGATTAATTTAACTCCCGACAGGAGGTTCAAGCAAGGTGATTGGTTATGATATAATAGGAACTATGGCTAAAAGGGCCTTCACCATGTATAATTGAAGATTTGACTCCTTTGTAAGTCAAATACCTGGGACATATGTATTTATGCATGTTTATGCTTACTGTGGGTATGTGCGAGGGTAACCCTGCATCATTTGTGGTATCAGAGCCAAATAAAGAAGCTTTGTGTGAAACATTTCTTTGAAAGAATTGAGAACAGAATATGTGTTAAAGTGTTTATGCAGGCGAGAGGAAGGATTAGATTCTAATCTAACAGAAGAAGGCACGTACAAGGGATGTGTAGCAGAACTTGTAGATGCAAGAGACGGAGGACAATCCATTCAAAGTACAGGTATAATGATGAAACAATATCGAGTTGAGATGTTGAAGGTGAGGTAATATGTTCTGTTTTAAATTGAGAATGCGTGTTTGTACACTAATGCATAGGTGACAACAAGAGAAGCTGTGAGAGGAGAACAAGATGTGTCCTTGAAGGGAGAGTAAGGAAAAAACTATGATAGAGAAGTGGCAGTGAACTTGAAGAATCCAACAAGAGATTGGACAGAGAGGACAGCTGAAGTGTTCTCAAGAGAGAGTGAGAGATTGTAGAAGCCTAGAAGGAGAAAAGGTGTTTCCCAAGAGGAGGTTCCAGACAGAGGACCCATGCTTACCAAAAGACTGAGTGAGGAGAGCTTAGTGAGGTAAGATTGTAGCGAGGAGGACTAGCTATTGCAGAGGCTTATTGCAGATGAGTGAGGAGCTCATGAAGGAAAACGAGAAGAAGATGACTACTGATAGCCATAATAGAGGTTCAGAGAGAAGCCACAGTAGAAGAAAGATGAAGAAAGAGGATGCCAAGGAAAATGGCAAGAGGATGAGTTAAGAGCAAATTGACAAAGAGATTTCAGAGTTAAAAGAACAACTCGATGCATTAAGAATAATACTATAGGAAAACCAGAGACTAGGTTGGGTCTTGAGGAAGAAACTAGTAAGTTGGCATAAGTTGACAACGAGGCTACAACAGAGGCAAGTAAGGTGGCTGATGGAAAAACTCAAAGACGCTGAGTTGGAGATGGAAGAGTCCATTTGTGAAATAGAATAAGGAGAATTTCTGGGAGAGAGTGAAGATGAAGACTTGAAGATTGAAACTTCAAGTGAGGGCAAAGGGTCACATGGTTTTAAATCTGACAATTTGTGTGTGTTTGTAGGTGAAACATGTAATGAAAGACAATTTATTGATATTGTCATAAAGGAGAAAGAAGACAAACATAATCTAAATTATGTTTTGGAAGAAGATGATATAGATAGGTCTCATATGCAGTTGGGGAAAAATATCAAGCAACCAAGTGAAGGGATTGAGGAGATTGAAGAAGAGACCATCAAAGAATTTCTAAATCATATGAAGGATTTAGAACAGCAAGGAGATATGATGGTTGAAACATCAAGTGGGACCATAGGGTCTTATGTTTTTAAGACTGATAGTTTGTCTACGTATGCAAAACAAATTCAAGAGAATGTTAATGCATATGGTGAGACAAGGATAGCTCTTAGAGAAGATAAACAACAAGAGACTGAAGGCAAACTTGAAGAAGAGACTATGTTAGCTGAAAACATAGTAAAGGATCATCAATTCACCATGATGATAGGCACAATGGAAATAGCCATGGAGGCTGTTGAAACAGTCGGTGAAGAAGAAGGACATCTATTAAAAGATGTTAAGAAGGAAGAACCCTATGCAAAGGATTTAACCTCAGGAGAAGGAACACTAACAAAGGAGTGTTATTCATAAGATAAACAATATTTTGAAGTTGTCAGAAGTATGGAGAAGTATCTTTCAGGAGATAAAAACTCTAAAGTAAAAGAAGATGGAGAATGTCTCTTAGATGAGAGAATAAGTGATATATTGCAGTAGAAATAATTTAACAATGCATGGATGTGTGAAACTGTGACAACACAGGAACAAGTTCTTGTGGAAGAAGGAGATGAAGTTCAGTTTGAGTAGCTAACATGTAAAACAATAGTTGAAACTGTTGAACCTTATGATTTACAAACTAATAATTTGTGTATAAATGCTGGAAACATAAGTAATGACGAAATACTTATGGAGTGTCACAAAGAAATTGCATTTCTGGAATATTTGCTGAGAAATTTAGAGTATGACAGTGTGAATACAGAAGAAGAAGTTCACTACAGTTAACAACAGAAGGAAGACATCATTATAGAAGATGATGTGGAAGAGAGAGTAATGGGCAATCTCATGAATTCCTTTGAGAATTGAAATCATCATACTGATGCGCTGACAAAGGAGGAAGAAACAGAGTAGCAAACTAAATTGTTGCCAAAGGAAGATAAGGCACAAAAGCCTTATGTCTTTGATTTTAATAAGTGTTTTGTGAGTGTAGGTTTAGTTGCAGATGCTGGAGGAGATTTGGCACAGATGAACAACAAAATAAAGATGAGAGAAGAAGATTTTGTGGAAGAATTCAGTCCATGGAACAGAGATGCTCAATTGCTGGAGAGAATGCTGGACAATCATGATTCAATACAAGAAGAGATAATCATGAAATAGGGTAAGGATGATAGGGAGGTAGTCATCATAGAAGTCATCATAGCAAGAAAAGAAAAAGTTGGAGAAAGCAGAACAAAAGAAGAAGAAAAAGTAAACCAGTAGCTATAAAGTGGAAGTAACCAGCAGCAATTTGAAGAATTAGTAGACAATAGCAACAACCTGAAGCAAAGAGAAAGAGGAAGAAGTAAGAAGCAGAATATGGACCAGTCCAAAGATGTACTCGAGACAGAGATTGAAGAAATGTGGCAACTAATGATGAAGCATTCCAAATGGAGGAAAATGGTAGCAACAAGAGGTATGATCAATTAGAGTTTGAATCTAATTGACAAAGAGAAGAAAATGGAGTAGAAGACAATAGAAGTACAACAAAAGCAAAGGAACAAGATATTTGGGTAGTTACAGAACAAATATGAGATCGAGAAAGACAAAGATCAGAAGAACATGATCAGGAGATCATGAATATTTTCTACTTTGGGAGTCTAATGCAGGAGCATTCAACCCAAGAGAAAATCATTGTAATTAAGTAGACATAGGGGGTCATGCATTTTTAGGAAGTTGGATTCCTAAGTGATGAATAAATGTGATATTAGGCTTTTGAGTGAATAGAATAGGAATAAATTAGACGTGTGAGATATCTTGTAAATACTCTCGAATAAGAGGGACATGAGTGGGCAATAATGACAAAAGAGTCTAAAGTCAATTAGGGATCTTAAAGCATTCCATGATTTGAGGAACTAAGGAGAGATTTTAGGAATTAATTGAAGTAGAAGTGGACAAAGGATTTAGGATTCATTTCAATAGATTTAGGAGTTAAACCAGGATGAGTTCAACAGAACTCATTGGCATATATGTAAGCCTACAGGCAGAGTAAAAAAAGGAGGCCACAATATTGAAGAATAGGTCTATGCAAGATAGAGAAGTCTCGAATGTAATCAACTGTTTATATGTTTATATACAGAGGAATTCAATTCTAAGTGTGCAAATGTATTAATCGAGTGCTTTATGATTGATTACTGTGTGAACTCGTAGGTTTTGTAACAGAGGTTGCAGACAAAGTCGAGGCGGAGTATAGAGGAGAAGCACGAGCCAAGATATTCGTAATGGATCTTTCAATCCATTCAAAAGATCAAGTAAAGTCCATAGGCAGTGACAGAAATCACAGAAATCAAGCTTAGGAGGAAGTCGCAGCAGAAACGGTGAAGGAGTCGAACCTTTGAAGAGGAGCTAAACCATGGAATATTTGAAGACTTAGCGTAAAAAACTAAGTAAAAAGGAAGAGCAAGAAGGGAAGTATCATTACTCAGCAACAGTTGGATCTGGAGGATCAATGGTCGAGATGATGTTGTTGAGTAGCAAGTGGAATATCGCATTACTGGAGTTATATTATATAGTTTTGGGCTGCAAGCAAAAATCCCAACTTACATTGAAAATGAGTGCAAAACATAGTCGGATTTGAAATCCAAAATTAAAATTTTATATACAGGACCCTAGACCTTATCAAGTCCGTGAGGCAAGATCTCATCGGCAAAGTTTAATGAAGGAAGGCGGCGTTTATGTAAGAAAGTGGATTTCGGGCAACAAAGAAACCATAAGCGGTATTCATCCGCTTGGCTCCAATTCCATTAATCGGAGGACACGTAGCACAAGGATGTGGGAGAAAATCATGTATCGGGTGGTTAAATCCCATGCTCATCATCTACTAAAAGTAAATAGCAACCGTTAGATTTAAAGGATGAAGATCGATGGCAGAGGGTCGTCATTGACTTTTGTTGATCAGGTAAATCGGCAATCAGAGAAGGAAAGTATTGGAAGTTGAAGTGGAAAGGCTCAATGGAGGTGGACCCGACGATAACTATAGTCGCAGGTGTATTGTTTTTTAGATCCGCTTATGGGCGACGGAGTGGAGTTTTAATGTAATTCCTTTGTATTATATAAAGTGCATGGCCGAGTCTCTTAATGCAAAAGTGGCGTTAAGGATTCTGATAGTCGCATATCAGAGTCGGAGAGGTGATGATATATATATATATAGATAGATATATATATATATATATATATATATATATATATATATATATATATATATATATATATATATATATATATATATATATATATAGATATATATATGGTGTGCACGCGAAGCAACAGATTGCCATCAAAGATAAAGGTGGTGTCTCAGGATCTGTGCAGAAGTCGTACGAAAGGCAGAAAAAGGTGTGTTATGCACATAATTCCTTTATAAAAGGGTTTAGAAGGAAAATAGTGCCGATAGAGCATTTCATGCGATATAACATATATGAACCAAGGTTTTGAAAGGGAAAGGTTATATATGTGGGGTGTAGGGGTTTATAAAGTTTTAACGAAGGTTTCTATGGGGTGATAGAGTCCTAATAAGAAGGATATAACAGAAGACTTTAATAAATGGATAAATGAAGGCTTGAGGATTAATTTAACTCCCGATAGGAGGTTTAAGCAGGGTGATTGGTTCTGATATAAAAGGAACTATGGCTAAAAGGGCCTTAACCATGTATGGTTGAAGATTTGACTCTTTTGTGAGTCAAATACCTGGGACAGATGTACTTATGCATGTTTATGCTTACTGTGGGTATGTGTGGGGGTAACCTTGCATCACATAACCAAAGAAAATTCTTACTAATTTTTGTGTTGTAGGTGGCATTAAATTCACAATGACTTGTATTTTTACTGGTTCCACCTTAATTCCTGATGAAGAAACATGGTGCCCCAACACTATCCCTTCTGTTAACATCATGTAGCATTTTTCATTACTCAGGGATAGATTTTATCTATGCATCTTTTCAAAACTTTCTCAAGATTTTTCAAATAGTCGTCAAATGTGTTTCCATATACAACGAAATTGTCCATATAGACTTCTACACATTCATGGATCAGGCCAGCAAATATTGCAAAGACTGCTCTTTGGAAAGTAGTAGGTGGATTACATAACCCAAAAGGAAAAAAATTGTATGCATATTTCTCGATGGGAAAGTAAACGTTGTTTTTTCCTGGTCTGCCAATGCTATCATAATCTGGTTATACCCACTAAATCCATCTAGAAAAGCAAAGTATTTCTTCCTAGCTAATGAATCTAGTACCTGATCAATAAATGGTAGCGGGAAATGATATTTTAATGTAGCTTTGTTCCATTCCCTGTAATCTACAAATATCCTCCACTTCCCATTTTTCTTTGGCACTATTACTAATGGAGAAACCCATTGGCTATCAAAAATAGGATAGATGAATCCAACTTGTAACAATTTATGTAATTCTTCTTTCACTATTTCCTTCATCATGGGGTTCATCCTCCTTTGAGGCTGCCTTACTGGTTTGATATGATCATTAGTATAGATGTGGTGGATACATGTGTTGGGATGAATCCCTTGCATGTCTGTGTAATCCTAGGAAAAAGATTTTGAATATTTCTTTAACAATGTTATTACCTCTTGTTCTTGCGATGATTGTAAGTTATTACCAATATTCAAATGTTTTCTAGGATAAATCTCAATATTTTTAGTTTTTGAATTGGTAATTGTGTTAACAGGAAAAATATTGTGAATGAATCTTGCAATGATTGAATTGTGCAGGTTTCCTGAAAACAGTGATTCAAAATATTACTTGCAGCTTCATACTGGGTTACTCTAAGCTGCTCGGAAATATCCAGTTCTGAGATGAAAAGATCTAATAGATCTTCATTCTCCTCTTCTTCTCTAAGGTCAAAGACTTGGTTAATACTAAGAACTGATTTAGTTTTTTGTTTTTCTTGTCCTTCAATCCATGATAATAAAGAAGGTTCTTGTGTTGGAGAATAAAGTGTGATGTGCTTTCCTTCATCCCCGTGTGCAATAATCATACTTTCCGATCTACATACTATAAAGGCATCAACAGTGGCTAACCACAGTCTGCCTAAGGGTAGAGGATATCCTCCTAAGTTTGTTTTTGACTGCAAAATGAAGAAGTCTACACGATACTCCCATGAATCTAGAGAGACTATGATATCTTCTAATATTCCTTCTAGTACAACCTTAGATCTATCTGCTGACTCTAAAATGGAAGTAGTAGATCTAATATTGTTTAAGTTTAAATGTTTCATGGTCTCTATAGTCATAACGTTTATAGCTTCTCCCAAATCTATTAAAGTGTTTGGAATTGAAAAATTATTAATTGAAATAGTAACCATAGGGATACCAGGGTCAATATATTTTTCGACTGTTGTCTTTGTAGACATGAGGCTAGCTAGTTTTCCAATGACTTGGATTGTAGTAGGATCCTTTTTCTTTTTACCAGTTTTCTTGATGCATAACTCCTTTATTGTTTTATCATAAATTGGAATTTCTTTTATTGCCTGTAACAAAGGAATTTTGACATATGCATTTTTCAATAGAACCAAAATATCAAATTCAGGAAGAGACATTTGAATGTTCTGCTCTACTAACCTCTCTGGATAGGGTGGTGTTTGAATAATTACAACTTTTCCTTTCTGACTTTGATTTTATAAATGTGATGTTTATGGTTGTTCTCCTTGTTCATCTAGCTCTTCCATGATTGGAGGAGAATTTTTATGTAGTACTTTCCCAGACCTTAAATGGACATCATTTGTGGGAAGAATGGAGTATGTTGGAAAATATGTTGTTTCTTCCACATTGTATGCAGGTTTATCCGTTTTGTTACTTGGATTTTCTAATTGCTTAGCTAGTAGTTGAGTTGGTCTAGGTTGGTTTGAAGGCAGCTAAAGCTGCTATGGTTGAGTTAGTAATGGTGCAACATTTTGTTGTGGAAATGGCATGGATTGTGGATACTGTTGAAACTATTGGTATGGAAATGGTTGTTGATATTGTTGCTGGTATTTTTGTTGGTATTGTTGAGGATACACTTATTGAGGTGGCTGGTTTCCATAACTATATCCTCTCCAACCTTGTGTAGGTTGGTTTTAATATTGTTGTGGAGGCTAGGCTTGCCACGACATTGGGGTATTCCAAGAATTTTGAGGAGGATACTCATAGTTTTGTTGAGGAAATTGCTAAGGAATTCTTGGCTGCCAAGGCCTTCTTTGTGCCACATAGTCAAAGCCTTCTGCCCTTGTACTTCTTCCATTGGATTCATTTGCAATTCTTTCAACTTTAGACAATTTTCTGTTGAATGGTTTTCTATGCAAAGGTCACATACCTAAATACTATCCAAAGGACATTCTCTTAATGGGTGTTTCTTCTGAAATTTGGGACAAAAGATTGCTAATATTTGCTCTTGTTATTTTTTTTTTGTTAGCTTTTAAAACATATACTTGTGTCTCTAATGTTCTTAGAAGATCATTTTTGAAGTTTTCCAGCAAGCTTCCTATCTCTGCTCTTGTTACCCCTCCTGCTACTGATTTTGAAGCTTTTGAACTAATATCTCTCCTTCTAAATTTTGATCTTCCTCTTGAATATTTTTAAAATAGATCTACAATTTCATGAAATGGCAAGTTTGAAATATCACCCTTTCCCATTACATTCAAAATGTCAAGATATTCATCTCTTATAAATTTGAGAAAGATTGTGTGGATGGTATCTGAGTTCAGAGAGTGTTGTTTAGATTTTTGAAGATTGTAAGAAAATATTTCCAAATATTCTTCTAAACTTTCATCTTCTTGTTGTGTCATTCTAAAAACATCCTTTTTTGAGTCCCTAGGCCTACAATAGGCTTGATATTTTTTAAGAAATATTTTCTTCATGTCATCCCAAGAAGTGATTGTACGTTCTCCTAAACCCATGAACCATTTTAATGTTGTTGCTTTTAAAGTAGTAGGAAAGAGGTGAAGCTTGTGTGTGTCATATGTGTATCCATAAGTTCTACACAAGATATCGAATTCAAACATAAATGAGTTATGATCTTCTATTGATAGTCCATAAAAGTTAGGCAATACAGAAGGTGGAATGCTTTTCATTTTCACTTCTTCTCCTAATATTGCACTTGTATCTAATATTGGAAAGCCAAAAGTAGCTTCATGATCATCAATATTTTCTTGTTCATTATCATTTAGTCTTTTGTTATCATACCTTGTTTTTCTTTCTTCTCCTCTCTTTCTATTAGATTCTCTTTTTGCATCTTCCTCTCTTTGTCTTCTCCATTCTCTCTGTTGTTTTCCATATTGAAGTCTTTGTTCTGGAGTGAGGATACTGGATCCTTGCCCTTCTTCCCTCATAATTTCAACTATTATAGAAACTTGAGATTCAAGTTGTTGCCTATTTTAGAAAATAGGTTGATTTATGGGTTCAAAATTGGGTTGATCTAGTTGTTTAACATTTTCCCTTGTTTCCTTTTGTTTTTCTAATGTTGGTGTTACTTTTGGAATTTGTTTTCTTTTTAATTCAAAGGCTAACAAGGTTTGTGTGTAAATTAAAGTTAATCTTTGTCCTCTAGTTCTTCTAGAGTTGGTTTACCAGCAATCAATGTAGTTAGTTCTGATGGTTGAATTTTTGGGGGGGTTTGCTTAATGAATCTACCTTTCTCTCTATCTCTTGGCATAAAGAAACATAACTAAAAGAAGCATAACATAACTAAATTTGTATTGTTTTTGTTTGTTGTTTTTTTTTTAGATTTTGTTTTTATCTTCTAATTGACAATGTTGATGAATTCTTCCCCAGCAACAGCACCAAAATGTTGGGCTAATTTATTGAATAAATTAACACAAGTATTTCATTATCAATCCAGGTTTGTAGAACATAGAAGCATGTCCAAAATGTATGGATATCAGATGTAGTCAAGGTTAGAAGATGAAATATAAAGAGTTGAGGAAATACATATTTTAAATATAAATCTAATTAAACAATTTATAATTCACTTAGGTAATATGTGTGAGATGAAGTGGGTCCTAACTTAGGAGAACCAGTTGTGTCCTTCTTCCAAAATATTACTTTATGAATAGAAATCGAAAACCGATAATTGACAATAGCTTAATATGTATAAATAAATAATGAAATAGGCTCCTAAATAAGGAGGTCCTTGCTATTCGTCATCACAAATTCATTCATCATAATGCCATTGTTAGAAAACTAAAAACTCGGAAAATTACCTGAAAGCAAGGAAGATGAATTTTAGTTTTTATTTATTAATATAATAGAAGGAGGGTTCAACTTGAACACTAGGTTGTCCCTTCACATAAAGATGATAAAAAAACTAAGATTCATCATCAAACATAAATCATCACACATCAAATCAAATAAACAAATCTGAAGCAAAACCAGTTTATGAAAATCATAATGCCATTGTTAGAAAACTAAAAACTCAGAAAATTACCTGAAAGCAAGGAAGATGAATTTTAGTTTTTATTTATTAATATAATAGAAGGAGGGTTCAACTTGAACACTAGGTTGTCCCTTCACATAAAGATGATAAAAAAACTAAGATTCATCATCAAACATAAATCATCACACATCAAATCAAATAAACAAATCTGAAGCAAAACCAGTTTATGAAAATTATAATGCCATTGTTAGAAAACTAAAAACTCAGAAAATTACCTGAAAGCAAGGAAGATGAATTTTAGTTTTTATTTATTAATATAATAGAAGGAGGGTTCAACTTGAACACTAGGTTGTCCCTTCACATAAAGATGATAAAAAAACTAAGATTCATCATCAAACATAAATCATCACACATCAAATCAAATAAAAAAATCTAAAGCAAAACCAGTTTATGAAAATCAAGCTAGATTAACCATGAAGTGTACCTAGCTTAGATTGGGGGCCCTCCACCCTTGCCTTGCACATTTGAAGAGATTATCAACTACTAAAATCTTAGTAAATTATCCACACCATTGAACAACAAAATGAAGGTAGAACAGGTTCCTCAAATTAACTCAAAGTATTCAGAAGTCTCAATATAAAATTATATAAATTCTACATACCATAAACCTTCAATGTTTTGGCTTAAATAGAAGAATATGAAGCAAAATAATCTAGAATATCTCTAAAAACTATATCTATCCATATCCCACCTATCCAAGTCGAACTCGTCCATCCTATCACTAAAAATATGGAAAATCCCATGAAATCATAAAACTTCCCTATTTCCTAGGGATTTCCTGAATGACTAGTCCTGTTTAACTAGCTTTTACTAGGCCTGTTTAAGCTTGGTTTGACCTAACCAATAGGAATTAGTTTCATACTAATTACCAAGATTTTCATAAATGTGTTTAGCTCGTGCCCAAGTGTCCTGCAAATATGACATCTTGGTAGCCATTACGAGAATTTCTGATTTTGTCCAAAAACGCACTTGAAATTCAATTTTCATAAAAACATCTAAATGAAAAATTAAATTTATATAACTGAATATGCATAAATACATCAAACTTGGGTGTATGTGATCACAAATGGATGGAAAATTTAGAACTTAAGTGTGTTTTCTTAAGCAAAATTGGACCGAAAACGAGGGCCAACACCCTAAAGCAAGGGGATGACCTACTTGTGTCAGAAATAAATGTTTACTTCACCACCTAATCACCATGCCTCTCTCCACCATGATTACCCCTGCATCCATGCAATGTCAGTTTCAAAAATATTACAGTTTTCAGAAGAAAGAAGGCCATACCTCTCACCTATATATCACTAGACCCCTTATCTACCATTAACAACAATCCTTATTCTCCAGAAGTGAAGGAATGACTAAAAATTTAAGGGAGAGGTAGCTACAAGACATCTTGTAGGTTTCCTATAGGAAATCCTATAGCATTCTGTACCACAAAACAAGATTCCACGGGTTCCAGTCATCTTCAGCATGGAGATCCTGATGTTAAAGAAGATCCTCTAGGGCTTAAAAGTAAAAACAAGCTCACTAGCATCACCATCCAGTACCTGCACATCAAAGAAAAAAACATCAAAGGAGGACAATAAAAGAAGAAAAAAGAAAAACACATGCAGCAAATACACAACAAGGACATCACTCTCCAACAAGCAGCATCAAGGCATCTTACCATAGGTATGTCATCTCGCTTAAACTCTCTCGTTAGCATAACATGATAAAAAAATGTAGATTTGTGAAAGAGTTGGTTTTATAAGCAAAGGTGGCCAGTTAACTTGGCCACCTTCGATGATTCAACGAGGAGAATACATTTAGTTCCGCACACACATGGCAACAGCGAAATGAGGAGAAAGAGGAGATGAGGCGAAAAGTGGTTAAGTTACGGATGACCGAAGTGGGAGATGATTACAAGGTAAGGAGTATGATGAAGTGGTAGTGGGTGCAACGGTCCAAGAGTGGGTGCTCGTACTTCGGTCACCAGCACACCATCCCACACAAATCACCTATATGAGGAAATAAAAATTGATTCCCATGCATAAGAGGCATTAGCAATCTTCAGGATAAATCGAAGCAAGCTTGCTCTCAGCCCTTGAAGTAATGTCTATAGGAAAGACAGTGAACAGTTTTACAACATAAGAGCACCTACAGGGTCCTACAGGAAAACCTACAGGATCCTACAGGAGATCCTACATGATATAGAAAAGTCATCTACAAGATTGGCAGTGAGTATTTTAGAAGGGAAAAACCAAAGGTTGGCTTCATCAAGTAGTGACAAGGAGGTAGGAGCTATACCTTCCCACATTTTCCAAGTTAAAAATATGGAAACAAACCTTATATTGTGTTAAGGAGATTGCAGTCTAGGGGAATTGTATAAAAAATTGTCATTTAAAATCTCTCACCCATTAGAATTTCGAATTAAACCTATACATGCCTCCATAATCATCAGAGGAAAAATGACAGGGGGATTTAACAAGAGGGAACCCACCAACATAGTGAGAATTTATCAGCACCCTCTTGTAGTAGAGATCTTCACAAGACACAATTGGATGGGTTTGTTTGAAAAAATGAGGGGATATGATGATGAGGTAGCCAGAGTCTTTATTCTCTCACTCATACCACTGACAGGACCCATGCCACTGTCGTGGTGAAAGGCCTCTCAGTAGAAATCATACCTGAAGTCATAGGAAGAATCACCACACTTCCTTTAGGGTTGCCTTAGAGAAAGGAACATAAGGGTAACAGCCAAATTGCAAATAAGAAATTATTTTTAGAAGGAGAGGAGGCAATGGAAGACAAAAATTGGATCAGAAGAGAAATCCTGTCATATCCTTGGGATGAAATTAGCCACCACTTCATTAAGTATATATCATGTGAAGGTAGGTACAATGTGGTATATGGATACCATTTCAAGCTTCTCCAAGAGCTGAGGTTTGGAGCAGAAACACCTCCTCAAAATAGACTAAGAATACCCTACTCTCTTCTTCAGTTAGTGATAAATATGAGAATCAAAGTGCATGAAGGAAAGCATCAACAACTAGCCCACCATGGGTTAATTAAACTTATCCTAGAAGATGACCTCCAAAACCTAAGACTCCCTATTACATGGAAAACTTTCAAAGACATGCAGACAGAGGGAGAAATAAAAACTATGGAATATGACAAAAGCCCCATTGCTAGTGAGAGGGATGAAGAGGAAACATAGATGGATGAAGAGGAAGAAAAGGAGGAGGAAGTTCATGAAGACATAGAAGCAGATGCAAAAGAGGAAGCTGGTGAACAAAGTGAGGAGCTGGAGGAAGAAGAAGAAGAGAAAGACAAGGATGAGAAGGAGAATGGAAAAGAGGACACAAAAGGCAAGGAATAACAAAGGTCTAAAACTTAAAGAAAACAATGGAAGGAATCACTAAGGGTATCTCCAGAACCCACTAAGAAAGAAGTAGCAGCTACCCTCACTACCCTAAGTACCCCTATCAAGCAAAAAGGGAAGAGACAAAGACAAACCCCATTGTAATTTAGGACAAGAAAAATTACAAGTATCAGACAAGGAAAACCTCAAACACCCACCAAAGTTCTTATTGTCATTGAAGACTCACCAAAAGAGAAAGAAACGATAGCTCCTCTTGTGAAAAATCAAGGAGAAGGATCATCAGGACAAGCCTCTCCAAAATCTCCCATCACTTATGTTAGGAGGCCTGTCACCAAGCCTACCTCATCCAAAGGTAAAGGTCTCCTACAGGAGACACAGAAGGACCTACAAGAACTAGAATCCATCCTACAAGAAACTTTGCTAAACCTACAGGAAACTCAGAAAATGGACCAAGAAGGGATCATGCAGCAAGAAACAAAGATGGAGGATCCAGAACTGAGGGAACCTAGTCCTCAACCCAACCATGACTCTTACTATAGGTTCATTGAATGGGTTAGGTTCATTCCACAAAATTTTTCCATCCCCTTATTCTGTGATCTTGAGAAAGAAAGGGCAAGAACACATAGGTGGATGCAAATTACCAAATCTAAAGGAGTGGAGGATATAGGCCACGTGGAGGATAAAGTAAACAAGATGGGCAGAGAACTAAGTAACCTAAGGGACAGAGAGGCAATGATGAAAGCTCAGTTGGAGGCAGAGAATGCATGGCTAAGGGCACAGTTACAAGAGAGAGAAATTCAATTGGCATCCATGGCTAGTTTATCTTTAGAGGTAATCTAGTACAGGATGCCAGCAATGTCTTATGCATTGTATCTTCAGGAACAATGGTTGCAGTTCCAAATTAAGACTTTTGCATAGAGAGGAACTATTCCCTTCCAACATCATAGACAATTCATTGATCACTATGATCAAAGCTCCTTGGAGGATAGAGCTAAAATGTCTAACTTTTACCTACACAACTTTGCCTTGACAGATCTAAATGTGTGGGACCCTAATTCAAAACTAGGGAACTTGCAATTGATGGCTTTGGCATCATGGATGAATCATGAGAAGGCAAGAGTTGTAGAGATGAATAAAGTAATGGAAAGGGAAGAGACATAACCCCTCATGATAAGAGCTGAGAAATCAAATCTAATGGCTATCATCAGCACCCACAACCTGATTGTAAATGTCCCTAAACTTGCACCTAGGTACCTTGCTACCCAAGAGCAAGCAGTCACACACTTTGAAGACATGTTCAGATTTTAAAGGGATGACATCATGCAAGATTTCCAAAGGATATGGAACACTTTTCCCTACATCTTGAAAATCAGAGAGTACCATTCTCCTCAAAGAATGAGAGAGGCACTAAACATAACATCCATGTACAAGCAATCTCTCCAAAGACTCAAAGTCAATTGGATTGGCTTGAGACTCAATCCACCACTACTTTTAGGAATGTTGGAAGGAAGGAAGGAAGAGAAAAAAAGAAAGTAGTGAGAGGAGATAGAGAGGAAGGCAGGATTCTATGCACAGGAAGAGGAAACTACAGCAGAAGCATGGGATGTTAGGGAGGCCACTAAAGAAATGAAAGACAAGGATATATATTGAGTTGCTCAGAGGATGAGCAACACTTTTAGTATGGGGTTGATGATGAGCCTCCTCATTGGGTAACCATATGGACCTTAATACATCCCCAAGCTTATTTAAATCAACTCTTCTAATAATTCCTTACATATTTTGATTAGATTTTGCTTAATGAGATGAGTAAAAGTGAGATGTTATGCCTATTGGACTAACGTGCATTGATTGCAGGTTTTTGAGAGAAAATCATGGCAATTTTGGCTAAATAAGGGAAAAATATCGAATGAGACAAGGAGTAGAGATTGTAGGAGATAGATAGTCCTCATTTACTCCTCACTCATTTGAATATTCCTCCATCAAATCACACTAGCTCGAAGTTACAAGCAGCTAAATCATGAAGATCAAAACATAGCCAAACTAGTGACAGTTAAAGAGCCAGTTCATCTTGACTTTCGGAGCTGAGCCTCCCTAGATTTAAGGAATTTGTTGGAGACTTTAGTTGCATAAATAATAAGGCCTAGAGCTTCATTAAGATTCAAATTTTCTATTAAAAACACTAAGCATTTTTCGAGTTCAAGACTTGTGGGAGACATTGTTATGTAATTTTCTAATTTGATGATGAGAATGAGAATTTCCTTGATCCAGCACTGAGTTGACTTAGAGTATTGAAGATCTTGGGTTAGGGACCAACCCTAGCAAAAAAGGCTCCTCTTCTTATATTTTTATGCTTAGCTGATTTCATAGATTAATGGTTGAATTGGCTTTAGCATTATTTCATTGTAAGTAGTTGTGGATTTGATTAGTTTTCTTCCATTTGTGCATTTCTTTAGCAGTAGCTTAGGAAGATAAAAGAATATCAAAAAATATGTTAGTAGGTATACCTAGCCTCATTCCTCCCTTCAAGGACAATGGTTTGAGGAAATAACTCCTATGCAACCCCAAAAAGACAGAATTATGTTTTCTCATGGAATTTAGGGTTTTCTGTTACTTAGGCCAGCATTTTACTAGTTTTAAAGAATAGGATTTAAGTGTCATTTTTGATATCTTCAGACTTGCATTAGATCTCACAAAGGTTTCACATTATTCTACAAGTTTTCCCATGCATGAAATAAGCAACTAGATAATGAAATTTTGTTTTTCTCTAATTCATTGAAAATCCTTCCTGTTTACATGATTCATGGATAAATGTTAGTGATTGATGCACTGCAAAAGTTTCAGTAGTACAGAGAGATTTAATGACCAAAAACCCCATCCTAACATCATCCCTCCATGATTATCAGTTTTTCCACTAAGTCCTTCACCAAAATCATCATTTCATAAGAATACTTCTTCAAGCTTGTTGAGCAAATCCAACCATCTCCCAAGCTCTATTTTGAGCTCTGAAGGCATCCTAGATACTCCCTTGCCTCATTTTACCCACCATTCACCTTCCCTAAGCCCTACACCACCTTCCAAATCCCTCCTCTTGCTCTCGGTTGTATCATGTAGGAATATAGGGGATCTTGTAGGAGCATTAGGACATCTTGTAGGAGGCATTAAGACATCCTGTAGGTTGACCTGTAGTGGCTTGTTTTGACGAAAAATTGTGGAAAGATCACCTAGAAATATAGGAGAAGACCCCTACTTACCTTCCAAGTCATCTGACCATTCACCATCATCGTTAATCCACCTACCACATCACCAAGAGAAATTTGTATTCACATTTTCACACAAAAAGACAAAAAGCAAAAAGAGTTATTTTGTTCATTTACATGCACAACAGTAGAATGTTTGGATGTTCCAAATTGCATAATTAGAAAAATAGGATTACACACATGTTAACTTATCATTCTTTAGAAGCAAAGCCTCTTAGAATTTAGTTAGATGAATGGTGTGTTTAAAAATTGATTTCAGTCTTTTTCTTACTACAATAGACCAGTTCATTTAGTGTAAATTTCCCTTTTCCCTAATTCGTAATAAAGCTTCTTATGAATCAATAGAAGGTTGGTTTGAGAAACCATAGTGGTATATCATCATATTAGTAGTGACAAAGAGCAGACCCATTGAATCTACTTGTGTATACAACACTGTCACCTCCAAGTTTGTATGAACCCTGGGTTTCTAAAGTAAAGCTAGTAGCCCCAGGAGTTGCAGCATTCGTGCTGCAATACTGGTGCTCATCAATACCTCAAATTTTGTCTTCATACTCGGATGATCCTTTGGATGACATGGTCTTGTCTTCTCCCATTCCAGACTCTACACTTGTTTTGAGCGAGGATCAATCCATTGACAGAGTTGGTGTTGCACAACCAACATGCACTATCATTCATGAAGAGTATGACTAGGAGATTGAACATCCACCAAAAGCAAAGGACTATCTCTATCTATACATACCTCCTCCATTTTTTCCTAACATCCTTTATGATCCTACCATCCCTGATTTTTCATGTGTATCTTCATCCATGGATGCACCCATTGTTGATCATTCGCATGACACACCTTATGTCAACCCATCATCTGACAACGAAGAGGACCAATCATTCATTGAAAATCCAATTGAATTTTCATATACTTTTTTCTGGAAACACAAACGGTGAACATTCTCGCTTCTCATCTACCCCTCTGTGTGATTCATCAAACCATGAGGATGCTGACAAACATCCTAAATTTTTTGTTCTTGATTTTCGTGATCTCTCTACTTATTCATACGATCATGATATTGATTCAACTGTTGTTAATATATATAAGAAACTAGTCTACGATGATCTATCTATCAATGAAGTCAAAACCCCCCTGACTATCGAGGCACTTCAGCCCGAGCTAATGCTTATGTCAAGCACTCATTGTCCTAAGGTTGGTATCACTTCTGATCAGGAAATTGTTCAAACACCTGAGGCTCCTCATGACTCATCAATATGCACTGAAGAAAAATATAACACTTAGATTTTACTTCCTCCACTCGAACTACACGATCCCATTGCTCATGCATTAGAGGAAGCTTACACAAAAAGCATGCGTGCGTGACACAAGTTGTCTTTTCGTTGGCTTGTTGGGTCCTGACCCAGGTTCAGAAGTTTTTTAGCCAAACAAATCCTGAAACTATCGACCCTTTTGACAATAGCCCGTGGACCTCAGACTGAGGTCTCACCTGAGGTAGTATGGGAGGGTTTTGGAACTAGGTTTCTGCACCCTAGGGATGTCTTGATGAAGTCTAGAAAGTTTGTGAATCGATCCTGTGTGCTTGCACTGCTCTGCATAGTTGTATGACCTTTGCGTAGCTATGTATAGAGCGCGAAGAGGTGCTACCTAGATCCTTTACCCTTACGATATTGTTATTATAGATCTGACTTAATTTTGTGGGCCCAGTATTCTTATTTACTCATTTAACATTTATAATCAGTACGTGTGTTATAGGCATATTTGGGCACTACAACCCCAATCTCATATGTCCCTAAACCAAGGGCTTCTAAGACCCTAAAAGTGTCGTTTCATACCCTAAAGGAACAAGGTTAGCTGATTACATCATCTCCTAAGAGTTCTCCCTGAAAAACTACTCAGAATTGGTCAAAAATGGACCATACAGACTACTCAGTGCTAAGGGTGCAATGCATCTCACCTGCCACATGCAAAAAGTGTGATGCATACTGAAGAGTCCTTTTGTAGGGTGTGATGAGCAAGAGCAGACAAATGATAGAGGCAGTTGGCTAGGTGGAAACCCAGAGAATATTCTAGAAACGGCTCATTTGACACTTGCCTCTCTGAATTCGCCCAGGGATGAGTAAGAGATCATGAAATCTCCAAGTGGAACCAGGAACTATCAAAGAGATGACACTAATAAAAATCCCAGAAGCTGACTCACCCACCTGCAAATATCTATATATGGATCCCTCTCCTAGAGATCAAGAGGCTGGAATTTTGTATTTTGTAAGGAAGTGTTGTTGGTTTCTCTCTGCAACATTGTATTGTTGGGTGATCTAAGCCTTTCATGAGGTAAAGAGGGCTTTCATGCTAGAAGGATGGCGCTGGGTTAGACCAATGGGTTGTAATCCTCTCTTCTACGACTTCTATCAATAAATCTATTTGAGTTTTCCTCCATATTCTTGTATATCTCTGAATCTTGTATTGATATATGCATTGGTATGGTTAATATACATTTGATCCTATATTGTTTATGGTTATAGATCTCTATGCTTTGATGGTATTATGCTGCTTTGACTCTACAGGTGTTCTTTGAAGTGGGACAAGTAAGGAAGGAGTGGTGAATCTCTGTCAAAGGAGGGAGGGAACAAGTAAGGAGCCAAGTGAAATACTGAGGTTCGTACTCTCTGCTTCTCTCTCATCTATATCTCATAAAGGAAAACACAAGTAACTTTAGTTTGTTTGTTTCTAAGATAGCTACCTGTCTTAGTGGGACTAGCAGCTCTGAATGGAGACTAGTTTTCCCAATAACAAAATGGCGACTCCACTGGGGAGTGAATAGCTTGTTTGCTTGTTTCTATTTGTTTGCTTTATAAACTACAGATGGAGCCTGAAGTTAAACCAACTAGCCTTTGAACTGCATTTGCTCTACAAGTGCAAAGTAGATCAACACTACTTCAGTCTATCTCTGGGTTTTGTTTATAAACGGAACAACTGACTTGCAGACATCCTAAGTTCCCTAGTACTAGCTCAAATAATCTCATTAGATCAGCCCCTATACTTTTTGTTTACTGCCTATCATTAGCTCAGCCTAAGCCCCTGAACGTAGCTGCAAACTGTGAGCAAAAACCAAGCTCAGTCTCATTCTAGGACCATCGCACTATCTCTAATTGGCAGTCTAGATGCATCGCACCTCCTGTGTGCTATAGGTGAGATGCATCCTTGTTTCCCTTTGTTACAGGTGCGATGATCAGATGAGACTGTTTATGCTTCTAGATTTTGGTTTTTTCTTCATTGTCATTAGCTTTATTTAGTAGTTTTGCTATTTGTGATCAGTATATCACTATTGAAACTCTCTTCCTTTGCATTATTCAGCCTCCATTGATAAATAATTGTGAATGTTTTTTATGTATTTTTCATCATTTACAGTTCTCCTTTGCAAATAATAGCTTAATCGGACTGTCGTCTTTTGATTTGAAAGTGTCGCAAGTGTCGTTTTCATTCAAAGAAAAGAGTTTTCCTATTTTTGGTAGTCGATTATACTTTTTCCATTGTATTTGATTTGAATTAATAGTATTTCAAGTGTTGAAAGAAATTTTTGAATTCGAAGTCGCAAAGTGTCTTCTTAGTCTTCCTTTCATTTTTTTGAAAAGAAAATTGTTAGTATTGTCGCTTTGAAAGAAGAATAGTTTAGATCTATACTTAGCATTATTTTTGTCATTCACACATTGAGAAAGCGAAAAACAAATACATGCATGTGCATTTGCATTTAGACTTATTGTGGAAATTGATTTAAGACAATGCATCTTAGTGTGTGCTCTTTGCTCTATGTTGAAAGGATTTTACTTCTCTTTCCTTAGTAGCTAGGATTTTCATTGCAAAAATAAAGTAAACCACTGTTTATCATCTTAGATTGCATATTTAGGAATTGTATATCTACATCACACGGTGTTGTTGGGAAAAGTATCCAATACGGAATGACCCTATCCCACTCTAAGGGTGATAGTACCTCAACAACAACTAAATGCAAAGCTATTCAAGATTACTTCTTTATGAGATGTAAGAGAGAGGAGGAAGAGATCCACTAACCCTTATCTTCCGCTAATGATTGATCCAATCTTCCCTCTTTGCTGCTTGCTCCCAGCTCCTTGCTCTTTCACTGGCCCAGCTACACAAAGATCCTGTAAAAGCACAAGAAAGAGAAACTACAAGAAGCATACATCCATAATTGATTCAAGGATTAGAACAAATCAAATATACAAGCATCAATACGCCATTGAGAGACATGCATATAGAAGAACCTCAAATGCTTTATTAATGGAAGAAGTAAAGTTTCGAGAGTGTTACAACCACAAGAGGCCCAATCCAGCAACACCTCCCAGCAGAAAGAAATCTCCTCTTCACCTCCTTCAAGCAAATCACCCAATAGTTCTATACTCAAACCAAGAGCACTTCCTTACATACACAAGATTCCAGCCCCCATTAGACCTCATGAGAGAGCTCTATATATAGGAGTTTTGGAGAAAGGATGAGTCAGCTTGAGGCTGGCATGAAGCTGACTAGTGTCCTCTCCCACTTCAGTTATTCTTCAGTTCTTGAGTCCACTTGGAGGTTCTTGCTTCCACTTGGAGATCTAGACCCTCTTACTCATCACAAGGCGAATTCCTTGATCCAAGTGTCATTTTGGAAGCTTCCTGGGAATTTGACACATTGAGGAATGACTGTGCCACTTGGCCAATCTCGCCCAGCGTAGGTAGCCTTCATCAGAGTTGACATTCAGCGCAGGTATAGAGTGGAGCAGTTGACATTCAGCGCAAATGCTCAGTGGAGCAGTTGACATGATCCAGAATTTGCTTGTTTTTGAGTGTTTTCAGGTGGAGAACTGATATTTAGTGCTATTGTTTGCTGACCTTGTTCCTCTAGGGGTAGGAACAACATGTTTAGGGACTTTGGATCCCTTAGATTATTGACATTTCATGCTTCACGATGTAAGGCACAAAAATGTCTATAACAGTTGCCCCCTAAAGTATGAGGTCGTTTATCGGGTGAAATGCTTTACCAGGAGGATCTGAAGTTCATTCAATCGTTGAGAGGCGCCCTGTAATAAAATACAATACAATACATTATTTTTCATTCTGCTTTCATGATCTAGCTGAGGCGGGCATTCCCATGCTCAACTTTATAAATTCATTTTGGTACATATAACAGACGACCGTCTGATGGTAGACAGATAATTCTCTACTGAAATTATCATCCTTTGATTAGGATGATCATCTGCTGCAATAATGTACATATCAAATGTCTTTATTTTTCCTGAATATATATCGCAGCCCGGATGGATGAAACTAGATCCGGGGTCTTCAAAACTCGTTCGATATTCACTCTAAGTACAAGTTGATCCATGTGAGAATTGCGCTGAAGTCGAACATGGAAAGACATCACTTGATTACTGGTCAATAATGTAAACCGTTAACAAGCGCGAGAGGAATCACCGATAATGAAAATGACCCTCAAGGTACTACAGTACAATTCACATGGTGTGAATATAGGACTTGGCGTCGAACACCACGCAAAATCTTCTGGTCGAAGGTCATTGATGTATACCTGTCACCGGAAGTGAGAAACTTGCCATTGAGGCATGCAAGCTTCAAAGTACTGAGGGGGGTGTTCCTAGATAAACTTCTTGGATAATGAGCTGAAGTCGACAAGAAGCGATCCGTCAAAGGAGGGCCTTAATGAATCCCACATCAGTGACACGGAATGGAGCTAATGATTTTAGTGGAGGTGAAAACAATCTGTGAGATATGATTCAGGGTGGCGATCATGGGTGGATGAAGGATAATGTATGGCAGTGGATGGGACACGGTTGACTCTTTCTGAACAACATCTCTTGAACATATAACGACACTGATGTGATGGATCGGTAGCATTACCCCAAATGTGGATGGTTTGGCGAAGACCATGGTGATGAGACCGGTGAATGAAACAACCCAACCCGATGTGATACGGAGGACAAAGTGTCATGTTCAAGAGCGACTTGCTACCATTAAAGCTTTGAGGTTCTCCCAATTTTTCCCTAGTCATTTCTGACCAGTACCTCTTTATTTTTGTCAAGCTTGAGGAGGATAACATATGCTTGTTCTATAACCTGCCCTTCGGGCAAGCCCATCGCTATGTTTTAATGAGCTTAGCGATAGGGAAACTCGTTCTCGTCTAAAGACAAGTTTGTCGCTATTTAATCATTTTAGCGAGTCTAACGACAAAGAAAACTTGGTCCTTTTCATTTTTAGAGAGTCTGAAAAGGTACAGAAAGTTAACTCCAAAATTCCTTTTTCGTCATCTAATCCCTTAAGTCCGAAAAAGTATAAAACAATACAGAAGGGATGAGTTTTCGATAACTTTAACGAGCCGAATAAAACAAGCGCTCGACCTTTTTGTGTAATAATCCCTCAGGTCCAAAAGGATTAAAATCTAGAGGAGGGATAGCTATTCCGGTCACTTTAACGAGCTGGAAGGCTAAAACTCGGCAAACTTTTCATATTTTACGAGTCAGATGAAAAGAGCTCAAAGAAGACTCGTCTTTTGAGGAACGAGTGATAAACAGGGATAGCAGCAGATTCCAAGTAGAGGTTGGAATTTTCCAATCACGGCAGTGTCACAAGGATGGCTAGGTGAAATCTTCGCAGCTGTTCCTCAAAATGGGTAAACAATCATATGGGGGTGAACGATCGGCCAAATGGAATGGAGGTGGCAGGTGCAAACACGACCAAGGCTTTTTATGGCTAATAAATTTACGATCACAATGGTTATTTACCGGAATAGGTTCATTTTTTAATGAGCTTAAACTCTGGAGGAAACTCTTGCTCACGCTTTTCTATTTTTTAACGAGCATAAATTCCACGGTAAAACTGCTCGAACTTATGTTTATTTTTTTAACGAGAATGAACTATGTATAAAACTGCTCGGATCTCGCTTTTCTATTTTTTAACGAGCATAAATTCCACGGTAAAACTGCTCGATATACCAGTCATAAGATAAGAAATGTCTCCTGTAAGACTCCAATTTTTATAGAGCTTGCGCCTCACATAAGCTATGCTCCCTCTCATCCTTTCTTTATGCAAGTTCGGAAACGGCTAATCCCAAAAACAGATAAATAACCGCTCCTAGCTTGCACTCCAAAAGGTTTGCATGCCCCCAGGTATAAAGTACAATTTCAAGGCTGCCCCTACTTATCCGATAAAACATTTGTTTTAAAGGGTGAGGCTTGCCTCTTCCTGGTTACCCAAAGATTGTTTTGTTAACACCATCAAACGAAAACATTTCCTCGGCACTGTCTACCGAAGTAGACAATGGTGAATGACCCTTGTCAAACAAGTAACCTTATCAAAAGAATCCTGTTCTAGAACAACCCCTCTTCCATCCACAGACGGGGTACGGACTAGTCATATTCTTTCGCGGAAATTCTACCTTATACCCAAGGTTTCCTCTGCCCGAAGCAGACCAGGATGCATGCCCCCTGGGTTCCAGTCCCATCTTTCTGAATCACTCACACTCATCGGGAAGGAGGACTGGGGGTGGAGACATTTCTTGAGTGAATAGACCATTCAGGGTTGGTATCTGACTATTTGCGATGGGTGATCTCGGAAATGAAAGTTGGTATACGAGTTTGACCATTCTTCCTTCGTGTGGAAAACACATTACTCTAAAGAGTGAGGAGACTATAGCTCCCATGCAATATATATAGTCTCGTCCAAGGAGTAGGTTATAATCCAAGGGTCCTTGAATGACCATCACGTTCATTTGAACGGTCTTCCCTTTCAATGTAACAGGTACATTGGGGAGGATCCCTAATGGTCGACTGGTTCCTTTATCAAAACCCGACAGATTTCTTATCTCAGGCAAAAGCATCGGGGAACCCAGTGCTTTCCAAGCAATAGAGGAAAGGATACTCACAGATGCCCCTTCATCAATGATAGTTCCAGCCATCACCATTATATAAATTTGGACTATGATTCTGAATGGTATACTGGCTGGCAACTGGGGTCTGCCTAGTTGGTTCCAATCAAAGGACACAACTAGGTTGCTTGGTGGTGGGACCGAATACACGGCCGGATATGACCCTGACGATGTTCCTTCCTGCGATAAAGGAATGGGCGCATTTCCCTGATGCTCATCAGAATCTGTGTTGATGAAAAGAAACTGGATGGTGTCATCCTTATTCTCTTCAGTGAGGGTGTCATTTGAAGATGAATCTTCAGTGACGGTGTCATTTGAGGATGAAACCTCTGAAGGAAGAACCGGGTCAACTGCCGTATCGACCTTTAGACTTTCTTCTGGTCTGGATTCAGTAGGTTCATTTTCAATGACTGACGCTTCAGCTGACCACTTGAGCGGGCCAGCTGTATTTTCAACCAACGAAGGACTTGGCACGAGTTTTTTGTATCCAGGAGGAAGTCTCAACGGTGAAACCGGGCGATCTTCCAAAACTCTCTTCGCTTCGTCTAGGAAGGGACAACGATGGATGGCGTGATTGCCTTCACACAGTTTGCAGGGGGATCTTGATCCCCCTCTTTGTCTTGAACCTTCACTTTCGCTGGTTGACGGTAAGCATTCAACATGGCTATCATAGGTTGATGCTCGCGAATTGTGCAACCGAGGGGACCAGTCCTTTAGTATCCGGGGAATACAGGGACAATCTCTATGGAGGTGGTCTCCTTTACATATGACACATGGTGATTTAGGCCCGGTCTATGCTGTGTGTGGATTTTTGTCAGATGTCTTTTGCTTGCCCCCAGTCGCCTTAGCCTCCTTCTTCTTCTTCTCTTTCTTCTTCTTCTCCTTCTTCTCCACGGGAGCTTGGCTTTTGCCGGCTCTACCTTTCGAAGATGAAGGATTGGAGGAAGAGTTATAGGAAGTAGAAGGCTGGTCGGCAGCTCTAGACTCATCTAACTGTTGACTCGACTATTCAGGAACCATGGTGTTCTGAACTACATTGGTTGAGAAAAGCCAAATAGGCAGGCCAATTGTCAGTCCTGGAAGCGACAATGTGGCCATGTGGGGCGCATCAACTTCTCCCCAAGAGGAGAAAGGACTAGGATTTCCATCATGTGGAATTCCTTGGTTGGGGCGTTCCATGTTCTCAACCTACAGATCAACACAGGAATAGGAGGTGATTATGTTCTGTTTAAAATAAATTTTATAACGACGCTTTAGACACAACTTGCTTTTTCACTTTTTAAGAATCGAGAAAAAGCTAAAGATGACTCTAGTCTCCTTCGATGTTTTAACGAGCCCGAAGTGACAAATGCTTAGATGGACTTTTTCAGTTATAGAGTTTGAAAAAGGCCAAAAGAAACTGCTCTGGAGTTCTAGGCAGAGGGTGTGCCAAACTTTTCGCAAAACCACAGAATACGTTTTACGGTACGAGTGGTCGATCTTCGTGAATGTTGTGTTCACTGCATTGAGATCAGTAGGGCGGCCGACACGGTTTCCTATGGATAAAGGCTTTGATCCTATAGGGGTCTCCCAATATATACGCGACGGTACGTGGGAGCACAAGTCCGTATTGATACTTATCGCTTCACCGTGGAGGAATGACCCAACCACTCAACGCTAAATTATCACGTTTAACGACGCCGGAACACGTCTCTAGCTTAGACCTCTATGTGTTTGCATTATGTTTCAATGCGTTGTTATGTAAATTCAATTTATTTTAAGGTTGATCTTGTTTAGCAGTTTGCCTTTATGGATCACCACGAGATGTATAGTAACACTCCTAAATGCAGTCTAAGATGATAAGCAAGCTTTTCAATCTTTCAACTTTGAAAATCTTAACTACTGAGGGAAAAGAAAGATAACATCTTTTCACACAGATCATAGAGCACACACTAATGCATTTTTTCCCTAAATCAACATGCAAACTGTCATAATGCACATGCACAATGCAAGTATTTCTTTTCTCTTTCTTAATGTTTGTGCGACACAAAAAGAAAGCTGTTGTATAATTTCGAATTCAATTTCAAGTGAAAGCAAACAAGCTTGTCCAAAATCAAAAGACACCTTAAGATTTACTTGTTTTGACACTAGAAATATATAAATTCAAACCATATGATGAAAGCAAAAGCTCAATCAGCTATGAACAACAAATAAACTAACTCTTAAGATCAAAACGGCACTTTATCACAGGTCTAGATCTAAGAGGCCACAGCAAGACTAGTTCACTTTCGTTATGGGAAACTGTAAATGATACAAGAAATACACAAAGAACAAACACAGTTTATTTATACAACCGAGGTGGAATAGTGGCAAGGAAAGTTGGTTTCAGATAGGTACATTGACTGGTAACAGGCTGCAAAAACAAGAGTGAAAACAGGGCAAGAAACAGCAGGAAACCCTAGTAGCACTAGGCAAAACTGGTCCAGCGTAGGTAGTACACAGGCAGTTTGACCTTCAGCGCAGGTAGCCCCTTTGGGAACTGCGCTGAAATGCAGACCGCCTTCACACAGCCTGCACTGAAGAATGAAACTTTCCTTTCTCTTGGTTTCCGGGTAACAGATTGCTCAAAAATTCACAGTTTTTGGCCAAATCAAAAGCTATCAGTCAAGTACACACTAAGGGATGAAAAGGAGGATGAAAAGCTATCACTAAGAGCTATTTAGAGTCCTTGTGGATCAGCTCTTCAAATCATAAACTTGCCCAGAAACTGAGCTAGAGTAGCTGCCCTCTACTTTGCATTTGAAAGATTTGAAGGCAGTTCGATTCGGTACTCCCTTTGTTTATGAAATGAATAGCAAAAAACACAAACAACCAACAAGATACGATGCCCAGTGGAGTCGCCAATTTGTTGTTGGGAAAAGTATCCAATACGGAATGACCCTATCCCACTCTAAGGGTGATAGTACCTCAGCAACAACTGAATGCAAAGCTATTCAAGATTACTTCTTTATGAGATGTAAGAGAGAGGAGGAAGAGATCCACTAACCGTTATCTTCCGCTAATGATTGATCCAATATTCCCTCTTTGCTGCTTGCTCCCAGCTCCTTGCTCTTTCACTGGCCCATCTACACAAAGATCCTGTAAAAGCACAAGAAAGAGAAACTACAAGAAGCATACATCCATAATTGATTCAAGGATTAGAATAAATCAAATATACGAGCATCAATATGCCATTGAGACACATGCATATAGAAGAACCTCAAATGCTTTATTAATGGAAGAAGTAAAGTTCTGAGAGTGTTACAACCACAAGAGGCCCAATCCAGCAACACCTCCCAGCAGAAAGAAATCTCCTCTTCACCTCCTTCAAGCAAATCACCCAATAGTTCTATACTCAAACCAAGAGCACTTCCTTACATACACAAGATTCCAGCCCCCATTAGACCTCATGAGAGAGCTCTATATATAGGAGTTTTGGAGAAAGGATGAGTTAGCTTGAGGCTGGCATGAAGCTGACTAGTGTCCTCTCCCACTTCAGTTATTCTTCAGTTCTTGAGTCCACTTGGAGGTTCTTGCTTCCACTTGGATATCTAGACCCTCTTACTCATCACAAGGTGAATTCCTTGATCCAAGTGTCATTTTGGAAGCTTCCTGGGCATTTGACACATTGAGGAATGACTGTGCCACTTGGCCAATCTCACCCAATTCAGGTAGCCTTCATCAGAGTTGACATTCAGCGCAGGTACAGAGTGGAGCAGTTGACATTCAGCGTAGATGCTCAGTGGAGCAGTTGACATGATCCGGAATTTGCTTGTTTTTGAGTGTTTTCAGGTGGAGAACTGATATTTAGTGCTGTGGTTTGCTGACCTTGTTCCTCTAGGGGTAGGAACAACATGTTTAGGGACTTTGGATCCCTTAGATTATTGAAATTTCATGCTTCACGCTGTAAGGCACAAAAATGTCTATAACACACGGTGAACCTTAAAGGAAAACTTCTTAAGAAATATCAACTGTAAAATAAATTTCATCGAACATAAAAATGGTTTGGAACCTAACGCACAACATTTAGAAATCTAGGCTAGAGACGTATTCTGGCATCGTAAAGCCTGATAACTATCGCTTTCATCATAGGTTGGGTGATTCGTCCTCTTTGAGATGACAAGTGCCAGTACAGACTTGTGCTCCCACGTACCATCGAGTATATATTGGGAGACCACAATAGGTTATATCCTTTATCCTTAGGAAGCCGTGTCTGCCGCCCTATCGATCGCAATGCACTAAACACAACATTTGGGAAGATTAAATACCGTACCGTAAAAATTATTCTGCAGTTTTGTGATTGGTTTGGTAATCCCTCTGTCTAGATTTCCAGAGTGGTCACTTTTATTCATTTTTAGACTCCTTAAAAGAAAAGGTCCATCTGAGCACTTGTCACTTCAGGCTCATTAAAAAAAAAAGGGGGACTAGAGTCATCTTTAGCTTTTTCTCGACTCTTAAAAATTGAAAAAGCAAGTTGTGTCAAAACATCATAAAATTAATTTAATTCGGAATAACATTTTCCCCTTCTAATTTTAAGTTTATCAAGTAATCTGCAATCGTGGAAGAAAGTCAATCAAAGCCTCGTCGTTCATGGAGACTAATGAGTCAACCATCTTTGACTCTAGAAATGAAACCATTCTGGGCCAAGTGATCTCGTTTAACTGGGTCAAAGTCTCCTCATTTGTTTGAAACTTGTGTTTCAACATCCTCAAAGACTACAGTTACTCCAACTATTTCTGGTATTCCTGCCTCTACAGAAGAAGTTCCACAGTTACAAGAGGACACTAGAACTGATCCTAGTGTAATGGCAAACACTTCTATTCCTGAACCAACTCCATCTAGGGCTGATTCGGAAGGTGTCGCCCCTCCAACATCTATTGCTACAGAGTCTTTACTTTGTTTGGTGCCAGAAATATTTTACGGACCTGAAGGTCTACCTATTCCACCTGGACTGATTGCTATAGAAGAGATTGTGGAGGATCTTCCATCTAGTGCTCCATTGCATTTTGGAACTGGGATCCACCTATATCCTTCTACTACAGAAGTTAGTCATCCTTCATCGTAAGTTCCTGTAGAATCACTAGTAAATCTTTTGGATAGACTCGATATGTCTTAGCAACCATCGACATGTAGAACTGTGTCATTCGATACAACAGTAGTAGAACCTCCTACCACCACTCCAACAATGTTCCTTGGTATACCATCTTCCCCAACTAGCTCTCAACCGCTAGATGAAGTCCACCTAGGGACTGTTTCGATAGTATGGTCTGTTCCCATTTGTTCGTACAGAATAATATCTGGAATTTCTTATGTTGAGTCTTAGCAAATTGATCCTTTGCAGCAATATCAATTTGGGCAATCTAGTCTCCAGAGGCCAATCTTTCCTTTGAACGCTGGATTGCCGCCATATGGGTGGCAGTATGCCCTTTAATTGTTCCCTCCGGGAGAACAACCATATGAGAGTTCACAACAGAATTCAGGTCAAACTGGAATCACATCCAGTGGTTGGGTGCCAATACTACCTCAACAGCCAAGAGTTGTATATTCAATGCAACCAAATCTATTTGTGTCGAATATCCCCACTACACCAGCTATTGTGATAGTGTCACAAGTACAAGCGTTTTCTGTTGTATGTCAACCTCAAGTCTCTCAGGTCGTAATACAACAGCCTCTTGTCTCCACGACACAACCACAATCGCCAATTATTGGCTCCTTAACTGGAGTGACTCAGGCTCAAATGGGTACTATCACCCCTCATCTTGGTCAAACATCCAATATTAGGCAACAACAAATGGCTTCACAACCATGGCTAGTGCAATATAAACAACCGCAATTCCAGCAAGCTTACCAAGGACCTAAGCAACAAAGCTTTGTGGGTAATGGGTAGCCATATATTCAAAACGGTCACCATCAATCATATCATAATGGTTATGCCCATCAACCTTATCAAGGTTATCAACATCAAATACATTATGCTGGTATGCAAAGACCCACTGCTCAGGTGATCCTATCTTACCCTTGGTATGCTTCACCAAACCTGAATCAACAGTTGCCTTTCGTTGCGACTTTAGAATTACCAAATCTAAATCAGCTAGCAAATGATCCAATTTCTTATGCCCCTTAGTGGCCGGCGATTCCACATAAACTTCCGTCCGATATTCCTAAATTCAATGGAAATCTGGGTGAAGATTCATTGAATCATGTGATGAACTTTCATCTGTGGTGTTCGTCCAACACTCTCAATGATGATTCAATTAGGCTTAACCTTTTCCAGCGAACATTAACTGGTCCAGCAGCAAAATGGTACATTGAATTTCCTAGAGCTTCATTTGATAACTTCAACACCCTTGCCACCACCTTTTTTACCCATTTTCAGTTACCCATAAAGTACGAAATAGGAACGGAGCTTCTTACCAATTTTAAGCAGATGACAACGACTCACATATATGATCATATTCATGAGTAGCGACATCATCATCGAATGGTGAAAACATATGTTCGTGATCAGCTGCTAGCTGAATGTTTTATTAAGTCATTGTTACCTTCTATTACAGAAGATGTGGCTAAGGGGGGGGTTGTCACTGAAGAGAAAGTCATTGCTCGTGCACAATATCTAGACTTGATCTACACTCAGTCTAGCACGCTCTATGACAAAATCCCTGATGCTCCTAGACTAGAGTTTTCCATTCCTCCTCCTCCTAAATCAAACAAAGACTCTCATGCTGCTGATGGCGTGATAGGTACGACCAGCACGAAAACCGCAAAGGCTACATCTAAGAAAGCTCGTACAGTTTCTGGTCAAAATGCAAATGAAGAACTTCTTGCCTCAAAGGTTAATGTTGTGTCAACTGAAAAAGGCAAAGAACCGAAGTAGCCAAGGGGAAAGAAGAAAAAGAAAGAAAAAAAGAAGAAACAAGGTGATTTGTCTCCTAAAATATCTTCTGAAAACCCTTTTGGGCAAAAGAAAACTGGTCAGCCATTGTTATAGACATATTTGGGCACTGCAACCCCAATCATATATGTCCATAAACCAAGGGCTTCTGAGTCCCTAAAAGTTTTGTTTCACACCCTAAAGGAACAAGGTCAGCTGATTACATCATCTCCCAGAAGTTCTCCATGGAAAACTGCTCAGAACTGGACGATACAGACTGCTCAGTGCTAATGGCGTGATGCATCTCACCTACCACATGCAAGGAGTGTGACGCATACTGAAAAGCCCTTCTATAGGGTGCGATGGGGGAGAGTAGACAAATGGCAAAGACAGTTTGCAAGGTGGATGATCATGGAATCTTCCAGAAACTTCTCCTATGATACTTGCCTCTCTGAATTCGCCCAGGGATGAGTAAGAGATCATGAATCTCCAAGTGAAACCAAGAACTATCAGAGAGAATACACTAATAAAAATTCCAGAAGCTGACTCACCCCCCTGCAAACATTTATTTATGGATCCCTCATTTTAGAGATCCAAAGGCTGGAATCTTGTATTTTGTAAGGAAGTGTTGTTGGTTTCTTTGTGGAACATCATAGTGTTGGGTGATCTAAGCTTTTTATGAGGTGAAGAAGGGATTTCATGCTGGGAGGATGATGCTGGGTCAGATCAATGGGTTGTAATCCTCTCTTCTACTCTTTCTATCAATAAAGCTATTTGAGTTTTCCTCCAAATTCTTGTATGTTTGAGTTGATATATGCATTCGTGTGGTCAATATATATCTGGTCCTATATTGTTTATGATTGTAGATCTCTGTGCTTTGATGGTATTATGCTGCTTTGAATTTACAGGTTCTCTTTGAAGTGGGACAAGCAAGGAAGGAGCAGCAAAGATCTATTAGAGGGGAGAGGAAACAAGAAAGGAGCCAAGCGAAAGACTGAGGTTGGTACTCTCTACTTCTCTCTCATCTACTTCTCATAAAGGAGAACACAAGTGACTTTAGTTTGCTTGTTTCTAATATAGCTACCCATCTTAGTGGGACTAGCAGCTCTGAATGGACACTAGATTTCCAGATAACAAAATGGCGAATCTGCTAGGGATCAAATAGCTTGTTTTCTTGTATATATTTGTTTGGTTTATAAACTACAGATGGAGCCTGAAGTCAAGCCAACTAGCCTTCGAACTGCTTTTTCTATGCAACTGCAAAGTAGATCAATGCTAATTGAGTCCATCTCCGGGTTTTGTTTATAAACTAAACAATTTATTTTAAAATATCCTAATTTCCCTGGTGGTGCCTCAAATAACCTCATTAGATCAGCCCCTATGATTTGTATTTACTGACTAACATTAGCTCGGCCTAAATCCCTAAACTAAGCTGCAAACTATGACCAAAAACCAAGTTAAAGCCTCATCCCTAGACCATCAAACCTTCTCCTCTTTACAATCTAGATGCATCACACCTCCCATGTGCAGTAGGTGAGATGCATCCATGTTTCCCTGTGTTACAGGTGTGATGGTCAGATAAGACTCTTTCTACCTCCAGATGTTGGTTTTTTCTTCGCTGTCTTCAGCTTTATTTAGGAGTTTTGCTATCTATGATCAGTATACCACTGTGGAAACTCCCTTCCTTTGCATTATTCAGCCTCCACTGTACAAAGAATTGTGAATTTTTTTATGTACTGTTCGCCATTTATAGTTCTGCTTTACAAAGAAGTAGCTTAATCGAACTGTTGTCTTTTGAGTTGGAAGTGTCGCAACTATCGTTTTCAGTCAAAGAAAAGAATCCTACTCTTCTTGATGGTCGATTACACTATTACTCTTGTATTTGATTTGAATTAATAGTATTTCAAGTGTCGAAAGTAGTTTTCAATTCAAAATCGCAAAGTGTCGTCATTGTCTTCCTTTCATCTTTTGAAGAGAAAATTGTTAGTACTGTCGCTTTGAAAAGATAATTCAGATTTGTACTTAGCATTCTTTTTTTCATTCACACATTAAGAAAGCAGAAAACAAATACATGCATGTGCATTTGCATTTAGACTGCTTGTTGATTTTGATTTAGGACAGTGCATCTAGTGTGTGCTCTCTGCTCTATGTTGAAAGAATCTCGCTTCTCTTTCCTTAGTAGCTAGGATTTTCATTGCAAAAAGAAGAATAAACGACTGTTTATCATCTTAGGTTGCATTTTAGGAATTGTATTTCTACATCATGCGGTGAAACTTAAAGGAAAACTTCTTAAGAAAGATCAACTGTAAAATAAATTCAATGAACATAAAAACGCTTTGGAACCTAACGCACAACATTTAGAAGTCTAGGCTAGAGACGTATTATGGCATCATAAAGCTTGGTCACTATCGCTTTCATCGTAGGTTGGGTGATTCCTCCTCTTTGAGATGACAAGTGCCAGTACGGACTTGTGCTCCCATGTACCATCAAGTATATATTGGGAGACCACAATAGGATATATCCTTTATCCTTAGGAAGCTGTGTCTATTTCCCTATCGATCGCAATGCACCGAACACAACATTCGGGAAGATTGACTGTTGTACCGTAAAAAATGTTCTACAGTTTTGCGATTGGTTTGGTAATCCCTCTATCTAGATTTTCAGAGTAGTCTCTTTCGTTCATTTTCAGACTCCGTAAAGGAAAAGGTCAATCTGAGCACTTGTCACTTCAGGCTCATTAAAAATTGAAGGCGACTAGAGTCATCTTTAGCTTTTTCTTGACTCTTAAAAATTGAAAAATCAAATTGTGTCAAAGCGTCTAAAATTCATTTAACTTGGAATCACTTTTTCCCCTTTATTTTGAGTTCATCAAGTAATCTGCAATCGTGGAAGAAAGTCAATCGAAAGCCCATTGTTCACGGAGACTAACGAGTCAACCATCTTTGACTCCAGAAACAAAACTATTCCGGACCACGCGAACTCATTTAACCGGATCAAAGTCCCCTGGTTTGCTTGAAACTTATGTTCCAACATCCTTAGGGACTCTAGTTACTCCAACCATTTCTAGTATCCCTGCCTTTACAGAAGACGTTCCGCACACAAGAGGACATTAGAACTGATCCTAGTGTAATGGTAAACACTTCTATTCCTGAACCAGCTCCATCTACAACTGATTCGGAAGGTGTTATCCCTCCAACATCTGTCGTTGCAAAGTCTATACCTTCTTCAGCACCAGAAATATTTTACGGACCTGACGGTCTACCTCTCCCACCTAGATTGATTGCTATAGAGGAGATTGAGGAGGATCTTCCAACCAGTACTCCATTGCATTTTGGAGCTGGGATCACCCTATATCCTTCTTCATCAGAAGTTAATCTCCCTTCAACACAAGTTCCTGTAGAATCGCTAGGAAATATTTTGGATAGATTAGATATGTCTGAACAACCGTCGACATCCAGGATTGTGTCATCTGATGCAGCAATAGCAGAACGTCCTACTTCTACTCCAACAATGTTCACTGGTGTACCATCTTTCCCAACTAGCTCTCAGCTGCTAGATGGAGTCCACCCAGGGACTGTTTCGACAGTATGGTCTATTCCCGTTTGTTCGTCCGGAATAATATCTAGAATCTCTTATGTTGGGTCTCAAAAAATTGATCCTTCACAACAATATCAATTTGGGTGGTCCACTCTCCAGAGGCCAATTTTACCTTTGAGCACTGGATTACCACCATATCGGGGACAATATGCCCTCTCATTGTTCCCTCTGGGAAAAAAACCATATGAGAGTTCACAATAGAATTTGGGTCATGCTAGAATTACATCCAGTGGTTGGGTGCCAATACTGCCTCAACAACCAAGAGTTGTATACTCAATTCAACGAAGTCTACTTGTGTCGAATATCCCCACTACACTGACTATTGTGATGGTGTCGCAAGTACAAGCATTGCCTGTTGTATGCCAACCTCAGGTTTCTCAGGTCGTAATACAATAGCCTCTTGTCTCCACGACACCACCACAATCACCGATTAGTGGCTCCTTAACCGGAGCAACCCAGGTTCAAATAGGTACTATTACCCCTCATCTTGGTCAGATAGCCAGTATTGGACAACAGCAAATGGCTTCGCAACCATGGCTGGTACATTATCAACAACTGCAATTCCAACAAGATTACCGAGGACCTGAGCAACAAAGCTTTGCGGGTAATGGGCAACCGTATATTCAAAACGGTCAACATCAATCATATCATGATGGTTATGCCCATCAACGTTACCAAAGTTATCAGTATCAAATACATTATGCTGGTATGCAAAGACCCACTACTCAGGTGATCCCATCTTATCCTGGATATGCTTCGCCGAACCTGAATCAACAGTTGCCCTTTGTGGCGACTTTAGAGTTACCAAATCTAAATCGGCTAACAAATGATCCAATTTCTTATGTCCCTTGGTGGTCGACGATTCCTCATAAACTTCCGTTAGATATTCCTAAATTTAATGGAAATCCAGTTGAAGACCTGTCAAATCATGTGATGACCTTTCATCTGTAGTGTTCGTCCAACACTCTCAATGATGATTCGATTAGGCTTCGCCTTTTTCAGTGAACGTTAACTGGTCTGACAACAAAATGGTACATTGAATTGCCTAGAGCTTCATTTGATAACTTCAGTGCCCTTGCCACAACCTTTTTAACCTATTTTCAGTTACCAATATGGTACGAAACAGGAACAGAGCTTCTTACCAATTTCAAGCAAACGACGGCCACTCACATATCTGATTATATTCTTGAGTGGTGACATCATCGTAGAATGGTAAAAATGTATGTTCCTGATCAGCTACTGGCTGAATGGTTTATTAAGTCATTGTTGCCTTCTATTACAAAAGATGTGGTAAAGGGAGGGGTCGTCACTGAAGAGCAAGTCATTGCTCGTGCACAATATCTAGACTTGATCTATACTCAGTCTGGCATACTCTACGACAAAATCCTTGATGCTCCTAGACTGGCATTTTCTGTTCCTCCTCCTCCTAAATCAAACAAAGAATCTCATGCCATTGATGGTGTGATAGGTACGACTAGCACAAAAACCATAAAGGCTACATCAAAGAAAGCCTGCACGGTTTCTAGTCAAAATTAAAATGAGGAACTTCTTGCCTCAGAGGTTAATGCCGTGTCGACCAACAAAGGCAAAGAACCAAAGCAACCAGGAGGCAAGAAGAAAAAGAAAGGGAAAAAGAAGAAACAGGATGAGTCGTCTCCTGAAAAATCTTCTACAAACCCTTCTGGAGAAAGGAAACCAAGTCATCCATGCTTTATATGGGATGAGAATCATTGGACAAAAGATTGTCCACATAAAGCTGAGCTCAAGAAGTTCTTTAAGAATTCAAAAACCTCAGCAGTATTGACTAATCCGTTTCCAAACCTAGGAACCAATCTAGTTTCTAGTGACAATGCTTCCCCATCCCAAGTGCTTATGTTGTCCATTTTGAAACAGAAAAATTATGCTTTGATATTGACAAGGAATAAATATTATGGGAATCCGCAATTGTCAAACAACAAGGCTACTAATCAACCTAGTAGTTCGACAACAACTTCGACCAAAGTTGTGCCACCCATCATTCTTGAGCTAACGATAAAGCCGCCAAAGGGAGTAGTACACAAATCAACATTTAATCCTTGTGCCAGAGCAGCACAGAGTTATAATATAGTAGAGGACTTGGCCCAATCACCGTTTGCTATGTCGACACTTGAGGTACTGCAAAATTTCCCTCCCAGAAGCAGGCTCTATTATCATCAATAGGTGGGATTGACCCATCGAATTCCAATCTTGTGGCTTTTAATCATAAAGGATATGACCTTAAGTTACTAGCTCAACTCACTTTCCTTATTCAAGTGAAATCCCTCAACAAAATTGTTCATCGAACAATTATTGATGAGGGGGCATCTACTTGTATTATGTCAATGAGTTTCTGGAAAACTTTAGGCTCACCACCCTTGTCGCGATCGTCAATGATGTTAAAAGCATTTGATGGACGAACATACACTCCATACGGGATTTTAAGTAACTTGCAAGTCGAACTAGGGGGGAAAATAGTAGAAATTGATGTTGAAGTTATTGATGGAAACCTCGATTACAACATCCTACTAGGAAGGCCCTGGATTTATGCTATGGCTGCCATTGTGTCAACATACTTCAGAAAGATTGAATTTCCTTTCCAAGGAGGAATTATAATTGTCGAACAACAAACGTTTCTCCCCAACAGTTCACAAGTTAGGGGAAGCATTCCGATGATCCACGGAAGCTCTCAGTTGCTTCAAAATATCAGGGGTAGGCCTACTAAAAGACCCTACATTGATGGGTACTTTTTCCCTACCGCCTCCAAACAATCTAGAAAAAGTGGCCATGGTGGGAACCTGCAATATGGTATCTTCTATTCAAAAGATGTCCGAACACAATATTAGCATGGATCATCAACAGGTATTACCTCCAAGCCCAATAGAAATATTGTAGCAATCAATGTTTTCGGCATGGGAGGAAAACCCAAATCAACACTCATCCAGCGTGTGGATAGATAGGTCTAAGGAATATGGTACCTCCTCGAATCCTTGGTCGCATGTACATTCTACAGACGAAGGAATTTTTCAGTCAATGATGATAGAGTGGGAACCATGGGAAGATTACCACCATCATTCCCATCTTCCAGATTACAAAGAAGATTGGTCCATTGACCTTAATCATCCTTCTTTTTTTTATTTTCTATCGAATACTGTAAATACGGTGGATTCTGAGTGAAACCTGTCCAATATTGAAGAGACTATCGCCATAAATATCTCGACCAAACCAGATGTTTTAGAGAATATTCATGTCGGAAAATCTTGTTCTTCTTCAGAACTGGAAATATATTACGCTCTCTTTCGCAAGTTCAGAGATGTCTTTGCATGGTCATATGAAGAAATCCCAGGCATTGACTCAAGCATAGTTGAACACGAAATTAAGATGTATCCATATGTCAAACCAGTATGACAACAGCTTTGGTAGGTGCACCCGAAGAAAGCCGCTACCATTAAGGAAAAAGTTGAAAAACTTCTCCATGCTGGTTTCATTTACCCGGTTCCTCTAACCGATTAGGTATCGAACATTGCTCCTGTGATGAAAAAGCAAGGAATGATTAGAGTGTGCGTCGATTATAGGGATGTAAATCAAGCTTATCCAAAGGACAACTACCCTACACCATTCATCGACTAGATAATTGATGAATGTGAGGATGCGAAATATTTTTGTTTATCGATGGATTTTCTGGGTATAATCAAATAAATATCCGCCCACAGGACCAGTCAAAGACTGCATTTATTTTTCCATGGGGCACATTCGCGTACCGCAAACTACCTTTTGGTTTAAAGAACATAGGGGCAACCTTTCAGAGGGCAATGACTTATGCCTTCCATGACATCAAGAACATCGTTCAACTATGCCTCGACGATCTTCCGGCTCATTCGCGAAAGTGGACTGATCATCCATGGCATTTGAGAGCAATATTTCTACATTGCCGACAGTACAAGATACGACTCAATCCACACAAGTGTGTGTTTTGTGTTAGTTCTGGTCATTTACTTTGCTTTGTATTCTCAAAAGACGGGATTCGCCTCGACCCGTGTAAGGTTTAAGCAATCATCGATCTGCCTCCTCCTTCAAATTTTCTTCAGATTCAGAAAATCCAGGGGAAAGCAAACTTTCTAAGGAGGTTCATTCCAAATTACACCGAACTTGCTAAAGGTTATACGCGTCTATTGAAAAAAGAAGTACCCTTCAACTGGGACCAAGTTGCACAAGATTCCTTTGATGCTCTAAAGGAATCCCTAATAGAAACATCATTAGTGTATGCTCTTAATTATCAAAAAGACTTTAACCTATATCTAGTTGTAGCGGATACGGCCATCGCCATGGTTTTAGTTCAAGAAGGCAATGGAATTGAACATCCTGTTTATTATTAAAGTCGAAACTTAAATGATACAAAAAGCAAGTACTCCTATGTTGAAAAGCTCACTCTGGCAACTGTTCAAGCAATACAGTGATTTTGACACTATGTCCTCTTTCGGAAAACTACCATCTTGTCAAATTTCAACCCCATGACTTACATCTTGTCGTGATAGTTACTCGGGGAAAATATTCCAAATGGATAGCAATTTTGCAAGAGTTTGATATAAAATTCGTAAAATCCAAATGAAAGAAAGCCCTGGTTTTCACGGAGTTACTATGTGACTTCCCATCGTCGTCCAACAATTCAACATCCAAAGAAACAATTGTGGATGAATCTTTGTTTCTGATATCTTCAAGCGACCTGTGGTATGGAGATATAATCATCTATCTCCAGACCCAAACATATAGGTCTAATACCTCTCACTTAGAACAACAACATACTCGATACCAATCAAAAGACTACATGATCGTCGATGATACACTTTACTTTCATGGTATCGATATAGTTCTGCAAAGGTGCCTAACCAATGAGGAGGCTGAAAAAGTCCTGAATAATTGTCATTCAGGCGCATGTGGGGGGCATCAATCTAGTAACGCTACAGCACAAAAGATTTTACGAGCAGGATACTTCTAGCCAACAATGTTCAAGGATTACATAACCGCAGTCAGAAGTTGCCATGCTTGTCAAATCTTTGATCGCAAAACCAGAATACCACCCGAACCTCTACAGCCAGTAGTTGCTATTGGGCCATTCTCCAAATGGGGCATAGATTTCATGACATGTAACCCCACCTCGGCTGGGGGGCATGGGTATATCATAGTCATAGTCACAGTTGACTATTTTACGAAATGGTCTGAGGCGATGCCTACATTAAATAATAGTGGCGAAACGGCTGCTCTTTTCTTTTTCAATCATGTAGTCTCCAGATTCAGGGTTCCACAAGCTATAGTCATAGATCATGGATCACATTTCTACAATCACATGATGGTTGAGTTGGCGGCAAATTAGGACTATCCCATGACATCTCTACTCTGTATTATCCACAAGCTAATAGGCAAGTTGAGGCGATCAACAAAGTCCTGAAGCGCATGCTGAAAATTATGATTGGACTCCATAAACGGAGTTGGAACCTAATCCTATACTCAGCCTTGTGGGCATACCGAACATTAGTGAGAAATGCAACTGGGTTTACGCCCTTTCCGCTGGCGTATGTCCTGGAAGCAATTTTACCATTTCAGTGTGAAATCTCTTCCCTGCTGTTAGCCTCCTGCTACAGTAGGTTAATCATCTTTCATGATCGACATTTTTACATGCCAAATATGTCATACTTTGCTTGCTGCAATGCTCCATATTTGCTACAAATGGCCAGAGAAGTATCTATGAGAGTGTGCTAGTCTAAATTCCATTGCTTTGTTCCATTTTTGATGAGTTTTCAGCTAAGGGAGGTCCAAACAGCTTAATCTTGGTCTCCCTAGATTTCAATTTCCTGTTTTAGAATATAGAGAATAAACATCTGTCCAAACTGTCTAATCTTGGCAGATTAGTAGATTAGGTAGAGAATAAAGGTTCCCAACTGCTTAATCTGGGGCCTTGGAAGTGATAAGGGTAGTTGTAGATAGAAACTCAAAAGGAAAAGAAAAGAAAAAGAAAAAGAGCAATTAAGGGTTTGCAAGTCTAAGTGCACCCTCCCTGAAGTAACAAAAAATGCTAGGTACTAAGCTGGGTAGGTAGCCAAAAGTTGCAGAAGCCTGATTCTATTCAGTTTTGGCCTTGATCAAGAAGGCACATATTAGCACTGGCAGAGGTATCCATGCAGCAGTTTAATGATAAAATATGAAAGCATGTCTAACTTCCCCTGTTTTCCCCAGAGATTCTCTTTCTAACATCCCCTTGAGGACTTTAGGATCTCCCTAAATAGTCCTCCTTGCATTTCTCCTTTGAAAAATTCATGACAAATTGTGACCTTCTTCTCTGAAAAGAAGCCACATTTCTTGTGTAAAATCATTCCTCACCCTCATCTGCTTCTAAATCTAAGTTTACTCCTTAAACTTAGCTCTCTGTTTCTCTCCCACATCTCAAAATTCATATTAACTTCTAAACTTACTATATAGCTCCCTAAGTTCTCCCATTCCCTATTATTATAGCATTATTGTGGAAAAAATCCCAGAAATATATATGTTTTCCCCCTTGGGTAATCTAGCCATATATCCCAAAGTTTGGAAGTATGAGAAAGTCGGAGTCCCATGGAATATCTGTTCATACTTTATTTTTGGGAATTGAATCAACACCCGGTTGATTTAATAACCCTAAGCGCACCTTATAAATGGATATATCGTTTACCATTTATCCCCGAAAACCTCAGAAAACCCACAATTTCATTTATCCAAAGTTTTGTCCTAGCACAATTTTCCAGAAATAACAATTGTTTATTAGACGGGCCCCGCCGTATCACTCTGCCATCTCCGCATCCCGTCATCCGTCGGATCCGGGCCCTCCCATCCGACGGTCCTCGGCGATTTCGGACCGCCCCCGATCGTCGTCCTTTAGCGCCCGAAAAGTGTCAGAGGGTGACGTAGGGCCTGTGGCGCGTGTCAATTTCTCGTTGTATCGGGCGGCTTCCGACACAAACCGGGCCCGTACCAAAAGCGGTCTGATAAAACCGCTTACAGCCAGTCCCTTTCCACCAGGTTCATCGCTTTTCAGAGGTTTTATGTGTTGGGACCAATGGTCCGCCCCGATGCGATTTAGCTCCAGCCGTTGGATCGGCTCGCGCTGGATCCAATGGCCAACATTCAATCTTATGAACAGTAATTGCTCCCGCCCCAATTTTGAAGGATTTTCACGTTTAAAGCTTTTTTGCCTTATAAAAGGGAAAAGGGCCATTTTCTTTTAAAACAGTTCGGCGCCCGTGCCCGCCCTGCCTCCAAAAGAAACATGGCATTATTTAGGCCATATTTGATCGCTCCATGCCTGAAATAGCTCCAAATTGTAGGATTTTGGCCTCGACGTGCCTCCAGCATCCAGTCTTCCACCAGTTAGTAGTTGTTCATCATTTTTAGTACCATTTTTGATCGGCCAGTGCCGATAGCATTCCAATGGCCACGGAAGCATTTGCAGTAGTTATTGTGCATTAAAAGGCAGAAGGGGGCAATGGGACAGTTTAAAGTGTATCAGGATGCGACAAAGTGTATCAGTGAAGGTGTTCATTGGAAACTTTGAACCCGAAGCAGGAAATCATTAAAGAGCCTCCCAACAAAGTCAATAAAGTAGCTCTGAGTCATAAAGGCTCACCAACTCACATTTTTGGCCACTTAAGGCAGCAGAACCACTTGCAAGCACAGATGAATGAATTTAAAGCACACTTATGGCTAAAAGAGCCAGCACAGAGCCATAAGGACAGATGTTGATCCGTTTTTGAGGCACCTGCCCCAGCGCAACACTTAGATAGATATTTATGCCATTTACTTCTGTATAAATTAGGTTAAAGGCATTTATTTGAGGAGATCTATCCCAGATCTGTTGTTTGTAGATATTTTTTCTATTTAAACCACCCTCTGCACTGTTTTAAGGGTTGGTTGGTCGATAACTTCCTCTAGACTTGCATTGTATTTTCTGAGATTCTCTATAATCAAAGATCGCTGGAATGTTTGGGAGATGAACTGACTGTTGTGTTTTAATGACTGAAGAGTGACTATGGAATTCTAACGCTTCTACATATCCCAATAAGTGTTTCTTATCTATGTTTACAGTTTATATGTTTTATGCCATCATTGTTTCACTATCTAAATAACAGAAAGAAAGAATTGTTCAGAGCTCACTTAGTTGTATTCTGTTCTCAATTTCTGTGATTTATCTATGTTTTCCTCTGAATTAGTCCTAAATATGAATACTGATTTGCTCATATTTACACTAGTTCCTTCATATATGAATGTTGTTTAGGAATCCTTGATTTCGCCTATATAAATGTTCATTCACCTTCCCTCTGTTAGCATAATGAGAGCTACTTAGTTGCCTTTCATTCACTGACCTTCGTTCCCTCTTTATTCCAGCTCGATATTATTTTATGTGTAGCTATCCTGCTCTGTATTCCTCTTGTGACCAAGAAAACACAACAGAAAGCCTAATCCACGACTCCATGCCCAATGGTTTGAACTTCTCACACTATGCATCCCAACTCTGTTTGAAAGAATCCTCCATCCCAACAAAATCAAAACAAAACCCAAGAAAATCATAACTAGCCTAAAATCAACCCAAAACAAAGCTAAATTATATAGAGAGAGCCCTCTCTGATTGCAGGTAGGCTAGGACCTGCAGTCCAAAGATTATTTTGTGGTTACCTCGGCCGTATCCTTTAAGGAGCTTTAAGGACAACCTGAGTGATAACGTAGTGGCGACTCCGCTGGGAACATCCTCAGATAAGTTCACTGATCAAGGTGGAAAGCTCCACTGGGAAGGAACCAAACCTTCAAAAGTTTCTTTCTAACCCTTATATTCTTAGAAAAATCCCCAAAAAACAAGCTAGAAGCTGGCTCCCAAAAAGAATTCACATTATACAAGGTCAAATCCAGACCCAAATCCCCCAACAGCTTTTAAAAATCCCAATATAATCCCAAGGAACCTCAGGAAGCTAGAGCGAAGAGAGGATTTTGCTGATAATAGTCCTAAAGCAGTTCACCCAAGCTGTGTTCCAACCCATGTCAAAGTTTTATTTTGTTCAACCCCTAGTTCCCCTTGTTCTTCATCCACCTCTCAAAGCACTCCTTCCACACCTCCATTCGCTACACATACTACCACTACTACTCCTATTATCCCAGTTGTTCCTATTGTCCCTCTTATCTCTGTGAATATGGCGAATAGATATGCACCTTTACAGCTGCCTGCAAATCCCGGGGCTATGCCTCAGGATTACCAAACTAAAATCACATATTTTGATGGCACAAGTGCCTACACAGCCCTTCAACATACAAAGAAAATGCAAGATTACTTTGAAAGCTATGAGATTGACGATGATGGTGTGACAATCAATATTTTTGTCCAAAGTTTGACAGGCGATGTCAGGACTTGGTGTAGAGCACTCCCAGCCAATTCCATAGCAGACCCAGAAGCCTTATACCAGTCATTTATCAACAGATGGGAGAAAAAGAAAGATCCCTTGCACATACTAGCTGAATACGATACAATCAAAAGAGGTCCACAAGAAACAATCTTGGACTATTGTGCAAGGTTCAATAGAGTTTATAATGCTATCCCACAAAACTTAAGGCCCCCACCTGACCTTGCCTTATATAAATTCCCTGATGGATTCGACCCAGATATGGCCTAGCAATTAAAAGAAAGAGCCCCTAACAGCCTTGCGGACATGCAAAACGTGGTTGTCACTGTGGAGGAAAATTTAATTGCCAAAAGAAACAGAGCTAGAACTGAGAGAAGAACCACCTTCAAGGAAGAGCCCTCAGCCTTAGATCAAAAGCTAGATGCTATTATCAATGGAATGCACAGGCTGGGAGACAGAGTAGAGAGTGTTGAGAGGAAATCATCATGGGAAGGGCAACAACCCAATACCATAAGGAACCCAAATTTCAGGAAAACTTAGAACTCAAACGCTGGTAGATCTAGCCCAGACCATGATATAAGACCTCCTTTTCAAGAAAACTACGCAGAGGCATCCACTTCTAATGAACCCATAGAAGACACTCACATGAACTTAATGGATTTGAAGGGTGAGCAACAAATTTTTCTAACCCAAGAAGACCAGGATGACCATGAGATAAATCAATTTCAGACTAACTCTAGTGAGTCTTTTGACTTTAAACAAGGTTATGATTTAGCTATTTATGAAGTCCACAAACAGTATAAGCTGAGGACAAGAACCATAGATGTGCCCGAAAAAGTTAAACCAAAGGAGGGCAAACATCCCAACCAGATTAGAGGCAAGGCTATTATAACAGAAACAACTGATATAATTGTCCCAAACCCGCACCAAGTGACTGTAGAGGACATAACAGACATACAACCTTTTGTTGATCAGCCTCTGCCACCTTCTTCCTCGAAAGAGAACTTGAACAGCGTTCCAAAAATCCCTCTTAAAACTGAAAAACCGCAAGCAATCAATTCCCATAACGTTGATATACAAGAGCAAATTGTTGATAATCCAAATGAAAAAGAAAAAGCTGTCATCATCAACACCAAGACTCCATTGGAAAAGCCATTTAATTTAGAGGCATAGATTGGAAAACTTAAAATATCCATCCCCCTCTCAGAACTTGCCAAACATGATGTGTATAAGCAACAAATTCAAATATCACTTCAAATGCCAGAGGTCAAGGATGATGTAAATGTTTTAGATGATACCCCTGAGCTGATGTTCGGTCCTGAAGTTGATGGCAAATCAGCACATGGAGTTGTTCTACCCTTTTATGTCAGTCTGCACATACATGATAAAGTTTTAAATAATGCAATGTTTGGCTCAGGTGCCTCACACAAACTTATGCCCAAAGCTGTAATGGAGAAGCTAAACCTTGGTGTAACAAGACCATACAAAGATCTATTCTCCTTTGACTCAAGTCAGGTCAAGTGTTTAGGCTTAATCAAAGACTTATGTGTCTCCTTAGTCCAATTTCCCAACAAAACAATCCTAATGGACATGGTGGTTGCTGACATTTCACCAAAGTATGGCATGCTGTTGTCAAGATCTTGGGGGGAAAAACTCCATGGATATCTCCAGTTAGACCTCTCCTATGCCACTATTTTAGTCTTTGGGAAACCAAAGAGACTGTATAGAGAAGCACTGATGAAGTATGTGGTAAGTAGTGAGGAAAAGCCCCAGAATTTCCCTATCTATTCAATCCATTCTGATATGGATTCTTTTATTTTGTTTAATGATGAAACAAGTCCTCCAACTAATCGGAGGCCTTTGCCTTTAGAACAAGAAACATGCATCAATCAAGAATCGGTTGCTCATACCCAAGAAACTGTCAAAACAATCAGCGCAACTAGCATACAAGAAGAACCACATGAAGCAAAAAACCTAGGTCTGCCCAATCCTAAAATGACTGAAACTCTTAATGTCAACCACAAGCAAGAAATCACATGGTATTTAGAGTTTGATGGTTCTATTAATAAGCTAGGAGCAGGGGCAGGAATATGGATTCACAATACACATAATAGCCATGCAGAGGGTCATGCTTACAGACTTAACTTCAGATGTACCAACAACATGGCAGCGTATGAAGCTCTCCTTTTAGGCCTTAAACTGCTCAAAGCTCTAGGAGCTGCAAAGGTGTCCATTCTAGGTGACTCTGATTTAATCATACAACAAATGAAGGGCAACTTCGTTACCAATGATGAAAGTCTAAGAGCTTATAGGACTGCTGCCACTGCAATACTTGATACCTTCACTGAATCCAAACTTGCTAAGATTTCTAGAAACAATAACATGCATGCTCACAGCCTAGCTACTTTTTCTAGCACTTGCAAGCTTCCTTTTGAGCCCAATCACCACTTTACTACTGAGATAAAGCATAGGCCTGCTATCCCTAACAATGTTAAAGATTGGCAAGTGTTTGAGGATGATGCTCAAATCAACAATTTTCTTACCTTACAGCATGAGTTTTCAGGCCTAAACATTGATATGGATGCTATGGATGATCCACTGCAAGAAATAAACCAAATCCAAAAAACTGTAACAGCTGAAACAGCTAGAAAAATGCTACAACCAACCATCTTTGATGAAGAAAACATAGAAGAGCTGAAACAGATGCATTTGGAGGAAATGGCCAAAACAGAGGCCGAAATCATTGATCTAAAGGACAATTTTCTCCAAGTTGGGCTCAATCCACTAGAAGACATGTTTGATCCAAATGATGTGCCCAAAAAGCCAAAAATGCAGCCTATAAACACTGCCATAGAAGAATACAACATTGGGACAACAGAGAAGCCCAAAATGATCAAACTATCTCAATCTTTGCCGCCCGATCAAAAGCCCAAATATGTTGACTTGTTCAAAGAATTCCAAGATGTATTTGCTTGGAGTTATGAGGACTTGAAGTCCTATGACACCTCAATTATTCAACATACCATTCTCTTAAAGCCAAATCAAAAGCCCTTCAAACAGAAATTGAGGAGAATCAATCTTGTGCTTATCCCTTTGATTGAGACAGAAGTGCAAAGAATGTTTGAAGCAGGTATCATAGCACCCATTAGATTTTCTGAATGGGTATCCAATCTTGTTCCCACAAGAAAGAAAACAGGTGAGATTAGGCTTTGTGTAGATTTGAGAAACTTAAACCAAGTCTCCCTTAAAGACCACTACCCATTGCCCAAAATGGACCACATCCTACAAAGAGTAGTGGGGTCATCTAGACTCTGTTTGCTAGATGGATTTTCAGGTTTTAATCAGATACTGGTTCACCCAGATGATCAAGACAAGACAGCCTTTACAACACCGTGGGGAACATTTAAATATGTGAAAATTCCTTTCGGCCTAAAGAACATAGGTGCCACCTTTCAAAGGGCCATGGACATTGCATTTTCCAAGGAAATCCATGATTTCTTGGTTGTCTATCTTGATGATCTTACCCCTTTCTCCAAATCTGATCAAGAGCACCTAAGATATTTGAGACAAGTGTTCCTAACATGTAGGAAATATGGCATTTCCTTGAACCCCAAGAAGTCCTTATTTGGCCTTGAAGAAGGCAAATTACTTGGACATATCATTTCAAAATACGGGATTAGAATTGATCTGCAAAGGATCCAAGCCATTCTCCAAGTCCCATATCCAAGAAACATAAAAGAGCTGTAAGCATTCCTAGGAAAGATCAATTTCCTAAGGAGATTTATCCCAAATCTAGCCGAGCTGATAAGACTGTTGAGCAACATGTTAAAGAAGGATGCCAAGGTAAAACGGTCTCTTGAAACCAAGCAAGCATTTGAAAGTATCAAAGTTGCCTTAACTCAAGCCCTAGTCCTCACAAGTCCTCAATTTGATAGGGACTTTATCATATTTTCATTTGCATCTGATAATACCATAGCTACTGTCCTATTGCAAAAGGATGACCAAGGAAATGAAAAGCCAATTGCTTTTTTTCAGCTGAGCCTTAAGAGATGCACCCTTGAAGTACCGAATCATGGAGAAGCAGGCCTATGCCCTTGTTAAAGCAATCAAAGACTTCAGAATTTACATTTTATATTCACATGTGATTGCTTATGTCCCAAATGTTGTTGTAAAAGACATATTAACCCAGGAGGGGTTAGAAGGCAAAAGAGGCAAGTGGATTGCTAAAATTCTTGAGTATGACATAGAGATAAAACCGACCAAGCTAATAAAGGGACAAGGTTTAGCCAAACTGATGTCCGAAACAAACTTTCAAGCCTTAGACATCAACCAACTAGACAATGAATAGGAGCTGGCGACTCCACAGATCAGTGACACCTTTCTGCAATCCCCATGGTATGCTGATATATGCTTTGTATTGTTAAACCTGTTTGCTCCCCCAGGATTGTCCAAGACCAAGAAGAGATTTTTAAGAATGAGGGATTTGAAATTTTGTGTCTTAGATGGTTCTTTATTTTGGAAGAATCATGAAGGCATATTGCTTAATTGTTTGACCATGAATGAAACTAATAATGTCATGAAAGAATTCCATGCAGGGGACTGTGGAGGACATCTATATTGGAAGTCCACTGCTGATAAAATTTTAAGGGTTGGTTTCTATTGGCCCTCTTTGTTTGTAGATGTAAAGAAGTTTGCTATCTCATGTCACAAATTCCAAATCTTTGAGGGAAAAAGAAAGCTGTTGCCCTTGCCTCTTAAGCCCATCTCAACCGAAAAGCCTTTTCAACAATGGGGTCTTCACTTCATTGGAGAAATCCATCCCTCTTTCTCAGGCCAGCATAAGTGGATTCTAACTGCCACCGACTATTTCACCAAGTGGATTGAAGCCATTCCATGTAGGCAGGGGCACCACCATTATCCAATTCCTTGAGTGCAATATCCTGTCTAGATTTGGCTGCCCTGAGAAGATCATCACTGACAATTCCGCTGCTTTCAAATCCAAAAAGACGATCAATTTTTGCCATAAATTCCATACTTTAATCCATGCCACAACCTATTACCCTCAAGGTAATGGCTTAGCCGAGTCATCTAATAAGAGCCTGATCAGTATCATTAAGAATACCTTGGAAGAAAGCAAGAATAACTGGCATAAAAAGCTCACGAATGCCCTTTGGGCAGACAGGCTTTAGACAAAAAAATCAATTGGGATGAGCCCTTATGAGCTTGTTTACGGTATGGAAGCCAGATTCCCATCTTCTTTGGGCATTTCCATTATGAGGCTGTTGCAGGAGGTTCAAGCTGAACCAAATGATATTCAACGCAGGATCAATCAGACCATTCACCTTCAGCAAACCAGAGAACATGTGTATGACAGAGCTCAAATGTTACAAGAAAAGCTGAAAAGGATGTTTGATAAGAGGACTAAGGTTGAGAATTTCTGTGTTGGCAACAAAGTTCTAAGGTGGGACTCACGAAGAGAAGACAAGGGAAAACATGAAAAATTCGATTTCCTTTGGAGAGGGCCATTTGTTATTTCTGTTGTTCAGGGAAATAACACATATTTCCTCAAATCTGTAGAGGGCAGCACTGCTAAAGAAGGCCCTGTAAATGGTCGTATGCTGAAGCATTATCATGATCCCTTTGGTTGAACATAACACAACTTTGTAAATATCTCTTTGTACATTGATATTTGTATATATCAGCACTTTTATTTTTATTTTGTATAAACAGTCCAATTGTTAGAGGAGCAGCAACAAAGTTTGTGAAGACATAGCCAATGCAAGTCCTCTATTTTTAATCTCTGTCTCTGCAGTAATCTCAGCAAAACAGCAAGAGCAGTGTTGTCATATCACAATGATTTATGTTAAAGAGAAGTTGTTTGCAGCTTGTAGTCTTCAAGTCAACAGTATCAAAAAGAAAGGAGGATTTTCAGTTTACTTCAGCACCCTTTCAAAGACAAGAAAAGAAGAGCTCCAGTTTTATTCCCTTTTTGTGTTTATTTCACAAGGCAGTTCTCAAGCAAAAGTGTATGCAATATCAAGCATGAAGAAGAAAGCAGGCGATGCTTTATTTTTCACAGTGTTTCAGTTAAGAAGGAGTGTTGCATTCAAAAGTTAAAGTTCTAGTCATTCAGCAGTTAGCAAAGAAGAAACTTTCAAATAACAGCAACTGCAGAGGATCAAGGAATTCTGACCTATTGTTCTTGGCTTGTCACAAGGAAAAGACATCCCCAAATGGAGCCACTGTTAGCCTCCTGCTACAGCAGGTTAATCATCTTTCATGATCGACATTTTTACATGCCAAATATGCCATACTTTGCTTGCTGCAATGCTCTATATTTGCTACAGATGGCCAGAGAAGTATCTATGAGAGTAAGATAGTCTAAATGCCACTGTTTTGTTCCATTTTTGATGAGTTTTCAGCTAAGGGAGGTCCAAACAGCTTAATCTTGGTCTCCCTAGATTTGAATTTCCTGTTTTAGAATATAGAGAATAAACATCTGTCTAAACTGTCTAATCTTGGCAGATTAGTAGATTAGGTAGAGAATAAAGGTTCCCAACTGCTTAATCTGGGGCCTTGGAAGTGATAAGGGTAGTTGTAGATAGAAACTCAAAAGGAAAAGAAAAGAAAAAGAAAAAGAGCAATTGAGGGTTTGCAAGTCTAAGTGCACCCTCCCTGAAGTAACAAAAAATGCTAGGTACTAAGCTGGGTAGGTAGTCAGAAGTTGCAGAAGCCTGATTCTATTCAGTTTTGGCCTTGATAAAGAAGGCACATATTAGCACTGGCAGAGGTATCCATGTTATCAGGAAAATTGTCTATCTAGATCTGCTCTATCCCACTAAGGTGTGACAACAACCTTAGAAACAAACAGAGAAAACTACTTTTGTATTCTTCTTTATGAACTACAAACGAAGAGGAATAGGATGAACCAACCTGTGTCTTGCGCTAGTCCTTTGATCCAATCTCTCTCTTCTTTGACAGATTCCAGCTACCTGCTCCCTTGCTTGCTCAGCTTCACCAAGTACCTGCAAGATCACATAAGGAAGAAACTATACAAAGACATGGGCTCATATTCATAAATAACTTAGGATCAGATTTAAGTTAACCATACAAATGTAACAAACATCAATGACACACAAGCATGGAGAAGAAACTCAAATAGTTTTATTGATATACAAGAAGATCCAAGAGGAGTTACAACTGATGATTCCTGACCCAGCATCAACCTCCCAGCAAAGAAGTCCCTTCTTCAACCCCAGCAAATCATAGATCACCCAATTCTCTGATATGTATCTCAAAACCAACATCAATTCCTTACAATGTGCAAAATTACAGCCTCTGGATCTCTGGGATGAGGGATCCATATATAGATGTATGCAAGGAGGATGAGTCAGCTCATGAATTGATTAGTGGCTTCTCTCTGTCAGTTCTTTCTTCCACTTGGAGACTGAGAGCCTCTTACTCATCCTTGGTCGAATTCAATGAGGCAAGTGTCATTGGAGAAGATTCTGGAAGCTTCCATTGTCTCTCCACCTCGTGGAATGACTCTGCCACTTGTCATTTCCCACTCAACGCACCCTGGTAGTGCATTTAGGTGCGTTGCAACACACCTAGATAGTGGACTTAGGTGCTATGCAACACACTTGGCTAGTGGAGCAGCTGAAATGATCCTGATTTGACTAGTTCTGAGCAGTTTCTGGTGGAGAACTTCTGGGAGAAGCTTTATTTTGTTGACCTTGTTCCTTTAGGAGTTAGAAAAACACTTTTAGGGACTTAGGAGCCCTTGGTTTATGGACATTTCATGCTTAGAGCTGTAAGGCACAAAAATGTCTATAACAGTTGCCCCCTAAAGTATGAGGCCGTTTATCGGGTGAAATGCTTTATTAGGAGGATCCGAAGTTCTTTCGATGCTGGGAGGAGACCTGTAATAAGATACAATACAATACATTATCTTCATACTATTTTCATGATCTAGCTGAGGCAGGCATTTCCATGCTCAGCTTTATAAATTCATTTTCATGTACATAGGACAGACATCCGTTTGATGGTAGACTGATGATTCTAATAGAGCCATCATCCTTTTGGTAGGATGATTATCTGTGCTGCAATGCTGTACATTTGAATGTCTTTATTTTCCTGAATATATACCGCAGCCCGGATGGATGAAACTAGATCTGGGGTCTTCAGTCTCATTCGATCTTCACTCGAAGCACAAGTCGATCCATGTGAGAAATGTTTTGAAATCGAACATGGAAAGACATCGCTTGATTACCAGTCAATGATGTAAATTGTTAACAAGCGCGAAAGGAATCACCGATAATGATAATGACCCTCAAGGTACTGCAGTACAATTCATGTGGTATGAATAAAGGACTTGGCATCGAACACCACGCAAAATCTTTCAGTCAAAGGTCATTGATGTATACCTGTCGCCGGAAGTGAGAAACTTGCCATTGAGGCATTCAAGCTTCAAAGTACTGAATGGGGTGTTCCTAGAGCAACTTCTTGGATAATGAGCTGATGTCGACAAGAAGTGATCCGTCATAGGAGGGCCTTAATGAATCCAACATCAATGACATGGAACGGAGCAAATGATTTTGATGGAGGTGAAAACGATCTGATGATATATGGTTCAGGGTGGCAGTCATGAAAGAATGGAGTATAATGTATGGTAGTGGGCGGGACACAGGTGGCCTTTCTGGATGACTTCTCTTGAACATGTCGGCGACACTTATGTGATGGATTGGTAGCATTAACCCCAAATGTGGATGGTATGGCGAGACCATGGCGATGTGACCGGTGAATGGAACAACCCAACCCGACTCAGGCACGAAGTGGAAGTGTCGTGTTCAAGAGCGACTTGCTACCAATAAAGTTTCTTTGAGTTTTCTTCCCAATTTTTCCCCTGTCATTGCTGACCAGTACCTCTTTATTTTTGTCAAGCTTGAGGAGGATAACATATGCTTGTTCTATAATTTTCCCTTCGGGCAAACCCATCGCTATGTTTTAACGAGCCTAGCGATAGTGAAACTCGTTCTCGTCTAAAGACAAGTTTGTCGCTATTAATATTTTTAACGAGTCTAACGACAAAGAAAACTCGGTCCTTTTCATTTTTAGAGAGTCTGAAAAGGTACGTAAAGGTAACTCCGAAATATCTTTTTCGTCATCTAATCCCTTAAGTCCACAAAAGTATAAAACAATACAGAAGGGATGAATTTTCGTTTAGCTTTAACGAGCCGAACAAAACAAGCGCTCGATATTTTTGTGCAATAATCCCTCATGTCCAAAAAGATTAAAATCTAGAGGAGGGATAGCACTTCCGGTCACTTTAACGAGCTGGAAGGCCAAAACTCGGCAATCTTTTCATATTTTACGAGTCAGTTGAAAAGAGCTTAAAGAAGACTCATCTTTTGAGGAACGAGTGATAAAATGGGTAGCAGTTGATTCCAGGTAAGGTTTGGAATTTTCCAATCATGGGAGTGTTACAAGGATGGCTAGTGAAATCACTCTTCGCAGCTGTTCCTCAAAATGGGTAAACAATCAAATGGAGGTGAATGATCTACCAAATGAAAAGTGGAGGTGACTGTGCAAACATGACCAAGGCTTTAATGGCTGAAATTCTTCATTCACTGTGGTTATTTACCAGGGGATAGTTCATTTTTTAACGAGCTTAAACGCGGGTAGAAACATTTTCTCGGTGCGGGTTTATTTTTTAACGAGCTTGAACCTTGCGGTAACACTGCTCGATTAATCCAGTCATATGATAAGAATGTCTCATATAAAAATGGCAACTTTTAGATGTTTGCCCCACATCCTTTCTTTATGCAAGTTAGGTGACGACTAATCCTACGAGTTTAAAGGATTAGAGGTCCTAAAAATTTAAAAAATAAATAGCCGCCCATCGCTTGCACTCCAAAAGGTTTTCATGCCCCCAGGTATAAAACAGAGTTTCAAGGTCACCCTCTATTCGAGCTGACAAAACATTCATTTTATCAGGAAGGGTCACCCTTCATTCGAGCTGACAAAACATTCGTTTTATCAGGAATGGTATGACCTCTTACAGGTTACCCAAAGATTGTTCTATTTACGGCGTAAACAAAACACTTCTCTGGTGATGTCTATCGAGATAAACAAAGGTGAGTGGCGGCGCTCGCCAACTCACATAACTTTGACAAGAGAATCCTGTACTAGAATAACCCCCTCCTCCAATCACGGACGGGGGTACAGACTAGGCATATTCTCCCGCGGAAACCTACTCTATACCCGAAGTTTTCCTGCTGAAGCAGACTAGGACGCATGCCCCCTGGGTTTCAGTCATATCCCTCCGAATTACTCGCGCTCATCGAGAGGAAGGATTGGGGATTGAGACATTTCTTGCGTGAAGAGACCATTTAGGGACGGTATATGACTATTTGCTATGCGTGATCTGGGAAGTGAAAGCTGGTCCACGAGCTTGACCACTCTTCCTTCGTGTGGAAAACACACTACTCTAAAGAGTGAGGAGACGATGGCTCCCATGCAATAAATATAGGCTCGTACAAGGAGTAGGTTATAATCCAAGGGTCCTTGAACTACCATGACATTCATGCGAACTGTCTTCCTTCTCAATGTTATGGGCACATCGGGAAGGATCCCTAGAGGTCGACTGGTTCCTTTATTAAAGCCTGTCAGTTTTCTCATCTCAGGCAAAAGCGATGGCGAACCAAGCACTTTCCAAGCAATAGAGGAAAGGATACTCATAGAAGCCCCCTCATCTATGATGGTACTAGCCATGACCATTCTATATATTTGAATGATAATTCGGAATGGTACACTTGCTGGTAGGCGGGGTCTGCCTAGTTGATTCCAGTCGAAGGAGACAACTAGGTTGCTTGGAGGTGGGACCGAATAGACGGCTAGGTATGGCTTTGACGAACTTCCTTCCTGCGGTAAAGGAACGGGTAGATTGCCCCCATGTTCGTCAGAGTCTATGTTGATGAAGAGAATTTGGACGGTGTCGTCCTTGTTCTCTAGTGACTGTATCATCCGAAGATAAAACCTCTAAAGACAAGACCAGGTCAACTACCGCCTCGACCTTTTGACTTTCGTCTGGTATGGATTCAGTTGGTTTATCTTCAATGATAGGCGCTTCATCCGACCACCTGAGCGGGCCAGCTAGATTCTCAACTAGTGATGGACTCGGTAAGAGTTTTTTATATCCAGGAGGGAGTCGTAACGATGAAACCAGACGATCATCCAAAACTCTTTTAGCTTCGTCTAAGAAGGCACAACGGTGGAGGACATGATTTCCTTCGCACAGTTTACAAGGAAATCTGGTTTTCCCTTTTTGTCCTGGGGCTTCACTTTCACTAGTTGACGGTGTGCTTTCAACATGATCACCAGAGGTTGATGACACCGGATTGTGAAAACGAGGAGACTAGTCCCTTAGTATCCGGGGGATGCAAGGACAATCTCTATGAAAGTGGTCTCCTTTGCAAATGACACATGGCGATTTAGGCCTGGTCGGTGCAGTGTGTGGATTTTCGTTAGCCGAAACTCGTTTTCCCCCATTTGCCTTTGGCTCCTTCTTCTCTTTGTCTTTCTTATTCTTTTCCTTCTTCTCCTTAGGAACTTGGGTTTTAGCTTTACCAGTCCCGTTAAGTGAAGAGGAAGGAGGAGAGGGAGAATTATAGGAAGTAGAAGGCTAGTGGGCAACTCTGGACTTGTCTAATTGTTGGTTCGATTGTTCAGGAATGGTGGTGTTCTGAACGACAATGGTTGAGAAGATCCATACTGGAAAGCCAATTTTCAGTCCTGGAAGCGACAATGTGGCCATATGGGGCGCACCAACATCTCCCCAAGAGGAGAAGGGACTTGGATTTCCACCAAGGGGAATTCCTTGGTTGGTAGGCTCCATTTTCTCAACCCAAGGTCAACGTAGGAAAAGGGTATGAATGTTCCGTTTAAAATAAATTTTAACATGCTTTGACACAACTTGTTTTTTCAGTTTTTAAGAGTAGAGAAAAAACAAAAGATGACTCTAGTCTCCTTCGATTTTTAATGAGTCTGAAGTGACAAGTGCTCAGATGGACCTTCTCCATTAAGGAGTCTAAAAAGGAACGAAAGGGACTGCTCTGGAGGTCTAGGTAGAGGGAGTACCAAACCAATCGCAAAACTGCAGAATACTTTTTACGGTACGGCAGTCAATCTTCCCGAATGTTGTGTTCGGTGCATTGCGATCAGTAGGGCGGCTGACACGGCTTCCTATGGATAAAGGTTTTAAGCCTATAGGGGTCTCCCAATATATACTCGACGGTACGTGGGAGCACAAGTCCATACTGGCACTTATTGTCTCAAAGTGGAGGAATCACCCAACCATCAGTGAGGACAACAGTTACCAGGCTTTACGACGCTGGAATACGTCTCTAGCCTAGACCTCTAAATGTTGTGCGTTAAGTTACAAAGCATTGTTAAGTTCATTGAATTGATTTTAGGTTGATCTTTCTTATGAAGTTTTCCTTTTGGGATCACCATGAGATGTATATGTAATTCCTAAAATGCAATCTAAAGATGATAAACAAACTTTTATCTCTTTTCAGCAATGAAAATCCTAGCTACTAAGGGAAAAGAAAGACACAATCTTTTCACAAAGAGCAAAGAGAACACTGTAAATGCACTTTTCCTAAATCAAGCCAAACAGACTGCCAATATGCAAATGCACATGCATGTGTTTTTTTTTTCACTTTCTTAATATTGATGCCTAAAAAGAAAGTTGTTGTACAAATCTGAATTTGCTTTCAAGTGACAAACACAAACAAGCTTCTTTTCGAAATCAAAAGGTAGAGACGATTACGACACTTTATGATTTTGAAATAAATACTCGTTTTGAAACTAGAAAGTGACAAATTCAAGCCAAAGGCAAAAGTAAAAGCATAATCAACTATCTACAACAAATAAACTTTCTCTTATGATCAAAATCGACACTTGCGACAGATCTAAATCAAAGGACGACAGTACGACTATTCTAATTTCACAATGGAAAACTGTAAATGACGTAACAAACACACAAAAAACATCTACAGTTTCTTTTGTACAACTGAGGCGGAATATCAGTAAGGAAAAGGGGTTTGAAACAGTGAAATACTGATCACAGGCTGCAAAAAACAGAGACAAAACTGGAAAAATGGAGCAAAGAACCTCAGCTGCACAAGGCTAGGCTGATCAACGCACCTATTGCACAGAGAAACTACATTTCAGCATAGGTATCCCTCTTTGGAAGTGCGTTGAAATGCAGAACCTCTTCACAGAGCCTGCGTTGGGGCAGAAACGAGAGTTCTATCCAAGTTTTGGGTCACGGTTTGCAGTTTAATCTATGGTTTTTGGCCTGGTAAAAGCAATCAGTAATACACAATCAGAGGTATATCTAAGAGGGGTTCTAAGAGCTATCACAAGGGTGATTAGTTAGTTTATGAATCAGTTGTTCAAATCATAAACAGATCCAGTGAGTGGATTGAAGTAGCAGATGTCTACTTTGCATTTGTTAATGGCCAATGTCGTTCGATTGCTACTTCTAAGTTTATGAAACAAACAACAAGAGAAACACAAAAAAACTAACTAGACACGATCCCCAGCGTTGTCGCCAATTTGTTATCGGGAAAAGTGTCTATCTAGATCTGCTCTATCCCACTAAGGTGTGACAGCAACCTTAGAAACAAACAAAGAAAACTACTTTTGTATTCTTCTTTATGAACTATAAACGAAGAGGAATAGGATGAACCAACCTGTGTCTTGCGCTAGTCCTTTGATCCAATCTCTCTCCTCTTTGACAGCTTCTAGCTACCTGCTCCCTTGCTTGCCCAGCTTCACCAAGTACCTGCAAGATCACAGAAGGAAGAAACTATACAAAGACATGGGCTTATATTCATAAATAACTTAGGATCAGATTTAAGTTAACCATACAAATGCAACAAACATCAATGAAGCACAAGCATGGAGAAGAAACTCAAATAGTTTTATTGATATACAAGAAGATCCAGGAGGAGTTACAACCGATGATTCCTGACCCAGCATCAACCTCCCAGCAAAGAAGTCCCTTCTTCAACCCCAACAAAGCATAGATCACCCAATTCCATGATATGTATCTCAAAACCAACAAAAATTCCTTACAATGTGCAAAATTCCAGCCCCTGGATCTCTCGGATGAGGGATCCATATATAGATGTATGCAAGGAGGATGAGTCAGCTCATGAATTGATTAGTGGCTTCTCTCTGTCAGTTCTTTCTTCCACTTGGAGACTGAGAGCCTCTTACTCATCCTTGGTCGAATTCAGTGAGGCAAGTGTCATTGGAGAAGATTCTGGAAGCTTCCATTGTCTCTCCACCTCGTGGAATGACTCTGCCACTTGTCATTTCCCGCTCAACGCACCCTAGTAGTGCATTTAGGTGCGTTGCAACACACCTAGCTAGTGGACTGAGGTGCTATGAAATGCACTTGGCTAGTGGAGCAGCTGAAATGATCCTGATTTTACTAGTTCTGAGCAGTTTCTAGTGGAGAACTTCTGGGAGAAGCTGTATTTTGTTGACCTTGTTCCTTTAGGAGTTAGAACAACACTTTTAAGGACTTAGGAGCCCTTGGTTTATGGACATTTCATGCTTAGAGTTGTAAGACACAAAAATGTCTATAACAAGTCTTTCGCTAGTTAGCAGTTGTTCATCATTTTTAGTACCATTTTTGATTGGCCAGCGCCGATAGCATTCCAATGGCCCCGGAAGCATTTACAACAGTTATTGTGCATTAAAAGGCAGAAGGGGGCGATGGGATAGTTTAAAGTGTATCAGGATGTGGCAAAGTGTATCAGTGAAGGTGTTCAATGGAAACTTTGAACCCGAAGCAGGAAATCATTAAAGAGCCTCCCAACAAAGTCAATAAAGCAACTCTAAGCCATAAAGGCTCACCAACTCACAGTTTTGGCCACTTAAGGTAGCAGAACCACTTGCAACCATAGATGAATGAATTTAAAGCACACTTATGGCTAAAAGAGCCAGCACAGAGCCATAAGGACAGATGTTGATCCATTTTTGAGGCAGCTGCCCCAGCGCAACACTTAGATAGATATTTCTGCCATTTACTTCTGTACAAATTAGGTTAAAGGCATTTATTTGAGGAGATCTTTCCCAGATATGTTGTTTGTAGATATTTTTTCTATTTAAACCACCCTCTGCACTATTTTAAGGGTTGGTTGGTCGATAACTTCCTCTAGACTTGCATTGTATTTTATGAGATTCTCTATAATCAAAGATCGCTGGAATGTTTGGGAGATGAATTAACTGTTGTGTTTTAATGACTGAAGAGTGACTATGGAATCCTAACGCTTCTACATAGCCCAATAAGTGTTTCTTATCTCTGTTTATAGTTTATATGTTTTATGCCATCATTGTTTCACTATCTAAATGACAGAAAGAAAGAATAGTTCAGAGGTCACTTAGTTGTATTATGTTCTCATTTTTTGTGATTTATCTATTTTTTCCTCTGAATTAGTCCTAAATATGAATACTGATTTTCTCACGTTTACACTAGTTCCTTCATATATGAATGTTGTTTAGGAATCCTTGATTGCTCCTATATAAATGTTCATTCACCTTCCCTCTATTAGCATAATGAAAGCTACTTAGTTGCCTTTCATTCACTGACCTTCATTCCATCTTTATTCCAGCTCGATATTGTTTTATGTGTAGCTATCCTGCTCTGTATTCCTCTTGTGACCAAGAAAACGCAACAGAAAGCCTAATCCACGACTCCATGCCCAATGGTTTGAACTTCTCACACTATGCATCCCAACTCTGTTTGAAAGAATCCTCCATCCCACCAAAATCAAAACAAAACCCAAGAAAATCATAACTAGCCTAAAATCAACCCAAAACAAAGCTAAATTATATAGAGAGAGCCCTCTCTGATTGCAGGTAGGTTAGGACCTGCAGTCCAAAGATTGGTTTGTGGTTACCTCGGTCGTATCCTTTAAGGAGCTTTAAGGACAACCTGAGTGATAACACCTCAAGCTCGCAATCGACCTTCTCCCCGGAACTTCAAAAGAGGAGGCTCGTTTCCTAGAATTAATCCAATTGGATGAAACCCATAATGACACCACCTTGGCTAATGAAGCACATAAGAAACGAGTCAAGGCACATTTTGACAAGAATGTCAAACCCCATGTCTTCTAAGAAGGTGACCTGGTCTTACTTTATGACTAGGAGTCCGATAAATTGGGAGCAGGTAAGTGCCAGTCTATATGGATGGGTCCCTATATTGTTAAGTGTTTATTAGAAAAAGGAGCCTACGAGTTAGTGGATTATGATGGGATTCCACTGTCGCAACCCCGAAACGGGTTGTACCTTAAGCGTTACTATGCTTGACTCAGTGTAGTAACCTCTTCATATGCTTTTGTTACATTTTTGTTTTCGCTAAGAGTAATCGTTTTGGTTAGGTAATCCACTTTTACATTTGTTACAGATGTCAAACCTATTGGAGTCGTTTGTTGGATATGCCGACGAAGTGAGTCATAGTTTGTGGAACCTATCTTCTGCGGCCTGGGCCATCTTTGATCCAAGTAGCAAGGTAGTGAGTTTCATAGCGGTATGTATTGGTCGATCAATTAACAACATTGCTGAATACAACACGTTGATAGAGCTCCTCTCTGATGCCATCGTGCATGGCATACGCCGACTTTTCATCAGGCTAGACTCACAACTCATCATTCTACAGCTCACCGGCATCTATTCCGTGCGGAATCCAACTATCTATCGTATGTTCCTAAGGGTCAAGATTTTGGAAAGACAGTTCGATTCTATCCAATATCAACATATTTCCAGAAACTTAAACACATTAACAGATTCATTAGCAAATTATGTGTTAGATAGACATTTGCAACATTTATAAAAGAAAATCATTTCATCAATATTTGCATTAGGATCATATAACTTAACCAAAATAAAGCTCCGAAAATAAAAAATATATATAACTGTTTATGGTTTATACATAGTGTTCTGTGTCCAAGACAAAATTGGTCAAATGACCCAAAAACTCAAAATGCTAGGGGGCACCCTAGTCTAATGGTGTTGGTGATAACAAGTCATCGCCTGTGCAATCATGCGTAAAAGCCTAGTCCATCGACTTGGCACGCCAGTGGTATGTCGCTGTAATCTAAGAGGTAGCTCATCGGTCCTCACATCCAGGATACCAAGGGTGAGACCCTCAATTTGATCCTGCAATACTACAAGAGTCTCAACCACATCCAGGTCGTGAAGGACAACCCTCCCTACAGCCTCTCCTGCTGGAACGACAGCTGCTGCTCTCAGGCGCACTGCTGGTCGCACTGGTTCGATATCTACATGAGCACATGAGTTTTGATTAGTCTTGATAAAAGAAATCAAAAGAACATTATAAAAGCAATAAACAGGGATATGGTCAGAGATTTTACCTATAACACCCCACTACTCGCCAGCCGGCAGCACCAAATCTGGGTCACCCTAGAAATCCATACCAGCATACAGACACTCGACATAAACCATATTCTAATGGTTGAACCACTCAAAGAAGGCATCAGAGAAAGAAACCTGTGACTGACTAGCATGTCGCACCATAAGTTCAACCCATCTCTGCATCCGTGGCTCAGTCGGTGGTGGCAAACCAAGTAAAATGTACTGTGGCTGCATCAGTGGGATCTTCTCCAAGGTGAAAGTGGTTAAAATAGAACCATAGCAAAAGTTCTTGGATCTTCCATTTTTCACCTTGCTAAGCTGTTCTTTTATCACTGGAAGTACTGCATCACACCAGTTGAACACCTTTGGTTTGAGGCATTCCAAGGCGTACTGCATATAGGACCTGTTGTCCAAGTGAAGAGCTGCACTACCAGCCAATCTAGCAAAGGTGAATAGAATAGTCCTTAAGGACCACTCAGTGACATCTCAGATATTGATCTTGCTATCCTTGCTCAGTTGAGATCCTTCTCTACAGTATCGACAAATATTTTCCCTCGTGGATTCGCCCCCACAGGTGGAACCTGATATTGAGAGAGGGGCACCATGCCTCGATAAACCGGTCAAAAAGTAGATGTCCTCAACAGTCAAGGGGATGGATTTTCCACTGATCTGGAACACTTGGTTGGTAGGATCACATGCATCGAGGAAATATTGCAAGGAGTCAATTTTTTGCCTCATGCTAAATATGTGGAAGAACTTGAGCAAACCACAGTTCCGAAATTCAGTTACCGTACCCGGATCATGTAAAGAAACCATGTCCTCTTCTTCATGCTTGCATTCTCGCCATGTAACAACCATTTTTCTATGATGAATCTTTGAAAAAAAACAAAAGAGAAGAGTCAAGATCCTGACTTGGCAAAAAACAAGAAAAATTTCCATGAAAAAACAGTTTTCCTCCTTGCGCCCATCGCACCCCAGCTGTGTACTAGGTGAGATGCATACTGACTGGCCAATGGCCAGCCCAGTATGCATTGCACCTTTCGATGTACACAGGGTGCGATGGGGGTAGAACGAATTGTTCAAACCCCAGAGGCTCAGAAAAGCAGGGAAACATGCTCAGAATTCAAAAAGGAAAGAATACAATTGAAGAGATCAGGTTTAGCTCGTACTTGGTCCACACGGTGTCAAAAATCATCCACAGAATCTCCCAGAATCAGCTGGTGAAAATCAGGGGGAAAACACCTCCAAAGCTCCAACAATCCCAAATTCAAATGAAATGGTAAAATAAGGGGTAAAAACTACTTTTAAATTACTTTCACATAATTCGAGTAGGGTATTAGTGTTTTAACTCATTTATCAAGCATGTATTCTCATTTCTAATTAGTTTGATCGAGCAATCGAACAGGTAGTATGACTGTCAAAAGAACATAGTGTTAACAGCGAATCGAATATCAATGACCATTATCATGAGCAGTTTTACGCAAAGTTCAAGTTCGTTAAAAATTAAACCTAGCAATGAGAAAATGTTCCACCAGAGTTTAAGCTCATTAAAAAATGAATCCACCTCTGGTAAATAACCATTGCAAATGCATTATCATCAGCTTTTGAGCTTTGGTCATGTTCTTACCATCACCTCCACTCTGTTTTAGCCGATCATACGCCTCCATTTGATTGTTTACCCTTTTGAGGAACAGTTGCGATGAGTGACTCTGTTAGCCATCCTCTTAACACTACCACGATTGGAAAGTTCCAAACCTTACCTGGAACTAGCTGCTACCCGAAAATATCACTCGTTCCTCAAAAAATGAGTCTCCTTTAAGCTCTTTTCAGCTGACTTGTAAGATATGAAAAGATTTCCAAGTAATTGGCCTCTCTAGCTCGTTAAAATGATCGGAAGTGCTATCCCTCCTCTAGATTTTAATCTTTTTGGACCTGAGGGATCAGTACACAAAAATATCGAGCACTTGTCTTGTTCGGCTCGTTAAAACTATCGAAAATTCATCCCTTTCATATTATTTTATACCTTTTCAGACTTAAGAGATTATATGACGAAAAAGGATTACTGGAGTTTCCTTTCCGTCCCTTTTTAGACTCTCTAAAATTGAAAAAGGACTGAGTTATCTTTGTTGTTAAACTTGTTAAAACCAATAGCGACAAACTTGTCCATGCAAATAAGAACGAGTTTCACTCTCGCTAGGCTCGTTAAAACATAGCGATGGGTTTGCCCGAAGGGAAAATTATAGAACAAGCATATGTTATGCTCCTTAAGCTTGAAAAAAATAAAGAGGTACTAGTCAGCAATGACTAGGGAAAAATTGGGAAGAAAACTTGAAGAAACTTTATTGGTAGCAAGTCGCTCTTGAACATGACACTTTGACTCCATCACCATTATTGAGTCGAGTTGGGTTATTCCGTTCACCGGTCATAATACCGTTGGTTCACCGTACCATCCATTTTTGGGGTTAACACTACCAATCCATTTCATTGTCGCTGATATGTTCAAGAGAAGTCACTCAGAGAATTCACTGACCCAGCTTGTGTCTCATCCGCTGCAATACCTTCACGCTTCATTCTTTCATGACCGCCACCCTGAACCCTGTATCATCAGATCGTTTTCACCTCCACAAAATCATTTGCTCCGTTCTGTGTCGTAGATGTGGGATTCATCAATGCTCTCCTACAACGCGTCACTTCTTGTTGACATCAGCTCATTATCCAAGAATTTGCCCTAGGAACAACCCTTTCAGTACTTTGAAGCTTGCATGCCTCAAAGGCAAGTTTCTCACTTCCGGCGACATGTTTACATTAATGGCCTTCGACCGAGAGACCTTGCGTGGTGTTTGATGCCAAGTTCATTTTTCACACAACGTAAATTGTACTATCGTATCTTGAGGGTCATTATCATTATTGGTGATTCCTCTTGCACCTATTAATAGTTTCCATCATTGGCTGGTAATCAGGCGATGTCTTTCCATGTTCGACTCCAAAACATCTTTTCACATGGATCGACTTGTACTTCGAGTGAAGATTGAATGAGTTTGAAGACCAGATATAGTTTTATCCATCTGGGCTATGATATATTCAGGAAAGTAAAGACATCAAATGTACATCATTGTTGCACAGACAATCATCCAAACCAAAGGATGATGGCTCTACCAGAATCATCAGTCTGCCACACAGACAGTTGTCTGTCCTATGTACATGAAAATGAATTTATAAAGTTAAGCATGGGAATTCCCGCCTCATCTAGATCATGAAAATATTATGAAGATAATGTATTGTATTGTATCTAATTATAGGTCGCCTTCCAGTTAGAAAAACCTCGGATCCTCATGATAAAGCATTTCACCCGACATCAAAAAAGATTTACGACCTCATGCTTTAGTGGGAAACTGTTATAGACATATTTGGGCACTGCAACCCCAATCATATATGTCCATAAACCAAGGGCTTCTGAGTCCCTAAAAGTGTTGTTTCACACCCTAAAGGAACAAGGTCAGTTGATTAGATTATCTCCCAGAAGTTCTCCATGGAAAACTGCTCAGAACTGGTAAAAACTGGACCATACAGACTGCTCAATGTTAAGGGTGTGATGCATCTCACCTACCACATGCAAGAAGTATGATGCATACTGAAAATCCCTTCTATAGGGTGTAATGGGTGAGAGTAGACAAATGGCAGAGACAGTTTGCAAGGTGGATGATCACGGAATCTTCCAAAAACTTCTCCTCTGACACTGCCTCTCTAAATTCACCCAGGGATGAGTAAGAGATCATGAATCTCCAAGTGGAACCAATAACTATCAGAGAGAGGACACTAATCAAAATCCGAGAAGCTGACTCACCCCCCTGCAAACATCTATATATGGATCCCTCATCCAAGAGATCCAAAGGCTGGAATATTGTATTTTGTAAGGAAGTGTTGTTGGTTTCTTTGTGGAACATCATAGTGTTGGGTAATCTAAGCTTTTCATGAGGTGAAGAAGGGATTTCATGATGGGAGGATGACGCTGGGTCAGATCAATGGGTTGTAATCCTCTCTTATACTCTTTCTAACAATAAAGCTATTTGAGTTTTCCTCCACATTCTTGTATGGTTGAGTTGATATATGCATTCGAGTGGTCAATATATATCTGGTCCTATATTGTTTATGATTGTAGATCTCTATGCTTTGACGGTATTATGTTGCTTTGACTTTACAGGTGCTATTTGAAGTGGGACAAGCAAGGAAGGAGCAACAAATATCTATCAGAGGGGAGAGGAAACAAGCAAGGAGCCAAGAAAAAGACTGAGGTTGGTAGTCTCTACTTCTCTCTCATCTACTTCTCATAAACGAGAACGCAAGTAAATTTAGTTTGTTTGTTTCTAAGCTAGCTACTCGTCTTAGTGGGACTAGCAGCTTTGAATGGACACTATATTTCCTGATAACATCCATGTCTCATATGTGATTAAGACCATTGGACAATAAATTGTCTACATAAAGCTGAGATTAAGAAATTCTTTAAGAGTTAAAAAACATCAGTAGTATTAACTGATCTGTTTCCAAACCCAGAAACCAATCTGGTTGCTAGCAACAATGCTTCCCCATCCCAAGTGCTTATGTTGTCCATTTCAAAACAGAAAAATTATGCTTTGATATTGACAAGGAATAAAGATTATGGGAATACACAGTTGTTGAACAAGGCTACATATCAACCTAGTAGTTCAACAACAACTTCAACTGAAGTTGTGCCACCCATCATTCCTGAGCTAGCAATAAAGCCGCCAAAGGGAGTAATACACAAATCAACATTTAATCCTTGTGCCAGAGCAGCACAGAATTATAATATAGTATAGGTTCTGGCCCAATCGCCGTCCACTATGTCAACCCTTGAAGTACTGCAAAATTGCCCCTCCCAAAAGTAGGCTCTATTATCAGCAATAGGTGGGATTGACCCAGCAGATTCCAATCTCATGGCATTTAATCATAAAGGATATGAACCTTAGTTACCAGCTCAACTCGCTTTCCTCATCCAAGTGAAAGCCCTTAGCAAAACTATTCAGTGTTCATCGAACAATTATTGATGAGGGGGCATCTACCTACATTATGTCAATGAGTTACTGGAAAACTTTAGGATCACCACCCTTGCCAAGATCATCAAGGACATTAAAAGCATTCAATGGATGAACATACACCCCATACGGGATTTTAAGTAACTTGCAAGTTAAACTGGGGGAAAAAAGTAGAAATTGATGTTGAAGTTATCGACGAAAACCTCGATTACAACATCCTACTGGGAAGGCCCTGGATTTATGCTATGGGTGCTGTTGTGTCAACATAATTTAGAAAGATTGCATTTCCTTTTCAAGGAGGAATTACAATCGTCGACCAACAAACCTTTCTCCCAAATAGTTCACAAGTTACGGGAAGCATCTTGATGATCCATGGAAGCTCTCAATCAGTTCAAAATATCGAAGTAGGCCTCTTAAAAGACCCTACCATGATGGGTACTTTTACCCTACTGCCTCCAAACAATCTGGCAGATGTGGCCACGGTGGGAAGCTGCAATATGGTATCTTCTATTCAGAGGATTTCCGAACATGATGTTAACATGGATCATTGCTAGGTATTGCCTCCATGCCCAATAGAAATATTGTAGCAATCAATGTTCTTGGCCTGGGTGGAAAACCCAAATCAACACTCATCGAGTGTTTGGATAGATAGGTCTAAGGAATATGGTACCTCTTCAAATCCTTGGTCACATGTACATTCTACAGACGAAGGAATTGTTCAGTCAATGATGATAGAGGAGGCACCATGGGAAGATTACCACCATCGTTCCCATCTTCCAGATTACAACGAAGATTGTTCCAGTGACCTTAATCATCCTTTAGTTTTTTATTTTCTATCAAATACTGTAAATACAGTGGATTCCAAGTGAAACTCTCCAATATTGAAGAAACTATCGCCATAAATATCTTGACCAAACCAGATATTGTAGATAATATTCATGCCAACAAATCTTGTTCTTCTTCAAAACTGGAAGTATATTACACTCTCTTTCACGAGTTTAGAGATGTATTTGCATGGTCTTATGAAGAAATGCCAATCATTGACTCGAGCATGGTTGAACATGAAATTAATATGTATCCAGATGTCAAACCAGTACGGCAATGGCTTCGGTAGGTGCAACCGAAGAAAGCCACTGCCATCAAGGTGGAAGTTGAAAAAATTTTACATGCTAGTTTCATTTACCCAGTTCCTCTAACTAATTGGGTATAGAACATCGTTCCTGTGATGGAAAAAAGCAGGGAACGATTAGAGTGTGTGTCGATTACAGGGATGTAAATCAAGCTTGTCTTAAGGACAACTACCCTACGCCCTTCATCGACTAGATAATTGATGAATGCGCCGGATGCGAAATCTTTTTATTTATGGATGGATTTTCTGGGTATAATTAAATAAATATCTGCCCACAGGACCAATCAAAGACTGCATTTATTTTTCCATGGGGCACATTCGCATACCGCAAGCTACCCTTTAGTTAAAGAATGCAGGGGCAAATTTTTCAGAGGGTTATGAATTATGCCTTCCATGACATCAAGAACATCATTCAACCATATCTCAGTGATCTTCTAGCTCATTCGCGAAAGCGAACTGATCATCCGTAGCATTTGAGAGCTATTTTTCTACGTTGCTAACACTACAAGATATGACTCAATCTACACAAGTGTGTGTTTTGTGTCGGTTCTGGTCATTTACTTGGCTTTGTGGTTTCAAAGGACGGGATTTGTCTCGACCCATGTAAGTTTCAGGTGATCATCGATATGCCTCCACCTTCAAATTTGCTTCAGATTTAGAAACTCCAAGGGAAAGCAAACTTTTTGAGGAGGTTCATTCCAAATTACGTCAAACTTGCTAAAGGTTATACGCATCTTTTGAAAAGAGAAGTGCCCTTCAACTAGGATCAAGTTGCGCAAGCTTCATTTGATGCTCTAAAGGAATCCCTAATAAAAGCATCATTAATATACGCTCCTGACTATAAAAAAGACTTTAGCCTGTATCTAGCTGCAGCAAATATGACCATTGCAATGGTTTTAGTTCAAGAAGACAATGGAATCAAACATCCTATCTATTATTTAAGTCAAAACTTAAATGATATAGAAAATGAATACTCCTATGTTGAAAAGCTCGCTCTCGTAGCTGTTCAAGTAGTACACAGATTTCGACACTATATCCTCTTTCGCAAAACTACCATTTTGTCAGATTGCAACCCAATGACTTACGTTCTGTCGCGTCAATTACTTAGGGGAAAATATTCAAAATGGATAGCAATTTTGTAAGAGTTTGATCTAGAATGCCTGAAATCCAAATCAAAGAAATCTCTAATTTTCGCAGAGTTACTATGCGATTTCCCATCAATCATGGATGAATCTTTGTTTCAGATATCATCGAGCGATCCATGGTATGGAGATATAATCATCTATCTCCAAACCCAAACATATAGGCCTAATACCTCTCGCTCAGAACAACTACGTACTCAATACCAAGAAAAAGACTACATGTCGTGGTATCAATACAGTTCTGCGAAGGTGCCTCACCCATGAGGAGGCCAAAAACGTCCTGAATGATTGTCATTCAGGCGCATGTGGGGGGCATCAATCTGGTTATCCTACGACACAACAGATTTTATGAGTAGGTTACTTCTGGCCAAAAATCTTCAAAGATTGCATAACCACAGTCAAAAGTTTCCATGCTTGTCAATCTTCGACCGCAAAACCAGAATACCACCCGCACCTCTGCATCTAGTAGTTTCTATTGGGCCATTCGCCAAATGGGGCATATATTTCATGACATGTAACCCCACCTCGGATGGCGGGCATGGGTATATCATAGTCGTGGTTGTCTATTTTACAAAATGGGCCGAGGCGATGCCTACATTAAACAACAGTGGAAAAATGACGGCTCTTTTCTTTTTCAATCATGTAGTCTCCATATTCGGTGTTCCACAAGATATAGTCATAGATCTTGGATTGCATTTCTGCAATCACATGATGGTTGAATTGGCTACCAAATTAATACTGTCCCACAAAAACTCTACTCTGTATTATCCACAAGCTAATGGGTAAGTTGAGGTGATCAACAAAGTCTTGAAGCGCATGCTGCAAAGGATGACTGGAGTCCACAAACGGAGTTGGCACCTAATCCTGTGCTCGGCCTTGTGGGCATACCGAACATCGGTGAGAAATGCGAGCGATTTACACCCTTTCAACTGGTGTATGTCCTGGAAGCGCTCTTACCAGTTCAGTGCGAAATTTCATCTATCAAGCTCGCAGTCAACCTTCTCCTGGAACTTCAGAGGAAGAGGCTCATTTCTTGGAATTAATCCAACTGGATGAAACCCGTCGTGACACCACCTTGGCTAACGAAGCACATAATAAACGAGTCAAGGTGAAATTTGACAAGAATGTCAAAACCCGTGTCTTCTTAGAAGGTGACCTAGTCTTACTTTACGACTAGGAATCCAATAAATTCGGAGCAGGTAAGTTCCAGTCTTTGTGGATGGGTCCCTATATTGTTAAGCATGTATTAGCAAAAGGAGCCTACGAGCTAGTAGAATACGATGGGATTCCACTGTCGCAACCCCGAAATGGGTTATACCTTAAGCGTTACTATGCTTCACTAAGTGTAGTAATCTCTTCATATGCTTTTGTTACATTTTCGTTTTTGTTAAGAGTGATTATTTTTGTTAGGTAATCAACTTTTGCATTTGTTGCAGATGTCAGACCTATCAAAATGATTTTTTGGATATGCCGACGGAGCTAGTCATAATACACGGAACCTATCTTCTATAGCCTGGGCCATCTTTGATCCAAGCGGCAAGTTAGTGAGTTTCAGAGGGGTATGTATTGGTCAGCCGACGAACAACATTGCTAAATATAGTGCATTGATAGAGCTCCTCTCTAATGCCATCGCACATGGCATACGCCGACTTGTCATCAGGTTAGACTCATAACTCATCATTCTACAGTTTACCGGCATATATTCCATTTGGAATTCAGCTATCTATCGTGTGATCCTAAGGGTTAGGATTTTGGAAAGGCAGTTTGATTCTATTCAATATAAACACATTTCCAGAAACTTAAACACATTAACTGATTCATTCGAAAATTATGTGTTAGATAGACATTTGCAACATTTATAAAAGAAAAGCATTTCATCAACATTTTCATTAGGATCATATAACTTAACCAAAATAAAGCTTCGAAAATAAAAATATATATATAATTGTTTATAGTTTTTACATAGTGTTCTGTGTCCAGGACAAAATCGGTCATACGACCCAAAAACTCAAAAAATGTAAGGAAACACCCTAGACTAATGGTGCTGGTGATAACAAGTCACCGCTTGTGTAATCATACGTAGGAGCCTAGTCCATCAGCTCGCATGTTATGAAACCTGCTCAAGAAAAGATAGAAAAGATAGATCAACGCCTTAGAATTCATCCTCTTCGAGGGGGCAACCTCCTTTACATTACATAAATGAAAAATTCTTGGATGATTCAAATGACAAAACCTTCTTTATATATATAGGAGTGTGAGGAGTCACAATATAACCCAGCTGATCTAACAATAATAAAATAAAGCCACAAAAATAACAATAGAGGGATTCTATGGGGCACAGTAATAACAATATGGGGATAATAGGGGCACAATAATATTAATAAGGGTTAGAACTACAATAGTAATGGGGTAATCACTAGTATTATAGGGACCAGACATGCCCCTCTCCTTCAAAAAAGTGTTGTCCTCAACGCTTGAGAAGTTCTAAATGCTTCTATATAAAATTCTCATCCTCCCATGTGGAATCTTCAACAGATAAGTTCTTCCACTTGATAAGATACTCTAAAATTGATCGATTTCGTAGCTGTCGAGTTCTTTTTTCTATGACTGCTTCCGGTTCCAATATAATTTTTCCTTCCTCGTCAAGTTCTGGCAATATTGTTTGAACTGGGAGCTTGTTGCCTATAACCTAATTTAAACATGAAACATGGAAAATTGGGTGCAATCAAGAAGCTGCAGGAAGCTCCAATTTGTATGCCATAGTACCAATCTTTTGCAACACCTTGTATGGACCATAATACTTTGGTGATAATTTATTATGCTTCTTAGCTTGCTTGAGGGACATTTGCTTATATGGTTGTAGCTGTAGGAATACCCAATCACCTACATCAAAACTTCTTTCGCTACGATGTTGATCTGCCTATTGTTTCATTCTATTATGTGCCAACACGAGGTTATCCTTTAAGAGTTGGAGGACGTGTTGTTGATGTTCAATGTGATGTTCCACTGCTAGAACCTTAGAATTTTCTCTTAAATATGATGTGATGGATGGTGGTTGATACCCATAAAGTGCCATAAATGGGGTCATTTTTGTTGATGTATGGAAGGAAGTGTTATACCACCATTCAGCCAGAGGCAACCATTTGACCCATTGTGTCTGTTTATCAGATACAAAGCAATGAAGACATCCTTCCAAACATTTGTTTACTATCTCAGTTTTCCCATCAGATTGACGATGATAAGATGAGATATGAGCTAACTGAGTACCAAGATAAGAAAATAATTATGTCCAAAAATTTCTAGTGAAAATGGGATCTCTGTCACTTACAATAGTCTTTGAGTTTCCATGTAGCTTTTGAATTGTTTCCATAAATGCAGTAGAAACTGTACTGGATTTAAATGGATGTGATAATGCACAAAAGTGTGCATACTTGGTAAGTCTACCAACTACCAAAATGATGACAGTCTTTCACTCAGACTTGGGTAAACCTGTGATAAAATCCATTGAAACCTCCTCCCAATGTTGGCTTGGAATGGATAAAGGTTGTAATAGACCCGGTGTCTTAATTGTTTCAACTTTATTTTGTTGGAAAACCAAACATTCCGCCACAAACTTTTGAATATCTAATTAAGGCCATCCCAAAAAAATTCCTTCTTAACCCTGTGGTAAGTTTTTAAAATCCTGAGTGCCCTCCTAAGGGAGAAGTGTGCAATTCCATAAGAATCTTTTGTTTTAGCTAGGAATTATTATAGAGGTATAAGCGATCTTTGTACCATAACGAATCATTTTTCCAGCTAAATGTATCAGACATACCAGAATCTTGTTGTAACTTTACAATAAGTGCCCACACTTCTTCGTCATTCTTCCATTCCTGCCTTGCTTTGTTTATCCAATCTGGTTGGATAATAGAAATGGCGCACAACAATGCTTCCACATCCTCATCTTTTCTTGAGAGTGCATCTGCCACCACATTTTGCTTCCCTTTTTTGTAGATGATTTCAAAGTCATAACCCAACATCTTTGTGACCCACTTTTGTTGCTCTTCAGAGGATAATCTTTGTTCTAAAAAGTATTTAAGGCTATCATGATCCATTTTTCCTTCAAGTGTCTTCCCATTAGGTAGGGTCGCCATTTCTTAAGTGCATGGAGTATTGCCAACATTTCCTTCTCATAAATAGCTTTGTGTAAAAGCTTTCCCTTGATTGGACGATTTTCAAAAGCAATGGGTCTTTCATCTTGCATTAAAACAACACCAATTCCATTTCCTAAAGCATCAAATTCCATAATAAAGGTTTTTGTGAAGTCCGGTGTAGCTAAGACCGGTGCTTGGCACATTGCCTCTTTAAGATGTTTGAATGCCTTTGTTGCTTCTGGAGTCCATGAAAATGCATCTTTCTTCAATAATGTTGTTAGAGGTGCTGCTATTCTCCCATAATTCTTAACAAACTTGTGATAATACCCTGTCAACCGGAGAAATCCTCAGAGATTCTTTATGGATGTGGCAATTTTCCATTCCTTAATGGCTTTAATTTTGCTAGGGTCTACCTTAACTCCTTCATGAGGTACAATATGACCCAGATATTCCACCTCTTGTACTCCAAAGAAACATTTGGATCCTTTTGCATATAATTGTTTCTCCTCCAATAGTTGTAGCACCTTGTCAACATGTTCAACATGATCCTTCCAAGACTTGCTGTAGATTAGTATATCATCAAAAACTACTAACACAAATTTTCTAAGGAATGGTTTGAAAATTGAATTCATCAAACCTTGAAATGTTGAAGGTGCATTGGTAAGGCCAAAAGGCATGACCAAAAATTCATAATGACCATCATGAGTTATAAATGTTGTTTTCGGAATTTCTTCAATCTTCATTCTGATTTGATGATATCCTGAGCGAAGATCCAACTTGGTGAAGTAAATTGATCCATGCAATTCATCCAGTAATTCATCAATGACAGGAATGGGAAACTTATATTTAATAGTGAGCTTGTTGAGCTCCCTATAATCCGGAAACATGTGCCATGATCCAACCTTCTTGTGCACCAATACGACTGGAGCAGAGAAATAACTTTGACTTGGTTGAATTATACCAGCCTCTAGAATTTCTACAACCATACGTTCAATTTCACTCTTTTGGGCATAGGGATATCTATACGGCCTGATGTTTGGAGGAACACTTCCTGAAATCAGATGAATAGCATGATCATGATCACAAATACGTGGGAGACCTTTGGGAGTCTCAAATACCTTGGAATGATTGTCCAAGACTTTTTGGAGATCTGGAGAAATAGTTGATTCCACTGTGGACACATCTAGCGAACATAATTGTGAAATTACACCTCTTTGTTCCTTTTATAGAAGTTTTTTCATACCGTTAGAGCTGATTATCTTTCCCAGTTTCTCTGTAATAGCCCTTAATTAAACTTCCTTTCCTTCCACAGAAAATTTCATGAAAGGTTCTTGAAAATTAAAAGCTATTGTATCCAAGGATTGTAGCCATTGAACTCCTAGTACAACATCAACATCTCCCATTGGAATGGAAAGCATTGGGCTAGTTAATACATATTCTCCCATGGATAGCTTGATATTATGGCACTTTCCTGAGAAATTTGTTGTTCCTCCATTTGCAACCATCACTTTACACTCTGGTGCTGGATATAAGAAGCAATTCAATTCTCTTGCTACCTTACAATGAATAAAATTGTGGGTACTTCCTGAATCAATCAACACTATTACCTTTTTCTTCTTGATTTGTACTTCTATCTTGATGGTCTGAGGAGTGGTAATTACCGCCAATGCATTACAAGATATGGTCAGATTCATTCTTCTTTATCTAGGCTTCGTTCCTGGAGTATATCCTCTTCTTTTGACCTTTCTTGCTCCTTTTCTTCTTCCTCTTCACAATCTATGTAGAATAATGTCTTCTCAGCACACTTATGACCTTTAGTGTATTTGCTATCACAACTGTAACAAAGCCCTTTTTCTCCTTTTTCTTCCAATTGTTGTGGTTTTATAGGTTGTGGAAGACTAGCGGCAACAACACTTCCGTCTTTATAGTTGTGAGTGGTATGCTTCCTGGTTACCATAATTTTGCTTTCCATTTTTCTTGCTAACCTGATTCCTTCTCTAATGAATCAGGTTCCCAAAGGTGAACATCATGTTGGATATTATCCTTTAAAGACCCTATGAACACATCAATCCTATGCTCCTCTGGAATATCTTTTACCCTTATGTTTATTTTTTGGAACTCCTCAATGTGCTCCATTATTGAACCCTTTTGTTTGAGACTTATCAATTGGTTAAAAAAAGTGTTGTTTTTGTATCCTCATAATCTGCTATCAATTCTTCCGTAAAAATTGCTGAAGTGATAAATTGTTTACGAGAGAAAATCCATTGATACCATACAAACGGATTTGGTTCCAAATATAAAGTTGAAATACGTACCTTTTGTGTGTTTTGCACATTATTGAGATTGAAAAATTGCTCCATCTGTAATATCCATGTTGCGGGATCCTTGCGATCAAACTTCCTCATATCAATTTTTGGAATATGGTGGGTCTTTGATCCAACATTAGAGTCTATGGAATCATGATTAACATTTCTTTTGTTCTCATCATGAGTTTCCTTTACTACCCTTTCACCATTAGTGACCCTTTCTTGTAGCAACTTATTCATATTTATCTTCAATTCTTCCATGTCTATCTTGGAATCTATCTTCAAATCGTCCATCTTAGCTTCCATGCCCTTTATCTTAGATTCCACGCCATTTATCTTAGCTTCTAATAGCTTTTGTGAGTGTGACATTTGTTGCACTTGTTCTTGTAATTTTGATATATCATGTAGCATTTCTTCCTCTTCTTCATGAGTCATGCTAGAGCCTTTAGGTTCCTTACTAGGTGTTTGCATTTTCTTTCCTCAGGGCATCAATTACCGATAATAATGCTCTACTATGCCCTTTGAATTCCTTCAAAATAAATTTTCAAACTAAGCTTAAGCAAAAATTTAAGAAAATCTACACACCTTTTTTCACTTTGTAGGAGCTCGATATTGCCTTTGATGTATCTCTGTACTTTCCAATCATCTAGATCTAAATTTGTGACCTACAATAGCCCTCTATGTCCTCTTTCCAATGCCACAATTCTAACCCAAATTTGATTCTCCAAGGAAGAGTTATACGAAATCTCCCACAGTGGCTTGATTATAGACTAGTTCAGTAGAGCGAACTTGTACGATGTGCCACAAGTCACTGTTTCGACCTTTGGATCTGAAAAATGCATACAAGAAACTAAAATCCATCCTCGTTTTGTACCTTCTTACAAAATTTCAATCTTATCCCCATAGAGAAAGTTATGATGCTTTTCCCTAGGTCACCTGCTTGGAATGTAATTCAGGAGTCTGCAAAAAGACCAACTTCCTCAGATCATATCTCTGCAAATATAGCGTGAAAAGCTCTGAAATTCAGACCCAAGGTTTAGCGCGATTTCTTCTCAAATGGTTTTTTTTTGCAACTTCTGAAACGTCGTAGAACAAATTTTATAGTGAAAATTCCACGATGACCTGTTTGGAGCAGCGAAACCCTAGAATCCAAAGCTCTGATACCAAATGTTATGAAACCAGCTCAAGAAAAGATAGAAAGGATAGATCAAAGCCTTAGAATTCAGCCTCTTCGAGGGGGAAACCGGATGATTCAAATGACAAAACCTCCTTTCTATATATAGGAGTGTAAGGAGTCACAATATAACCCAACTGACCTAACAATAATAATATAAAGCCATAAAAATAACAATAGAGGGATTCTATGGGGCATAGTAATAACAATATGGGGATAATAGGGGCATAACAATATTAATAAGGGGTATAACTACAATAGTAATGGGGTAATCACTAGTATTATAGGGACCCAACATCGAAACGCCAGTGGTATGGCACTGTAATCTCAGAGGTAACTCGTCGGTCCTCACATCCTGAATGCCGTGGGTGAGACCCTCAATCTGATCCTGCAATACTCAAGGGTCTCGGCTACATCTAGATCATGAAGGACTGCCCTCCTTACAACCTCTCCTGCTGGAATGGCAGCTGCTACTCTCAGGTGCACTGGTCGAATATCTACATGAACACATGAGTTTTGATAACATTTGAAAAATCACAAGAACATTATAAAAGAAATAAATAGAGATATGGTCAAAGATTTTTACCTATGACACCCCACTGCTTGCCAGCTGGCAGCACCAAATCTGGGTCACCCCAGAAATCCATCCCAACATATGGATACTCGACATAGACCATCTGCTAACGGTTGAACCACTCAAAGGAGGCATCAGAGAATGAAATCTACGACTGACCAGCATGTCCGGCCATGAGATCGACCCATCTCTACATCTGTGGTTCTGTCGGCACTGGCACTCTGAGTGAAATGTACTGTGGCTACATCAGTGGGATCTTCTCTAGGGCGAAAGCAATCAGAATAGAACCATAACCAAATTTCTTGGATCTTTCACTCTTCAGCTTGGTAATCTATTCTTTTATCGCCAGAAGTACCGCATCACACTAGTTTAATGCCTTTGGTTCAAGGTATTCCAAGGCATACTGCATATAGGACCTGTTGGCCAAGTGAAGAGCCGCGCTGCCAGCCAATCTAGCAAAGGTGAATAAGGTAGTCCTCAAGAACTAGTTAGTGACATCTCTAATACTGATTTTTCTGTCCCTGCTCAGCTGAGATCCATCTCTACAATATTGGCGAATGTAATCCCTCATGGATTCGCCCCCACGACCGGAACCTAATAGTGAGAGAGGGGCACCACGCCTCAACAAACTAGTCAAAAGGTAGACGTCCTCAACAGTCAAAGGGATGGATTTTCCTCTTATCTTGAACACTTGGTTGGTAGGATCCCATGCATCGAGGAAATATTGCAACAAGTTGATTTGTTGCCTCATGCTAGATATACGAAAAAACTTGAGCAAGCCACAGTTCCACAATGCAGTTACCATACACGGATCATGTAAGGAAATCATATCCTCTTCTTCATGCTCATGTTAATGCCATGTAACGACCATCTTGCTCCAATGAATCCCTGAAAAACAAACAAGCGAAGAATTAGGATCATGATTTGGCAAAAAATAGGCAAAATTTCCATGAAAAATCAATGAACAAACTTTCCTCCTTGCGCCCATCACACCCTAGTTGTGCACTGGGTGGGATGCATACTATTTGGCCAATGACCAACTTAGTATGCATCGCACATTTTGATGTATCCTAGGTGTGAAGGGGAGAGAATGAAATGTTCAAACCCCAAAGGCTCAAAAAAGTAGGAAAACATGCACAAAATCGAAAAAGGAAAGAATGCAATTTAATAGCTCAGGGTTAGCTCCTACCTGATCTAGACGGTGCCGAAAATCATCCACATAATCTCCTGGAATCAGTTGATGAAAATTGAGGGGGAAAAACACCTCCAGAGCTCCAATAATCCAAAATTTGAATGAAATGGTAAAATGAGAGGTAAAAAACTACTTTGATGTTGTTACTCAGGTAATTCAAGTAAGATATTGGTTTTTAACTCATTTTTTCAAGCATGTATGTACATTTCTAATTAGTTTGATGGAGCAATTGAACAGGTAGTACGACCTTCAAGAGAACATAGTGTTAATGGTGAGTCGAACATCTTTGACTATTATCATGAGCAGTTTTACGCAAAGTTCAAGCTCGTTAAAAAATAAGCCTAGCAATGTGCATATGTTCCACCAGAGTTTAAGCTCACTAAAAAATGAACACACCTTCGGTAAATAACCATTGCGATCGCATAATTATCAGCTTTTGAACCTTAGTCGTGTTCTTACCATCATCTCTGCTCTTTTTTAGCCAATCATATGCCTCCATTTGATTGTTTACCCCTTTTGACGAACAGTTGCGACGAGTGAATCTATTAACCACCTTCTTTACACTGCCATGATTGAAAAGTTCCAAAGCTTACCTAGAACCAACTTCTATCTGAAAATATCACTCGTTCCTCAAAAAACGAGTCTACTTTAAGCTCTTTTCATCTGACTCGTAAAATATGAAAAGTTTTCGAGAAATTGGCCTCTCCAGCTCGTTAAAGTGATTGGAAGTGCCATCCCTCCTCTAGATTTTAATATTTCTGGACTTGAGGGATCATTACACAAAAATATCGAGCGCTTGTCTTGTTCGGCTCATTAAATCGAAAATTCATCCCTTTTGGATTATTTTATACTTTTTTGGACTTAAGGGATTATACTAAAAAAAATGATTACTGGAGTTTCCTTTCCGTCTCTTTTCAAACTCTCTAAAATTGAAAAGGACCAAGTTATCTTTATCGTTAAACTCGTTAAAACAATAGCGACAAACTTGTCCATGCAGACAAGAGCGAGTTTCATTGTCGCTAGGCTTGTTAAAACATAGCGACAGGTTTGCCCGAAGGGAAAATTATTGAACAAGCATATGTTATCCTCCTCAAGCTTGACAAAAATAAAGAGGTACTGGTCAGCAATGACTGGGGAAAAATTGGAAAGAAAACTTGAAGAAACTTTATTGGTAGCAGGTCACTCTTGAACATGACACTTTCAATCCATCACCATGATTGAGTCGGATTGGGTTATTCCATTCACTGGTCATATCACCATTGGTCCTCTGTACCATCCATTTTTGGGGTTAACGCTACCAATCCATTTTAGTGTCACCGATATGTTCAAGATAAGTCACTCAAAGAATTCACCAACCCAGCTTATGTCTCATCCACTACAATACCTTCACGCTTCATTCTTTCATGACCGCCACCTTAAACCTTGTATCATCAGATCATTTTCACCTCCATAAAATCATTTGCTCCATTCCATGTTGTAGATGTGGGATTCATTAAGGCCTTCCTACGATGGGTCACTTCTTGTCGACATCAGCTCATTATCCAAGAAGTCAACTTAGGGACAACTCTTTCAATACTTTGAAGCTTGCATGCCTCAAAGGCAAGTTTCTCACTTCTGGTGATAGGCATACATCAATGGCCTTCGACCAAAATATTTTGCGTGGTGTTCGACATCAACTTATGTATTCACACCACGTGAATTGTAATGCAGTACCTTGAGGGGCATCATCATTATCGATGACTCCCCTCGCACTTGTTAACAACTTACATCATTGGTTGGTAATCGGCAATGTCTTTCCATGTTCGACACTAGAACATCTTTTCACATGGATCGACTTGTACTTCGGGCGAAGATTGATTGAGTTTGAAGACCCCGGATCTACTTTCATCCATATGGGCTGCGATATATTTAGGAAAATAAAGACATCAAATGTACATCATAGCTCCAGAGATAATCATCCAAGCTAAGGGATGATGGCTCTACCAGAATCATAAGTCTGCCACACAAACGGTTGTTTGCCCTATGTACATGAAAATGAATTTATAAAGCTAAGCATGTGAATGCCTACCTCAGCTAGATCATGAAAATATTATGAAGATAATGTATTATATTGTATCTTATTACAGGTCACCTGTTACACTAAAAAATGTCACCATGGCTATTTACAGTCGGTATGGCTCTATCAACAGTCATACTACCCTCTTGAGCAAGTCTTATGCCTCTGCTATTCATGTCAAACTCCAAGAAAGAGAGAAAGTCTTTATAAATATGTTTATCTCTGGGTACGCAGGTTCTCTCAAGCCTTGCCTGCGGGTACGCACCTATTGTTCATAAGGTCTGCGTCCAAGGACGCTCTGTATCTAAAGGGGCAGGTGCGTCCCTCTGAAAAGGTTAAAATGCGCAAGTTTTATCTTCAAAAACTTACTTGTGGTCATTTCTAGAGCATTCTAGAAGGTTGTTTGATGTGTATTGAGCGCCTCCAGATGGTTCATGCACTCCTATCAAAGAGGAACTTATCCCATCAATAAGGGAGTGATCCCATCCAAAGAGGGGACTATCCCATTGATGGTGGACCTGATTAACTTCCTCTTGAGCACTATAAAAAGAGGCATTGGGCCAGAAGGAGGGAGGTTGAAAGCTATAGATTTCTAAGGGTAAATGCTGCAGGAATTAGGACTCCCATTTCGAAGTTTGTGAGGAGAGATTGTCACCCTTACTTGTTCTATTTGGAAGTGGGTGAGCTTTGTCAAAGTAGAGGAAGACTCTTGTGGACCCTGGAAGGAGCTTGCACAACACCAAGGCTCAGGTTGTAATGGTTCCTTTTGATTACCTTTAATGCAAATTGGTCCATTCTTCTCAATAGCTTGTTTTTAATGGGTTATTTCATGTACTCCTTGGTCTATATGTTGAATATGCTTTGTTTTATGTTATAATCAGGTGCTATTTAATTGTTTGACTGTTGGTGATTGCAGGTTTTGGAGAACGGGAGGAGCTCATCCGGATCAACAAAGCTTGGACTTCTACAACAGCGTTTGGACAGAGGTAAGAACGAAACACTTGATTTCTCATATCATAATGTATGTTTAGAGAAGGATAGCTCCAGTTTGTTTTGTTTGTCATTAGAATGTCTTAGACTTCAAGGAAGGTCAGCTGTGTCCGCACCCTTGACCGATTCCGTGTGACAAATTGGCGACTCCGCTGGGGAAGATTCCATTGATGAGAAGAGTCTTTTCTTTTGTGTGAACTTTGCTTTGAAAAAATTGGTTTATTTTTCTGGTTTTGGCTCTGTGACTTTGTCTCTGGATGGGTTAGCTTAGGGTTAGATTCATTTGAGTTTTTCTTGAATTTTCCAGTAGGATGCACCCTCTGAGTATTGCACAGTGCGTCCCTAGACGCACTGTCGCTGTGTGCACAGTGCGGGCCCGCACCTGTTCTAACGGGTTGCCTGCGTCCCCTGCTAAAATTTGAAAAAAATCTATTTTTTGCATTTTTGCTCTTAGATTTTGTTTTTTCTTAGTTTTTACTGCCCACATCCACTCGTTACCTGCCATAAATCTTCACCTAGGCTTGTTTCCTTGGCATTTCTACTTTAAGCTTTCATCAATTGGGTGTTTTGAGTCTCTTTTTTGAGAAATTCTTAATTTGATTTCCTTTGGTCATTACTTGGCGGTTTGTCTCAGTCCTTTCACAATTTTTCATCTTTTTGCTTCTGTTTTTGCAAAAAAAAAATTCCCCCTCATTCGCCGGGGGGGGCTAAATTGTGTATGAGTGTTAATCGCCTCTGAGTGTTTTTATTTTTTGATCTTTGGAACTCTCACCCAATTTTCTCAACTTGCACTTGATTGGTTCTTGGATTACATTAGAATTATCTTGTGTTTGAGAATTCTCTTGCATAGATCACATTTGCATAATTAGAATTCTCATTTTCAGAATATGAATGAAAAATGTGCATAGATTACATTTGCATACTTTTCAATTGAATTGTGCTTAGATTACCATTGCATAGTTTACATTCTGAAAAATCAATTGTAGATTTAGATCAGCTTTCTTTGATTTGAATTTACATAGAAATAAAATAAAAAAAATGGTTTGGAATTGATTTGCATTAGTTCTTCTTGATGAAATTAGTGCATTAGAGAATTTGTTATATTTTCTCTTAGTGATCAATTTTTTGCATTGTTGGAAGTGAATGGAAACTCTCTCCTTACTTTAGTTAGGATTCATCGAATTGAAAAGATTACACTATCATATTCGATTGCATTCAGTTGAGTCGGGTCATAACACCATTGGTTTCGTATCCATTTACCCATTTGAGTAATAACAACCTTAATAACACAGCGCTTAATTAAAATTCATCTAGTAATTTTTACATTTCTAGGGCTCTGAAGCACCAACATAGCTTAGGCTAGTGTCTTGGAGTAGGTGAGTACTTAACTCTCCAAGACAGTACAACCAAACAAGTAGCTGATCTTGTGATAGAATCAAATCCAATTGTTACATTTACACTCTGGGAAAGCTCCTCTTAAAGGAGAAGCACGAGCTCGTGTCTGAACCAGTGAGGGGATCCATCCTCCCTCGTTGGGAACGACGCCAGACAGTACGTATTACAAACGGTAAACCTCGGATTAACCATTGTCGAGGAGCCAGGGGTCACTTATCGGTAAACCTTGGATTACTGTCAAGGAGCCGGTAAGGGGATTGAGCTTGCTACTCTGCCCTTGCGTGCTGTCGGAGTTTAGACTGTTCCCCCAGGTGTACTTGTGGCCGCTGGTAACCTTAGTGACCATAATCTTTAGGATTCTACCCAAGGTGATGGTGGAGGGAAGGTCCCACTGTACCTGGAGCAGACGTCGGCTATACTCACTTGCATTTTCTGGGGGGTTCACTTCACTCGAGACGGTTAAAGTGGAGGAACTTGGTCCAGTCTATTCATTAAGCAGGTTGCTGGGGTAACTGTTCCACCCACTATTTCTGTACTGGATTCTGCGAGGTTGGGCTTAATCACCAACTAGTGTTTTCGGTCTGGAGAGCTTACTGTTTGTGTGTGGTTTGACTCCTAGATTTGATAGCGCGTGTTAATTTGTTTGTTTTTACTTTTAGAGACCATAGGTGTGAATTGTGAAGTTTAATTGTTAGCTGTGAATTGTGAATTGTTAAATTTTAGTTTTAAATTGTTAATAAAATTCACTGAAGTTGAATATAATGGCAAATGTTCCGGAATTTATCAACCTAGGAACCCCTCCTAATGAGAATCCTAGTACTTTTCCTTACTTGGAAATGTTGGTCCTCCTTATATGGCTACTTTGTCATTACCTAGATTTACAATAGGTTTACCAATATGGTTATTTTCAACTTCGTTGGCCCAAAGTACTCCAATTGTTCCACCTCAACCGGATGCTTCACCTCAACAGAGTTCACCATCTCAACATCACCAACCTTCTGTTGACCCTTTACCTTCTTCGCCTAATTTTTCTTCCTCCATTTCTTCATCTTCACCTGGTAAAAGCCTTGATGCTAGTAACCAAGAGGCTAAGAAGAAGAAGAAAGGGAAGAAGAAGAAGAAGAAGAAGAAGCAAGATAAGAAAGAAGTCAACCAACCAACCATGGCTGTAAGTGTTAGTTGTGTTGAGGAAAATTCCGACATGCACCGTAGACCCAAATACCCTTGCAGGCTTTGTAAGGGTGACCACTTCCTTGTCAATTGTCCTGGTATTCTGAAGGTCTTGGAAGTATGGTCAGAAAAATCTCATCAACTTTCCATTGATCCATCAACTAGTGATAGTCAGGTTCCTGGGAAAAAGGGTAAAGTTAGGTTTCCTTGTAAGTTATGCAAAGGGAGTCATCAAAGTCACATTTGCCCTCACATGGATGAAGCCTAAACATTGTTGGAAAACCTTACTGTTCCACAGCAAGAATTTCCAAATGGTTACCGTAAACTTTCTCCCAACCTACCGTCAACTGACGGAGTGATTGATTCAATTTCACATTCAGTCGGTCACACTCTCCCATTGGAGAGTGAAACTCATGTCACTCAGGTTGATGATCAATTAGTTGATCAAGTGGTCGATTCAATTTCACGTTCGGTCGATCCCACTTTCCATCTAGAAAGTGAATTTCATACCGCTCAGGTTCTTCTTGTTACATCAGATTCTTCTATGCCGGGGGGCATTTCACCTGTTTCTATAGAACCCCCTCCAAGCACTGAGGTCTTTTCCTTTGATTGGAATAGACTGACAGAACCTCGTCTTCCTTCCTCCATCCCTTTCCAAATCATTGTCAAAGCTGGTGGTAGGGACATACATCGTACTCAGGTAGATGAAGGTGCTTCTGTTAGTATTTTATCCTCAACTGTTTGGAAAGCTTTGGGTTCCCCTCAGCTTGCGCCTATTACGCAGAATCTGAAAGCTTTTAACAGAACCATCAGTGAACCTTTAGGGATCCTTCCTAAGTTTTCTATTACCTTGGAAGGTAAAACTGTCTGTATTGATCTTATGGTAGGTCGAGGTCCCTTGGATTTCAATTTACTCCTTGGGCGAGACTATGTTTATGCAATGAAAGCCGTCGTATCGACACTCTTTCGCGTGATGTCTTTCCCTCACAATGGCAGTATTGTGACTGTAGACCAGCTTTCGTTCCCTAGTCTTGTTTCAACTACCAATAATATGACACCCCTAAATGTTCCTGATTCTAAAGTGGTATCTACCCTGCCACGGGTTAATTATGTGGCAACCGGTCCCATGTTTTCAGTTACCGATGTAAGTGAGCCTCTCACTGTTGATTTAGATCCGGTAATTGACATGGAAAACTCTACAGGATTATTTGAACACGATGTTCTTATCCCTTTTGAGTCCCTTGATGTGTGTTCCTTCCAAAAAACTATTCTTCCTTCGGATGAAGACCTTTTGGAAGCCATGATCAAGGTGTGTCCATTGACATGTCTTTCTTCCAGTTGGAAGCCATGATCAATTTTACGAGGATAGTTTGCTCCTGTCTCAACCTCGTTAAAAAATGAAATAGGGTAGCATGAGGATAGTTCCTGTTACTGAGTCAACCTCGTTAAAAAATGAATCAGGTAAGAGGATAGTTCCTGTTACTGAGTCAACCTCGTTAAAAAATGAATCAGTGAGTACGAGGAAAGTTCCTTTTACTGTGTCGACCTCGTTAAAAAATGAATCAGTGAGTGTGAGGAAAGTTCTTTTTACTGAGTCAACCTCGTTAAAAAATGAATCAGGGATGAGGATAGTTTGTTCCTATCTCAACCTCGTTAAAAATGAAACTGGATGGGAGGATAGTTTTTTTCCTGTATCAACCTCGTTAAAAAATGAAACAGGCTAGAACGAGGATAGTTTTTTCCGGTATCAACCTCATTAAAAAATGAAACAGGCTAGCATGAGGATAGTTCTTTTACTGAGTCAACCTCATTAAAAAATGAATCAGGTAGAATTTAGGATATGTAGGTAGATTTTAGAAAGTAGGATTTTGAGGACAGTTCCTGTTACTGAGTCAACCTCGTTAAAAAATGAATCAGGTATGAGGATAGTTCTTTTCTTGTGTCAACCTCCTTAAAAATGAAACAACTCCCTTTTCAAGTTAAATATTGAAAGTAAACCTTCATTTCATCCAGCCGGTTGAATGCAATGACACCTGGGGGGCATGTACCTCGCTTTGCATCATTATGCTGGGGGCATGCGAAATTTTTGAGCATAGTTCCTTGTCTTGTGTCAAGCTCATTAAAAAAATGAAACAAGGGTAGGTTAAGTAGGTAGATTGTAGAGAGTAGTCATGAGCATAGTTCCTTATCTTGTGTCAAGCTCATTAAAAAATGAATCAAGGATTTTAGAGCATAGTTCCTTGTCTTGTGTCAAGCTCATTAAAAAATGAATCAAGGTTTTCTAGAGTAAAGTTTTTGTTAGGTAGATGGTATAGAGTAGTTATGAGCATAGTTCCTTATCTTGTGTCAAGCTCGTTTAAAAAATGAAACAAGGGTTTTGAGGATAGTTCTTTTCTTGTGTCAACCTCACTAAAAAATGAAACACCTCCCACAATTCTTTCCAAGATCTTGAAAGTAAAGCTTCATTCCATCCACCTCATTGAATGCAATGAAGCTTGGGGGGCATGTACCTCGTTTTGCGTCATTATGCTTGGGGCATGTGAACTTATAACAAGCATAGTTTTCTGTTTCAAGCTTGCGTAAACATGAAACCGAATCCGAGCATAGTTCTTTTCCTGTGTCAAGCTCGTTAAAAAATGAAACAAATCCTCCTCTACTTGAGTCGAGAGATTGACTAGATCTCATAAATGTTAAGTATTTAGGTTAGTTATTTTAGTTTTGCGTAATTTTCTTATAGTTTTAGGTCGAGTCTTTCAAGTGATCTCGTAACTCAACCTTCATTTCATCCAACTGGTTGAATGAAATGAGGCTGGGGAGGCATGCGCTCTAGCAGTTATGCTTAGGGGGCATCAAGCACAGTTTCTCTCTGTTTCAAGCTTGTATAAAAATGAAACTACTTTGAAGCATAGTTTTTATCTGTTTCAAGCTTTTGTAAAAATGAAACCTATCTCGAGTCAATTTCAGTTATTTTCAAGACTCGTTAAACTCATGAAAATCCCGAGATTATTTTTCTATCTTTCATTCTCGTAAAAAAAAATGAAAATGCCGAGTTCTTTCCGTCTTTTCCTGCTCGTAAATTAAATTGAAAGTCGGCCATATGAGTACATTTTTATCATTTTTTCGAACTCATTAAAACTTACGAAAAAAGTGACACATCAGAGTCATCTTTTAAGCCCTTTTCTGACTCCTAAAACATGAAAAGATTGCCGAGCGTTTCTTTTACACTCGTTAAAACGGAATTAAAAGACGGTCCCCTTATAGCTCTTTTCTGACCGTAAAATTAGGAAAAGATTGCCGGGTTTTTGTCGTTTCAAACTCGATACGGAAATAAAACGACGTGTCCTTGATCACTTTTTACTTTTCAGGTCAGTGGAACTAATTATGAAAGTACTCCTTGGTCGCAAGATCAAGCGGTTCCCCCAGGTATTATTTTATACTTTTTCGGGCTTGAGGGACACAAATCTACGAAAAAGTTCAACTTGGAGTTTTCTTAAGTTTTTCAGACTCTCGAAAATTGAAAAACGCCGAGTTTTTCCTATACTGGGCTCGTTAAACATTTCACAGTAAAGGACCTGTTCAATTACAAACAGGAACGAACCACTCCTTCCTAGGGTCGAATCAAAACTAGGTTGGACTCATCTGAAGGATGAGCTTATAATCAAGCATATGTTATCCTCCTCAAGCTTGTTAAAAATAAGGAGGTACTTGCCAGAAATGGTGGGGGAAAAGAGAGAAGAATGAGCCTATTTGTTACCTTTTGTCTCAGAAGAAACTTTATTACCACTCTTGGACACGACACTTTTCATTCACCTGGGTTGGGAAATCCGTTACCTCACAGTTGATCAAACCACTTTGAAAGTCTTCAGCCGGGTTCCGGGGATTAACTTTGAGTTATTTAGCACCAAACCATCTGTCGTGTCGTTATGTGTCCAAGAGGTCTGCAAGCAAAAACTTTCATCTGCAAAATACTTGTCATCCATTTGACCATCCCTGAGTCAGTCCTTACAGCAACATTTCTTCAACTTGAACAATGATTTCGTGTTGTGGGCTTGCCTGCAACGGGTCACTTTCTATTGACATCAGCACATTATCTAGAGAGATGACTTAGAAATCGTCAGTGCCTTGAAGTCTGCATGCATCAATGGCAGGTTTCTCGCCTTTGACGTCAGTTTACATCATTGACTTTCGATCGAAGGATTCCGTGAAATGTTCGACATCAACTCATTTATTCACATCTCATGGATTGTACTAGGTACTTTGAGAACCATTGACATTACTGGTGGTCTCTCTCACGCTTGTTAACAGTTCACATCATCGACTGGTAATCAAGTGGTTTCTACCATGTTCGACATCGACTCATTTATTCGCATGGCTAGAATCGTACCAATTCGAGAAGTAGGAATGAAGACCCTGGATCGAATCTTTACCATCCAGGCTGCGAGGAGTTTTGTATTCATTATCTAAGTAGACTAACCATAAACAGATGGCTGCGCCCATACTATGTCTACAAAATTCTATGATTATGATGTACTGCAAGATCATTCCTGTATCAGAGTAGTTAGTCTGTTAGTCAAAGTTTTAATCTGAGTATGGGAATGCCTACCTCAGTGATGATATAATCTTATACATGTATTTTGTGTTGAAAATTGTAGGTTCTGACCAGGTTCTCCACGAGATAATCCTCGAAATGATAAAGCGCTTCACCCTTCCTAGATAATACAAAACCCTAATCTATTCCAGGCTTCGCACTTTAGGGGGCAATCTGTTACACTAAAAAATGTCACCATGGCTATTTACAGTCGGTATGGCTCTATCAACAGCCATACTACCCTCTTGAGCAAGTCTTATGCCTCTGCTATTCATGTCAAACTCCAAGAAAGAGAGAAAGTCTTTATAAATATGTTTATCTCTGGGTACGCAGGTTCTCTCAAGCCTTTCCTGCGGGTACGCACCTATTGTTCATAATGTCTGCGTCCAAGGACGCTCTGTATCTAAAGGGGCAGGTGCGTCCCTCTGAAAAGGTTAAAATGCGCAAGTTTTATCTTCAAAAACTTACTTGTGGTCATTTCTAGAGCATTCTAGAAGGTTGTTTGATGTGTATTGAGCGCCTCCAGATGGTTCATGCACTCCTATCAAAGAGGAACTTATCCCATCAATAAGGGAGTGATCCCATCCAAAGAGGGGACTATCCCATTGATGGTGGACCTGATTAACTTCCTCTTAAGCACTATAAAAAGAGGCATTGGGCCAGAAGGAGGGAGGTTGAAAGCTATAGATTTCTAAGGGTAAATGCTGCAGGAATTAGGACTCCCATTTCGAAGTTTGTGAGGAGAGATTGTCACCCTTACTTGTTCTATTTGGAAGTGGGTGAGCTTTGTCAAAGTAGAGGAAGACTCTTGTGGACCCTGGAAGGAGCTTGCACAACACCAAGGCTCAGGTTGTAATGGTTCCTTTTGATTACCTTTAATGCAAATTGGTCCATTCTTCTCAATAGCTTGTTGTTAATGGGTTATTTCATGTACTCCTTGGTCTATATGTTGAATATGCTTTGTTTTATGTTATAATCAGGTGTTATTTAATTGTTTGACTGTTGGTGATTGCAGGTTTTGGAGAACAGGAGGAGCTCATCCGGATTAACAAAGCTTGGACTTCTACAACAGCGTTTGGACAGAGGTAAGAACGAAACACTTGATTTCTCATATCATAATGTATGTTTAGAGAAGGATAGCTCCAGTTTATTTTTTTTGTCATTAGAATGTCTTAGACTTCTAGGAAGGTCAGCTGTGTCCACACCCTTGACCGATTCCGTGTGACATCACCTCCTAGTTCAAAAAACCTCGGATACTCATGATAAAGCATTTCACCCGACATCAAAAGATTTATGACCTCATGCTTTAGGGGGAAACTGTTATAGACATATTTGGGCACTGCAACCCCAATCTCATATGTCCATAAACCAAGGGCTTCTAAGACCCTAAAAGTGTTGTTTCGTAACCTAAAGGAACAAGGTTAGCTAATTACATCATCTCCCAGAAGTTCTCCCTGAAAAACTACTCAGAACTGGTCAAAACTGGACCATACAGACTACTCAGTGCTAAGGGTGCGATGCATCTCACCTACCACATGAAAAAAGTGTGATGCATACTAAAGAGCCCTTCTGCAGGGTGTGATGAGCGAGAGCAAACAAATGGTAGAAGCAGTTGGCTAGGTGGAAACCCAGAGAATCTTCTAGAAAATGCTCATTTGACACTTGCCTCTCTGAATTCGCCCATGGATGAGTAAGAGATCATGAAATCTCCAAGTGGAACCAAGAAATATCAGAAATATGATACTAATCAAAATCCCAGAAGCTAACTCACCCACCTACAAATATGTATATATGGATCCCTCTCCTAGAGATCCAAAGTCTAGAATTTTGTTTTTTGTAAGGAAGTGTTGTTGGTTTCTCTGTGCAACATTGTATTGTTGGGTGATCTAAGCTTTTCATGAGGTGAAGAGGGCTTTCATGTTGGGAGGATGGTGTTGGGTCAGACCAATGGGTTATAATCCTCTCTTCTACTGCTTCTATCAATAAAGCTATTTGAGTTTTCCTCCATATTATTGTATATCTTTGAATCTTGTATTGATATATGCATTGGTATGGTTAATATACATCTGATCCTATATTGTTTGTGGTTATAGATCTCTATGCTTTCATGGTATTATGCTGCTTTGACTCTACAGGTGTTCTTTGAAGCAGGACAAGTAAGGAAGGAGTGGCGAAGCTCTGTAAAAGGAGGGAGGGAACAAGCAAGGATCCAAGCGAAAGAATGGGGTTGGTACTCTCTTCTTCTCTCTCATTTATCTCTCATAAAGGAAAACACAAGTAACTTTAGTTTGTTTGTTTCTAAGTAGCTACCTGTCATAGTCGGACTAGTAGCTCTGAATGGACACTAGCTTTCCCGATAATAGTGCGCAATCATAAACTGTAAAGAGATGCAAGGATATAACCAAAACCTAAACACACAAATCAGATGCACAATATTCCAAAATCAACTTATCTTTTATCAAATTTCTATTCCGTTATAATCCCAACTTCGCCCTGCACACTCAACTACAGGATTCCATGCACACAGCTACGGACTCTACCAGGCCTCTACACACACAGCTGCAGAGCCTCTTTCTACTACTATGACCCAAGAATTGGACTTACAGACTCAGAGTGAATATCACATTCAGAAACCCATATCACTTCAGATCAATACTTAACCAAAAACTAACTTCTACACTTAGAGCCTTGCTTTATTTATACATTCCCATGGTCTGTGGACCATGGGTAGGTTGACACATTCAATATTAATTTACAATATTTTAGGGCAGACTACCCTAGACTCTCGCACTCCACGCCCACATTTTGTGGGGTCTTACATTACTTTTGACCAAAATTTGGGGTACAAGCCCAAAAAATCCACTATGGGGGGATCTGCTGCCCAACAAACCCCCAACACAATCATTGTGACTCGTCCTAAGTCACTCAGCTAGTGTGGTGATCTTCACACGAAGTTCATCCAACAACCTTTGTGCTTCACTTATGCACGCAACACATTCTTTGACCGTCCAATGTACCCTTTGTGCATGTATCTCCGATGCTTCGTTGTCAGGTGAAATTCCTTGCCTAAGTGCATATACACCCTGCATCTGTGCCAACTTTCCCTCGATCTTGGCAGTGACCATGAATGCTTCCTCGAGCCAAGGCTGGATGCATTCTTTAAGCACTATTTCCTTCTTATGCGTGGAATTCACCTATGCCTTTAGAGCCTGGGCCTCCCTCATATTGTATAGTTGCTAAGTAAGGGTGACCGTCTGCACAGTCCCCCGGACACTGTCATAGGCCTGTTGCAGCTCCCATGCTTCTGTCTCTAACCGCTATAGTGTCGGGTGTTCCTGCAGTGAAGTGAGGGTGATGAGTGACTGATCTAACAAGCATGTGCAATCTTGTATGGTGCACTCTATTGCTTCCAACCCTAATTGACTGGCGTGGTGCCAATGTTCTTTGACCTCTGGCGGTGTAGAGGGTTGAGCCTTTAGCCTCAGATCTGCGATCTACAAGCTGAGGTCCAACTGAATCCTTGTTGCTTCCTCCTTCACCTTGCAGAATCCACTGGCCAATTTGTGGATCCATATACCTGCTGGTAAGTTTGTTGTAATCTCTAGCTCAGGGATGCGGTGACATGCTTCCTCGACACTTTACTCCAACTGTTGAGTCTGTGCTATTGCTTCATCACATTGGAGGATCATCTGCTCGATGTTGATTCATTATTCACTGAGCATCTGTACTGCGCATCCTTCCCTAGTGCAGAGCTCTATCATCGCCCCATCCTGCAGCTGGTATAATATCTCTCGCGGAAGGGTAGCCAACTTTAGGCCCAGTACTTTGAGCCGGCCTACCACGGCTCTGTCTTCCGTGTTTTCCACTATCAGTGCTCCTTCTAGTAGCATGACGGTATTAGCCATTTTGGCCTGCAGCAACTGCTCAGTTGCTGATGTACCCGTAGCCCCATAGGCGTCTACCATTCCCTGCTATGGGGGCCGCACCTAAAATTCCTCGAGTTACACCTTGAGTGCCTCGAACACATTTTGCTGCTCTGTCATTGCCTCCTAGAGCGCCTCCCTAGTGACTTCACAAATTGTGTTTCCAATGTCATATAGGTAACCCTCGGTCAGTGTAATAGGCTCCCCATCCAACTTTGAAGCCTTGGTCTTCTTCTGTGGCCCTGTTTGTTCTGTCGTGCGCGTCGCTTTAACTGTGTAGAGGTGGTGCTCAAGTCTACGCCTTTTGTTGCATCATCTATCCCATGTCCTATGGCCACGTTTGGGCCTCTTTCTTCTTGTGTTATAGCGGCCCCTCCTACTACTGCCTTTTCTGTGGTGGCCTTCGCTGTCTCCTAAGACGCCGGTACTTCTTCAGCTAGTTGTTCATTCCACTTCTGCTGTGCTAGTAGCTTGGCGGCAGCCTTCTGTCTTTGAATCTTGGTCTCGTCACACATCACCAAATCTGGTGTGCACCATTTTGGTGGCCATGTGTCGAGCATTGTAAACATAACGTCATCTACTGTGATGGAGGGGAGTGTGGTCCACTTCCTCTCTGGATCCTTCCACGCCTTGATACACACATTGTGCATATCTGCTTTAAAGTCTGCAAAGATCTTTAGACTATCGTACACCGAGGTAGATAGGCACAGCCATTTGTTAATCCACAGTCGTATGCTTACCTCCATCAGTACCCAAAAGATCTTGGTTTCTCAGATTCACGTGGCATTCTTTGTCACCCATAGTGACGCGTACTTTAATGCCTCTGGCCAGTCCTAGTCAAGGGGAGGAAACTGACTATCCTCCGGTAATTCACCTATAACCAACAAGATGGATAAGAGCAACCACGCGTAGTGGAAGGTCTTACCCTACTCTTGGGCCTCCCTGCAGTTCTAAGGAACTCATCGTAGAGGAACTGAGCCTAGTTGAATCGTACCCCTTCTGCACATTGCTCGGCTAGCATGATGACCATTGTTGGTACCTCATTGCCATAACATTTTCTCATCACCTTTCCTGCCAACAACTAGGTAGCGACGCAGACCCATTTTTTTTTAATACTAGCAATAACGTAACCCCTCTTCTTTTTCTCTAACTTATATTTCTTTTTCATGGCCTCCGCAATCGCCAAGTCTCCACTTGTGCAAGATATTTCCATGGGGTCCCTTCCTGTACAGGGAAGTCGAGAAATCCTATGAATGAGCTCCGTCATGATGGGAATGGGCTCCTCAAGCCACAAGTACCCATCATGCACTAAGAAAAGCAGTTGCCTGATGAAAAATATTGTGATTGGAGACCGATGAAAGTGTGGAATTGATAGGAGGTGGAGTAGCCCGACCTCCTCCACCCAGTGCAGCCATGTCTGTGGCTGCAGTGTTGTAACTACCCCCTCTGTGCTTTGTTTCGTCAGCTGGCTAGTTTCCAAATGAGGGAACTTCTCGCTATCTGCAAGGTCCCAATCTTCAAACTTCATAGTGGGTACGCAGCCCACATCCGAACCTTCAAATAGAACCCCCTGGGGGTGGAACGGGGTATTGAGTGTGTTTTTAACGACATCCAAATCCTTAGGTACCTTTACCCTCCCTTTCCACGGAGGGACATACTTGGGCAGCTTAGTTGTGGCGTGTACTGGCTGGATGTCTTCTTCCATATCTTCCTCTAGTTCTGTTGGCTTGATGGGGCCTGACCCAGGTTCAAAATTGTTTTAGGCAAGCAAATCCCACACTACCATCCCTTTCAGCAACAATCGCGGAGCACAAACTGAAGTCTCACTTGAGGTAGTATGGGAGGGTGCTGGAACCAGGTTTCCGCACCCTAGGGATGTCTTGATGAAGTTTGGAGGGGTCATGCACTAATCCAGGCACTCGCGCTACTCTGCATAGCTACTTGGACTTTGCGTAGCTCGACGACAAGGAACTTCTTAGATTCTAGAGGGGTCATGCACTAATCCGTGCACTCGTGCTACTCTGCATAGCTACCTGGCCTTCGCATAGCTCGATGACAAGGCACTTCTTAGATTCTTATTATTAATGTGTTTATTATAGATCTGATCTAATTCTTAAGGTCTTTAATCAAGCATTCAACAGTGATAACTAGTGCACGCAACTATAACTCTTACAGATATGCATAAACTTAGAACATAAGCATAAACATATAAATCTACGACCAAATGCACAATAATTCAAAAACACTTATCTTTATTAATATTCATTTTAGTACAATCCATTCCACCTTGCACACTTAGCTACAGGGTTCTGCGCACACAACTGCGAACTCTACCAAGCCTCTGTGTGCACAGGTGTAGAGCCTGCTCTAACTACTACCAACCATGACTCATACTTATAGACTCAGAGCAATATTTCTTTTACACACCCATACACTTCAGAGTTTCACCAGAAAGCTACCCTCTATCCTTAGAGCCTTGCTCTATTTATACATTCGCATGGTCTGCAGACCATGGGTAGACTGACATACTCTATCTTATCTTTACATTATTTTCGAGTGGACAACCCTTTGACTCATTACAATTCATGCTTCATGCATTTCACGGAGCTTTTGCCATGCTTTTACCCGAAATTGCAGTCTTTAAGCCCCAAAACCATTACGTGGGGCCTCCCCTGCCCAACAGGCCCCCAACACAATCATCATGACTTTTCCTGAGTCACTCTGCAGGCACGACAATCTTTGCACGAAGTTCATCCAACAATTTCTACGCTTTGCGTATGTCTGCAAAACATTCTTCCGTTGTTTGTTGTATCCGTTGTGCATGTATCTCCCGTGTTTCATCACCAGGTGAAATTATTTTCCTGACTGTATATATGCCCTGCATAGGCACCAATTTTCCCTCAATCGTGGTGGTGACCGTGAATGCCTCTTCAAGCCAAGGCTAAATACGTTCTTTAAGCATTGCTTCCTTTTGGCATGTGGTGTCTACCTGAGCTTTTAGGGCCTGGGCCTCCCTCATCTTAGCTAGCCGCTGAGTAAGAGTGACTGTCTGTGCAGTTCCCCGAACATTGTCATAAGCCTGCTGCAGCTCCCGTGCTTCAGTCTCTAATCACTGGAGTGTTGGGTCTTCCTGTAGTGACATGAGGGTGAAGAGTGATTTATCTAGAAAACCAATGCAATCCTGTATGGCGCACTCTATGTCTTCTAATCCTGCTTGAATGGCCTATTACCATTGCTCTCAAACCTCCAACGGTGTCGCTGGATGCATCTTGAGCTTTAGCTTTGCGATCTACATGGTGAGTTCTAATTGTATCATTTTTGCTTCCTCCTTTGCGTTGCGGAATCCACTGGCCAATCTGTGGATTCTTATTCCTATCGACAAATCTGCTGCAATCTCAAGCTCATGGGCGTGGTGACATGCTTCCTCAACAATTTTCTCTAGCTACTGAGTATGTGCTACCGCTTCAGCATGTTGGAGACTCAACTGCTCAATGTTGGTTCGCTATTCACTAAGCATCTGTACTACATGACCTTCCCTAGCGCGGAGCTCGATTGTTGCTCCATCCTATAGCTAGTACAAAATTTTGCATGGGAGGGCAATCAAATCTAATCCCAATCCTCTGATCCAGCCTACCGTGGCTCTAACATCCATGTTTTTTATTGTCAGTGCTCCTTCTGGTAGCGTGACCGTATTAGCCATTTTGGCTTGTAGCAACTGCTCAGTTGCTGATGTACCCATAGCCCCGTAGGCAACTACCCTTCCTTGTTATGGGGGTCGTATCTGAAGTTCCTGTAGTTGCATCCTGAGTGCCCCCAACACAGTCTGCTACTCCGTCATTACCTCCTGGAGCACCTCCCTGGTGACTTTGTAAAATGTATCACTGATGTCACATAGGTCACCCTCGGTCAATATGATAGGCTCCCCGTCCAACTTGGATGCCTTATTCTTCTTCCATGACCTTGACCATTCTGTTGCCCGCGATCGTTTTAAGGGTGAACATGTGGTGCTTGGCTCCACACCTTCTGTCACATTATCCATTTTCGGCTCTATGGTCACATTCGGGCCTCTTTCGTCCTCTATTGTAGTAGCCCCTCCTGTTGTTGCCTTGTTTGTGGCAGCCTGCACTACCTCCCGGGACGTCCGTACTTCCTCAGCAAGATGTTCGTTCCACTTCTGCTATGCCAGGAACTTGGCGGCAACCTTCTATTTTTGGATTATGGTCTCATCGCACCCTACCACATCTGGTCCACGCCACTCTGGTGGCCATGTATCAAGCACCGTGATAACAGCATCATCAATGGCGACGAAGGGAAGCGTGGTCCATGTTTGCTCTGGATCCTTGTGCGCCCGGACATACAGATGGTGCATATCTGCCTTAAAGATGGAAACATTCTTCACACTATCATATGCCTTGGCAGATAGGTGGGGTTGCTGGTTGATCCACTCTCATATGCTCACATCCATCAATATACAAAAAATCTTGACTTCTCGGATTCTTGTGGCATCGTTCAGCACCCATAGAGATGCGTATTTTGCTGCCTCTGGCCAATCCTTGTCCAGGGGTGTTATAGAAATTTTTGGGCACTACAACCCCAATCATAAATGTCCATAAACCAAGGGCTCCTAAGTCCCTAAAAGTGTTGTTCCAACCCCTAAATGAACAAGGTCAACTGATTACAACATCTCCCAGAAGTTCTCCATGAAAAACTACTCAGAACTGGTCAAAATTGGACCATCTCACCTACTGCATGGTCAAAGTGCATTGCATCCCACCTAAATGCACACGGGAACTGCAATGCATACTGGAAAGCCCTTCTATGGGGTCCGATGGGTGAGAGTGGACAAATGGCAGGGTCAATCTGCAAGGTGGAGGATTATGGAATCTTCCAGAAACTTCTCCTGTGACACTTGCCTCTCTGCATTCGCCCAGGGATGAGTAAGAGATCATCAATCTCCAAGAGGAATTAAGAACTATCAAAGAGAGGACACTAGTCAAATCTCAAAAGCTGACTTACCCCCCTTGCAAACATCTATATATGGATCCCTCATCCCAGAGATCCAGAGGCTGGAATTTTGTATCTTGTAAGGAAGTGTTGTTGGTTTCTTTTTGTAACATCATAGTGTTGGGTGATCTAAGCTTTTCATGAGGTGAAGAAGGGATTCTTGCTGAGAGGATGACGCTGGGTCAGAACAAATGGTTGTAATCCTCTTTGCTTTTCTTGATTATCAATAAAGCTATTCAATTTTTCCTCCACATTCTTGTATGTTTGATGATATATGCTTTTGTGTGGTCAATATATATCTGGTCCTATATTGTTTGTGATAGTAGATCTCTGTTCTTGGATAGTGTTATGCTGCTTTGATTCCACAGGTGCTCTTTGAAGCTGGGTAGACAAGGAAGCAAGTGGCAAAGATCTATCAAAAGAGAGAGGAACCAAGCAAGGAACCAAGCGCAAGATAGAGGTTGGTCTCCTCCTTTCCCCTCTTATCTACTTCTCATAAAGGAAAACAAAAGTAGTTTTAGTTTTTTTGTTTCAAAGGTAGCTACCAGCCTTAGTGGGACTAGCAGCTCTGCATAGACACTAGATTTCCTGATAACAAAATGGCAACTCCACTAGGGAGTGAATAGATTGTTTTTTTGTCTATATTTGTTTGCTTTATAAACTTACAGATGGAGCCTAAAGTCAAGCCAACTAGCCTTCGAACTGCATTTGCTATGCAAGTGCAAAGTAGCTCAATACCACTTCAGTCTATCTTCGGGTTTTTTTATGAACTGAACAATCGATTTACAAACTCTCTAATTTCCCTTGTGGTGGATCTAGTAACCTCCTTAGATCTACCCCTATGATTTATTTACTGATTACCACTTACTTGGCCAAAATCCCTGAACTATGCTACAAACTATGATCAAGAACTTGATCAAAAGTCTCGCATTGTGCCATTGCACCCTCTCTTCAAGGATATCAGTATGCATCGCACTTCTCGTGTGTTGTAGGTGGGATGCATACTGGAATCCCTGTGTAACAGGTGCGCTGATTAGAAAAGGCTAATTTTATCTCCAGACTTCGGTTTTTCTTCACTTTTTTCAACTCTATTCAGGAGTTTTTCTATCTGTAGTCAATATACCTCTGTTGGAAACCCCCTTCCTTGCCATTATTCTGCCTCCATTGTGCAAAGAACTGTAATTTTTTTTATGTATTGTGAGCCATTTTTAGTTCTCTTTTACAAAGAAGTAGCGTAATTGAATTGTCGTTTCTTGATTTGGAAGTGTCGCAAGTGTCGTTTTCAGTCATGGAAGAGAATCCGATTGTTCTTGATAGTCGATTACACTGTTACTCTTGTATTTGATTTGAATTAGTAGTTTTTCAAGTGTCGAAAGCAAGTTTTCAATTCCAAATAACAAAGCGTTGTCATTGTCTTCATTTTGTCTTGAAAAGAAACTCGTTAGTAATGTCGCTTTGAAAAATAATTCAGATTTGCGCTTAGCTTTCTTTTTATCATTCACACATTAAGAAGGCTGAAAATAAATACATGCATGTGCATTTGCATTTAGACTGTTTGTTGGCTTGATTTAGGACAGTGCATATAGTGTGTGCTCCCTACTCTATGTTGAAATAATATCATCTCTCTTTCCTTAGTAGCTAAGATTTTCATTGCAAAAAGAAGATTAAACGATTGTTTATCATCTTAGATTGCATTTTAGGAATTTTATATCTACATCACTGTTATAGACATTTTTGTGCCTTACAGCTATAAGCATGAAATGTCCATAATTCGAGGGATCCAAAGTCCCTAAATATGTTGTTACAGCTCCTAAAGGAACAAGGTCAACCAATGACAACTTCTCCCAGAAGTTCTCCACCAAAAACCACTTAGAAATAGTCAATTCAGGATCAATTCAGAGGCTCCACTAGCTTCCTGCATTGAAATGCAGAGACTACACTGGCTAGGTGCAGTGCAACGCAGGTGGAAGCACTACCAGGGTGCGCTGAGCGGGAAATGACAAATGGCAAGCTCATTCAACGAGGTGGAAAGACCCTGGAAGCTTCCAGGATCTTCTCCAATGCCACGTGCCTCAATGAATTCAACTAGTGATGAGTAAGAGGCTCTCAACCTCCAAGTGGAAGCAAGAACTGACAAAGAGAAGCCACAAGTCAAAACATAAGTTGACTCATCATCTCTGCTTACATCTATATATGGATATCTCACCCAGAGGTTCAGGAGGCTGGAATTTTGTACTTTGCAGAGAATTGTTGTTGGTTTGAGATTGAGATTAGTACATTGGGTGATTTATGCTTTGTTAGAGGAGAGGAAGGGATTCCTTTGCTAGGAGGTAGATGTTGGATCAGAACTCACTTGGTTGTATCTCCTCTTGGATTTTCTTATTCTATCAATAAACTACTTGAGTTTCACCTACATGCTGTGTACCAATGATGTTTTGTTATGCTTACATGTTTAGCTTAATCTGATCTTGAGCTTTTTATGAATGTATATCTGTATCTTCGTGTAGTTTCTCTCTCTTTTGATCTTGCAGGAATTCGGTGAAGCTAGGCCGGTGAAGGAGAAAGGAGCTGAGAGCCACTGAAGAGAGGAGTGATTGGATCGACAAACTAGCGGAAGACACAAGTTAGTTACGTCCTTCTTCCTCATTTACATTCCATAAAGAAGAATACTCAATTAGTTTACCTTGTTTGTTTCTAAGGCACTATCACACCTTAGAGTGGGATAGGGGCATTCCGAATTGGATACTTTTCCCAACAACAAATTGGAAACTCCGCTGGGGATCGTATATTGTTAGTTTATTTGTGTTTCTATTGTTGTTCTTCTCATAAACTCAGGAGTGCCGAATCGAAATGCATTTTCCATTTTCAAATGCAAAGTAGAGATCTGCCACTCTAGTCCACTCACTGGGCCTGTTTTTATGATCTGAACAGTTGATCCACAAGTGCTCTAACATCCCTTTGTGATAGATCTTAGTCCTCCTTTAAATCATCCTCCTAATTGTACCTAATTGATATCTTTTATCCGGCCAAAAACTGTAGATTAAACTGCAAACCGTGACCCAGAACCCAGAGACAATTCTCGTTTCTGCTTCAGCGCAGACTCTGTGAAGAGGTTCTGCATTTCAACGTAGATCCCGTGAAGGATATTTGTGCTGAAGTTCAGTTTCTCTGTGCTGAGGGTGCGCTGATCAGCCTTTGCCTTGTGCAGCTGTGGTTCACTGCTTCCTTTTGCTCAGTTTTATCTCTGTTTTTTGCAGCCTGTTATCAGTCAGTGTACCTATCTGAAACCCCTTTTCTTTGCCTCAATTCCGCCTCAGTTGTATAAAGAAAATGTATTTGTTCTTTGTGTATTTGTTACATCATTTGCAGTTTCCCATTACAAAAGTAAACTAGTCATACTGTCGCCCTTAGATCTAGACCTGTCGTAAGTGTCGTTTTGATCTTAGGAGTGAGTTTGTTTGCTGTTCACAGTTGATTAAGCTTTTACTTTTGTCGTTTGGTTTGAATTTATGTATTTCTAGTGTCTAAACAAGTAAATCATAAAGTGTCGTAATCGTCTTTTTGATTTCGAAAAAGGAACTTGTTTATGTTTTCACTTGAAATCGAATTCAAATTTGTACAATAGCTTTCTTTTTAGGCATCAATATTAAGAAAGCGAAAACAAATACATGCATATGTGCATTTGCATTTTGATAGTTTGCATGCTTTGATTTAGGAAAAGTGCATTTACAGTGTGCTCTATGCTCTTTGAGAAAAGATTGTGTCTTTCTTTTCCCCTTGTAGCTAGGATTTTCATTGTTGAAAAGATATAAAAGCTTGCTTATCATCTTTAGACTGCATTTAGGAATTGTATCATACATCTCATGGTGATCAAAAAAGGCAAACTTCTAAGAAAGATCAACCTAAAATAAATTGAATGAACTTAACAACGCTTTGTAACTTAACGCACAACATAGAGGTCTAGGCTAGAGACGTGTTTCGGCGTCGTAAAACCTGGTGACTGTCGATCTCGCTGATGGTTGGGTGATTCCTCCTGAGAGACGATAGCGCCAGTACGAATTGTGCTCCCACGTACCGTCGAGTATATATTGGGAGACCCATATACGCATAAAACCTTTATCCTTAGGAAGCCGTCTCGGCCGCCCTACTGATCGCAATGCACTGAACACAGCATTCGGGAAGATTGACCGCCCGTACCTTAAAAAGTATTCTGTGGTTTTGTGAAAAGTTTGGCACACCCTCTACCTAGAACTCCAGAGCAGTTCCTGTTGGGTAGGTAAATCCCCTCTGCAGACAGAGGCGATCCCACTAGCCTAAAACAGAACTAGCCACAATCAAACCACGCTGCTACGCAAGTTCCTAGTTATGCATCAAATGTGAATTAAGAAGACCAACCTGGAATCCAACGCTATGGTTGAAGCAGAGTTGGTATTCCCGCTCCCTCGCTCCAGCAGATCATAAACGGACACCTGCACATGCAAAGGAAGAGACAGATACCAACATAAAATCTACCAAGGCACAACTATATTTCAGTCAGAAAGGAAATAAATCAACACATCACCATAATAGACAATGAGATTGGAACTATAATAGCAGTCGCTCATTAATTAATAATAAACAGGAAAAGTTACAACCAAGGTTCTGACGTTGAACCTCTCCTGGCTGGGCGAACAACTATATGTGTCTTGTAATGTATATCCTCTCCGGCAGCATAACCTCTCTAGCACTCATTATCACTCATGATAATCACAACTAGCATTCCTCCAAGAACTCAAGAACTCAACATCTAGCACTCCATGACTAATGACTAGCTTGTCAAATGCATAAGGACAAGCTTATATAAATGAAGAAGGGAGGAGGATACGATGAACCGGGACACCTATTGTGGATTAACATTATCCCCAAAAGCCATAAAAGATGGAGATAGGATAGAACTTGACATAAGACTGATTTTTTATCCTCAAAAAAGCTCCATGTAATGAAGGAAACAACAGTCAAGCGTGCGTTAAGGGAAAAAGCATGACCAAACTTGGTTGGCGCGACTGTTGCTCTAAGACAGAGCGCTAATGGTCGCGCCCTCTTTTGAGGATCTCCATGATTGGCGCGGGTAAGATACTGTGGACCTGCGCCATTGGAAAGAGAGCATTTTTCATGGATAATCTGTAGAAGGTGTCATCAGGGAATATAAAGTACATACTCAGGGGAACATAATGCAAGTGTTTTTAGACTTTGTCACTTCTTATAACTCCCGGGATGAGTCCTCCAAATTACGACAAGAGGAGTAATAGGGATGGTGACAAATTACTGTGTAACAGATGTCCCCTAAAGCATGAGGTCCGAGAGGTGGAGAGGGGTGAAATGCTTTACAAGAACACACAAGAACACATAAAGTTGTTGCCGCCGAGGATCTGTGTTAAGAGACATGACTGATAGTTCAATTACATGATGTACGTGGTATGGTCGCAGCCATCCATAAGAGAGTACATAAATAATCTAGATCCATAGTATGGACGCAGCCATCTGGTTAGGATCAATGAATTGACTCAGGTATGGTCGCAGCCATCCAGTGAATGAGTCAAGTATCAAGAATCACGCCTGGATTACAACAGACACAATCCAGGGTCTTGCGCTCCATCTCGACCCGAACAAGGGTACAAGTTCAAGCATGTGAAGATATGAGCTGAAGTCGAACATGCATGAATATCGTCTGATTACTAGTCAATAGTGGAAACTGTTAACAGACGCGAGAGGTACCACCAATAATGACAATGGTCCTCAAGGTACTATAGGTACAATCTACGGCGTGTGAATTAATGATCTGAAGTCGAACACCCGTAGAATCATTCGATCGGAGGCCAATGATGAAAACCTCACGTCGAACACGAAGAACCTGCCATTGAGGCATGTAGGCTCCAAGGCACCGAAAAGGAGTCTCTAGATCAACTTCCTGGATAATGAGTTGAAGTCGACAGGAAGTGACCTTGATCGAAGGTGGGCCATAATGTTTCCCACATCATCGACATGAGACAAAGAGATAATGTTGTGAATCAAGATTGTGCGAACTATCAGAGGAAGGTTGTTTCTTTGCAGAGGTCAACTTCTCTTGAACATATCGGCGGCACATTAATGGAATCGGCAGTATTTGACATCAATGTATCAAAGGTCATGATGACGAGGCAATGAGTGGATGAGAGGTCAAATAAGGTACCTAAGTCCATGGAAGCAAGTGAAAGATATGAGATGAGATATCCCCACCCTGGACACGAAAGCAAAAAAGTTACATGTTCAAGAGCGACATACTACCGTCACGGTAATGATTATGGTTCAAAAATTTTCTTTTCCCCCCCCCGCCATTTCTGGCGAGTACCCCAGTTATTTTTAACAAGCTTGATGGGGATAGCATATGCTTGTGTTGTGACAAAATCCGATGTCATTAAGTTTTAACGAGTCTGACAAAGGAAGAACTCGGCGTCTTTTCATGTTTAGAGAGTTTGAAAAGACAGCAGAAAAGGAAACTCCAGGGATGTCCTTTTTCATAAAGTTGTGTCTCTCGAGCCCGAAAAAGTATAAAATAATACCCGAAAGAACCGCCCGATCATTACGATCGAGGAGTACTTTTCATAATTAGTGATTTCGACCTGAAAAAGTAAAAAAGCGGTCAAAACCACGTCGTTTCGTAACCATTAACGAGTTCGAAACGACAGAAACCCGGTAATCTTTTTATGTTTTAACGGTCGACAAAAAGAACTTAAAATGACCGCCCCTTATTAACATTTAACGAGTCAAGAGGAGGGACTCGGCAATATTTTCCTCTTTAAATGGTCAGAAAAGAGCTGAAAGCAGACCTCCATTTTTATTTTCTTTAACGAGTCAAAAAGGAAAAATACTCGGCAATCTTTTCATATTTTACGAGTCAGAAAAGAGCGTAAAGGAGACTCGTCCTGAAGGAACGAGTGGTATAAAGGGTAGCGACTGGGTCCGGTAATGGTGGAACTTGCTCGAAACATGTAAAGGTTAAGAGGCTGGCTAATAAAACCACTCATCGCTGCAGTTCCTCAGGCAAGGATAAACAACCAGGTGAAAGTATAAGATCGGCCAAAGAGATGGTGGCGATGGAATGAAACAACCAAGGCTCATCTAGCAGAATTTAGCAGATAAAAGGCAATCACGGGATGTAAATCAGGTATGGGTTCATTTTTACACAAGCTTGAACCATGGAGAACTTTGCTTGTTAAAATTTTTTTTTTGCATGCCCCCAGCATGATAATATGCCCTCAGCATGATAACGAAAAATCGAGGTACATGCCCCCCAAGCTTCATGGCATTCACGGAGTGGATGGAATGAAGGTTTACTTGGAAAGACTCGATTTTGAAGGAGGATGCATGCCCCCCCCGGGCCTCAGTCACGCGCCCGGGTCAGCTGCCGTCATCAGAATGACGGAGTGGATGTTGGGGCATTTCCTATAGAAATAAGACCATTTAGGAATGGTAGATGACTATATGTGAAGTGTGAACCGGGGAATGAAAGTTGGTCTACGACTTTGATCGTCCTTCCTTCATGTGGAAAACACATCACTCTAAAGAGTGAGGACACAATTACACGTATGCGATAAATATAGTCTCGTCCAAGGAGTAAATTGTAATCTAACGGACCTTGGACTACCATGACACCCATTTGAACAGTCTTCCCTTCTAATGTGATAGGTACATTGGGAAGAATTCCTAAAGGACAGTTGTTTCTCGATGGAAACCTGTAAGGTTTCTTATCTCAGGCAGAAGCAGTGGGGAACCAAGTGCTTCCCAAGCTGTTGAAGAAAGGATATTCACAGGAGATCCTTCATCAATAATTGTACCGGCCATACCCATACGGTAGACTTGGACTATAATTCGAAATGGTATGGAGGCGGGTAACCGAGGATTGACTAGTTGATCCCAATTGAAGGAAACAACTAGGTTGCTTGGAGGTGGGACTGGATAGACAACCAGATATGATTCTGATGGAATTTCTTCCTGGTGCGAAGGAATGAGAGGGATGCTCACTGGATCATTAGAGTCTATGTTGATAAATAGAATTTGGACGGTGGGATCTTATTCTTTGCAGTGATAACATCATCTGAGGAGGGAACTTCTGAAGGCAAAACTGGGTCACTTGTAAGCTGGACCTTTTGACTTTTGTCTGGTTTGGATTCAGATTCTGAAGGAAAAATCGGGTCACTTGTAAGCTGGACCTTTTGACTTTTGTCTGGTTTGGATTCAGATGTGAGATCATCTAAGGATGGAACTTCTGGAGGCAAAACCGGGTCACTTGTAAGCTGGACCTTGTGAAAGACCGGGTCAACTGTAATCTGGAACTTTGGACTTTCATTTGGTTTGGACTCAAGTGGTTCATCCTTGATGATAGAGTGGTGCGTAGATGATGAATGTAAATCAACACTCGTTCCGACCAGGGACTGGTCTGGAACAGGCGGAGCACAGGTAGGTTCAGGAAGAGAGGGCTGGACCAAAGAGGAATCATGTTTGATCACTTGGTTAGTGGAGAGATGATCTGCAGTTGCAAAAAGACGCTGAGATCCAGTGGGTAGCTGGGGTAAGGGAGCTGACAGGCTTTCCAAAAGACGGGAGGCTTCATCCATAAGTGGACAAAGGCGAAGGAGATGATTACCTTCACAAAGTCGACAAGGGAAACGAACCTTCCCTTTTCTCTTACCAACTAGTAAGGTATCGTCGATCTGTGACGACAAGGGGTGAGTCGGGTCACGGGACCATATATCTAGGATCCTGGGAATACCAGGAAAATCAGAAAGAAAATGGTCCTCCTTGCATAATCGACAAGGAGACTTAGCCTTCCGCGGAGGAGCAGAAGGTGGTTCCACTTCAGACATTTTCGTGGTAGATACGACCTTTCCCTTAGGAGACTTCTTCTTTTTGGTCTTCTTCTTCTTCTTCTTAGCCACCTGGTTACTGAAATCCAAGGTGTCACCAGGCGAAGTAGAACATGAAGACGCAGCAATAGGTGAAGAAGGGAAGGGGTCCACCTTAGAATCAACATGGTGTTGTTCGGGTGGAGGTGGTGGTGGCGGAACAGGAGTTATCACACTCGAGACCACCGAGTTTGAAAACAACCATACGGGTAAACTAATGGTCAACCCAGGCAAAGACAATGTTGCGATATACTGAACACCGACATTTCCAATAGAGGGAAATGGACGAGGGTTCCCATCAGGAGGAACACCTTGGCCGGTGGGCGCCGGGAAGGCTGCCATTGAATGAGAAATAATCCTACTCAAACTAACGCAAAATCTAATTGGGTAGATGTTATCATGGCCAATAAATTTTAAGACACTGAACTTAACCTTTTCATTTTTTAAGAGTCGAGAAAAGGATAAAAGATGACTCTAGTCTCCTTCGAATATTTAATGAGCACGAAGTGACAAGACGCTCACAGGCACCTTTTCATTTAAGGAGTCCGAAAAGGATCAAAAGTGACTGCTCTGGAATTCTAGGTAGAGGGTGTGCCAAACTTTTCGCAAAACCACAGAATACGTTTTAGGGTACGGGTGGTCGATCTTCGTGAATGCTATGTTCACTGCATTGCGAATCGTAGGGCGGCTGACACGGCTTCCTATGGATAAAGGCTTTATTCCTATAGGGGTCTCCCAATATATACGTGACGGTACGTGGGAGCACAGTCCGTATTGGCACCTATCGTTTCACCCAACCACTCGACGATAAACTACCAGGTTTAAAGACGCCGGAACACGTCTCTAACCTAGACCTCTAGAGTATTTGTGTTATGTTCCAATGCGTTGTTATGTTCATTGAGTTTATTTTAAAGTTTATCTTCGATTATGTTTCAGTTTTTTGGTCCTACCGTATGTGATATCTCAAAAACTTCTTAAATGGAAAATATATGCCAAAATTATATCATTTGATTCGATGAATTGTATCTATAGGAGGGTTGAGATCTTTACACAAACGAAATGATCACTCAACAAACAGCAAAGATCCTAATGCAGCTAATAACAAGAAATTAAATTTTTTCTTTTTCTTTTTAATAGCAACAAATAACAACAAATGCTAACTAATAGAATACAAAAGATATTTTGTTTTTCTTTCCTTTAAGATGGCATGATGCATTTAAACAAATCTTAAGAGATATGCACAATCCAAGTTCACTCAATGAAATAGAACTAATTCTGAAACACCAAAATGAACTATGCAAGCAAGGAAAAACACAAAGACTTTCAATGAACCATGTAATCTAAGTTCGAATGAAGTCAAGTAAAATCCAAAGAGGCTAGAAGTGAATCACTCAGAGTATAGAAGATCAAGCATTTACAAATCACTGGATAGGTGCAGAACACAACCAACAAGTTGATTGGATAATCAAGAGATCAAAACTTCCCATAGAAGGCTACACATGCAAAGTCACTAGAAATAAGAAAACAACTGAAGGATAAAGGCTAAGACCAGTCAAACAGAGGTTCAACACACTTCCAGAGGCTGTAAGAGATATAAAAGAGGCTGAAAGAGCTTTCCACCCACACAGAGGAAAAATTTACAGGGCTGGCGTGACTGTCAGCCTGCAACTTGCGCTACCACAGGATTGGCGCGAGTTGCTTTTGAGCAACATGCGCCAACTGGCGCGACTGTCAGAGTAATAACCATGCCAATTAAGCTTGTCGGCTAGAAAAATAAGTGATACAACCTCAGGTTGGGTTGACAGTGCCCAGATGGGTCAAACAGTAAAGAATAAACTCAAAACTAACCCAGGAAGCTCATTCACTCAAGCAAGCAGAAGAAAATGAACATGCAAGACGAACTCCAAATAGCTGATCCCCAGCGGAGTCACCAAATTGTTGGGTAGGTAAATCCCCTCTGCGGACAGAGGCGATCCCACTAGCCTAAAACAGAACTAGCCACAATCAAACCACGCTGCTACGCAAGTTCCTAGTTATGCATCAAAGGTGAATTAAGAAGACCAACCTGGAATCCAATGCTATGGTTGAAGCAGAGTTGATATTCCTGCTCCCTCGCTCCAGCAGATCATAAACGGACACCTGCACATGCAAAGGAAGAGACAGATACCAACATAAAATCTACCAAGGCACAACTATATTTCAGTCAGAAAGGAAATAAATCAACACATCACCATAATAGACAATGAGATTGGAACTATAATAGCAGTCGCTCATTAATTAATAATAAACAGGAAAAGTTACAACCAAGGTTCTGACGTTGAACCTCTCCTGGCTGGGCAAGCAACTATATGTGTCTTGCAATGTATCTCCTCTCCGGCAGCATAACCTCTCTAGCACTCATTATCACTCATGATAATCACAACTAGCATTCCTCCAAGAACTCAAGAACTCAACATCTAGCACTCCATGACTAATGACTAGCTTGTCAAATGCATAAGGACAAGCTTATATAGATGAAGAAGGGAGGAGGATACGATGAACTAGGACACCTATTGTGGATTAACATTATCCCCAAAAGCCATAAAAGATGGAGATAGGATAGAACTTGACATAAGACTGATTTTTTATCCTCAAAAAAGCTCCATGTAATGAAGGAAACAACAGTCGGGCGTGCATTAAGGAAAAAAGCATGACCAAACTTGGTTGGCGCGACTGTTTCTCTAAGACAGAGTGCCAATGGTCACGCCCTCTTTTGAGGATCTCCATGATTGGCGCAAGTAAGATACTGTGGACCTGCGCCAATGGAAAAAGAGCATTTTTCAGGGATAATCTGTAGAAGGTGTCTTCAGGGAATATAAAGTACATACTCAGGGGAACATAATGCAAGTGTTTTTAGACTTTGTCACTTCTTATAACTCTCGGGATGAGTCCTCCAAAGTATGACAAGAGGAGTAACAGGGATGGTGACAAATTACTGTGTAACAGTTCCTTTTGGCCTTTTTCAGATTCTATAACGGAAAAAGTCCATCCGAGCATTTGTCACTTCGGGCTCGTTAAAACATCGAAGGTGACTAGAGTCATCTTTTGCTTTTTCTCGACTCTTTAAAACTGAAAAAGCAAGTTGTGTCTAAAGCGTCGTTAAAATTTATTTTAAACGGAACAATCACCCCTTTTTCCTGCGTTGATCTTTAGGTTGAGAAAATGGAGCCCACCAACCAAGGAATTCCCCTTGGTGGAAATCCTAGTCCCTTCTCCTCTTGGGGAGATGTTGGTGCACCCCATATGACCACATTGTCGCTTCCAGGACTGACAATTGGCTTGCCGATCTGGCTCTTCTCAACCAATGTCGTTCAGAACACCACTATTCCTGAACAGTCGAATCAATAGTTAGACCAGTCTAGAGTTGCCCACCAGCCTTCTACTTCCTCTAATTCTTCCTCTCCTCCTTCCTCTTCGCTTGACGGAACTGGTAAAACAAAAAACCAAGTTCCTAAGGAGAAGAAGGAAAAGAAGAAGAAAGAGAAGAAGAAGAAGGAGCCAAAAGCGACTGGGGGCAAACAAGTGTCGTCTAACAAAAATCCACACATAGCACTGACTAGGCCTAAATCGCCATGTGTCATATGCAAGGAAGACCACTTCCACAGAGATTGTCCCTGCATCCCTCGGATACTAAGGAACTGGTCTCCCCGTTTGCACAATCCGGTGGCATCAACCTCTGATAGCCATGTTGAATGCATACTGTCAACGCGAAAGTGAAGTCCTTGGACAAAAAGGGAGAGCTAGATCCCCCTGTAGACTGTGCGAAGGCAATCATGCCATCCACCCTTGTCCCTTCTTAGACAAAGCGAAAAGAGTTTTGGATGATCGTCTGGTTTCACGGTTACGACTTCCTCCTGGATATAAAAAACTCTTGCCGAGTCCTTCATTAGTTGAAAATCTAGCTGGCCCGCTCAAGTGGTCAGCTGAAGCGCCGATCATTGAAGATGAACCAGCTGAATCCATACCCCGACGAAAGTCAAAAGGTCGAGGTGGCAGTTGACCCGGTCTTGCCTTCATAGGTTTTGTCTTCGAATGATACAGTCACTGAAGAGGATAAAGATGACACCATCCAAATTATCTTCATCAACACAGACTTAGACGAACACGGGGGCAATCCCCCCATTCCTTTATCACAGGAAGGAAGTTCGTCAGAGCGATACCCAGCCGTTTACTCGGTCCCACCACCAAGCAACCTAGTTGTCTCCTTCGACTGGAACCAACTAGGCAGACCCCGTTTGCCAGCAAGCATACCATTCAGAATTATCGTCCAAATATACAGAATGGTCATGGCTGGCACCATCATTGATGAGGGAGCATCTGTGAGTATCCTTTCCTCTATTGCTTGGAAAGCGCTTGGTTCGCGAGCGCGTTTGCCTGAAATGAGAAATCTGACAGGCTTTGATAAAGGAACCAGTCGACCTTTAGGGATCCTCCCCAATGTGCCCATGACATTGAAAGGGAAGACCGTGCAAATGAACGTGATGGTCATTCAAGGACCCTTGGATTATAACCTACTCCTTGGACGAGACTATATATATTGCATGGGAGCCATCGTCTCCTCACTCTTTAGAGTAATGTGTTTTCCGCATGAAGGAAGAGTGGTCAAGCTCGTGGACCAGCTTTCATTTCTTGGATCATGCATCGCAAATAGTCATATACCTTCCCTAAATGGTCTCTTCACGCAAGAAATGTCTCAACCCATGGTCCGTCCTCCCGATGAGCGCGAGTAATTCGGAAGGATATGACTGGAACCCAAGGGGCATGCGTCCTGGTCTGCTTCGGCAGGAAAACTTTGGGTATAAGGTAGGTTTTCACGGGAGAATATGACTAGTCCGTACCCCGTCCGTGATTGGAAGAGGGGTTGTTCTAGAATAAGATTCTTTTGTCAAAGTTATGTGTTTGACAGAACAGAGTCACTCACCTTTGTTCATCTCGGTGGACATTGCCGAAGAAATTTTTTGTTCGCTACACGAATGAGACAAATCTTTGGTAACCTGAAAGAGGTAGGCCTCTCTCGGTAAAACAAATGTTTTGGCGGAAGTGAAGTAGGGGTAACCTTTAAATCGTACTTTATACCTGGGGGCATGCAAACCTTTTGGAGTGCAAGCAAGGGGCGGCTATTTATTTTTAAAATTTTTAGGTCCTCCCTTTAAACCTGTAGGTCTAACCCTTTAAACTTGTAGGATTAATCATTTCTGAACTTGCATAACGAAAGGATGCGGGGCATAGCTTTGTAAGGCGCAAGCCCCATAAAAAATGGCATCTTACATGAGACATTCTTATCATATGACTGGATTATCGAGCAGTTTTAGCACATAGTTTATGCTCGTTAAAAAATAAACATAAGACCGAGCAGTGTCTTTCCGCATTTAAGCTCATTAAAAAATGAACTACCCTCCGGTAAATAACCACCGTGAATGTAACATTATCAGCCATTAAAGCCTTGGTCTTGTTTGCACCGTCACCTCCACTTTTCCATTGGCCGATCATTCACCTCCATATGATTGTTTACCCATTTTGAGGAACAGCTGCGAAGAGTGATTTCACTAGCCATCCTTGTGACACTGCCGTGCTTGGAAAATTCCAACCCTTACCTGGAATCAACTGCTAACCCGTTTTATCACTCATTCCTCAAAAGACGAGTCTTCTTTAAGCTTTTTTCATTTGACTCGTAAAATATGAAAAGATTGTCGAGTTTTGGCCTTCCAGCTCATTAAAGCGACCAGAAGAGCTATCCCTCCTCTAGATTTTAATATTTTTGGACCTGAGGGATTATTGCACAAAAAGATCGAGTGCTTGTTTTGTTCGGCTCGTTAAAACTATCGAAAATTCATCCCTTCTGTATTGTTTTATACTTTTTCGGACTTAAGGGATTAGATGACGAAAAAGGACCTTTGGAGTTATCTTTACGTGCCTTTTTAGACTCTCTAAAAATGAAAAGGGACCAAGTTATCTTTGTCGTTAAACTCGTTAAAAAACATTAATAGCGACAAACTTGTCTTTAGACGAGAACGAGTTTCACTATCGCTAGGCTCGTTAAAACATAGCGATGGGTTTGCCCGAAGGGAAAATTATAGAACAAGCATATGTTATCCTCCTCAAGCTTGACAAAAATAAAGAGGTACTAGTCAGCAATGACTGGGGAAAAATTGGGAAGAAACTCAAAGAACTTTATTGGTAGCAAGTCGCTCTTGAACATGACACTTCCACTCCGTGCCAGAGTCGGGTTAGGTTGTTTCATTCACCGGTCACATCACCATGGTCTCGCCATACCATCCACCTTTGGGGTAAATGCTACCAATCCATCACACCAGTGTCGCTGATATGTTCAAGAGAAGTCATCCGGAGAAGTCAACTGTGTCCCATCCACTACCATACATTATCCTTCATTATTTCATGACCACCACCCTGAACCATATATCGTCAGATCGTTTTCACCTCCATTAAAATCATTTGCTCCGTTCCATGTCACTGATGTGGGATACATTAAGGCCCTCCTTTGACGGATCGCTTCTTGTCGACATCAGCTCATTATCCAAGAAGTTGATCTAGGAACACCCCCTTCAGTACTTTGAAGCTTGCATGCCTCAATGGCAAGTTTCTCACTTCCGGCGACAGGTATACATCAATGACCTTCGACCGAAAGATTTTGCGTGGTGTTTGACGCCAAGTCCTTTATTCACACCACGTGAATTGTACTGCAGTACCTTGAGGGTCATTATCACTATTGGTGATTCCTCTCGCGCTTGTTAATGGTTTACCTCATTGACTGGTAATCAAGCGATGTCTTTCCATGTTCGACTTCAGAACATCTCTCACATGGATCGACTTGTACTTAGAGTGAATATCGAACGAGTTTGAAGACCTCAGATCTAGTTTCATCCATCCGGGTTGCGATATATATTCAGAAAAAATAAAGACATTAACATGTACAGCATTGCAGCACAGGCAATCATCCTACCAAAGGATGATGATTTCAGCAGGATCATCAGTCTATCATCAGACAATTGTCTGTGCTATGTACATAAAAATGAATTTATAAAGCTGAGCATGGGAATGCCCGCCTCAGCTAGATCATGAAAACAGTATGAAAAATAATGTATTGTATTATATCTTATTACAGGTCTCCTCCCAGCATTGAATGAACTTCGGATCCTCCTAATAAAGCATTTCACCCGATAAACGGCCTCATACTTTAGGGGGCAACTGTTATAGAAATTTTTGTTCCTTACAGCTATAAGCATGAAATGTCCATAACTCAAGGGATCCAAAGTCCCTAAAGATGTTGTTACAGCTCCTAAAGGAACAAGGTCAACCAATGACAGCTTCTCCCAAAAGTTCTCCACCAAAAACCACTCAGAAATAGTCAATTCAGGATCAATTCAGAGGCTCCACTAGCTGCCTGCGTTGAAATGCAGAGACTACACTAGCTAGGTGTACTGCAACGCAGGTGGAAGCACTACCAGGGTGCGCTGAGTGGGAAATGACAAATGGCAAGCTCATTCAACGAGGTGGAAAGACCCTGAAAGCTTCCAGGATCTTCTCCAATGACACTTGCCTCAATGAATTCGACTAGTGATGAGTAAGAGGCTCTCAACCTCCAAGTGGAAGCAAGAACTGACAGAGAGAAGCCACAAGCCAAAACATAAGCTGACTCATTCTCTCTGTTTACATCTATATATGCATCTCTCACCCAGAGATTCAGGAGGCTAGAATTTTGTACTTTTCAGAGAATTGTTGTTGGTTTGAGATTGAGACTAGTACATTGGGTGATTTATGCTTTGTTGGAGGAGAGGAAGGGATTCCTTTGCTGGGAGGTAGATGTTGGATCGGAACTCACTTGGTTGTATCTCCTCTTGGATTTTCTTATTCTATCAATAAACTACTTGAGTTTCTCCTACATGCTGTGTACCAATGATGTTTTGTTATGCTTACATGTTTAGCTTAATCTGATCTTGAGCTTTTTATGAATGTATATCTGTATCTTCGTGTAGTTTCTCTCTCTTGTGATCTTGCAGGAATTCGGTGAAGCTGGGCCGGTGAAGGAGCAAGGAGCTGAGAGCCACTGAAGAGAGGAGTGATTGGATCGAAAAACTAGCGGAAGACACGGGTTAGTTACATCCTTCTTCCTCATTTACATTCCATAAAGAAGAATACTCAATTAGTTTACCTTGTTTGTTGCTAAGGCACTATCACACCTTAGAGTGGGATAGGGGCATTCCGAATTGGATACTTTTCCCAACAACAATCACGTGATGAACCTGAAAGGAAAATTTCTTAAGCAAGATCAAGTATAAAATAAATTTAATGAATCTAAAAACGCTTTGGAACCTAACGCACAACGTTTAGAAGTCTAGGCTAGAGACATATTCCGGCGTCGTAAAGCCTGGTAACTGTTGTTTTCACTGTTGGTTGGGTGATTCCTCCACTTTGAGACAATAAGTGCCAGTACAGACTTGTGCTCCCACATACCGTCGAGTACATATTGGGAGACCCCAATACGCTATATCCTTTATCCATAGGAAAATCGTTCACATGAACGTAATGATAGTCCAAGGACCCCTGGATTATAATCTACTTCTTGGACACGACTATATTTATTGCATGGGAGCCATTGTCTCCTCACTCTTTAGAGTAATGTGTTTTCTGCATGAAGGAAGAGTGGTCAAGCTCGTAGACCAGCTTTCATTCCCCGGTTCACACATAGAAAATAGCCATATACCATCCCTGAATGGTCTTTTCACGCAAGGACTGTCTCATCAATCCCTAGTCCATCTACCTAATGAGCGTGAGTGATTTGGAGGACATGACTGAAACCCAGGGGGCATGCACCCTGGCCTGTTTCGACAGGAAAACCTTGGGTATAGAGTAGGTTTCCGCGGAGGATATATGACTAGTTTTACACACCTGTCCATTTAGGAAAATGGGATTAGACTGGAATAAGATTCCCTTGTCAAAGTTATGTGAGTGGAGGTGTCTGCGCCACTCACCTTTGTCTATTTAGTTAGACATCGTCGAGGAAGTGTTTTATCTGCAATACATATAGAGCAATATTTGGTAGCCTGGAAATTTTTCGCTATACCTGGGGGCATGAAAACCTTTTGGCATGCAAGCGAAGAGCGACCATTTATTTTTTAAATTTGTAGGTCCTCTAGCCCTTTAAACTCATAGGATTGGTTGCTTCCTAACTTGCATAAAGAAAGGATGCGGGGCAAAGCTTTGAAAATATGCCATTTTAAATGAGACATCCCTATTATATGACTGGATCGAGTAGTTTTAATGCGGAATTCAAGCTCGTTAAAAAATAAACATAATAAATGAGCAAATGTTCCCCCAGAGTTTAAGATCATTAAAAAATGAACCAATTTCTAGTAAATAACCATCGTGAATGCATTATCATCAACCTTTTAAGCCTTGGTCATGTTCTCACCATCACCTCCACTCTATATTGGCTGATCATTCACCTCCATTTGATTGTTTACCATTTTTGAGGAACAGCTGCAAAGAGTGATCATGTTAGCCATCCTTGTGACACTGCCATGATTGGAAAATGTCAAACCTTACCTGGAATTAGCTGCTACCTGAATTTATCACTCGTTCCTAGAAAAATGAGTCTCCTTTAAGTTATTTTCATCTGACTCGTTAAATATGAAAAGATTGTCGAGAAATTGGCCTCTCCATCTCGTTCAAGTAACCGGAAGTGCTATCCCTCCTTTAAATTTTAATCTTTTTGGACCTGAGGGATTATACACAAAAAGATCAAGCGCTTGTTTTGTTCGGCTCGTTAAAATTACCAAAAATCCATCGCTTTTGTATTATTTTATACTTTTTCAGACTTAGGGGATTATATGACGAAAAAGGATTATTGGAGTTTTCTTTACATCCCTTCTTTTAGACTCTCTAAAATTGAAAAGGACAGAGTTATCTTTGTCGTTAAACTCGTTAAAACTGAATAGCGACAAACTTGTTCATACGGAAAAGAACGAGTTTCACTATTGCTAGGCTCGTTAAAACATAGCGATGAGTTTGCCCGAAAGGGAAAATTATAGAACAAGCATATGTTATCCTCCTCAAGCTTGACAAAAATAAAGAGGTACTGGTCAGCAATGACTGGGGAAAATTTGGGAAGAAAACTTGAAGAAACTTTATTGGTAGCAAGTCGCTCTTGAACATGACACTTTCACTCCGCATCCAAGTCAGGTTGGGTTGTTCCGTTCACTGGTCATATCACCATTGGTCCATCACACCATCCATATTTGGGGTTAACGCTACCAATACATCATGTCAGTGTCGCTGGTATGTTCAAGAGAAGTTGCTCAGAGAATTCACCTGTGTCTCATCCACTGCAATACATTCACGCTCCATTCTTTCATGACCGCCACCCTGAAACTTGTGTCATCAGATTGTTTTCACCTCCATTAAAATCATTTGCTCCATTCTGTGTCATTGATGTGGGATTCACTAAGGCCCTCCTATGATGGATCACTTCTTGTTGACATTAGCTCATTATCCGGGAAATCGATCTAGGAACAATCCTTTCAGTACTTTGAAGCTCGCATGCCTCAATGGCAAGTTTCTCACTTTCGGTGACAAGTTTACATCAATGGCCTTCGACTGAAAGATTTTGCGTGGTGTTCGACGCCAAGTCCCTTTTTCACACCACGTGAATTGTATTGTCGTACATTGAGGGTCATCATCATTACCAGTGATTCCTCTCGCGCCTGTTAACATCTTACATCACTGGCTGGTAATCAGACGATATCTTTCCATGTTCGACTCCAGAACATTTTTCACATGGATCGACTTGTACTTTGAGTGAAGATCGAATAAGATTGAAGACCCCGGATCTAGTTTCATCCATTCGGGCTGCGATATATATTCAGGAAAATAAAGACATAAAATGTACATCATTGCTGCACAGAAAATCATCCAAACTAAGGGAAGATGGCTCTACCAGAATCATCAGTCTGCACACAGATGATTGCTTGTCCTATGTACATGGAAACAAATTTATAAAGTAGAGCATGGGAATGCCCGCCTCAACTAGATCATGAAAATATTATGAAGATAATGTATTGTATTGTATCTTATTATAGGTCGCCTTCCAGCTCGGAAAAACTTCGGATCCTCATGATAAAGCATTTCACCCAACATCAAAAGATTAACGACCTCATGCTTTAGGGGGCAACTGTTATAGACATTTTTGGGCACTATAACCCCAATCATAAATTTCCATAAACCAAGGGCTCCTAAGTCCTTAAAAGTGTTGTACCAACCCCTAAAAGAAAAAGGTCAACTGATTACATCATCTCCCAGAAGTTCTCCATGAAAATCTACTCAGAACTGGTCCAAATTGGACCATCTCACCTGCTCCATGGTCAAAGTGCACTGCATCCCACCTAAATGCACATGGGAAGTGCGATGCATACTAAAAATCCCTTATATGGGGTGCGATGGGCGAGAGTGGACAAATGGCAGGGTCAATCTGCAAGGCGGAGGATCATGGAATCTTCCAGAAACTTCAACTATGACACTTGCCTCTCTGCATTCGCCCAGGGATGAGTAAGAGATCATCAATCTCCAAGTGGAATCAAGAACTATCAGAGAGAGGACACTAGTCAAATCTCAAAAGCTGACTCACCCCCCTTGCAAACATCTATATATGGATCCGTCATCCCAGAGATCCAGAGGCTGGAATTTTGTATCTTGTAAGGAAGTGTCGTTGGTTTCTTGTTGTAACATCATAGTGTTGGGTGATCTAAGCTTTTCATGAGGTGAAGAAGGGCTTCTTGCTGAGAGGATGACGCTGGGTCAGAACAAATGGTTGTAATCCTCTTTTCTTTACTTGATTATCAATAAAGCTATTCAATTTTTCCTCCACATTCTTGTATGTTTGATGATATATGCTTTTGTGTGGTCAATACATATCTGGTCCTATATTGTTTGTGATAGTAGATCTTTGTTCTTGGATAGTGTTATGATGCTTTGATTCCACAGGTGCTCTTTGAAGCTGGGTAGACAAGGAAGCGAGTGGCAGAGATCTATCAGAAGAGAGAGGAACCAAGCAAGGAACCAAGCGCAAGACAGAGGTTGGTCTCCTTCTTTCCCCTCTTATCTACTTCTCATAAAGGAAAACGAAAGTAGTTTTAGTTTGTTGGTTTCTAAGGTAGCTACCAGCCTTAGTGGGACTAGCAGCTCTACATAGACACTAGATTTCCTGATAACAAGAGGAGGAAACTAGCTATCCTCGGGCAATTCACCTGTAACCAATAGGATGGATAAGAGCAACCACACGTAGTGGAAGGTCTCACCCTATTCTTGGGCCTTCCTACAGTTTGTGAGCAATTCGACGTGGAGTAATTGCACCCAATTGAATTGTACCCCTTCTGCGCATTACTCAGCTACTGCGATGACCATTGTTGGTACCTCACTTCCTCGACATTTTCACATCACCTTTCCTACCAGCAACTAGGTAGCAATGTGGACCCCTTTGTCCTAAATACTAGTAATAACATATCCTCTCTGCTTTTTCTCCAACTTATATTTCTTTTACATGGCTTCTGCAATCGTCAAGTCACCACTCATGCCAACTATTTCCACGGGGTCCCTTCCTTCACAAGAAAGCCGAGAGATCCTATGAATGAGCTCCACTGTGATGGGCATGGGTTTTTCTAGCCATAAGTACCCATCGTGCACTAGGCACAACAGTTTCCTGATGACAAATATCGTGATTGGGGCATGATGAAAAGGTGGAATTGACAGGAGGTGGAGTAGCCCGGCCTCCTCCACCCCGCGTAGCCATTTCTATAGGTGTAGTGTTGTAAAGGTCCCCTCCTTGCTTGTTCCATCAATTCACTCGTTTCCAAATGGGGAAACTTCTCATTATCTACAAGGTCCCAGTCTTCAAATTTCATAGTGGGAATGCGGCCAATCATCGTTCCTTCAAATAGAACCCCTTTGGGGAGGGACGGGGTTATAAGTGCGCTTTTAATGGCATCCAAATCTTTAGGTACCTTGACCCTCCCTTTCTGTGGAGGGACATACTTAGGCCATTTTGCTGGAGCCTGTACTAGCTGGATATCTTCTTCCATCTCTTCCTCTGGTTCCATCTCTTCGACAAAGGTCGGAGGATCCTCTTCCTCATCATCGCTCTCAATAGTAACCGTTTTTCCCTTTTCTTCCATCGACAGTTTTCCAAATTGCGGATTTCGCGGAGACATCCAGACCGGTCCTGCTACCTATGGGTCCTTCTTGGTCCATAGCGTCTAGGGTGATTTAGGGATCTCGAATGTACCCCATACCTGCAGTGTAGGGTTCTGCGTAACGTCCTTGGTTATGGATATCATCCTAGTTAGGGACTCCTACATATCCTTCGGAAATGCTTGAAACCACGAACTTGCTCTCAAGGTTGCCTCATTCATCATGCTCCTGTCTGCTTGAAAACGAAACGACTTAATATGAAAAGTGCCAAGGGTTGTTCGGTGGAGAGTTGCTTGCAATATATAAGCCCATTGAAGTTCCAGCTGGACTGTTTCCCCATATTCATTAATGCTAGAAGGTTGGCAGATCATTTCAAATCTAATTCTGACTTTATGTCTAAAATGCCCACTGCCCACTCCTTTTTTCCTTAACTCAGAAGTCTTATCATGAATACTAACACCAACGGTCACTTCCTTGTTTATTCGTGCAGTGGCGTAGCCCCTTCTGCGTGACTGTGACCCTTGTGATCTACTGGCCCTGCGCGGCCCCCTCTCGGCTCGCAGCTCCTTAACGGACTGTTTAATAGTCCTACACTCTCTTTCAACTATCTGGAGTGATGAGACTGTCTCCCCTTTGGCTAGTCAGGTGGTCGCACCCCCTTGGTGCACCCCTAGCGTGTCTTGGTGATCAACTCATGACATGGTTCCAATTGGTGCTGCTATGTGCACTGCTAGCTACGGTGCATTCTCCTGATTCCCCTAGTGACTGAGGCGCAGTCCCACCCACGACATTTGATCATAGTCCTTCAATTCGTTCTTAGGGTTTCGCTTGTCCGGCTACATCTGTCCCGGTTTTTTATTTAGGAAGGCCTCCCTTAGCTCCTTTTCCAGTTGTTTAATTTCTGCGTCCATCATCATATTCTTTGTGTAAAGTAGTACCTTGTTTCTTTCTAGCTTGTGAAGTTGTGCATTTCCTTGCTGAATATCTTTCTAAATCCCTTAATACTCCTCGTCACCTGGTCTTATGAGTTCTTCATTCCAGCCTTCGTGCACTGTTCCCTTCACCGACATTGCAACATCCATAGTCTTCTACAGAATTTCTTCAAGGACCTCAGTTCTTATACCGTTCTGTAGCGTTGGACTCGACTTCACAGCCCAGTTCTTGCATAGAATCGTATGTGCTCCTCTGACCCATGAGGTGTGCTAGTTGGTGAACTATCTCTCCCTCACACTTGGCAACGTGATCCTGCTCTACCTCCAACACATCCTATTTGAGCCTGCTCCTGTGATACTGCAGCGCACCAGAACAATCTGTGTTATATACGTCGGGGTTAATTGCAAGCTATTCAACCTTTTCCCATCAATCCACCTTAGTTGGGGTCTGCCCCATTATAAGCGCATCCATCTTCCATATTTGTGCCTAGGGTTGATATTCTTCTAATGTGTATGCCCCCTCGTGCGGGTATCCTGTGAAACACTCCTTCGAGCGAGCCGCTCTATTTGCGTTCGGATATGGTACTTTCTTCCGCGTCTAAGGGTCCATCCCTTCCTAGTACCCCATCATTTGTTAGTATTGACTGTCCTTCAGTCGTTACACACTATAAGGATCGAACCATCATGTTACGATTCAGCGTTGTGACTTCGTGCAACCGGTTCTGCCAGCATTATATTTCTTCATCTAAGTCTGTTGTCAGGTTCACCCGATCTTGGTCTTGCACCATTATCTGGTAAATGTGATCCAATTCATCGTCATTGTCCTCATCGCGGATAGGTTCGGTGTAGCGCGCACCTTCGACCGGATCTAGCGGAACTACTACGCGAAGGGATTTCTTCTCTAATATCATCTTCCTCTTCTTCAGATTGATGATTCCATTCATATCCGTTGCCCAGTCGATTCCTAACAGTGCGGGATAAGGGTTCTTGTCATCCACAATCTCTATTACCTCAAAGTCCATCTGCGTGCTCACACCCTTGATATCTACAATTACCCCTTGCAATCTTCCCATGGGAAATTTTTTTTATTGGTTCGCCATGCGTAATTGAATAGGAGACCACTGTAACGTGGGCCTACCCATGCATTCCCATGTCTGTTTTGGTAATTCATTCGCGTCTGACCCCACGTCTAGAATTACTTGATCCATTTCATATTCACTGATCTACCTGTCAATCTTGTTACACAGTAATTTATCACTGCCTTCACCCCAGTCCTTCTACTATGTCATGTGTCCCGGTGAAACATGCTCATATTGAAAAAATACTCTCTTATGTTGCCAATTGACCCACTTTTCCTACGTTTTCTGCCTCACCGCTAGAATAGACTTAATATATGTGATTAATAGTGGTTGTAAACAGTCTAGCCACGCTCCCAACGTGCAAGTACATATGTTTCTCGTGACGGTCGGATTTCATGTTCTGGTGCGAGGCTGTGTGCTATATTTAGTGACGGTCTGATTAGCTACTAACAATGTCAGCGCTAAAGCTTAGTTACAAACTCATGATGATCCAGATTGGGTGAATTCGTTCCAACAGTAAGCCTTCTGGATGTCTCCAGACCTGGTTGTTAGCATAGTTTGTGTCGCCCTTCTGTTGTGGGGAAAAGTATCCGATGCGGATGACACTAACCCTTTCTAAAGGTGACAGTCTTTAGCAACAACTGAATGATAAAGTTTTCATGTTCCGCTTTATGAAAGCACAGAGAGAATGGAAAGAGGGTCAACCAACCTGGTGTCTTGCGCTTAGTCGATCCTTATCCTTCTCGCTTTGTATCCGGTTCCCAGCTCTTTGCTCTCCAAGCCGATCCAGCTACACACAGAATCTGCACAACAAAAGGGAGCAAACTACGAGATACAAGCAATCATAATTGAAGCATGGATTAGGTTGCATCAAATATACATGTAAACACAAAAGCATCTATGTCAAACAAGCATATAGAAGAACATGCAAACTTTATTGATAGAAAGTAACAGGGTTCCAGAGGAAGTTACAACCAATGATGTTGGCTCCAATCCAGCAGCACCTCCTCGGCAGCAAGAACTCTCTTCTTCACCTCTAGTAAAACAATCACCCAATAATCCTGGCAGTATACCAACAGCACCTCCTTGCTTATACAAAATTCCAGCCTCTCTAGACCTCATAGAAGAGCTCTATATATAGGAGGGAAGAGGAAAGGATGAGTCAGCTGGAGGCTGGCATATAGCTGACTAGTGTCCTCTCCATCTTCAGTTAATCTTCAGTTCCTGTGTCCACTTGGAGATCCTTGCTTACACATGGTGATCAAGTACCTCTTACTCATCACAGGGCGAATCTCATGAACCAAGTGTCATTTTGGAAGCTTCCTGGGAAATTGACACCTTGCAGGATGACTGTGCCACTTGGCCAATCTCGCCCAGCGCAGGTAGCCTTCATTGTTTTTGACTTCCAGCGCAGGTACAGAGTGGGACAGTTGCAATACAGCGCAGAAGCTCAGTTAAGCAGCTGACATGATCCAAAATAAGCCTGTTCTGAAGTGTTTTCAGGTGGAGAACTGATTGGAAGTGCTGTTGATTGATGACCTTGTTCTTTTAGGGGTAAGAACAACATGTTTAGGGACTGAGGATCCCTGTAATTATCGACATTCCCTGCTCCTTGACGCGACGCACAAAAATGTCTATAACAGTTGCCCCCTAAAGTATGAGACCGTTAATCGGGTGAAATGCTTTAGCTAGAGGGTCCGAAGTTCATTCCAGTGCTGAGGAGAGTGCCCTGTAATACAATACAATACAATACATTATCTTTCATTCATCATTATTCTCATGATCTAGCTGAGGCGGGCATTCCCATGCTCAGCTTTCTATAAATACATTTTGGTACATATGGCAGACGATCGTCTGAAGACAGACTGATAATCTTCCGCTAAAATTATCATCCTTTGAGGAGGATGATCATCTGCTGAAATGATGTACATGGCAATTGCTTTTATATTTCCTGAATATATATCGCAGCCCGGATGGATGAAACTAGATCTGGGGTCTTCAAACTCGTTCGATCTTCACTCTAAGTACAAGTCGATCCATGTGAGAATTGCGCTGAAGTCGAACATGGAAAGACATCGCTTGATTACTGGTCAATAATGGAAACCGTTAACAAGCGCGAGAGGAATCACCAATAATGACAATGACCCTCAAGGTACTGCAGTACAATTCACGTGGTGTGAATAAAGGACTTGGCGTCGAACGCCACACAAAATCTTCTGGTCGAAGGTCATTGATGTATACCTGTCGCCGGAAGTGAGAAACTTGCCATTGAGGCATGCAAGCTTCAAAGTACTGATGGGGGTGTTCCTAGATCGACTTCTTGGATAATGAGCTGATGTCGACAAGAAGAGATCCGTCAAAGGAGGGCCTTAATGAATCCCACATCAATGACACGGAACGGAGCTAATGATTTAGTGGAGGTGGAAACAAACTGTGACATATGATTCAGGGTGGCGATCATGAAATGGATGAAGGATAATGTATGGTAGTGGATGGGACACGGTTGACACTTTCTGAATGACCCCTCTTGAACATATAACGACACTGATGCGATGGATCGGTAGCATTACCCCAAATGGATGGTGTGGCGAGGACCATGGTGATGAAACCGGTGAATGAGACAACCCAACCCGATGTGATACGGAGGAAAAGTGTCATGTTCAAGAGTGACTTGCTACCTCTAAACTTTGATGTTCTCCCAATTTTTCCCCAGTCATTTCTGACCAGTACCTCTTTATTTTTGTCAAGCTTGAGGAGGATAACATATGCTTGTTCTATAACCTGTCCTTCGGGCAAGCCCATCGCTATGATTTAACGAGCCTAGCGATAGGGAAACTCGTTCTCGTCTAAAGACAAGTTTGTCGCTTTTTAATCATTTTAACGAGTCTAACGACAAGGAAATCTCGGTCCTTTTCATTTTTAGAGAGTCTAAAAAGGTACAGAAATTCAACTCCATAATTCCTTTTTCGTCAGCTAATCCCTTAAGTCCGAAAAAGTATAAAACAATACAGAAGGGATGGCTGTTCGGTACTTTTAACGAGCTGAACCAGGCAAGCGCTCGATCCTTTTGTGCAATAATCCCTCATGTCCAAAAAAGATTAAAATTTAGAGGAGGGATAGCGTTCCGGTCATTTAACGAGCTGGAAGGCCAAAACTCGGCAAACTTTTCATATTTTACGAGTCAGTGAAAAGAGCTGAAAGAAGACTCGTCTTTTGAGGAACGAGTGATAAACAGGGATAGCTATAGATTCCAGGTACAGGTTGGAATTTCCAATCACGGCAGTGTCACAAGGATGGCTAGGTGAAATCACTCTTCGCAGCTGTTTCTCAAAAGAGGTAAACACACAAATGGAAGTGAATGATTGGCCAAATGAACAGTGGAGGTGGTGGATGAAAACACAATCAAGGTTCTTATGGCTAATGAATTTACGATCTCAAAAGGTTATTTACCGGTTCATTTTTTCCATGAGCTTGAACTCTGGGGGAAACATTTGCTCACACTTTTCTATTTTTTAACGAGCATAAATTCAGGCCTAAAACTGCTCGAATTTTGCGTTTATTGTTTAACGAGCATGAACTATATGCTAAAACTGCTCGATATACCAGTCATAAAAAGAACGCCTCCTCTAAGGATCCATTTTTTATAGAGCTTGGGCCTTACCACAGCTATGCTCCAAATTTGGCAAATTTTACTTTTGCCCCACAGGCTTTCTTCATGCAAGGTTGGAAACGGCTAATCCTACGAGTTTAACGGGTTAGACCTACAGGTTTAAAGGGAGGACCTAAAAATTTAAAAAATAAGTAGTCGTCCCTTGCTTGCATTCCAAAAGTTTGCATGCCCCCAGGTATAGGATAGAATTTCGAGGCTGCCCCTCCTCTCCTTTACTTTTGCTTTTCTTTGGGTGTTCACAGTTATTTGTCATCTTGCTAATCTAATGCTAACGATACTTGTCTTCTCGTTATTTTAAGGGGTCTTACGCAGTACTCAGACTTCCTGTCGGCCCACTTTTAACAAACAGCTATCGTGACAATAGAAGAACACTACTCAAAGATAAAACATTGGTATTATTGAGGGAGGCTTGCCTCTTTCTTATTATCCGAAGAGTGGTTCTATTCGCTGCCGCAAATCAATCTCTTTCTTCGGCGGTGTCTATCATTGGGTTGTCCAAAGATGGTTACCCTCTGTTACAACAATACGGTCTCCTTCTTAGTTTACTGCCCCTGCTTATCCTTCAAAACATATGTTTCGATGGGCGAGGCTTGAATTTAAAGATGGTGACTACTTGTTATAATAAGGGAATTCCTACTTGGGCATTGCCCACTTTTTTAGACGAAGGTGGGTGATTCCCCAGCGGAGTCGCCAGTTTGTTGTGGGGAAAAGTATCCGATGCGGATGACACTAACCCTTTCTAAAGGTGACAGTCTTTAGCAACAACTGAATGATAAAGTTTTCATGTTCCGCTTTATGAAAGCACAGAGAGAATGGAAAGAGGGTCAACCAACCTGGTGTCTTGCGCTTAGTCGATCCTTATCCTTCTCGCTTTGTATCCGGTTCCCAGCTCTTTTCTCTCCAAGCCGATCCAGCTACACACAGAATCTGCACAACAAAAGGGAGAAAACTACGAGATACAAGCAATCATAATTGAAGCATGGATTGGGTTGCATCAAATATACATGTAAACACAAAAGCATCTATGTAAAACAAGCATATAGAAGAACATGCAAACTTTATTGATAGAAAGTAACAGGGTTCCAGAGGAAGTTACAACCAATGATGTTGGCTCCAATCCAGCAGCACCTCCTCGGCAGCAAGAACTCTCTTCTTCACCTCTAGTAAAACAATCACCCAATAATCCTGGCAGTATACCAACAGCACCTCCTTGCTTATACAAAATTCCAGCCTCTCTAGACCTCATAGAAGAGCTCTATATATGGGAGGGAAGAGGAAAGGATGAGTCAGCTGGAGGCTGGCATATAGCTGACTAGTGTCCTCTCCATCTTCAGTTAATATTCAGTTCCTGTGTCCACTTGGAGATCCTTGCTTACACATGGTGATCAAGTACCTCTTACTCATCACAGGGCGAATCTCATGAACCAAGTGTCATTTTGGAAGCTTCCTGGGAAATTGACACGTTGCAGGATGACTGTGCCACTTGGCCAATCTCGCCCAGCGCAGGTAGCCTTCATTGTTTTTGACTTCCAGTGCAGGTACAGAGTGGGACAGTTGCAATACAGCGCAGAAGCTCAGTTAAGCAGCTGACATGATCCAAAATAAGCCTGTTCTGAAGTGTTTTCAGGTGGAGAACTGATTGGAAGTGCTGTTGATTGATGACCTTGTTCTTTTAGGGGTAAGAACAACATGTTTAGGGACTGAGGATCCCTGTAATTATCGACATTCCCTGCTCCTTGACGCGAGGCACAAAAATGTCTATAACACCTTCCTTCTCTAGTATGGCAGTTCCATCATTTGTGCTACCTTCCTTGGAGATAAGCTCTCTCTTCCACCTTTCATGGAGACTCCTTCTCCTATTTAAACACTCACCATTGCTATGATTAGGTAATTGGTAATTCTTTGGATTGAGTAGTGTTTTTAGTGCTTTTGAGTTTGATAGATAGCTAGTGTGGGTGTGACAAGTGTGGGATGGTTGATAGCTTGAGGAAGGTTGTGAAGTGCCCTTAACTTTTTGTTAAAACTTATGAGTGAGAGAGAGTCTTTGTATGTTGGGAGATCCATCTTCAAAGAGTGAATGCTTGAGGAACATGCTAGTTGGACCCTCTGAGAAGGATTACAATGTCAAGACAAGGTTGTAAGCTTGCTCTTATTACATTATTAATACAATCAATGATGTTTTCCTATGTCTTGTATGTAATTTACTTGATAGCTCATGAGTTCTTGACTTTTTGAGTAAATAGATCATTGTTAATTTCCTATTATGTGTTTTTTTGTATTTCCTTTACATTGCTCCAGGTTGATCACTCATTCAAGAGAAGGAAGCGAAAGCTGGAGCAGCGCAATGGAACTCCATCGACCACCAGTTAAGGTAGGCCTCCAACTATGATTGTTTAAGGAAATATATTGTTGCTCTGTCCTTGTTGTGACTAGACCCACTCTAGGGCTAAAGGGGTTGCCTCTGTCCGCAGAGGGAACACTTTCCTGCATCACAAGTTGGCGACTCCACTGGGGAGTTTGTCCTATGTTCTTCTCTTGTTTTCACTTGTTTTGATTTTGATTTGGTCTCTCTTGAGTTTTGGGGGTTAACTATTAGTATTTTGGGTCACCTAAATCGATCTGGGGAATCCCTCTGTTGTCTGTAGGATTGACTGGATTTTCTTTGGGAGTTTTTTGTTCACTTTTCACTATTTTTAACATCATCGCAGAAAATATATTAACAGTCGCGCAGATGTTGCGATAAATATTTTATAAAATCCTTTGCGTCACTGAATAACGTCTCACAGTCACGATGACTCTGAAAATCAGTACGTCGCTGGAAAGACATGTACTTCTGTGAGGACATCGCCCTGTTGCTACAGCTAGTTGCTGATCAATGCTAGTTGCTTGTGTTATCCTCGCGACGATTCCTGTAGAATTGATTTTTTCAATTCTGCCTCCTGAGTTCACCAGTCCTATTGATCCCTTGCTTTTTTTGCTTGCTCAGTAGCTTGTTTTTCACTGTTTATGGTTAAGGCACTCTTTCTTTGGCTTTGTTGAATGAATCTTGCATTTTTGCCTGTGTGACCTAGTTCATTCTTTCAAGTTTTTGAATCAATTGGCTTGGTTGCTAGTTTGCCCAAGGTTCGTTTGCAGCTTTCTTGTTGGTCTGATTAAGCCTTCCCCACTGCTTGTTTCTGGTTGATTTTTAGTGACGATTATTGGACCAATATTTGGTATTGATTCGATTTCTTTTCACTACCAAACATAGATCACGATTATTTGGATCAACCAGTTTTTTCACACTTTCTTGTTCGTTTCTTTTTAATTTAAAACATCAAAATCAAAAGACTGCATTCATTTAGTATACGAAAGTGAAAGTGAATTTTCATTTCAAGGTTGCATATTGGAAAGCGAATGATAAAATCTCTCATTAGTAGTATCCATGCACTATAGGAATTGATGTCTGTATGCATTGTGTGATTGCATTTTCTTATCTTGGTTTTCTTGGTTTGGGAATGATCTCTCTACCCTCTTGTAGGTAGGTGTTCATCGAAGTAAAAGGATATTTTGCTCATTCCAGTTGCATCCTAGGATTTGTTATATACATATGGTAAGGCCTTAAAACTAAAACATAATTCAAGATCAACTTTAAAATGAACTAAATAAACCTAACAACGCATTGGAACATAATGCGCACTATTTAGAGGTCTAGGCTAGAGATGTGCTCTGGCGTCGTTAAACCTAGTCACTATTGTTTTCGCTCAAGGTTGGGTGATTCCTCCTTTTGTGACTCAATAGCGGTCTAGTACGGAATTGTGCTCCCATGTACCATCGAGTATATGCTAGGATACCCCACTAGGTTATCATCCTATATCCTTAGGAAGCCGTGTCTGCCGCCTTGCAAACCGTAACGCACCAAACACAACATTCAGGAAGATTGAATGTCGTATGGAAAGTCCTTGGTTTTCATATGACTGTCAAGGTGTATATGCAGTTTTACGGGTTGTTTGGTAAACTTTTTCCTAGTTCTCCAGAGTAGTCACTTTCATTCCTTTTCGAACTCCCTAAAAGAAAAGGTCCATCTAAGCACTTGTCACTTTAGGCTCATTAAATATTCGAAGGCGACTAGAGTCACCTTTTCGTCATTTTCTCGACTCTTTAAAGATGAAAATATCAAGTTCTATTCCTGTGTCTTAAAATTTATTTGGCCATTCTCACATTTACCTTGTTAGATCTTGTTTGCATTTTAGTTTGTGTAGGGTTCTTTCTCGTTAGTTTCCTAGGATTTTGAATTGAATCATCCTGGCAGAATCACTGATCCTGTCTCCCGTTCCAAGTGACCAAGGGTCTCCATCCTCTGTCGCTCCCGATGTACCGGTTGTTAGTGATACTCTTTCTGTTATCCCGAGTGTCCAGCTGCTTAACTCTCACACTCCAGAGGACGAGTCCTACGACATCCGTTGGAACCCCATTTGGGAGCCTTCCGAGGAAGACTTTCCCATTACCCCTTTTAGTGTTTCGGTCCTGATGTCTTCCTTCGACATGGATGAGATGACTCCCGTCTCCGCTGAAGAATCCTTTGTGGCAAAAAGTGAAATACCTATGCCTACGGAAACTTTGCCTTTCCATGTTACTTCCCTTGGTGTCACGTTGCCTTTATGATATAATGCTTTGGCGGACATCATCGGTTCCAGATCTCCCCTATCGAGTTCTATCTGGTCTTGTACTGTCCCTCCGACTTTGGAACCTTTTACACCCTAGTTTCACAATGTGTCTGTCACATCTGTTCCGACCATTCCAACCATTTGTGTGGCTTCTTCAACCCCTATTGTTAGTGTCGCCACAGCTTCTTCAATGGTGACTACTATTGTCGGACCTTTTGCTAGTCCTACCAATAGTGGCCCAATGGCAGGAGTTATTAATCCCACACTAAGTGCCCCACCTTCTTCTGGTTCCATTCCAACAGGGGGGGCATATGATCAATATGTACAAGCTCTTCGGAATCCAGATCCTCAAAATCCATTTCATTATTATGATTCTCGTGGAGCTCATATCTATTACCCTGGACCTATACCATATCAACCCGCGGTTGAGGTCACGGTTCTGTTATGTGTTGCTTGGGGCACCACTGCTTATCATGGTGGCCAAGTATCGTTTGCAAATCTTCAAGGACCACCCTATCAAGGTCAGTCGTATTACGCGCAACCTTCTCATGGACAATAGTATTACAGACAACCATATCCAGGGCAACCTGGAGGCCTACAAGGACAACCCTTCCAGTGACAACCTTCGGCCTCTGGTGGTTCATCTTTTACCTATTTCGGGCAACCTTCTGGTAATCTAGGACAGCCTCACATACAACAATTCCAATGTAGCATCCAGCAAGGCTACCCTTCTAGGCAAGTCGGTCAACCTTACGTTCAGCGAGGCCAACCCACTGTCCAGTCTAGTCAACCATCTGGACAAATTGGTCAGCCTCAAATCCAACTAGGCCAACCAACTGTCTAGTCTGCTCAGCCATCCGACCAATCAGGACAACCCTCAGTTGTGCAAGGACAACCCAGTACCCAGTAAGTTCAATCTTCTGGAAAAATGGTTCAACCTCAATCTCAACTAGGTCAACCTTCTAGCCAGATGGCTCAGCCTCAGTTCTCCCAAGGACATATATCTGGGCCTATTCAACCGGGCACTCAAATGATTGTTTCTTCCCAAGCTCCACCCAGTTTTCAGCCCCAGTCTGGGCTCCAAACCCAATCCAGTCCTCAAATTCAGGTTGGATCCCAATCTCAACCTACTTATCAAATGAATCCTAGTTCCCAAGCTCAATTTGGAACCTAGCTGCCTTATGGTTTTCAGCAATCCCAAGGGCAAGCCCAATTTGCCCCGTATCAAAACTGTCAACAACTGCAGGTAAATCCTTACCAGAATTTCTAGCAACCATATGTTGCTCCTGCAGGCCAAGTTGGTAATTAGTTGAATGCTGGGGGGTAAATCCAGGGTCAACCGTCTAGTTACAGTTATAACCCCTATGGTTCCTATGGACAAAACCCTTATGGGCCAAATCCATCCAGACAAAACCAATGGGGGCAATAAGCAGCTGGGTGGAACTCTGATGCTTCCTCCTACCTGTGACCTCAGATGTCCTTTAACCCTCAGTACCCTTTTTAGCAAAGTTGGAATTACTGGATGTGTCCAAACTGAAAAATGATCCCATTCTTCATAATCCATATTGGCCGCCAGTTCCAATTAAAATTCCAGGTGATTGTCCCAGTTTTGATGGTAAAGCTGGAGAAGATATCCAATCTCATATCATGACGTATCATCTATGGTGCTCGTCAAACTCATGGCTTGATGATTCAATCTAGCTCCAACTTTTTAAATGGACTCTCACTGGCTTTGCTGCTAAATGGTATATTGAGCTAGCTCACGGATCTTTTTAGGACTTTAACTCGTTGGCTATGGCATTTTTAACTCATTTTCAGTTGCCGGTTCAATATGAAACGGGCACACATCTCCTGACATCCTTAAAACAAACCACGGCTATGCATATCTCCGATCATATCCATGAATGGAGACAATGTCGTCATTTGATTAAGTTTTGGATTCCCAATCTTCTGAATGACTGGTTGTTGGTCCGATAGCCTGGGACATTGCTATGGGGGCATGTGTAACTGAAGAGCAAGCTATTGCATTTGCTCAGTACCTTGACTTGGTTTACTCCCAGTCCGGTACACTATATGATTATTTGCCTGATGATCCAAGGCCCGAACTTCCAAAGCCACTCCAACACCATCTGTTGACGGTGTCATTGGTTCTATCAATGCGCCCTCTAAGAAATATTCCACGAACCCTGGGAAGGAAAAGTCGAATGCTTCAAATGAAAATACTTCTCAGGCTATATCCAATGCTGGTAACACTTCCAAGGTTAACGCCATCTAGTCCACCATGGCAGACAAAGCCTAGAAAGGGAAAAGAAGGGAAAAGGAAAGAATAAGGCTGATCAACCAAAGCAGGATTTCCCTAAACCTCTGCCCGAGGAAGGTGCCAAACACAAGCCTAAGTATCCTTGCCTTATCTGTGACGAGGATCAGTATACCAAAGATTGCCCTAGGTGGTCTAAAGTTAGTCGTTTGTTGAAAGGTGCCCCTGGAACTCCTGTCGTGCTCAAAGATCCTTTTCCCTCGCAACAAACTCAAATGGTGGCTGATCCATCTCAATCCTCTTCTCCCTTTGGTTCTTAGGTATTTATGGCTGGGACGATTCGCATCCACATTAGTACTTGGGAAAAAGAGTATCTGTCGCCTGCCGGGAAGGAACCTGAGGTTCCCTCTAGTGCTTCTCTATCTAGTTCTGGTCCCCTTTATATTGAGTGACCTAGCACTAAAATGGTAATCCGACCTCCTCCTAAAGGCATACTCCAGAAATCTTCGTACAACCCTAATGCTCATGTTGCTCAGCATTATAGCATCATGCAGGACTTAGCCCAGGCTACATCAGCTATGTCTGCATTAGAAGTTCTCTAGAGGTGCCCCTCTCAAAGGAAGTCTTTACTATCGTCCATTGGTGGCATTCACCCGACCAACTCGGATTTCATTACTTTTGACCTGGACAATCATATACCGAGACTACCTCACCTAATATCCCTCCTTATTTAGGTCATCATCAATTCTAAAACGATTCATCATACCGTCATTGATGAAGGCACTTATACTTGCATAATGTCTATTGCTTGTTGAAAGGCTATTAGTTCTCCGACTCTGAGCCAGTGTCCTATGACCTTGGAAGCCTTTCATGGGAGAGAGTCTCATCCTTATGGTATACTCCAACACTTTCCTATTACTCTAGAAGGGAAGATGGTCGAAGTGGAGGTCAAAGTTGTCAATGCAAATTTAACTTACAACCTCCTTCTAGGATGAAGCTGGACATATGCCATGCAAGCCGTGGCTTCATCTCTATTTTGTGTCATTCGTTTCCCTCATTAGGGGAAGATCATCACGGTAGACCAGTTTTCCTTCTTCGCTTCCTCCTCCTTTGATGGCAACGTGCCTTTCGTGGAGCATAACTCTGTTCCATATGAGAGTGTGGGTGCTGGTCTCTTTAAATATCCTACCCTTATGGGTGCTTTTCACTCCCACCTCCCAACATAGCTCCTATTAATATGATTTCTATTCGCTCTGATCCTTGGATTCTTCCTCCCATTGATCAGATAGAGTCTTGGGACGATGAGATGTTGTTGAGTCCTGCCGAGCTCAACTACGCTGAAATTGTTTCTGCATCGGCTCCATCCTTCAAATCTGCTCCTTTGAGCGGAGATCTCGACTCGTATGTTCAGTCCCCTTGGCTTGGGGATGTCGCTTCTTCAGACCCTTTACAGGAAATTTGTCCTTCTAATGAAGTGATTATTGAGACCATGTCTTTCAAGGAACCCCCTTGGTCTGATCATCACCATCGTTCCTTGTTTCTCCCTACCCATCAGGAAATGCTTACTTGTCTTGAGTGGTTTGCTTCTTGTCTCCCCTCCCAACCCCTTCAGACGCCTATCCAGATCCATCAAGTGTCTTCTGAAGGGACTATGGGAAACATTAAGAAAATTTAGCCAATCGACATCTTTGTTAAACCAGGGATTGTCGAGCACATCCATGTTGGAGTAGCTTGTACTCCGGAGGAGATTCAAATTTATACTAATATTTTTCACGAATTTCATGATGTGTTTGCTTGGTCTTACGAAGAGATGCTCGACATCGATCCTAGCATCGTGATGCATGAGATACCTACATATCCGGGTTCCAAACCTATTCAAAAACAACTATGCCCCGTGCCCCGAAAGGCTGCAGTTATTAAAGCGGAAGTTGAAAAGCTTCTTAAGGCTAGTTTTATTTACCCCATCCCACTCACAGATTGGGTCTCTAATATTGTCCCTGTGACTAAAAAACAGGGCACTATTAGGGTGTGTGTTGACTATCGTGACATTAATCGAGACTTTCCTAAAGATAACTACCCCACACCCTTCATCGACCAGCTCATTGATGAGTGTGCTCAGAGTGAAATATATTCATTTATGGACAGCTTTTCTGGGTATAACTAGATTAGTATTGCACCTGTGGATCAACACAAGACCGCCTTTATCTGTCCGTGAGGCACTTTTGCTTATAAAAAGCTCCCCTTCAGTTTATAAAATGTCGGTGCCACCTTCCAACGTGTGATGTCTTATGCATTTCATGATATTCAACACATTGTACAACCTTATCTGGATGACCTCCCAGCTCATTCAGCGAAACACCAAGACCATCCGACCCACCTTTGCGAAATCTTTCTCCGTTGTAGACACTATCATATCTGGCTAAATCCGCATAAGTGTGTCTTCTGCGTTGAGTCAGGTAGACCTCTCAGGTTCATCGTCTCTCGAGAGGGTATTGGTCTGGATCCCCTTAAAGTCGAAGCCATCCTGAATCTTCCTCCCCCTGCTTCTTTGCAAAAATTGCAGAGTTTGCAGGGTAAATCAAATTTTTTACGCCGATTTATTCTGAATTATGCCGAAGTGGCCAAAGGCTATACACGGTTATTAAAACATGACATCCCTTTTCTTTGGTACACCACTGCACAAGAGTCATTTGAGTACCTCAAGACCCTCCTTGTTTCTACTCCATTGTTGCGTCCCCCTAATTATCACCGAGACTACACTCTTTATTTAGCCACCTCTGATACTATAGTTCAAGATGATGATGATGGTACTGAGCATGTCATTTATATCTCAGCCTCGATCTGCTTGATATGGAAACTCGGTATGCCTATGCCAAGAAGTTGCCATTGGATGCCATTTATACCATCCAACATTTTTGCCATTATATATTATTGCGCACTACGATGGTGATTTCTGATTGCAACCCGATGACGTACATTTTGTCACATCAACTACTGGGGGGAAAATACTCAAAGTGGGTTTTCATCCTTCAAGAGTTCAACTTGGAGTTCACCGCCACCAAGTCCAAAAAGTCCCTCATCTTTGTTGAATTGCTTTGCTCTCTACCATATGTTACCGTGCCCTCTTGGTTTGAGGACCATATTCTAGATGAAACTTTGTTCTTGATTAGTACCCTTGATCCTTGGTATGGGGATATTATTGTCTATCTTTAGACATCCTCTTTTTGTCCCGATGTGTCCAAGGATGCTTGGCAATGGATTCGCCATCATTCTCAACCTTATCGTATTATTGGGGACACCCTGTACCGTCTCGGCACTGACTCTGTTCTCTGCCGATGCTTAACACTCGAGGAAGCCGAATGAGTTCTAAATGACTACCATTCTGGTGCCTATGGTGGTCACATGTCTAGGTATGCTACTGCTCAGAAGATCCTCCGTGCTGGTTATTTTTGGCCCTCCATTTTCAAGGATTGCATTCTTGCCATCTGTTCTTGTCATGAGTGCCAAATCTACCAACGGAAGATGTGCGCACCTCCCACTCCATTGCACCCTGTCGTTACCGTTAGCCCTTTGGCCAAATGGGGCGTTTATTATATGACCTGTAACCCTCGCTCAGCTGGGGGGCATGGGTATATCATCGTTGCTATTGATTATTTCACAAAATGTGCCGAGGCGATGCCTACACTATCCGAGGACAGTCACACAACAATGCAATTTTTGTTAAATCATGCTATTTCACGATTCGGAGTCCCTCAAGCTATCGTCACTGATCATGGCAAACACTTCCGTAATCATATGACGACTGAGTTAACAACCCATCTAGGCTTGCGGCATGATAGCTTGACACCATACTATCCTTAGGCCAATGGCCAAGTCGAAGTTGTCAACAAGGTTCTAGTTACGATGCTTCAATGCACCATTGGCATGCACAAGTCCAACTGGAATTTGATGTTGTTGTCTGCCTTATGGGCCTACCGAACTTCAGTGAAGGATCCCACCGGGTTCACCCCATTCCAATTGGTTTACGGTTTGGAGGATACCCTTACGATTGAGTGTGAGATCCCTTCTCTGAAATTAGCCATCGAATTACTCCCCAACACTACTCCGGTAGAAGAACATCTTCTCTATCTAGAGCGACTAGACGAGACCCGTCGACTAGTCTGTCTAGCCATTGAAGCACAAAAGAAGAGAGTGAAAACTCACTTTGATCATACTATCCATCCTCATTCTTTCGTTGAAGGACATTTATTCTTGCTCTATGATCAAGCAAATAATAAGCTGGGGGCAGGCAAATTCGAGCCTATGTGGCATGGGCCTTATATTGTAAAGTGAGTTTTGCAAAAAGGGGCCTATGAGCTAATTGATTATGAAGGGAACCCTTTAGATAAGCCGCAAAATGGGCTTTATCTGAAAAAATATTATGCATGAACCTCGTGCATTCTGATTTGTACATACGTGTGTTTTCAGCAGGCGTGTTGTGTGTGTGTTTTCATGTCTCGCTTGGTGTGTAGGCGTAATTGTCGCTTATTGTGTCTTTTTGCTTCATGTGAAGATGTCTGGTACACCTTACATTGGTTTTGCTGATGGTGCCTGCCACAGTACCCGCAACCTTTCTTCTGTGGCATGGGTGATCTACGATCCTCACGGTGAGTTAGTAGACCTTCAAGGTGTATGTTTGGGTTGTACCACAAACAATGTCACTGAATATAGTGCTATTATTGAACTACTAACCAAGGCTATTAACCTCGGCATTCATTCAATGGTTGTGAATCTAGATTCTCAGCTTGTTGTCCACCGTCTTAATGGGCATTATTCCATCAAAAATCATCAATTTTTAAGGTTGTATTTACGTGTTAAATTGTTAGAAAGGAATTTTGATTTTATTACATATCAACACATTCCAAGAAGATTAAACACGTTAACTGATGCATTGGCAAACCATGTATTAGACAGACATTTGCGTAACATGTAATCAAAACAACATATAGAAGCATTCAAAACACAATAATTAACCATAGGAATATGTATATATATATTAGAGTCTGTGTTCTCCGTACATCTGAGACACATGTCTCTCAAAAAATCACCAGGAAACAAAACCTAGGCATCTACTGAGGAGGGTTATGCTTCCTATAGCTCACCACCGCTCATGCGACCCACCTCAACAATCGGTGCACCCTGGGTATCACCCCTACTGTATGTATCTGGAACTCTATGGGGACTTCCTCGATCCCCATGTAATTAGGGATCCCCGCCGTCAGGCCCTCAAGATTTTGGGCCACTGTCTCAACTGAATCGCCAGCTGGGGCAGCCAACGCCAGCTCTTTGATGCCATGCGGATCCCTCTGTGCCTCTGGACCTAGTCCTGCAGGCCTCACTAGTCCCACATCTACAAATACCATAGAGTACATCATTAGGACATATGCATGAAAAAATCTAAAAAACATCATAAAAGATAAAATACAAGAAATGGTATGATCAAGTGCTTTACCACCATCGTCCCACTGCTCACCAGGGGGAAACTGCATGTCGAGGTCTCTGCGAAAGTCCATACCAGCATATGGCCAGTCCTCAATGAAGATCGTGTGGCGATCCAGCCACTCACGGAATAGTGTCCCCCATGACACTGGTTGTCTGCCACCTCCTCGTGGCATAACATGTGCCCACCATGTGATCCTGGACTCCCGCAGTTTGGGCCCATCCAAGTCCATATCGTGTAACTGCAGTGCCGGCACCTGCTCTAGCATAAGTGGGATCAAGATAGACCCATAGCCAAATTGTTTCGTCTCCCCACGATGACAGTTGATAAGTTGTATCTTCATGTTGGCTGTCACTGTTTCCATCCAATTGAACATGGTTGGGTTGAGGCATCCAAGAGCCAACCGGAGTTGGGTCTTTGTTGCCTCATGTTGGGCTTGGGAGCCCGCTACCCTCTGTTACACTAAAAAATGTCACCATGACTATTTACAGTTAGGATGACTCTATCAACAGTCATACTACCCTCTTAGGCAAGTCTTATGCCTCTGCTCTCCATGTCAAACTCCAAAAAAGAGAGAAAGTCTTTCAAAATGTATTTATCTCTGGGGACGCAGGTTCTCTCAACCTTACCTGCGGGGACGCACCCAAGGTTCACAAAAGCTGCATCTTTGGACGCTCTGTATGTAAAGGTGCAGGTGCGTCCCCCTGAAAAGGTTAAAATGCACAAGTTTCATCTTTAAAAAGTCACTTGTGGTTATTTCTAGAGCATTCTAGAAGGTTGTTCGACATGTATTGAGCGCCTCCAGATGGTTCATGCACTCCTACCAAAGTGGAACTTATCCCATCAATAGGGGAGCTATCCCATCCAAAGAGGGGATTATCCCATTGATGGTGGACCTGATTAACTTCCTCTTGAACACTATAAATGCAGGCATTGGGCCAGAAGGAGGGGAGGTTGAAAGCTATACATTTCTAAGGGTAAATGCTGCAGGAATTAGGACTCCCATTTAGAAGCTTGTGAGGAGAGATTGCCATCTTTGCTTGTTCTATTTGGAAGTGGGTGAGCTTTGTCAAAGTAAAGGAAGACTCTTGTGGACCCTGGAAGGAGCTTGCACAACACCAAGGCTCAGGTTGTAATGGTTCCTTTTGATTACCTTTAATGCAAATTGGTCCATTATTCTCAATAACTTGTTGTTTATGAGTTATTTCATGTACTCCTTGGTCTATATGTTGAATATGCTTTGTTTTATGTTATAATCAGGTGCTATTTAATTGTTTGACTGTTGGTGATTGCAGGTTTTGGAGAAAAGGAGGAGCTCATCCAGATCAACAAAGCTTGGACTTCTACAACAGCGTTTGGACAAAGGTAAGAACAAAACACTTGATTTCTCATATCATGATGCATCTTTAGAGAAGGATAGCTCTAGTTTGTTTTGTTTGTCATTAGAATGTCTTAGACTTCTAGGAAGGTCAGTTGTGTCCGCACTATTGACTGATTCCGTGTGACAAATTGGCGACTCCGCTGGGGATTCCATTGATGAGAAAAGTCTTTTCCTTTATGTAAACTTTGCTTTGAGAAAATTGGTTTATTTTTCTGGTTTTGGCTCTGTGACTTTGTCTGTGGGTGGGTTAACTTAGGATTAGATTCATTTTGGTTTTTCTTGAGTTTTTCAGTAGGACGCACCCTCTGAGTGCTGCACAGTGCGTCCCTGGACGCACTTTTGCTGTGTGCACAGAGCGGGCCCGCACCTGTGCTAACGGGTTGCCTGCGTCCCCTGCTAAAATTTGAGAAAATTCCATTTTTTGCTTTTTTGCTCTTAGATTTTTGTTTTTTATTAGTTTTTTCTTAATTTTTTCTGCCCAGATTCATTAGTCCTTTGTCAAAGATCTTCACCTGAACTTGTTTCGATAGCATTGAGTGTTTTAGTGGATTTCATCGAAGTGTAAGCCCTAGGGTTTGATTTTTGAGTAGGTCTTGTAGTGACTTTGGCAGTAGAAGTTGTCAAGCCTTAGATCTCTCTGGTTTTGTCAGCGTTCTAAGAAGTCAGACCTATCATAAAGTCTACCTGTGAGAGCAACTTACCATTGAGTTGTCTCTTGGGCCAATTTCGAAGTGCTTGTTGTTTAAGTCTTGAATTCCATTTTACAAAAAGATTTGAGTTTTGTTTTGACTAGTCTTTTGATTCTGCATTAGCTGGTCCTTGATTTAATTTTGATCAAGTAAAACAACCTAGAATCATCTTTGTGAGTTTTTGCCTTGTTAGGTTTGCTTAGAGTAATTTCTCTTTTGATTTGCTTGTGAGTCAAGTTTTCATAGATTTTATAGCTTTTGAAATTGTTTTTTTGTTAAGATAGGTTTATATGCTTTATTAAAAAGGGAAAATACAAAAACATCTCCTTTGAAAAGTTTTGTTTCAAGTAGCTTTGAAAAAGTTTTGAAAGAAAAAGAGTTTTTTCGTGCACGTAAAGAGTGGTCATGTGTGCATGCTTGAAAAGAAAAAGAGAATTGTTTCTTTGATTGTCTTTTCTAAGGAAGTTGTTTTCTCTAAAATTTGCATTCTCTCAACTCTCTTAGTTAAGAATTTCATTGAAAAAGGAAAGTAGCGTAAATCATCTTAGGTGCATCTTTGTAGTGGTTTGAGTCGAGTCTACACACCACTGGTTTCACTTCCACTACCTTTTGTCTTTAAAGAAAAACCATAAAATTAAAGCTTAAAGTAAAATCGAAGTAGTAACTTTTATTTACTAGGGCTCTGAAACACCAATTTAGATCAGGCTAGTGTCTTGGAGTAGGTGAGTAATTAACTCTCCAAGACAACAAAACCAAACAAGTAGCTTATCTTGTGATAGAATAAATCCAATTGTCTCACTTGTACTCTGGGAAAGCTCCTCTTAAAGGAGAAGCACGAGCTCGTGTCCGAACCAGTGAGGGGATCAATCCCCCCTCGTTGGGAACGACGCCAGACACGCATGTATTACAAACGGTAAACCTCGGATTAACCATTGTCGAGGAGCCAGGGGTCACTTGTCGGTAAACCTTGGATTATTGTCAAGGAGCCGGCAAGGGGATTGAGCTTGCTACTCTGCCCTTGCGTGCTGTCAAAGTTTAGACTATTCCCCCAGGTGCATTTGTTGCGGTTGGTAACCTTAGTGACCATTATCTTTAGGATTCTACCGAGGTGACGGTGGAGGAAGATCCCACTGTACCTGGAGCAGACGTCGGCTAGACTCACTTGGATTTTCTGGGGGGTTCACTTCACTCGAGACGGTTAAAGTGGAGGAACTTGGTCCAGTCTATTCATTAAGCAGGTTGCCGGGGTAACTGTTCCACCCGCCACTTCTGTATTGAATCCAGCGAGGTTGGGCTTCATCACCAACTAGCGCTTTCGGTCTGGAAGGCTACTGTTTGTGTTTGGTTTGATGCCCTAGATTCTTTAGGCGTGTGATTCAAATTTGTTTGGTTCTTTAGAGACTTTAGGTGGTTTGATTTGAAATTTTATTTTGTTTTCGTGTGTAGTAGTTAAAAGTTTTTAGCTATGGCGGAATTACCGAGACAGTCCTGTAGACTTCGGGGCAAGTCACCTGAAATTGTTACCGGAACAGATTTGTTAAGAAAAACCCGTAGATCGCGGGGTGGATCTCCTGAAGACGTTCCGTGTGAGTACGAAGGATTGAAGGTCCTTGTAACTCCTCCTAGTGGCAGTAGAGTAGGTTGACCTGAAGAAGGAGAATCTTCCTTGGTGGTCCATCCAGATTACCAAAGTTTAGAGATAGGTTATAATCCCGAAGTTGTTACAGTTTCTGAGCTTGTTGGTAGTTTTTCGTCTGCTAGTGATACAGGCGAAGAACCAGAAATATCTGAACCTGTTACTCTGACTTCTAGTGTTCCTGATTCACCGAGAATAGAAAGAATTATCACCGAAAATCTTCCTACTGGTTTGATTGCTATTGAAGAACTTGCTCCAGAGGAAGAAATAGGCGTCTCTAACCTTGAAAATCAACTTACTATTGATCTAAGAGAGCGTGAATCTATCTTTTACAGTCCTCCTAGAAGTACTACTTGGTACCTTTCGTTAACCAATTATTTATACAACTTTGGGCTAGGTTTTTCCACACCTCGTACTCCTTTTCCACCTGGAGGTATTCATACTCCTGTAAATATGGCTGGTCAGTCGTTCGTGTTTACACAAAGTCCTGAATCTTTTTTACATGGCGGTCCTTCTGTTCCCACTGGGTATCAATCTCTTTCTGGTACCTTTACGGGGGCATCTCCTCAACCCGTTGATCATGGGTTATTAGTTGGAAACAGTGGTAATGTACCATTGGGTGTAGGAGACATTTACATGATGTCAGGTTCAGTTCCCATTTCCCAACCTCAAGGTGGCCAATTACCGCCTGGGGGGCAGCCTCAGTTAATGCCTGGGGGGAAACTTCAAGGATTCGTGTCTGGGGGGCAACCTCAAGGTCAGTACGCTCCTATGGGGCAATACATACCTCAAGGTCAACCCCAGCCTCAATATGTACCCTAAGGTCAACCTCAGTATCAATATCAACCTCAAGGATGGCAACCTCAAGGATGGCAACCCCAAGGGTATCAACCTCAAGGGTACCAACCTCAAGGTCAAGGTCAACCCTAGTACCCGTATTTATCTCAAGGTTATCAACCTCAAGGTCAATACTCAGGTCAAGGTTATCAACCACCTCAAGGTCAATCATATGGTCAAAGTATGGGAACTGCACCTTACAGTTATCAATCCTATCCTCAATCCGGCTATGGATCTCAGTATCCTCAACCTGTTACGGGTCAATACCCTGGAATGTTAGTGTGGGATCCCTCACAGGGTCAACAGATGTTGCAGCCAAGTATACAGTCGGTACCTCAAGCTGGACAACCCGTAGTTTCTGGTCCACCCCAGCAACCGCAACCTGTCCAGTCAAGTGTTCAAACTTCTGTAACTTCGGTAGTTACTCAGCTGCCAATTGCACCTAGTACTCCATCTCAAACGGCTGCTGCAACTACCGCCACATCTACCATACTTACTTCTGGAGTATCGACGGCTCCGGTTTCTACTGTCTCTGTAACCACTCCTCAGACATCTTTACCGTTGTCCGGATCTACGATTCAAACCACGGTCCAGATGCCTGTAGGCCAGCCTGGTATAAGTACGGTTGTCACTACTCAACCTCAATTTGTTCAACCTCCGTACCAGGGACAGTACCAACCTGGGCAAGCTGTCCAACAACCGGTTTACCAGTATCAACCATATCCTGGGTACACTTATCAACAACCTCAACAACCCCAGTACGGTCCGGTTAATCCTGGTTTTCCAGGAGGATATAATATCCCAAATGCGACTCCTGTTCCTAGTTATCCTAGATATCCTCCTCCTGGGGCCGGTATTGTGACCCAGAGTTTTAGAGATCCTAACCGGCAGTTACCGTTTATCGCAACTTTGGATTTACCAGACTTGACGTGCCTAACGAATGATCCAATTCAATATCTTCCGTTCTGGCCATCAATGCCAAATAAGTTGCCCAGCGATATACCCAAGTTCGAAGGTAAGTCTGGAGAGGATCCGTCCAATCACGTGATGACTTACCACCTCTGGTGTGCTTCAAATTCTATCTCGGATGATTCGATCCGCTTACGTCTTTTCCAGCGTACACTCATTGGTCTCGCGGCCAAGTGGTACATTGAGTTACCACGGGCCTCTTTTTACAATTTTAGCCAGTTAGCTACCTTGTTCTTAACTCACTTTCAGTTGCCGGTCAGATACGATAACGGCACGGAGTTATTAACTTCACTAAAACAATCAACCTCCACGTATATTTCCGATCACATTCATGAGTGGAGACGTCAAAGAAGGCTAGTGAAAGTTTTTATCCCGGACCAAATCTTAGCTGAATGGTTTGTTAAATCATTATTACCAAGGATTACTGAAGATGTAGCTAAGGCCGGAGTAGTTACTGAGGAGCAAGTCATTGCTCAGGCGCAATACCTTGACTTAGTTTACACTCAGTCGGGTACATTACACGAGAAGATTCCGGATCTTCCAAAGTCGAATCAAATCGCTGCTGCTCCTTCGGGATCTCATGCCGCTGATGGTATGATTGGTATCGTGAATACAAAGAGCAAGAAGAAGTCTTCCAAGGCTTCAACTACTCCTATTATCACTTTGCCCGATTCCCCGACAGGAGAGTCTTCTCCTGAACTTACCGCCGATATTCACGCTGTAGAGTCATCTACGGCCAAATCAAAAAACGGCGGAAAGAAGAAAGGAAAGAAGAAGGCTAAAGCAGACAAGGCTCCGAAGGAGAAAACCGAAAAGTCAGAAACCAATGACGAAAAGCGCAAACCTCGATATCCTTGTCTTATTTGTGAAGAGGATCATTTTACGAGAGATTGCCCTCATCGGGCCGAGGTTGTGAAAATAGTCAAAGGTTCTCCCACTCCTGCTGTGTTAAAAAATCCATTTCCGGAGCAGGAAAATAAGATGATAGGTTCTTCCTCGAATGCCAGTGAAGAACCCATTTTGATGATGTCTCATGTGAGGATTGCGACTCGATCGCAAGATTATGGTAGTAAGAATCCTGTTGATGGTAAGGAAGCAGAATCTTCTCACTCTAACCCATCAACCTCAGCTCCTGGTTCCGATCCACTACAGATCGAGAAACCTAACCTGGACTTAGTAATTAAACCGCCCGCCAAGGGTGTACTTCGAAGGTCTGCTTTCAATCCACATGCGAGAGCGGACCAGAATTACAACATTGTTGAGGACTTAGCTGTTTCACCCTCAGCAATGTCGGCATTAGAAGTGCTGCAATCATGCCCAGCACAACGAAAATTGCTTTTGTCGGCTATAGGAGCTGTTGATGTTCAGGACCCGAATCTAATAATCTTCGATCTAGAAAATAGTACACCGCGTCTCCCCCATCAAATGGCTTTCCAAATTCCAGTGATAGTCAAAAACAGACCTATTCATAGGACTGTGATTGATGAGGGAGCTTCTACGTGTATTATGTCGATTCAATGTTGGAGATCCCTTGGTTCTCCTTCGTTGAACCAATCCCCCACCATCCTTAAGGCCTTTGATGGCCGTGGGTTCCGTCCGTTTGGTATTCTACAGGAATTTCCTATAGGGGTAGAAGGTAAAACCGTTAGTCTGGATGTGGAAGTGGTTGATGCCCCTCTAGACTACAACCTTCTTTTGGGTCGAAGTTGGTCATATGCTATGACAACGGTCGTTTCATCGGTCTTCAGAGTAATTAAGTTTCCACATAACGGTAAGATCGTGACTATTGATCAACTGACATACTTTTCATCCGACCCAGCCTCTTCAGAGAGTATCCAGCATGTCGGTAAGACGACAATCCCTTATAGGGACGTTGGTGTTGGTTTAGTTAAAGGTTCCGGTTTACTGGGAACTTTTCCTCTCCCTCCACTCAGCGTAGAACCTTCATTTGCAACAATTCATATGATTACATCAGAAAACATTATTTATGATGATCCTTGGATTGTCCCATCTGACTCTGAGATAGACTCATTCGGTGATGCTATGCCCTTGAGTCCATATGAAATTGCTTATGAAGCTCTCATGTCTTTTACCGACTCTCATTCAACCGAGATCGACCAAATGAATGTGGTCAGTGAAGAATCACTTTTCACCTCAACCTTAGAACGGATAGCGTTTCCCGAAGTCGTGTCATCTGACGAACAACTTCGCGAAATCCTAAGTGTAGACGATCTACCATGGGAGGATCTCCATCACAGATCTTCGTTTTTACCTAAGGATGAATCATTTGAAAATGATTTTTCATCTATCTTTACCGCTGAATATGTCAAAGACGCTCAGGATCCAACGAAACATTCTGATTCAGAGTTGAATTTAGGGAATATTTCTCGTACTATTCCCATTGATATTTCAGTGAAGCCCGGAATTGAGGAGAACATTCATATAGGTGCCGCATGTACAGACGATGAAATCCAAACTTACAAGGCCCTATTCCAAGAATTCCGCGATGTGTTTGCCTGGTCTTACGAGGAAATGCCGGGAATCGATCCTGCCATTGTTGTTCATGAAATAAAAACCTACCCGGATGCTAAACCCGTCCGGCAACGGTTGCGTCAGATTCACCCTCGAAAAGCGGCTGCGATTAAAGCAGAAGTCGAAAAGCTGTTGAAAGCAGGTTTCATTTATTCGATCCCGTTAACGGATTGGGTATCGAATATTGTTCCGGTCAATCAGAAACAACGAACAATAAGAATCTGTATCGACTATAGGGATATCAATCGAGCTTGTCCAAAAGACAACTATCCTACGCCTTATATCGATCAAATTATTGATGATTGTGCCGGAAGTGAAATGTTTTCCTTCATGGATGGTTTTTCGGGCTATAATCAAATCAATATTCTACCTGCCGACCAACCAAAAACGGCATTCATTTGTCCATGGGGGACATTTGCTTATTGCAAATTACCTTTTGGGCTTAAGAATGCCGGGGCCACTTTTCAACGGGCGATGTCTTACGCATTTCATGACATCAAGCACATTGTGCAACCGTATCTCGATGATTTGCCTGCTCATTCTTTACGTCGAGCTGATCACCTTGTCCACCTACGAGCAATCTTTATGAGGTGTAGGCATTATCGAATTCGGTTGAATCCCCAAAAATGTGTTTTCTGTATAGAAACAGGTCGATTGCTGGGATTTGTTGTTTCAAAAGCCGGCATTCGCGTCGATCCCTCGAAAGTCGAGGCTATCATCAAATTGCCTCCTCCTTCGAGTTTGCGCCAACTCCAAAGTTTGCAAGGGAAAGCGAACTTTTTACGCCGATTCATCCCAAACTACGCCGAGGTCACTAAAGGTTTTACACGGTTGTTGAAACAGAACGTTCAATTCTTTTGGGACGAGATTGCCCAAAATCTTTTGATGCACTTAAACACGCGTTGACCCATGCACCGTTGTTGCATCCTCCCAACTACAACCAGGACTACTTCTTATACCTCGCAGCTTCGCATTCCACCATTGGAATGGTGTTAGTTCAAGAAGATGAATTCGGAGCGGAGCATGTGATATATTATCTCAGTAGGACCTTAAATCCCACTGAGCTAAAATATTCGCATGTGGAGAAATTGGCCCTGGCAGCCGTTCAAGCTGTCCAGCGTTTTCGTCACTACATTCTTCTCCGTAAAACTACAGTTATTTCGGATTGCAACCCTATGATTTACATTTTGACAAAACAACTGCTAGGGGGCAAGTACTCTAAATGGATCGTTATCCTGCAAGAGTTCGACTTGGAGTTCGAGAAGTCCAAGTCTAAGAAATCCTTAGTTTTTGCGGAATTGATGTGTGATTTCCCGCGTACTGACACAGAGACTGTGGCAGAGGAGTCCATTGCGGACGAATCTTTGTTTCTTATCAGTACTTTAGATCCGTGGTACGGGGATATAATCATCTATCTCCAAACCCAAACCTTTCGGCCTGAAGCTTCAAAGCGGAACGTCGAAAAATTCGGTTTCAATCCCAGCAATACAAAATTATTGGAGATACACTTTATCGCCGGGGGCAGACTTAGTTTTTCGACGTTGTTTAACTCACGAAGAGGCTGAGAGGGTTTTGAATGATTGTCACTCTGGAGCATGTGGCGGTCATATGTCTGGGTATGCCACAGCTCAGAAGGTGTTGCGCGCTGGTTACTTCTGGCCATCTATGTTTAAAGATTGTATCATTGCAGTCCGGAAGTGCCACAACTGCCAAGTGTTTGATCGAAAGATGCGCGCACCACCTGCTCCTCTCCACCCTATAATTGCCGTTGGTCCATTCGCCAAATGGGGTATCGACTTTATTACTTGTAACCCTCACTCGGCCGGGGGGCATGCGTATATCATCCTCGCGGTTGATTATTTTACTAAATGGGCCGAGGCGATGCCTACATTCGACGCAAGCGGCAAAACAGCTGCAGTTTTCATATTCAATCATATTATAACTAGGTTTGGTGTCCCACAAGCAATCATTACTGACCATGGGAGCCATTTTCGAAACATCATGATGACTGAGCTTACAAGCCAGCTTGGTTTGCGCCACGACAGCTCTACTCCTTATTATCCGCAAGCCAACGGTTTGGTTGAGTCTATCAACAAAGTTCTGGTTATCATGATCCGACGAACCATTGGTATTCATCGGTCGAATTGGCACAACATGTTATTTTCGGCGCTATGGGCATACCGAACCTCAGTGAAAACTTCAACAGGGTTCACTCCTTTCCAGCTAGTTTATGGCTTGGAAGCTGTGTTACCCATTGAATGCGAAATCCCATCACTTCAAATGGCTGTCGAATTACTCCCAGCTACTTCCGAAGAGGAGAAACGTTTATTGTACTTAGCTAAATTAGATGAGACTCGACGTGACGCTGCATTGGCAATCGAGACTCACGCGAAGCGAATGAAAGCTCAGTATGATAGAAATGTGACCCCTCGAAGTTTTTCGGAGGGAGACCTAGTGCTATTATATGATCAAGCTAACGATAAGCTAGGTGCTGGAAAATTCGTTCCTATGTGGCATGGACCCTATATTGTAAAGCGAAAGCTAGCAAAAGGGGCTTATGAGCTGGTAGATTTTGATGGGGACTCTTTGGGTAAACCCAGAAATGGACTTTACCTAAAGAGGTATTATGCTTAAATGGTGGGTATGGAGAATTTTTTAGTTAGGTTAGGTTTTCTTTCTAGCTAGTATGCTTGTTAGTTAGTCAGTGTGCTTAGCTTAGCGAGTGTGTTTTTTCGTCGTTATTCTGGCTTATCTTGGTTTTACTCTTGATATTGCAGATGTCGACGCCTCTCCAAACATACATTGGATTTGCTGATGGTGCTTGTCGTAGTACACGGAATATCTCTTCCGCAGCTTGGGTTATCTATTCACCCTCTGACGAGTTAGTTTCTATGCATGGGGTAAGCCTCGGTCAAACAACGAACAACATTGCAGAATACAGTGCAGTGGTTGAATTATTATCCGAATCTATTTCATTTGGAATTCGACGTTTGATAGTGAGGTTAGATTCTGAACTTGTTGTATTACAGCTTAATAGAGTTTATGCCATTAGAAATCCTGTGTTATTAAGGTTGTTTTTGAGAGTGCGTCTCTTGGAACGTGAATTTGATTACATTGAATATCAGCATATTCCAAGGTCTTTAAATACATTAGCAGATGCAATTGCTTCTCGAGTGTTGGACAGACATTTACGATAATCATGCAAGTAAATTTAAAAACATTTCATCATACATGTTAAACAAGATAAGCCGGTAATAGTGATATATATATAGATAGGAGTGTGTCAAAAAATATACATCGTCTTCGATCATAGGTTGAAAAACACCTTATGATCGGCAAAAATGATAAAGTACAAAAAGTCAAAAATGTCACATGTGTCTACAAAGTGACTAGCCAATCACTGGTGGTGCTCCCTATACGACACCACTGCACGGGCTACCTTACGCAAAAATCTCCTAAACGGTCCAGGGACCGCGACTACATAGCGCTGAAGTCTGATAGGAATATCATCCATAGTAGTCTCAGGCATATCCACCGTCAGACGCTCTAGATCATGCTCCAACTCAGCTAGTACCTCTGCAGCTGCCGCGTCCTGTGGGGCCGGTACCGGTGCAACTGGATGTCTCCTCTCAAAAGGCCGGAGGTTGGCTGGACGCTGTGGACCAACATCTGCATTTTGAAAATTTTACTGTAAGTTTTGAGACGATATATATATAAAAAACTAAAAAAATATATATATATAATTTGAAAACTTGTGAAAAATAAAGTACCTCTGTCATCCCATTGTTCTCCCTATGGAAGAACCATGTCCGGATCACCCTCGAAAATCTACTCCGGCATACAGAAAGTCCTGGATCGAGAAAACCTGGTCCTCCAACCAGTGAAAGTAACTATCAGAAAATCGAACAACTGCCGCGCCCTCGTCAGGATGTCGGGCCATCACCGCAACCCATCGTACCAGCTTTGGCTCCCGAGGACCCAAGATATCAACAGTGAGTTGCTGAGGGATCAGCATCGGAACTCTCTCTAAGGCAAAGCTCACGACTAAAGGCCCATATCCAAAAGTTTTCAGTCGTCCGTTCTTTGCCTTAGTCAGTTGGCTCTTCACGTTAGCCGACACAGCATCACACCAGTTGAAAATGGTGCCTTGGTAAAAGTCAATTGCCATCCGCATTTGGGACCCGGAAGCAATGTGTAAAGTGGCCGTGCCGCAAATTCTGGTAACCGTGAACGCTATAACTTTGAGTTCACGCAGAGAGATGTGTTTGATCTCCACGCCTTTTGAATGGTGTGCACCAGGTGTGCACCAATCTTCCAGAAGACTAACAAGGGATTGGCCACCTGGCCTAGTCCCGGCTAGATTGAGTTGCTCGCCTCTGTTTGGCAAGCCAGTGAGAAAGTATACATCCGAGGGCTCTATCTCGAGCTGGTGCCCTCCTATGTAAAAGCATTTCTCTTGAACGTTCCATCTCTCAACCAGCCATTCTAAGAATCTTACCTGAGCCCTCATGCCAGGTATGGCCCAGTATTTATATAGCGCGCATTCTTTTAGGGCATCAATGGAAGGTTGATGTTCAATTGCAGCTAAATCAATGTCTTCATGCTCTCTTTCTCTCCAATCCAACATGGTGAGTGCCCTACACACCAAGAAACAATGATTAGAATTGATTTCGGGAAATTTGAATGGTTATTTGTGGAGATTGGGGTTTTAAAATCCGCCTTTCATGGAGGACGCACCCCGCGTTTACAACACAAGGCGTCCGGACGCAGCTGGCCTGAAGGTGGGCTACGTCCCCCGACCATTTTCCTGTATAGGAAAAAGTCGGGGGACGCAGGTCACCTGAAGGGCACCTGCGTCCACCGAGGGGCGCATTCTAAAACCTAAACCCCCCCAAAAAACAAAACTAAAACCTAAAAATCAACTTTAATCGGATGAAATTGAAGAGTAGGATGTTGTAAAATACCTGGAAGAGACGGCGTTCGATTCTGACGGTCGGATTTTCCGCAGTGACCACGGGAAGTTTCTTGCCAAAAGCTCCTTTTTCAACCTCAACAGTCAAACGGTAAAAATGACATGGTAAAAAGTCTTTTTATAGGTTTTTTGGATGAATTTGTTCATTTTTCACCATGGAAAGATGTTTTTCGATGTATTCTTGCCTATCTTAAATAGGTATGAGTAATGTGTCGCTTTTGTGCAGGACAAAGGGACTTAGAGAGAAAATTGTCATTTTTCACAAACCAAAATATCAGAGTCATCTTTTAAACCCTTTTCTGACTCCTAGAAAATGAAAAGATTGCCGAGCGTTTCTTTTACACTCATTAAAACGGAATTAAAAGACGGTCCCCTTATAGCTCTTTTCTGACCGTAAAATCAGGAAAAGATTGCCGGGTTTTTGTCGTTTCAAACTCGATACGGAAATAAAACGACGTGTTTTTGATCGCTTTTTACTTTTTAGGTCAGTGACACTAATTATGAAAGTACTCCTTGGTCGCAAGATCAAGCGGTTCCCCTAGGTATTATTTTATACTTTTTCGGACTTGAGGGACACAAATCTACGAAAAAGTTCAACTTGGAGTCTTCTTAAGTTTTTCAGACTCTTTAAAATTGAAAAACGTCGAGTTTCTCCTATACTGGGCTCGTTAAACATTTCACAGTAAAGGACCTGTTGAATTACAAACAGGAACAAACCACTCCTTCCTAGGGTTTGAATCAAAACTAGGTTGGACTCATCCGAAGGATGAGCTTATAATCAAGCATATGTTATCCTCCTCAAGCTTGTTAAAAATAAAGAGGTACTTGCCAGAAATGGTGGGGGAAAAGAGAGAAGAATGAGCCTATTTGTTACCTTTTGTCTCAGAAGAAGCTTTATTACCACTCTTGAACACGACACTTTTCATTCACCTGGGTTGGGAAATCCTTTACCTCACAGTTGATCAAACCACTTTGAAAGTCTTTAGCCGGGTTCCGGGGATTAACTTTGAGTCGTTTATCACCAAGCCATCTGTCGTGTCGTTATGTGTTCAAGAGGTCTGCAAGAAAAAATTTCATCTGCAAAATACTTGTCATCCATTTGACCATCCCTGAGTCAGTCCTTACAGCAACATTTCTTCAACTTGAACAATGATTTCGTGTTGTGGGCTTGCCTGCAACGGGTCGCTTTCTATCGACATCAGCACATTATCTAGAGAGATGACTTAGAAATCATCAGTACCTTGAAGTCTGCATGCATCAATGGTAGGTTTCTCGCCTTTGACGTCAGTTTACATCATTGACTTTCGATCGAAGGATTCCGTGAAATGTTCGACATCAACTCATTCATTCACATCTCATGGATTGTACTGGGTACTTTGATAACCATTGACATTACTGGTGGTCTCTCTCATGCTTGTTAACAGTTTACATCATCGACTGGTAATCAAGTGGTTTCTACCATGTTCGACATCAACTCATTTATTCGCATGGCTAGAAACGTACCAATTCGAGAAGTAGAGATGAAGACCCTGGATCTAGTCTCTACCATCCAGGCTGCGAGGTGTTTTGTATTCATTATCTAAGTAGACTAATCATAAACAGATGGCTGCGTCCATACTGTGTCTACAAAAGTCTATGATTATAATGTACTGCAAGATCATTCCTGTATCAGAGTAGTTAGTCTGTTAGTTAAAGTTTTAATCTGAGTATGGGAATGCCTACCTCAGTGATGATATAATCTTATACATGTATTTTGTGTTGAAAATTTCAGGTTCTGACCAGGCTCTCCACGAGATAATCCTTGAAATGATAAAGCACTTCACCCTTCCTAGATAATACAAAACCCTAATCTATTCCAGGCTTCGCACTTTAGGGGGCAATCTGTTACACTAAAAAATGTCACCATGACTATTTACAGTTAGGATGACTCTATCAACAGTCATACTACCCTCTTAGGCAAGTCTTATGCCTCTGCTCTCCATGTCAAACTCCAAAAAATAGAGAACGTCTTTCAAAATGTATTTATCTCTGGGGACGCAGGTTCTCTCAACCTTACCTGTGGGGATGCACCCAAGGTTCAGAAAAGCTACGTCTTTGGACGCTCTGTATGTAAAGGTGCAGGTGCGTCCCCCTGAAAAGGTTAAAATGCGCAAGTTTCATCTTTAAAAAGTCACTTGTGGTTATTTCTAGAGCATTCTAGAAGGTTGTTTAACGTGTATTGAGCGCCTCCAGATGGTTCATGCACTCCTACCAAAGAGGAACTTATCCCATCAATAGGGGAGCTATCCCATCCAAAGAGGGGATTATCCCATTGATGGTGGACCTGATTAACTTCCTCTTGAACACTATAAATGCAGGCATTGGGCCAGAAGGAGGGGAGGTTGAAAGCTATACATTTCTAAGGGTAAATGCTGCAGGAATTAGGACTCCCATTTAGAAGCTTGTGAGGAGAGATTGCCATCTTTGCTTGTTCTATTTGGAAGTGGGTGAGCTTTGTCAAAGTAAAGGAAGACTCTTTTGGACCCTGGAAGGAGCTTGCACAACACCAAGGCTCAGGTTGTAATGGTTCCTTTTGATTACCTTTAATGCAAATTGGTCCATTCTTCTCAATAACTTGTTGTTTATGAGTTATTTCATGTACTCCTTGGTCTATATGTTGAATATGCTTTGTTTTATGTTATAATCAGGTGCTATTTAATTGTTTGACTGTTGGTGATTGCAGGTTTTGGAGAAAAGGAGGAGCTCATCCAGATCAACAAAGCTTGGACTTCTACAACAACGTTTGGACAAAGGTAAGAACAAAACACTTGATTTCTCATATCATGATGCATGTTTAGAGAAGGATAGCTCTAGTTTGTTTTGTTTGTCATTAGAATGTCTTAGACTTCTAGGAAGGTCGGTTGTGTCCGCACTATTGACTGATTCCGTGTGACACCCTCATCACATAAATAGAACTGCACGAAGAACCAAGTCTTCCACCGTCAAAATTGCCACCTTACCGCTTTTTGATTTGCGTGCCCATGGGCACACTCATGCCATCAGCATCTCTAGTGATTCACACCCAGGTTGTTGGCCCTCTAGAATTGACCTCTCACCGCGACGGGAAAATCTGGTCAAGAAATATATATCCGTAGTGTCGAACTCAATGTCTCTACCCTAGATAATGAATTTTCTGTCTGTCGGGTTCCATGCATGAATCATCACCTCTAACAAATCGGATTGGACCCAAAGGTGTGCAGTAAGGAATAATTTTAGCAACCCGCACGCACGTAAAGTATTTTGGCACCCAGCATTAGCAAAGGCTTCCTCATCGTTGACATCGTGAGTTCATTCCTACCAAACAAATGCCATGATGCCTTGCATAACAAGAAAAAATGAATTAGAACTCCTCTTGCCAATTTGAGTTCATAATTCATGAAAAAAATTATTTTTACGTCGCCGTCATGACTGTTTCTAAAACAACCGCGATGGCACTTAGTTCACATTTCATTTTTTTCGCAGTCATCGCTAGAATACATCAGATTCTCGCGATGATCTGAAGACGTTACGTGTAAATCACGCTCAGTCATCGTAGACCCAAGCACCTTTCTCGCGATGACCGAGAGCAGACCCGAATTAAAAAATATGCCTAAATCTACCTACCCAATGCTAAATTGCATGTAAAACAAATGTACTTACTTGGCGAAGGTTTCAGGACGAACCGTGGATGGATGAGGTCGAAATCAGCTTGAGAACTTTGCTCAGGTTGGTGCTCCAAATGCTCCAAGGTAAAATGAACAGTGCAAATGGTAAAAACAAATGAATTACCCCACCCTTTTTATAGTAATTTTTTGAAATATTAAAAATTTTACTTTAGAATGTGGGTTTTTTCCATTTTTATTGCATGGTTAATTGGAGTTTTTGGTTTTTAACTATGTTTCCGCATATATTAATCATTTATGTCGAATGGGTTTTACGTTTGACGTGTTTTTTGTAGAACTACAGGTAGTGGAGTTATGTCGTACTTCGTGTGCACTTGGTCCATAAAGTCATCTTTAACGCTCTTTTTTGACTTAAAAACGAAAAGATAGCCCAGTTGTTCCTTTCGACTCGTTAAATGAAATGAGAGGCGGTCTGCTTTAAGCTCTTTTCTGACTGTATAAACGTGAAAAGATTGCCGAGATTTTGTCATTTCGGGCTCGCTATTGGTTACGAAATGACGTGGTTTCGATCGCTTTTCTAATTTTTCGGGTCGAGGTCACTAATCATGAAAAATACTCCTTGATCGTAATGGTCAAGTGGTTCTTTTGAGTATCATTTTATACTTTTTCGAGCTAGAGAGACACAAATCTACGAAAAGGGACCCCCTGGAGTTTTCTTTTCCGTGTCTTTTTCAAACTCCCTAAACATGAAAAAGACTCTGAGTTTTACCTATGTTGAACTCGTTAAACCCTGATGATATTGGAATTGTCACCATGACGGGACTCGAGCTTCTACTCCCTAGGGCTCGTTAAACTATTACTAGGTTGGATTTGACCAAAGGTCGAACTTATATTACAAGCACATGCTATCCCCTTCAAGCTTGTTTTCAAAAATAATTGGGGTACTCACCAGCAATGGTGGGGGAAAATTTGGAAATCATCATTGGTCATCTATGGCAACTAGTCACTCTTGAACATCGACAATTTTGCTTCTTGTCAAGTTAGGATATCCATACATCATCATTTGGCCTTCCGTGGGTTTGGGTTGCCATTTAACCTCATTCCATCTGATCCATGTTGTCTCCATCAAGCCTCTGATCCCTTGGTACCTGAATGCTGCCACCCTCCGGAGTCGTGTCGCCGACATGTTCAAGAGTATAATCCTTCTGCAGTTTACATCCTTACCTCCTCCTTTGATACTCTGTTTCGCCATCTACTGCTTGTTCCTTATCTCATGTTGTTGATGGGGGAAACATTATGGCCCTCCTGCAATGGATCATCTCCTGTCGACATCAGCTCATTATCCAGGAGATTGATCTAAAGATCCCCTTTGGTACCTTGGAGCTTGCATACCTCAATGGCAAGTTCTTCACACCTGACGGTCGACTTTCACCATTGGTCATCGATTGGGTGATTCCATGAGTGTTTGACTTCAGCTCATTCTTCACACTTCGTGGATTGTACTAGACATTACCTTGAGAACCATTGGCATTATTGGTGGTTTCTCTCACGCTTGGTAACGGTTCTACTCATTGACCAGTAATCAAGTGACTTTCTATCGTGCTCGACTTCAACACCTCTATTCGCATGCTAGAATTTGTACTATGATTGGTTGGGTTTCAAGACCCCGAACACAGATTACACATGATCGGGCTACGTGGATCGGTTCATGGTTACGTGACTCGTTGATGGATGGCTGTGACCATATCTGAGTCCTCATGGATTGCTGCGACCATACCTTTATCATTATCATGGTCTTATTAGTTGGGTGGTTGCGTCCATACCACAGACCTAGTTCATATGTCTTTTGGATGGTTGCACCCATCCCTAGACTACATGTATTTCACTATCAGAGATATCAATTGTACTTGCGCCTACAGGTTCTTCCAAATGGTGTTCCAGCTTAGTTAGTTTCATAAAGCATTTCACCCCTCCCACTCTCTTGGGCTTCATACTTTAGGGGGCATCTGTTACACAGTAATTTGTCATTGCTTTCACCCCAGTCCTTCTACTATGTCATGTGTCCCAGTGAAACATGCTCATATTGAACAAATGCTCTCTTATGCTGCCAATTGACCCACTTTTCCTAAAAAAAAATCCTCATTGTGAGAATGGACTTAATATACGCGATGGACAGAGGTCGTAAATAGTCTAGCCACACTCCCAGTGTGGAAGTACATATGTTTCCCATGACGATCAAATTTCATGCTCCAGCGTGAGGCTATGTGCTATCTTTAGCGACAGTCTTACTAGCTACATTGACTACTAGTGATGTCAGAACTAAATCTTAGTTATGAACTCGCGATGATCCAGATTGGGCGAATTCGTTCCAACATTCGACCTTCTGGATGTCTCCAGACCTGGTTGTTGGCATAGTTTGTGTCACCCTTCCTTCTCTGGTATGGCAGTTTTGTCATTTGTGCTACCTTTTTTGGGGATAAGCTCTGTCTTCCACCTTTCATGGAGACTCCTTCTCCTATTTAAACACTCACCATTGCCATGATCAACTAGTTGGTAATTCTTTGGATTGAGCAATGTTGTTAGTTCTTTTGAGTTTGATAGATAGCTTGTGTGGGTGTGAAAAGTGTGGGATTATTGATAGCTTGAGGAAGGTTGTGAAGTTCCCTTAACTTTGTGTTAAAACTTATGAGTGAGAGAGAGTCTTTGTATGTTGGGAGATCCATCTTCAAAGAGTGAATGCTTGAGGAACATGCTGGTTGGACCCTCTGAGAAGACTTGTGACATCAAGACTTCGTTGTAATCTTGCTCTTATTTCATTATTAATACAATCAATGGTGTTTTCCTATGTCTTGTATGTAATTTACTTGATAGCTCATGACTTCTTGACTTTGTGAGTAAATAGATCATTGTTGTTTTCTCGTTACATGCTTTGTTGTACTTCCTTTGCATTGTTTCAAATTTATCACTCATTGAGGAGAAGGAAGTGAAAGTTGGAGCAGCGCAATGGAACTCCTTCGACCGCCAGTTGAGGTAGGCCTCCAACTACGACTGTTTAAGGAAATATATTGTTGATCTGTCCTTGCTGTGACTAGACCCACTCTAGGGCTAGAGGGGTTACCTTTGTCCGTAGAGGGAACACTTTCCTGCATCTCTCTCCCTATGCAAAGTGCATGCCTTCCTAAATTTCGGACTATGCGGGGTCCACCCAGTCCTACATACCTAGCAATCAGTTCTTGTAGTCCTTTAACTGCATTATTGTCACGTAGCAGCTTCATAGATGTCTCTAAAAAGGTAGTAAGCATAGAAGGATCCATTCTTATCTTTGGTTGATCCTTACTACCTAAAGTAGAGGCCTCTGCAAAGCTCTTCTTAGCTTCCATAGCCATTTCCTTTGCATATTCCATCTCAAACTCATGTTCCTTTGGAGGAGCCTCGCGAACCTTCAAATCTTCTCTAGGTTATTTCCTCTTATCTTCCCCTATAGTTGCATCGCTTTTGAGTACCATGTTTATGCTGGGGCCCTCTTAGCATGGTTCGGACCTCATCATTTAGACATTTTGAGTTGGATTAGGTTGTAGTACCCCTTTCTCACGCATTTGGGCGATCAACATTGGATAATCTACCATTTCATGATCAAACTGCTCACAGTACGGACAAGATATTCTCATCGACTTGGTACAATTGCGAGCGTAGTGCCCCAGCCCTTCACAATTATAATAGATCAGATGTTCAGGCCCTCATTTAGGTCCCATCCCTCCTCTCCCTCGTCCGTGTCCTTGGAATCTACCGTTTGCCCTCGTGGCTGGATCGAAACATCGTTTTTTAGTCTGCATTTGATAGGATGGGGTCCTATCCATCATTAGCTCATAGCTTCGACATGTTCGCTCATCGTGACCCACTGATCTACAGAAGTTACAATACAGTTACTGTGGAGTCTAGGTATACTTCTGCAACAAGTGACAGTTATTCGTTGCGTGCTTTCCTCCTACTTGACAAATCGCACACCAGAGTGCGGGTGCGGCCCTGCTTATACCTCTAGCCTCAATGGCATCAATCCCCCCTGCCAAATAGTTTACGAATACGGGACAGTGATCCCTATCATGACCCGGGCCCTTACATTTTACACACCACACTTATTCACGTGCCTCCATCAGGGTGCCCTATCTTGCTTCAGGCTTTTCATCTCCAAGCATAGGTTTTTTAGTTGCGCGTGGATTTGTTGAACTCCCAACCCAAGATCTTGTATTGGGGTTTCATGCAACCTCATCACTATCTCTAATGCGTCAGCCTGGGTTGAGATCTTCTACTATGACAGTGCTATCCTTAGGTGCGTTTCAAGGATGCCACAAACTAGGAACGGTGCTACGCATCTAAAAGCATCATATTAGCCTCATGGATCATACTCTTCAGGCGTTGATCAAGATCCCATGGAGTCTCACCTGGAAGCATCACAATTTCCTTAAATCTGATAATTGACTAAGTTTTTTATTTTGGTCGGCTAAACTCTTTGTTCAATGCATCCTATATCTCCGCTATTCCGACATCTGGTTCCGCACTTTCTCTTAGCATTACCTACGGTCCCGCACCTAAAGGTCATGTCCCCTGCGCATCTGACCACTCTGTCTCTATGTTATGGGCGCGGACCCCTGTAAAAGTAAAAAAGGCACAAGTTTATTCTTAAAAATTGATCCAAATCAAATCCACAATAGACTGTCAAGAACCTTTGACTGTATCAAGTTGAACAAATCTCTAATAAAATCCAAAACCGCATCAAAAACGCCTTGAACCAGTGGCCATGGCAGCTGGCACGGAACGACGAGGACCTCGGTCAAAGCGCATTGACCGAGGCCCATGGAAACTGCGCAGGAGGCCAAAACAGCCCTTGGGAGCCCCAGATCGGGAAAAGGAGGAGGTTTTTGGTGCCGCTAGGAAAAAAGGGTCGAAATGGGCGAGCCTTAAGCATACGGTCACGTTGGGAGCCAGAGGACCGCAGGCGGAAAAAGGAAAAAGTGTTATTGTACGACAATGGGACCCATGGCCTGGAAAACGGCGGTTTGATTTGGATGCCCTTGAATGGTAAGAGGTTTTGGAGAAAGCGGAGCGATCACAATCAGCGATCAATGCATGGGAGCGAAGGAGAGAGAAAAACCGCCGCTATCACGCATTATCGGTCAAGCAAGTCAACCGTGCTTGATGTGCGAATGACGTTGGATATGGAGGAGCCCAGATCGGATGGCTGAGATTGCGCCTGATGACTAGAAGCAGAATCGACAGGGATTAAGCCGCGATCTAAAGGGGATTTGAAATCCGCCACGGTGGAGAAAGAACGTATCCACGATATAACTAAAGAAACGAACCGACGAAGCATCCTGGCACCAGTTAGATGGAGACACATGGCCACTTCCCAAGCGTTCATGCTGATGCCGAACAGGGAACTCCAAGTGTAGCTGTAGAAGGCGAGTCGACATAGGCGGAAGGAGAATCGAATAGGTACAAGGATTGGATGGTTAAAACCATCCACGGAGATAGTCAAAAGAGAGGCAGAAGAGATTTCAAGAGGAATCCAAGTGACCAAGAGAGACAGTGAATAGTGAACCCCGAGAGGAGGACTGAACACAGAGAGCAGTAAATTCGAGTAGAGGAGACAGAGGGTCGAGCTAACCACAAGCAACATCGAGCACCAGAGAGCTTGAAAATTCAAGCCTTCCCATAGAGGAATCTGTCAGGATTGAGCATCACAGTAGGATCTTTCCACTGTAGACCAAGGGTCACAGCGCTGGTAGGAAGAAAAAGAGTTTGTGAACTCCAAGTGGCTTGGGGAATCCAAGGACCGCCCTACCAAGCAAAATCTGCTTCAAGAGAACTCACATTGAGTCCCTGTATTGTAAATTCTCTGCCAAAGACACAATAAAACAAGGTGACCACTGAAGCTAGACCGGAGACGTAGCCTTGGAGAATTGGGTGAACTCCTTATTAAAAATTGCTTGTGTCTTTGTGTTGCTTAATGTATTTCTCTGCGATCTTTCCATTTAAATGACTGCGTATTGGAAATCTGATTGATCTGTTGCTTAAATAACACAGAATACACACACCATCACATGAGTCTATAATACCTTTTGTTTAATAAATCTTCAACTGAGGTCACTCATAGGGTGATTATCAGATCAAGTGGTATCAGAGCTCTAGGCTGTAAGGTTAGACAAGCTTGTGTTGGTTTAGCTATGAATGATCACAAGATCAAAGCTCAAAATAGGAGAAGGAGAGTTGGTGGAAACTAATCCTAAAATTGGGAGAGTCTATTCTCGAAAGACAATGTCAGAAGAAGGTTCTATAGGACCAGACCCTCAATTCATAGAAAGTTTCCTAGCTATAAAGTCTATGGTAGAAGAAATGTATAAGGACTTTAGAAAGCATAAGGATGAAGATTCATCAGGCTCTAAAAAAGATAAATAAGAAGATGAATCTCATTCCCATAACCACTCAAAATGAAAGGGGAAAGAAGAAAGCTTCCCTACACCTCCTAATAGCCCTGTGCATAATAAGAAAACATCTTTGATTAAGTTAGATGTTAAATTTGATTTGCCTATATATGATCAAGAGCTAAATGGTGAAAATTTGGAAAATTGGATTAGACAAATTGATGTGTATTACAGAGCACAAAACATAGAACCAGACAAGAGTAATATTCAGCTGGTAAGCCTATGCCTAGGAGGCACTGCTTTGGTTTGGTGGGAAGGCAGAACCCAAGCTAATATGAAAAGACATGGTAAGACCATCGCTGTCTGGAGTGAATTTGTTGCTGCCATCAAGAAGCAGTTCTATCCATTGGCCTACATGCAACAAGCCATGATGAGTTGGCAAACTCTTCGACAATTGAAAGGACAAAGTGTACAAGGGTATACTCGAGAGTTCAGAAAGAGAGCATTGATGTTGGGTATCTCAATAGACTCACGAGAGACTCTTTTGAAGTACATTGGTGATCTACATAACTACATGAAGCATACTATCCTCATGTTTAATCCCACTAGTATAGATGAGGTATCTGTACAAGCTACTCATCTAGAAGCTAGAGGAAATAATGGAAATCCAGAAGTTGGGGGACCATCCCAACCCACTGTAAGCAAGAGCGAGGAGAAAAGAAAGCAGAATTGGAAAGCAAGGAAGGCTAACGCTGCACGAAAGGGCAAAGATTCATGCACCCATTGTAAAAAGGAGGGGCATGATGATGAGCATTGTTGGATTTTGCATCCAGAGCTAAGACCTCAGAAGTCCGAGGGCAAGAAGAAGAAGACTGCTGCAACTATTCAGAAAGATTTGGGGTCAGACTCGGGAGATGAAACAGTCATTGCAACCATGGGTATAAAAGGTAATAATTTTGAAGCATCTACTAGTAATTTTGCTCAATCTGTTATTGATGAAGAACATGAGAGAAAAAGACATGAGCATTTCCATATTTAAGTTGTTTCCAAAAATCAAAATATTGATACTTTGTTTGATAGTGGCTCAAAAGTAAATCTAATTTCTGAAGCAATTGTAAAGAAATTGGGATTAGCAACTACACCTCATAAGAAACCATACCCATTAGGATGGTTGAATGATAAAGCACAACTACAAGTGACTAGACAGTGCAAACTCAAGTTTTCTTCTGGGTCAGCATTTGTAGATGAGGTTGAGTTAGATATAATTCCTTTGGATATATGTGGAATTGTTTTAGGAAGCCCTTACTTGTATGATAGAAAGGCTATTTTCTATAGAGCTGAGAACAAGTATCTACTTGTTAAAGATGGAATCGAATACTTTGTAAGAGCTCATAAGCTTAAGAATAATTATACTCTCATAAACTCGAGACAGATGAAAAGAATGATAAATTAATGCAAACAATTCTTACTAATGGTTGTAAAGGAAAGGAAAACTGATAAAACCAATGTATCTGAGGGCTGTAATTATGATCAGCAAGCTGATATAGAAAATATTGTTTTAGAGTATGATGTCTTGTTTCAAGAACCTCAAGGTCTGCCACCCAAAAAGGGAATAGTACATGATATTATTTTGCAGCAAGATGTTCCTTTGCCTACCATTGGGATGTACAGGTTATCTGCTTTAGAGAATGTTGAAATCAAGAAGTAGGTGCAGGAGTTGCTCAAGAAAGGGTTCATCAGACCTAGCACATCACCATGTGGGTCACCAGTCGTTTTGGTGAGAAAGAAAGATGGCGCATGGAGAATGTGAATTGATTACCGAGCACTAAATAAGATAACAATAAAAAATTGTTATCCCCTTCCTTGCATAGATGATCTTTATATCAATTGAAGGAAGTTGTTTATTTCACCAAGTTGGATTTGCATAGTGGATACCATCAGGTCAGAGTCACAAAGCAAGATGCATGGAAGACTTCTTTCAAAACAAAGCATGGATTGTATGAATGGTTGGTTATGCCTTTTGGCTTGACCAATGCCCCTGCTACTTTCATGAGATTAATGAATGATGTACTCAGAACTTTTCTTGATGATTTTGTTATTGTGTATCTGGATGACATTCTGATTTTTAGTAAAATGTGGGAAGAACATTTAAAGAATGTTAAGAAGACATTATATTTTTTGAAAAGAGAAAAACTTTATGTTAAACTCTCCAAATGTGAATTTGGCAAAAACTCTCTAAATTATTTGGGTCATAAAGTAGGGGGGGGTGAATTGAAAATAGATCCCTCTAAAGTGGCAGTCATTGTAAACTGGCCTGAACCCAAGTCTGCTACAGAAGTGAGAAGCTGCTTAGGAGGAGCACAATATTGGAGGAAGTTCATTTCAAATTTTTCCTCAATTGCAGCTCCCTTACATGCTTTGACAGGATTGAACAAGGTGTTTTAGTGGGGAGGCAAACAGCAGAAAGCCTTCGACACCTTGAAAGAAAATATTAGTACAACACTTGTACTAGCACTGCCAGATCTACAAAGACCATTTGAGATCCAAACTGATGCCAGTGACTATGCCATGGGAGCAATGTTGACAGAGCACGATAAACCCATATGTTATCATTCTGAGACTTTTAATCTTGCAGTAGTTAACTATCCTACATATGATAAAGAATTGTATGCATTAGTTCAGAGTGTGAAAAAGTGGAAAATTACTTAATGGGCAAAGAAACAGTAATACATACTGATCATCAGCCACTTCAATATCTACACTCCCAAACTAAATTGCAAAAATTAAGACATTAAAGATGAATGGGGTTTCTACAACAGTTTCATTTAGTCATCAGATATAAAAAGGGCATACATAACAAGGTGGCAGATATGTTATCTAGACCCATTATAAATGCATCTGCCCTGCATAAGCATAATTATGTGTTGTATGAAAGCTACATACAACAGTATGCTCAGGATATGGACTTTAAAGATGTATATGCAACTTTGAGTCAAGGAAAAAGAGTAGAAGAATTGGACTATCATGTGAAGGACCGACTCTTATATCATTATGGGAAAATCTGAATTCCACAAACTGAGAGAGCAAAGATAATTAGGGAAGCACACACTTCTCTGATATCAGGTCACTTTGGGGTAAGTAAAATAGTTGCACAGCTGCAAATATTCTGCTATTGGCCGAAAATGAGTGAGACATTTTCTAGATATGTAAAGGGGTGTGCTATGTGTGCTAAAAGCAAGCCCCGCAATAGAAAACTAGGCTTGTACACTCCATTGCCAGTTTCTTCTCACCCTTGGGAAAGCATTTCCATGGATTTTGTTGGAGGACTGCCTAAATCTAGGAAACGTCATGATTATCTATATGTTGTTGTGGATAGGTTCAACAAAATGTGTATTTTGATACACTGTAGTAAACAGATTACAGCTGAAAAAACTGCAAAATTATTCTTTGAACATGTATGGGTTCATTTTGGATTACCCACTTCTATTATATCTGATCGAGACACCTGATTTGTGTGAAAGTTTTGGTCCAGTCTGTGGGAACTAATGGACACCAAATTAAAGAAAAGCATAACTTTTCATCCACAAACAGATGGAAAGACAGAAGTAGTTAACAAGACAGTGATTCAGCTACTGAGAGGATACTGTAGCAAACATCCTAAGCTTTGGGATGAGCACTTACGCTATGTGCAGCATGCTTACAATAGAGCCAAACATTCTTCTACACAGAGATCTCCTTTTGAGACCTGTTTTGGTTTCATACCATCGTCTCCTTTGGATTTTGTCTTTGGTAAAGATACCATGGTTGATGGGCACAGTGATGTGGACAAGGTAACTAGGTTCATTAAACAGATCCAGGAGATCCACCAAGCTGTACAGGAACAACTGGAAAAGAGCCAGGCAAAATACAAGGCTAGGCATGATAAGCATTGGATGGAGCATAGTTTTCAAGTTGGAGACCAAGTCTGGCTGTATATCAGCAAGGACAGAATGCAAGGTGATGGTAAAAAGCTAAAGCCTATCAGGTATGGGCCCTTCAGGATACTTGAGAAGGTTGGCGAAAATGATTTTTGCCTTGATCTCCTAGCTTCCATGCACATCTACTCAGTCGTGAACGTAGATTTCTTGAGGTTGTTTGAACCTTCAATGATTGAAGACCCTGAAGAGCAGAGACAATTACCTTCTGTTGATGACCTGCTACCTGAATACCTTAATGAGTTACAGGAAGACACAGTGTTGGACAGGAAGGTAAGGACGACGTGAAATGGACAGGTTGAATACCAAAGGATTGGGCTTAAAGGTTCGAAGCCAAGCAGTGTGAAGTGGATTGAGATTGGACAGGTGAGACAACAGTTTCCTCACTTAGTAGATACTTGAAGAAAACCAACTTTTGGTGGTCCAAAAGCTTTTCAGTAGGGAGGCCATGATTTGAATCGGATCCACAATAGAATTTCAAGAACCTTTGATTGTATCGAGTTGAACAAATCTCTAATAAAATCCAAAACTGCATCAAGAATTCCTTAAACTAGTGGCCATGGCAACCATCGTGGAACGACGAGGACCTCGGTCAAAGTGTGCTAACCGAGGCCCATGGAGACTGCGCATGAGGCCAAACCAGCCCCTGGGAGCCCCGGATCAGGAAAAGGAGGGCGTTTTTGGTGTTGCTAGGAAGAAAGGGCCGAAATGGGTGAGCCTTAAGGATATGGTCACGTTGGGAGCCAGAGGACCGTGGGTGAAAAAAGGAAAAAGTGCTACTGTACGACGGTGGGACCCACGACCTGGAAACCGGAAATTTGATCAGGACTCCCTTGAACGGTAAGAGGTTTTGGAGAAAGTAGAGCAATCACAATCAGTGATCGACGCATGGCAGTGGAAGAGAGAGAAAAACAGCCGCGATCACATGTTATCGGTCGAGCAAGTCAACCGCGCTCGACATGCAAATGACGTTAGATCTGGAGGAACCCAGATCAGACGGCTGAGATTGCACCCAATGAACAGAAGCGGAATCGACAAGGATTAAGCCGCGCTATAAAGGGGATTTGAAATCCACCACGATGGAGAAAGAACGTATACATGATATAACTGAAGAAACGAACTGACGAAGCATGTTAGCACCAGTTAGATGGAGACACGCGACCACTTCCTGAGCGTTCATGCTGACGCCGAACATGGAACTCCAAGTGCACTTGTAGAAGGTGAGTCGACGCATGCAGAAGGAGAAATAAGCAGGTACAAGGATCGGATGGTTAAAACCATTCACGAAGATAGTCAAAAGAGAGGGGGAAGAGATCTCGAGAGGAATCCAAGCGACCGAGAGAGACAGTGAATAGTGAACCCTGAGAGGAGGACTAAACACAAAGAGTAGTAATGCCGAGCAAAGGAGACAAAGGGCCGAGATGACCACAGGCAGCATCGAGCACCAGAGAGCTTAAAAATTCAAGCCTTCCCATAGAGGAATCTTTCTGGATTGAGCATCACAGTTGGCTCTTTCCACTGTAGACCAAGGGTCACAGAGCTGGTAGGAAGAAAAAGAGTCTATGAACTCCGAGTGGCTTAGGGAATCCAAGAACCACCTTACCAAGAAAAATATGCTTCAGGAGAACTCACATTGAGTCCCTATATTGTAAATTCTCTGCCAAAGGCACAATAAAACAAGGCGACCACTGAAGCTGGACCGGAGACGTAGCCCTGGAGAATAGGGTGAACTCCTTATTAAAAATTACTTGTGTCTTTGTGTTGCTTATTGTATTTCTCTGTTGTCTTTCCATTTAAATGTCTATGTATTGGCAATCTGATCGATCTGTTGCTTAAATAACACATAATAAACACACCATCACATGAGTCTGTAATACCTTTTGTTTAATAATTCTTCAATTGAGGTCACTCATAGGGTGATTATCAGATCAAAAACTCACTTTGAGTCATTTCTAGAAGCTTCTCGAAGGAATCTTGAGGTGGCAAGTTTGCTCCCTTAAGGTTCATGCATCCCATACCTTAAGGAGATAACCCCTTGATGTGAGGAGCTTATCCCTTTGAAGGATGACTCTATCCCTTCATAGGTGGACTTGTAACCTCCTTCCTTTGCACTATAAAATGAAGCAATGGGTTGGATACTTGGGAGGTTGAAAGCTGAATATTTTTTAGGTGAAATGTTGCTGGAACTTAGTCTTCCTAATTGAGATTTTGTGAGGAGAGATAGCATACCTCTTTGATCTGATTTGGAAGAGTGTGAGGCTTTTCAAAGTAAAGGAGATTCCTGTTCCGGACCCTGGGAAGAGCTTGTACAACATCAAGGCACCAAAGGTTGTAAGGTTCTTCTATTTCAAATTTAATACAAATAAGTTTATTTTTCTCAATAAGATATGTTTTATGGTTTATTTTATGAATTCCTTGATCACCATAATGAACATGATTTATGATATTAGATATGCAAGTGTTGTTTGATGTGTGCCTATTTGTGATTGCAGGTTCTTAAAAGGAAACTCTTTTAGATGGTTGAAGGATGACTACCACAAACTAGAGTTGGACTTAGGGTAGGGTCTAAACACCTCTATAGTTTTTATTAATGAATCGCAATATTTTTAGAGAAATGTATATTTGCTTGTCTTGCTTGTTGCTAGATATCTTTTGATACTAGGGAGATTGGCCTTGTCCGCAAGATTGATTTATCCGGCCAACAAATTGGCGACTCCACCGGGGAACTGAATTTGGTTTTTGGTTTTCCTTTGTCTTTGACTTGAGAAACTTATTCTTGTTTCTGGTTTTTGCTTGATGTGTGTGGGATTGGGTAGTTTTTATCATCCAGATTATTTTTTGTTTTTTCGAAGTTTTCAAAGGACTGCACCTTCTTTTTATAGACAGTGCGGGCATCTCCACACTTTTCCTTTAGTACAAAGAGTTGTACCACATCTGGTTCTTCTGGAAGCCTGCGGACCTTGTGAAATTTTTTGAAAAACCTAAAGTGTTTTCTTCCAGTTAAGTTTAGGTTTCATTTACGGCATTTAGTGTCTACCCAGATCTGCATGTGTTCTGTCAAAAATCTCTTGTGATTAAGTTCCATTAGTATTTTTGTTTTAGATGATTTTCTAGAAGTTTTGCATGCTTATGTTGGTTTTAACTTGGTCTCTGTAGTGACTCAAATATTAGAAGCCTAAGAAACCTTAGATTACCCTGGTGTCTTTTTGTCTTCTTGATGAGTCTGACCGGTTTCTGAAATCTTCCTTTGGTGAGAAATAGATTTATTTTTCTCTTTGCAAATCTTTGAACGAACTTGGTTATAAGTTTTGAATTCATTTTTATAAAAGCAAACATAGTTGGATGTTTTTTGATTGATTTTTTATTCTGAACGAATTAATCCTTGAATAACTAAGTAGAACATCCTCAAAAAGATTTCAAGCTTTTATTTCCATTAGGTTTTTAGAAGTTTTTAGATCTCAAGATTAGTTTTTGTAGTTTTGAGTGTTTTCCTAGAACTTCTAGATCTCTTTTGAAAGAAATTGTTTTTTGTAGTTTTGAGTTTTGAAAAAGGAAAGGGATTTATTGTGAGCATAATTAGTAGTCTCCTTTTGAGTTCTTATTGAAAAACACAAAAATATTTTCTTTTCATTTACATGTTGAAAGAAAGATTTTTTTTCAAAGAATTGCATTCTCGAACTCTTTTTTTTAGCTAGGAATTCATTGAAGGAAAAATTAATTGTTTCTCATTTTAGGTGCATTTTTAGTGTTTTTGGAGTCGAGTCTTCACACCATAAAAGTTTCATCTCCATACCTATTGACTTAAAGAACAACCCATAAAAGTAACGCTTAATTAAAATTGATCTAGCAATCTTTTTTATTTCTAGGGCTCTTATCACCAATATAGCTTAGGATAGTATCTTGGAGTAGGGAGTAATTAACTCTCCAAGATAATTAAAACAAACAAGTAGCTATATCTTGCGGTAGGAAATAAATCCAATTGTAATTGATATAATCTAGGAAGCTTCTCTTAAAGAAGTCAATCACGAGATCATTTCCGAACCTTTGAGACAATCAAGTCTGTCTCATTGGGAAAGATAGAATATTTGTGCATATTATAAATGGTAAACCTCAGATTAACCATTTTTTAGGAGCCTCGAGTCACTTGTTGGTAAACCTCGGATTGATCATGTCGAGGAGCCTTCAAGGGGATTGATCTTTGTTACTCTTCCCTTGCACGTAGATCAGATCGTAGACTATTCTCCCAGTTGTATTTGTTGCTAATGGTAACCTTAGTGTCCATAAACTTAAGATTATTTCCTAAGGTGACGGTGAAGGACGGGTCTCACTGTACCTAGAGCAGACATCGACTAGACTCACTTAGACTTTCTGGGGGGTTATCTTCACTTGAGATGGTTTTGTGAAGAAACTTGTGCCAGTATGTTTCATTAAGCAGGTTGTCGGGGTAACTGTTCCAACCGCCCTTTCTATATTAAATTCTACGACGTTGGATTTCATCACCAACTAGTGTTTTAGTACAGGAAGTTACTGTTTGTGTGTGGTTTGAACTCTTAGAGTTTTTAGGCATGTGATTCAATTGTTTGTTTCTTTAGAGACATTTGGTGGTTTTATTGAAATTTTCCTTGTTTGCATGTGATTATTTTCATCCTACACCCAGAGATTATTATCCTTGATCAATCATGTCAAGACAGTCATCCATGTTTTCCCAATCACCGAAAACATTTTCATATGGATGTCCTACTATTCCTTTGGTGTACCAGTCAATTTCTGGTACTTTTTCAAGAGCAACTCCTCGATCGACTGAACGTAAGTTATCACCTGGTAATAATGAAACTAAAACGTTGAACGTAGAACAGATCTTTATGATGTCTGGTAGTATTCTAAACCCTCAACCTCAAGGTAGTCAGTTACGGCCTGGGGGGCAAGGTAGTCAGTTACCGCTTGGCGGGCAACCTCAAGGTAGTTAGTTATCACCTCAGGGGCAACCCCAAGGTAGTCAGTTTCCGCTTGGAGGGCTACCTCAAGGTTTTCAACCTTTAGGACAATACATACCCCAAAGTCAACTACATATTCCTCAGGATGCTTATCAACCCTAGATTCAGTATGTGTCTCAGGGTTATCAACCTCAAGGTCAGTACCCAACTCAAGGTTTCCAACCGCCTTCTGGTCAGTTATTTTTATCTAGAGCTAGAAATGTACCTCTCAATTATCAGCCCTACACTCAACCCGATTATGGTCTTCAATATGCTCAACCTTTTATGGGTCCATACCGCGAAATGAACATGGTGTGGGATCCATCTCAAACTCAACAGACTTTGTAGCTGAATGTGTAGTTATTAAGTCAATTTGGACAACCGTTGGTTTCTGGTCCAACCCAGCAACCTGTCTAGCCTACTGTTCAAACCCCTACACCTAGTTTAGTTCAGCAGCCTGGGCCTAGCTCACCTCGAACTCTGACTCGAACCGCTGTTGCAACTGCTGCAATTTTTGTTCAACCTACCACACCTATTTCTAGAGTATCTGTAGCTCTGGTTTCTACTATCCCTACATCAGTGTCAACTCCTCAAGCCTCTTTACCATAGTCAGGACCTATGGTTCAGACTTCGGTTTAGATACCTTTAGGACAAGCTGGTCCACGTACAATTGCCACGAGTAAACCGTACCAGGGACAATATCAATCTAGTCCTACTGTGCAAAATCCAGTTTATCAGTATCAACCATACCCTGGCTATACTTATCAATAGCCTCAACAACCCCTGTTTGGTCTAGTTAATCTTGGTTTCCCATGAGGTTATAACATTCCTAATGAAAATCCAATTCCAGGTTATCCTAGATATCCTCCTCCTGGAATTGGTCTCATTACACAAGGTTTTCATGAAACTAACCGTCAATTACCATTTATTGCAGCTTTGGATTTACCTGATTTGTCACGCCTTACGAATGATCCAATTTACTATCTTCTGTATTGGCCACCAATGCCTAATAAGTTTCCCAGTGATATCCCGAAATTCGAGGGTAAGTCAGGTGAGGATTTGTCAAATCATGTTATGACTTATCACCTCTGGTGTGCATCTAATTCTATCATTGATGATTCAATTCGCTTACGTCTTTTTCAAAGAACTCTTATTTGTCTTGCTGCTAAATGGTACATTGAGTTACCACGAGGCTCTTTTTATAATTTTAGTCAGTTAGCCACTTCTTTCTTAACTCATTTTCAGTTTCCTGTTAGATACGACAATGGCACGGAATTATTAACTTCATTAAAACAATCAACGTCCACATATATTTCAGATCATATTCATGAATGGTGATGTAGACGATGTTTAGTGAAAGTTTTTATTCCGGATCAAATTTTAGTAGAATGGTTCATAAAATCATATTACCTAAAATCACTGAACATGTAGCTAAGGCAGGAGTTGTTACTGAAGATCAAGTCATTGCTCAAGCTCAGTACCTTGACCTCGTTTATATGCAATCAAGTAATCTACATGAAAAAATCCCTATTCTTCCAAAAACTACAGCTCCTTCAAGGTTTCATGTCGCTGGTGGTATGATTGGTTCAGTTAGTACTAAGAGCAAGAAGAAATCTTCAAGGAATTCTTCTCCTACACTAACTTTACTTGATTCCCTGAAACGAGATTCTTCCGCTGAAGTTTCTGCCAATGTCCATGTCGTAGATTCATCTATGATGAAATCTGGTGGTAAAGAGAAGGGGAAGAACAGAAACAATCAAAATTCAAAAGATAAAATAAATAAAAATGAATCTATTGACAAAAAACAAAAACCTCATTATCCTTGTTTCATCTATGACGAGGATCATTTTACTAAAGAATGCCCATATCGAGCAGAGTTTCCAAAATTCGTTAAAGGTTCTCAAATGCCTACTCTTGAAGGATCCTTCTCCTACTCAAGATAGTAAAGCGGTTTCTTCTTCCTCAAATACCTCAGAAGAACCCATTATGATGATGTCTCATGTTAGGATTGTGACGTGATCGCAAGATTATGGTAGTAAAAATCTTGTTGTTGGTAAAGAAGCAGAATCTTCTAATTCAAACCCGTCAACATCAACTCCTTCTGTTTTTGATCCAATACAGATCAAGAAGCCCAACCCAGACTTAGTAACCAAACCGCATGCGAGAACTATTCAAAATTATAACATTGTTGAAGACTTGGCCATTGCCACTTCAGCAATGTCAGCTTTGGAAGTGATGCAATCATGCCCAGCACAGAGTAAATTACCATTATCTGCTATAGGAGTTGTTGATATTCGGGATTCAAAGCTAATAATCTTTGATTTAGAGAATAGTACAACCCGCCTTCCTCATCAAATGGCTTTCCAGATTACAGTGTTAGTCAAAAACAGACCTTGCTTCCGGACTGTGATTGATGAGGGAGCTTCTATGTGTATTATGTCGATCCAGTGTTGGAGATCAATTGGTTCTCCTACTCTCAACCAGTCTCCGAAAATTCTAAAGGCTTTTGATGGTTGAGGGTTCTATCCTTTTGGTATTTTGGAAGATTTACCTATAGGGGTCTAAGAAAAAACTGTAAATCTAGATGTGGAAGTGGTTGATGCCCCTCTAGATTACAACCTTCTCTTAGGTCATAGTTGGTGTTATGCTATGACTGCTATTGTTTCATTCGTCTTTCGGCTTGTTAAGTTTCCTCATAATGGAAAGATCATTATGATAGACCAGCTAAGTTATTTCTCATCCAACCCACCCTCTACAGATAGCATTCAGCACGTCGGTAAAATGACTATCCCTTACCAAGATGTTGGGGTAGGTATGATTAAATATTTTGGTTTACTAGGAACTTTTTCCTTCCCTCCTCTTAATGTATTACCTTCTATTGCAACTATTCATATGATTTCATCGAAAACTATTTCTTTCGATGATCCTCGAATCATACCTTCTGATTCTGAGGTGGATTCGTTTCATGGCGTGATGCCTTTGAGTCCCTTTGAAATTACATATCAGGCTATACAATCATTTTCTGATTCTTGACCAATCACGAGGATAGTTTCTTCCTGTCTCAACCTTGTTAAAAAATGAAACCTGATAGCTTGAGCATAGTTCCTTGTCTTGTGCCAAGCTCATTAAAAAATGAAACAAGGAGTCTTGAGCATAGTTCCTTGTCTTTTGTCAAGCTTGTTTCAAAAATGAAACAAGGATTTTTTGGATAGTTATTTTCTTGTGTCAACCTCATTAAAAAATGAAACAACTCTCTTTCCGAGTCGAGTCTTTTTAGGATCTCGAAAGTAAACCTTCATTCCATCCACCTAGTTGAATGCAATGAAGCTTGGGGGGCATGTACCTTGATTTGCGTCATTATGTTGAGGGCATGCAAACTTATAACAAACATAGTTTTTCATTTCAAGCTTGTGTAAACATGAAATCGAATCGAAGTATAGTTCTCTATGGTTCAAGCTTGTGTAAAAATGAACCCATACCCGATTTACATCTCGTGATTGCTGTCTTTATCTGCTAAGTTCTGCTAGATGAGCCTTGGTTGTTTTCATTCCATCGTCGCCATCTCTTTGGCTGATCATACACTTCCACTTGATTGTTTACCCTTCATGAGGGACTGTAGCAATGAGTGGTCTTATTAGCCAGCCTCTTAACCATTACATGTTTTGAGTAGTTCCACCATTGCTGGAACTAGTTGCTACCCTTTATACCACTCATTGATCTAGGACGAGTCCTCTTTAAGCTCTTTTCTAACTCGTAAAATATGAAAAGATTTCCGAGTTTTTTGCTTTTTAACTAGTTAAATAGATTAAAAAGGTGGTCCACTTACAACTTTTTTCTATCCGTATAAACATGAAAAGATCGCCGGAATTTTTTCGTTTCAAGTTCGATATTCGTTACAAAATGATGTGTATTTAATCGCTTTTTTACTTTTTCCGATTGGAACCACTAATTATGAATAGTACTCCTTGATCGTAATGGTAAAACTGTTCTCTCAAGTATTATTTTATACTTTTTCGGGCTTGGGGGAAACAAATTTACGAAAAAGGACACCCATGGAGTTTCCTTAAGTTTTTCTTCTGACTCCCTAAAATTGGAAAACATCGAGTTTTTCCTATACTAGACTCGTTAAAATTTAACAGTAAAGGACCTATTCAATTTTAAACAGGAATGAACCACTCCTTCTTAGGGTTCGAATTTTAAACTAAGTTGGACTCATTCAAAGGATGAGCTTATAACCAAGCAAATGTTATCCTCCTCAAGCTTGTCAAAAATAAAGAGGTACTTGCCAGAAATGGTCGGGGAAAACAGACAAAAATTAACCTTTTTGTTACACTTTGTGTTTTAGAAAAGTAGTTAACCACTCTTGAACACGACACTTTTTGTTCACCTGGGTTGGGAAATCCTTTACTTAACATTTAATCAAACCATATTGAAAGTCTTCAGCTAGTTTCTGGGTATTAGCTTTGGGACAATTGTCACCAAACCATCCGAAGTTTCATTATGTGTTCAAGAGGTCAGTTCAAACAAACCATTCATCTGCAAAATATCTGTCATCCATTTTGACCATCCCTGAGTTAGTCCTTGCCAAATATATTTCTACAAAACTTGATCTATGATTTTGTTATGTGGGCTTTCCTATAATGGATCTCTTTCTATCGACTTCAGCTCATTATCTAGAAAGATGATCTAGAAATCGTCAGTACCTTGGAATTTCCGTGCCCTAATGGCAGATTTCTCGCCTTTGACGACAGGTTGCATCATTGAACTTCGATCAAAGGATTCTATGACATGTTCGACATCAGCTCATCTATTCACATTTCATGGATTGTACTGAGTACTTTGAGATCCATTGACATCACTGTTGGTTTCTCTCACACTTGTTAACAATTCACATCATTTACTGGTAATCAAGTGGTTTCTACCATGTTCGACTTCGACGCATTCATTCACATGGATATAATCGTACTAGTTCGGGAAGCAGAAATCAAGACCCTGGATCTAGTTTCCACCATCTAGGCTCCGAGGAATTTTTTTATTCATTATACAGTGGAATATTCATAAACAAATGGCTGTGCCCATACTATGTCTACATATGTCTATACTCGTGATGTATTACAAAATCATTCCTGTATCAGAACAATTTAGTTAGTTTCTAGTTAGTTTTTATCTGAGTATGGGAATGCCTATCCCAGTGATGATATGTTCACATATATATATTTTGCATTGAATGTTTTTACAGGTTCCGATTGGGGTGTCCACAGGATGATCTTTGAAATGATAAAGTGCTTCACTCTTCATAGATGACAAATTCTATCTTCATCTATTACAGACTTTGCACTTTAGGGGGCAATCTGTTGCATAAAAATTGTCACTTTGACATTCTGCAATCTATGTGAGTCCATTATCACTCATACTTTCCTCCTTTACAAGTCTTAAGCCTCAGTTCTTCATATCAAGCCTTGAAAATAAGAGAAAGCCCTCTAAATTCTATAAATCTCTCATTTTGCACTTTCTCTTAGCATTACCTGCGGTCCAACACCTAAAGGTCATCTCCCCTGTGCGTTTAACCACTATGTCTCTGTGTTATGGGTGCAGACCCCTATAAAAGTCAAAAGGGCACAAGTTTATTCTTAAAAACTCACTTTGAGTCATTTCTAGAAGCTTCTAGAAGGAATCTTGAGGTGGCAAGTTTGCTCCCTTAGGTTCATGCATCCCATACCTTAAGGAACTAACCCCTTGATGTGAGGAGCTTATCCCTTTGAAGGAGGACTCTATCCCTTCATAGGTGGACCTGTAACCTCGTTCCTTTGCACTATAAAATGAAGCATTGGGTTGGTTACTTGGGAGGTTGAAAGCTGAATATTTTTGAGGTGAAATGCTACTGGAAATTAGTCTTCCTAATTGAGCTTTTGTGAGGAGATATTACATACCTCTTTGATCTCATTTGGAAGAGTGTGAGGCTTGTCAAATTAAAGGAGATTCCTGTTCCAGACCCTGGAAGGAGCTTGTACAACATTAAGGCACCAAAGGTTGTAAGGTTCTTCTATTTCAACGTTAATACAAATAAGTTTATTTTTCTCAATAAGCTGTGTTTTATGGTTTATTTTATGGATTCCTTGATCACCATAATGAACATGATTTATGATATTAGCTATGCAGGTGTTTTTTGATGTGTGCTTGTTTGTGATTGTAGGTTCTTAAAAGGAAACTATTTCGAATGGTTGAAGGATGGTTACCACAAACTAGCGTTGGACTTAGGGTAGGGTCTAAACACCTCTATATTTTTTATTAATGAATCACAATATGTTTAGAGAAAGGTAGATTTGTGTGTCCTGCTTGTTGCTAGATATCTTTTGATACTAGGGAGATCGGCCTTGTCCGCAAGATCTATTTATCCGGCCAACAAATTTGCGACTCCACCGGGGAACTGAATTTGGTTTTTGGTTTTCCTTTGTCTTTGACTTGAAAAACTTGTTCTTGTTTCTGGTTTTTGCTTGATGAATCTGGGATTGGGTAATATTTAGGATTTGGATTATTATTTTTTTTTCGAAGTTTTCAGAGGACCGCACTTTCCTTTTACAGACAGTGGAGGCATCTTCGCACTTTTCCTTTACTACGCAGAGTGGTACCACATCTGGTTTTTCTGGAAGCCTGCTGACCCTGTGAAATTTTTTGAAAAACCTAAAATGTTTTCTTCCAGTTAAGTTTAGGTTTCATTTACGGCTTTTAGTGTCTACCCAGATCTGCATGTGTTCTGTCAAAAATCTCTTGTGAGTAAGTTCCATCGGTATTTTTGTTTTAGATGATTTTCTAGAAGTTTTGCATGCCAAGATTGGTTTTCACTTGGTCTCTGTAGTAACTCAAAGATTAGAAGCCTAAGAAACCTTATATTACCATGGTGTCTTTTTGTCTTCTTGATGAGTTTGACTGGTTTGTGAAATCTGCCTTTGGTGAGAAATAGATTTATTTTTCTCTTTGCAAATCTTTGAACGAACTTGGTTATAAGTTTTGATTTTCATTTTTATAAAAGAAAACATAGTTGGATGTTTTTTTATTGATTTGTTATTCTGAAGGAATTAATCCTTAGTTTACTGAATAACTAAGAAAAACATCCTCAAAAATATTTCAAGCTTTTATTTCCATTAGGTTTTTAGAAGTTTTTAGATCTCAAGATTAGTTTTTGTAGTTTTGAGTGTTTTCTTAGAACTTCTAGATCTCTTTTGAAAGAAATTGTTTTTTGTAGTTTTGAGTTTTGAAAAAGGAAAGGGATTTATTGTGAGCATAATTAGCAGTCTCCTTTTGAGTTTTATTGAAAAAGAAAAAGAGATTTTCTTTTCATTTACATGTTGAAAGAAAGATTTGTTTTTCAAAGAATTGCATTCTCGAACTCTTTCTTTTAGCTAGGAATTCATTGAAGGAAAAACGAATTGTTTATCATTTTAGGTGCATTTTTAGTGTTTTTGGAGTCGAGTCTTCACACTATCAAAGTTTCATATCCATACCTATTGAATTAAAGAACAACCCATAAAAATAACGCTTAATTAAAATTGATCTAGCAATCTTTTTTATTTCTAGGGCTCTTATCACCAATATGGCTTAGGCTAGTATCTTGAAGTAGGGAGTAATTAACTCTCCAAGTTGGTTAAAACAAAAAAGTAGCTATATCCTGCAGTAGGAAATAAATGCAATTGTAATTGCTATAATCTGGGAAGCTTCTCTTAAAGGATTCAATCACGAGATCATGTCCGAACCTTTGAGACAATCAAGTCTGTCTCATTGGGAAAGATAAAAGATTTGCACGTATCATAAACGGTAAACCTCAGATTAACCATTGTGGAGGAGCCTGGGGTCACTTGTTGGTAAACCTTGGATTGATCATGTCGAGGAGCCTTCAAGTGGATTGAGCTTTGTTACTCTATTGTTGCATGAAGATCGGATCATAGACTATTCCCCTAGTTGTATTTGTTGCTATTGGTAACCTTAGTGTCCATAAACTTAAGATTATTTCCTAAGGTGACAGTAAAGGATGGGTCTCACTGTACCCGGAGCAGGTGTCAACTAGACTTAGTTGGACTCTCTGGGGGGTTATCTTCACTCGAGATGGTTTTGTGAAGGAACTTGTGCTAGTTTGTTTCATTAAGCAGGTTGTCAGGTTAACTGTTCCAACCACCCTTTCTATATTAAATTCTACGACGTTGGATTTCGTCACCAACTAGTGTTTTAGTACGGAAAGTTACTATTTGTGTGTGGTTTGAACTCTTAGATTTTTTAGGCATGTGATTCAATTGTTTGTTTCTTTAGAGACTTTAGGTGGTTTTATTGAAATTTTCTTTGTTTGCATGTGATTATTTTCATCCTACACCCAGAGATTATTATCCTTGATCAATCATGTCAAGACAGTCATCCATGTTTTCCCAATCACTGGAAACATTTTTATATGGTGGTCCTATTGTTCCTTTGGGGTACCAGTCACTTTCTGGTACTTTTTCAGGAGCAACTCCTCAATCGAATGAACATCAGTTATCACCTGGTAATAATGGAACTAAAACATTCAACATACAATAGATCTTTATGATGTTTGGTAGTATTCCAAACCCTCAACCTCAAGGTAGTCAGTTGCCTCCTGGGGAGCAAGGTAGTCAGTTACCGCCTGGGGGGCAACCCAAGGTATTCAGTTTCCACTTGGAGGGCTACCTCAAGGTTTTCAACCTTCAGGACAGTAGATACCCCAAGATCAACCCCATATTCCTTACGATGCTTATCAAGCCCAGATTCAGTACGTGCCTTAGGGTTATCAACCTCAAGGTCTGTACCCAACTCAGGGTTTCCAACCACCTTCTGGTCAGTCATTATTATCTGGAGCTGGAAATGTACCTCTCAATTATCAGCCCTACACTCAACATGGTTATGGTCTTCAATATGCTCAACCTTTTATGGGCCCATACCCCGGAATGAACATGGTGTGGGATCCATCTCAAAGTCAACAAAATTTTCAGCTAAATGTGTAGTTATCATGTCAACCTAGACAACCTTTGGTTTCTGGTCCAACCTAGCAACCTGTCCAACCTACTGTTCAAAACTCTGCACTTGGTTTAGTTCAGTAGCCTAGGCCTAGCTCACCTCAGCCTTCACCTCGAACTGCTGCTACAACTGCTGCAATTTCTGTTCAATCTACCACACCTGTTTCTGGAGTATCTGTAGCTCCGGTTTTTACTATCCCTACATCATTGTCAACTCCACAAGCCTCTTTACCACAATCAGGACCTATGGTTCAGACTTCGGTTCAGATGCCTGTAGGACAAGCTGGTCCAATTACAATTTCCACAAGTCAACCGTACCAGGGACAGTATTAATCTGCTCCTACTATGCAAAATCCAGTTTATCAGTATCAACCGTACCCTAGCTATACTTATCAACAGCCTCAACAACCCTAGTTTGGTCTAGTTAATCCTGGTTTCCCAGGAGTTATAACATTCCTAGTGCAAATCCAATTCCAGGTTATCTTGGATATCCTCCTCCTGGAGCTGGTCTCATTACACAAGGCTTTCATGAACCTAACCGTCAATTACCATTTATTGCAACTTTAGATTTACTTGGTTTGTTGCGCCTTATGAACGATCCGATTTACTATCTTCCATATTGTCCACCAATGCCTATTAAGTTTCCCAATGATATCCCGAAATTCGAGGGTACATCAGGTGAGGATCCGTCAAATCATGTTATGAATTATCACCTCTGGTGTGCATCTAATTCTATCATTGATGATTCAATTCACTTACGTCTTTTTCAAAGAACTCTTATTGGTCTTGCTACCAAATGGTACATTGAGTTACCACGAGGCCCTTTTTATAATTTTAATCAGTTAGCCACATCTTTCTTAACTCATTTTCAGTTGCCTATTATATACGACAATGGCACGGAATTATTAACTTCATTAAACAAATCAACGTCCAAATATATTTTAGATCATATTCATGAATGGCAACGTAGACAATGTTTAGTGAAATTTTTTATTCTGGATCAAATTTTAGCAGAATGGTTCATAAAATCATTATTACCTAAAATCATTGAAGATGTAGCTAAGGCAGGAGTTGTTACTGAAGAGCAAGTCATTGCTCAGGCTCAGTACCTTGACCTCGTTTATACGCAATCAGGTACTTTACACGAAAAAATCCCTAATCTTCCAAAAACTATAGCTCCTTCAGGGGTCTCATGCCACTGATGGTATGATAGGTTCAGTTAATACTAAGAGCAAGAAGAAATCTTCAAAGAATTCTTCTCAAACGCCTACTATCTTGAAGGATCCTTCTCCTACTCAAGATAGTAAACCGGTTGCTTCTTCCTCGAATACCTCAGAAGAACCCATTATGATGATGTCTCGTGTCAGGATTGCGACGCGATCGCAAGATTACAGTAGTAAAAATCCTGTTGATGGTAAAGAATAAAAATCTTCTAATTCAAACCCATCAACTTCAACTCCTCCTGTTTCTGATCCACTACAGATCGAGAAACCCAACCCAGACTTAGTAACCAAACTGCATGCAAGAGTTGTTCAAAATTATAACATTGTTGAAGACTTGGCCATTGCCCCTTTAGCAATGTCGGCTTTGGAAGTGCTACAATCATGCCCAGCACGACATAAATTACTATTGTCTTCTATAGGAGCTATTGATATTCAAGATTCGAACCTAATAATCTTTGATTTAGAGAATAGAACACCCTGCCTTCCTCATCAAATGGCTTTCCAGATTCCATTGTTAGTCAAAAACAGACCTTGCTTTCGAACGATGATTGATGAGGGAGCTTCTACTTGTATTATGTCGAGCCAGTGTTGAAAATTGATTAGTTATACTACACTCAACCAGTCTCTGACAATTCTAAAGGCTTTTAATAGCCAAGGGTTATATCCTTTTGGTATTTTAGTTACCTATAGGGGGTTGAAGGAAAAACTGTAAATCTAGATGTGGAAGTGGTTGATGTCCCTCTAGATTACAACCTTCTCCTGGGTCATAGTTGGTCTTATGCTATGACTGCTATTGCTTCATCGACCTTTCAGCTTGTTAATTTTCCTCAAAACGGAAAGATCATTACGATAGACCAGCTAAGTTATTTCTCATCTGACCCAGCCTCTACAGGTAGCGTTCAGCATGTCGGTAAAACGACTATCCATTACCAAGATGTTGGGATAGGTTTGATTAAAGATTCTGGTTTACTAGGAACTTTTTCCTTCCCTCCTCCTCATGTATCGCCTTCTATTGCAACTATTCATATGATTTCATTGAACACTATTGCTTTTGATGATCCTTGAATCGCACCTTCCAATTCTGAGGTGGATTCATTTCATGGTGTGATTCCTTTAAGTCCCTTTGAAAGTGCATATCAGGCTATACAGTCATTTTCTAATTCTTGACCAATCGTGAGGATAGTTTCTTCCTGTCTCAACCTCGTTAAAAAATGAAACCTCATAGCTTGATCATAGTTCCTCGTCTTATGTCAAGATTGTTAAAAAAATAAACAAGGAGTCTTGAGCATAGTTCCTTGTCTTGTGTCAAGCTCGTTTAAAAAATGAAACAAGGATTTTGAGGATAATTCTTTTCCTGTGTCAACCTCATTAAAAAATGAAACAACTACCTTTCCGAGTCGAGTCTTTTTAGGATCTCAAAAGTAAACCTTCATTCCATCCACCTAGTTGAATGCAATGAAGCTTGGGGGGCATGTACCTCGATTTGCATCATTATGTTGAGGGCATGCGAACTTATAACAAGCATAGTTTTTCGTTTCAAGCTTGTGTAAACATGAAAATGAATCCAAGCAGAGTTCTCTATGGTTCAAGCTTGTGTAAAAATGAACCCATACCCGATTTACATCTTTTGATTTATGTCTTTATCCGCTAAGTTCTGCTAGATGAGCCTTGGTTGTTTTCATTCCATCGCCACCATCTCTTTGGCTAATCATACGCTTCCACTAGATTTTTTACCCTTCTTGAGGGACCGTAGCGATGAGTGGTATTATTAGATAGCCTCTTAACCATTACATGTTTTAAGTAGTTCCACCATTGCCAGAACTAGTTGCTACCCTTTATACCACTCGTTCCTCTAGGACGAGTCCTCTTTAAGCTCTTTTCTAACTCGTAAAATATGAAAAGATTGTCGAGTTCTTCCCTTTTTAACTCGTTAAATAGATTAAAAAGGTGGTCCACTTACAACTCTTTTATGACCATATAAACATGAAAAGATCGCTGAACTTTTGTCGTTTCAAGTTCGATATTGGTTATAAAACGACCTGTCTTCAATTGCTTTTTTACTTTTTCAGATTAGAGCCACTAATTATGAAAAGTTTTCTCAAGTATTATTTTATACTTTTTCGGACTTGGGGGACACAAATTTATGAAAAAGAACACCCATGGAGTTTCCTTAAGTTTTTCTTCTAACTCCCTAAAATTCAAAAACACTGATTTTTTCCTGTACTGGACTCATTAAAATTTAACAGTAAAGGACCTGTTCAATTTTAAACAGGAACGAACCACTCCTTTTCAGGGTTCAAATTTTAAACTGAGTTGGACTCATCCAAAGGATGAGCTTATAACCAAGCAAATGTTATCCTCCTCAAGCTTGTCAAAAATAAAGAGGTACTCGCCAGAAATGGTCGGGGGAAAGAGAGAAAAATGAACATGTTTGTTACACTTTGTATTTTAGAAAATCAGTTAACCACTCTTGAACATGACACCTTTTGTTCAACTGGGTTGGGAAATCCTTTGCCTAACAGTTAATCAAACCATATTGAAAGTCTTCAGCCGGTTTCTAGGTATTAGCTTTGGGTCAATTGTCACCAAACCATTTGCAGTGTCGTTATGTGTTCAAGAGGTCAGTTCAAACAAACCATTCATCTGCAAAATATTTGTCATCCATTTTGACCATCCCTGAGTTAGTCCTTGCGAAATATATTTCTTCAAAATTTGATCTATGATTTCATGTTGTGGGTTTGCCTACGACGAATCGCTTTCTATCGACTTTAGCTCATTATCCAGAAAGATGATCTAGAAATCCTCAGTACCTTGGAATCTGCATGCCCTAATGGCAGATCTCTTGCCTTCGATGACAAGTTGCATCATTGAACTTCGATCAAAGGATTCTATGACATGTTCGACATCAGCTCATCTATTCACATTTCATGGATTGTACTGAGTACTTTGAGAGCCATTGACATTACTGGTGGTTTCTCTCACAATTGTTAACAGTTCACATCATTGACTAGTAATCAAGTGGTTTCTACCATGTTCGACTTCGACACATTCATTCACACGGATAGAATCGTACTAGTTCGGGAAGCATAAATCAAGAGCCTGGATCTAGTTTCCAGCATCCACGCTGTGAGGAATTTTGTTATTCATTATACAGTCGAATATTCATAAACAGATGGATGCACCCATACTGTGTCTACATATGTATATACTTGTGATGTATTACAAAACCATTCCTGTATCAGTACAGTTTAGTTAGTTTCTAGCCAGTTTTGATCTGAGTATGGGAATGCCTATCTCAGTGATGATATGTTCACATATATATATTTTGCATTGAATGGTTTTACAGGTTCTGACTGGTGTATCCATAGGATGATCTTTGAAATGATAAAGTACTTCACTCTTCATAGATGACAAATTCTACCTTCATCTATTACAAACTTCACGCTTTAGGGGGAAATCTGTTGCACAAAAATTGTCACCTTGACATTCTACAATTTGTGTGAGTCCATTATCACTCACACTTTCCTCCTTTGCAAGTCTTAAGCCTCAGTTATTCATATCAAGCCTTGAATATAAGAGAAAGCCCTCAAAAGTCTATAAAACTCTAGTTCCGCACTTTCTCTTAGCATTACCTGCGGTCGCGCACCTAAAGGTCATGTCCCCTGCGCATTTGACCATTCTGTCTCTATGTTATGGCTGTGGACCCCTGTAAAAGTAAAAAAGGTGCAAGTTTATTCTTAAAAACACACTCTGAGTCATTTCTAGAATCGTCTAGAAGGAATCTTGAGGTGGCAAGTTCGCTCCCTTAAGGTTCATGCATCCCATACCTTAAGGAGCTAACCCCTTGATTTGAGGAGCTTATCCCTTTGAAGGAGGACTCTATCCCTGACCTGTAACCTCCTTCCTTTGCACTATAAAATGAAGAATTTGGTTGGTTACTTGAGAGGTTGAAAGTTGAATATTTTTGAGGTGAAATGCTATTGGAACTTAGTCTTCCTAATTAAGCTTTTTTGAGGAGAGATTGCATACCTCTTTGATCTCATTTGGAAGAGGGTGAGGCTTTTCAAAGTAAGGGAGATTCCTTTTCTAGACCCTGGGAAGAGCTTATACAACATCAAGGCCCCAAAGGTTGTAAGGTTCCTCTATTTCAAAGTTAATACAAATAAGTTTATTTTTCTCAATAAGCTGTGTTTTATGGTTTATTTTATGGATTCCTTGATCACCATAATGAACATGATTTATGATATTAGCTATAAAGGTGTTGTTTGATGTGTGCTTGTTTGTGATTGCAGGTTCTTAAAAGGAAACTCTTTTGAATGGTTGAAGGATGGCTACCACAAACTAGCGTTGGACTTAAGGGAGGGTCTAAACACCTCTATAGTTTTTATTAATGAATTGCAATATGTTTAGAGAAAGGTAGATTTGCTTGTCCTACTTTTTGCTAGATATATTTTGATACTAGGGAGATCAGCCTTTTCTGCAAGATCAATTTATCTAGCCAACAAATTGGTAACTCCACTAGGGAACTGAATTTGGTTTTTGGTTTTCCTTTATCTTTGACTGGAGAAACTTGTTCTTGTTTTTGGTTTTTGCTTGATGTATGTGGGATTGGGTAGTTTTTAGGATATTGATTGTTTTTTGTTTTTTCAAAGTTTTCAGTGGACCACACTTTCTCCGCACTTTTCCTTTAGTACATAGAGCGGTACTACATCTGGTTCTTCTGGAAGCCTGCGGACCCTGTGAATTTTTTTGAAAAACCTAAAATGTTCTGTTCCAGTTAAGTTTAGGTTTCATTTATGGTTTTAATGTCTACCCAGATCTGCATGTGTTCTGTCAAAAATCTCTTATGAGTAATTTCGATTGGTATTTTTGTTTTAGATGACTTTCTAGAAGTTTTGCATGCCTGGATTGGTTTTCACTTGGTCTCTGTAGTGACTCAAAGATTACAAGCCTAAGAAGCCTTAGATTACCTTGGTGTCTTTTTATCTTCTTGATGAGATTGACTATGCCTTTGGTGAGAAATAGATTTATTTTTCTCTTTGCAAATCTTTGAACGAACTTGGTTATAAGTTTTGAATTTCATTTTTATAAAAGAAAACATAATTGGATGTTTTTTGATTGATTTGTTATTATGAATGAATTAATCCTTAGTTTACTAAATAAATAAGTAAAACATCCTCAAAAAAAATTCAAGCTTTTATTTCCATTAGGTTTTTAGAAGTTTTTAGATCTCAAGATTAGTTTTTGTAGTTTTGAGTGTTTTCCTAGAACTTCTAGATCTCTTTTGAAATAAATTGTTTTTTTAGTTTTGAGTTTTGAAAAAGGAAAGGTATTTATTGTGAGCATAATTAGTAGTCTCATTTTGAGTTCTTATTGAAAAAAGAAAAAAATATTTTCTTTTCATTTACATGTTGAAAGAAAGATTTGTTTTTCAAAGAATTGCATTCTCAAACTCTTTCTGTTAGCTAGGAATTCATTGAAGGAAAAACAAATTGTTTATCATTTTAGGTGCATTTTTAGTGTTTTTGGATTCGAGTCTTCACCATCAAAGTTTCATCTCCATACCTATTGACTTAAAGAACAACCCATAAAAGTAACGCTTAATTAAAATTGATCTAGCAATCTTTTTTATTTCTAGGGCTCTTATCACCAATATAGCTTAGGCTAGTATCTTGGAGTAGGGAGTAATTAAATCTCCAAGATAGTTAAAACAAACAAGTAGCTATATCTTGCGGTAGGAAATAAATCCAATTGTAATTGATATAAGCTGGGAAGCTTCTCTTAAAGGAGTCAATCACGAGATCATGTCTGAACCTTTGAGATAATCAAGTCTATCTCATTGGGAAAGATAGAAGAATTGCATGTATTATAAATGGTAAACCTTAGGTTAACCATTGTCGAGGAGCCTAGGGTCACTTGTTGGTAAACCTCAGATTGATCATGTTGAGGAGCCTTCAAGTGGATTGAGCTTTGTTACTCTGCCCTTGCGTGTAGATTGGATCGTAGATTATTCCCCCAGTTGTATTTGTTGCTATTGGTAACCTTAGTGTCCATAAAATTAAGATTATTTCCTTAGGTGACAGTGAAGGACGGGTCTCATTATACCTGGAGAAGATGTTGGCTAGACTCACTTGGACTCTTTGGGGGGTTATCTTCACTCGAGATGGTTTTGTGAAGAAACTTGTGCCAGTCTATTTCATTAAGCAGGTTGTCGGGGTAACTGTTCCAACTACCCTTTCTGTATTAAATTCTACGACGTTGGATTTCATCACCAACTAGTGTTTTAGTACGGGAAGTTACTGTTTGTGTGTGGTTTGAACTCTTATATTGTTTAGGCGTGTGATTCAGTTGTTTGTTTCTTTAGGGATTTTAGGTGGTTTTCTTGAAATTTTATTTGTTTGCGTGTGATTATTTTCATCCTACACCCAGAGATTATTATCCTTGATCAATCATGTCAAGATAGTCATCCATTGTTTCTCAATCACCGGAAACATTTTTATATGGAGATCCTACTATTCCTTTGGGGTACTAATCACTTTTTGGTACTTTTTAAGGAGAAACTCCTCGATCGATTGAACATCAGTTATCACCTGGTAATAATGGAACTAAAATGTTGAACGTAGAACAGATCTTTATGATGTCTGGTAGTATTCTAAACCCTCAACCTCAAGGTAGTCAGTTACCGCCTGGGGGGCAAGGTAGTCAGTTACCGCCTGGGGGGCAACCTCAAGGTAGTCAGTTATCACCTGGGGGGCAACCCCAAGGTAGTCAGTTTCCGCTTGGAGTGCTACCTCAAGGTTTTTAACCTTCAGGACAGTACATACCCCAAGGTCAACCCCATATTACTCAAGATTCTTATCAACCCTAGATTCAGTACATGCCTTAGGGTTATCAACCTTAAGGTTAGTACCCAACTCAAGGTTTCCAATCGCCTTCTAGTCAGTCATTTTTATCTGGAATTGGAAATGTAACTCTCAATTATCAGCCCTACACTCAACCCAGTTATGGTCTTCAATATGCTCAACCTTTTATGGGTTCATACCCTAGAATGAACACGGTGTGGGATCAATCTCAAACTCAACAGACTTTGCAGCCGAATGTGCAGTTATCAAGTCAACCTGGACAACCTTTGGTTTCTGGTCCAACCCAGTAACCTGTCCAGCCTGTTGTTCAAACCTCTGCACCTAGTTTAGCTTAGTAGCCTAGGCCTAGCTCACCTCAGACTCTGCCTCAAACTGCTTCTACAAGTGCTGCAATTTATGTTCAACCTACCACACCTGTATCTGGAGTATCTATAGCTCTGGTTTCTACTATCCCTGTATCAGTGTCAACTCCTCAATCCTCTTTACCACAGTCAGGACCTATGGTCCAGACTTCAGTTCAGATCCCTATAGGACAAACTGGTCCAATTAAATTTGCCACGAGTCAACCATACCAGGGAAAATATCAATCCAGTCCTATTGTGCAAAATCCAGTTTATCAGTATCAACCATACCCTGTCTATACTTATCAACAGCCTCAACAACCATAGTTTGGTCTAGTTAATCTTGGTTTCCCAGGAGGTTATAACATTCCTAATGCAAATCCAATTCCATGTTATCCTGGATATCCTCCTCCTGAAGTTGGTCTCATTACACAAGGTTTTCATGAACCTAACCATCAATTACCATTTATTGAAACTTTGGATTTACCTGATTTGTCGTGACTTACGAACAATCCCATTTACTATCTTTCGTATTGGCCGCCAATGCCTAATAAGTTGCCTAGTGATATCCCAAAATTCCAAGGTAAGTCAGGTGAGGATCCGTCAAATCATGTTATGACTTATCACTTCTGGTGTGCATCTAATTCTATCATTGATGATTCAATTCGCTTACGTATTTTTCAAATAACTCTTATTGGTCTTGCTACCAAATGGTACATTGAGTTACCACGAGGCTCTTTTTATAATTTTAGTCAGTTAGCCACTTCTTTCTTAACTCATTTTAAGTTTCCTGTCAGATACGACAATGGCACGGAATTATTAACTTCATTAAAATAATCAATGTCCACATATATTTTAGATCATATTCATGAATGGCGACATAGATGATGTTTAGTGAAAGTTTTTATTCTGGATCAAATTTTAGCAGAATGGTTCGTAAAATCATTATTACCTAAAATCACTGAACATGTAGCTAATGCAGGAGTTGTTACTGAAGAGCAAGTCATTGCTCAGGCTCAATGCCTTGACCTTGTTTATATGCAGTCAGGTACTTTACACGAAAAAATCCCTAATCTTCCAAAAACTACATCTCCTTCAAGGTCTCATGCCGCTGATCATATGATTGGTTCAGTTAGTACTAAGAGCAAGAAGAAATCTTCAAAGAATTCTTCTCCTACAATAACTTTACCTGATTCCCCGAAAGGAGATTCTTCCACTGAAGTTTCTCTCGATGTCCATGTCGTAGATTCATATACGACCAAATCCAGTGGTAAAGAGAAGGGGAAGAACAAAAACAATCAAAATTCAAAAGATAAAGTAAATAAAAATGAATCTATTGACGAAAAAAGAAAACCTCGCTATCCTTGTTTCATCTACAACGACGATCATTTTACTAAAGAATGCCCATATCGAGAAAAGTTTTCAAAATTCGTTAAAGGTTCTCAAATTCCTACTGTATTGAAGGATCCTTCTCCTACTCAAAATAGTAAAGCAGTTTTTTCTTCATCGAATACCTCAGAAGAACCCATTATGATGATGTCTCATGTCAGGATTGCGACACGATCGCAAGATTATGGTAGTAAAAATCCTATTGATGGTAAAGAAGTAGAATCTTCTAATTCAAACCCATCAACTTCAACTCCTCCTGTTTCTGATCCACTACAGATCAAGAAACCCAACCCAGAATTAGTAACCAAACCACATATGAGATCTGTTCAAAATTATAACATTGTTGAAGACTAGGCCATTTCCCCTTCAGCAATGTCGGCTTTGGAAGTGTTACAATCATGCCCTGCACAGCGTAAATTACTATTGTCTGCTATAGGAGTTGTTGATATTCAGGATTCGAACCTAATAATATTCGATTTATAGAATAGTACACCCCGCCTTCCTCATCATATGGCTTTCCAGATTCCAGTGTTAGTCAAAAACAGACCTTGCTGTCGGACTGTGATTGATGAGGGAGCTTCTACGTGTATTATGTCGATCCAGTGTTGGAGATCGCTTGGTTCTCCTACACTCAACCAGTCTCTGAAAATTCTAAAGGCTTTTGATGGCTGAGGGTTCTATCCTTTTGGTATTTTGGAAGATTTAACTATAGGGGTTGAAGGAAAAACTGTAAATCTAGATGTGGAAGTGGTTGATGCCCCTCTAAATTACAACCTTCTCCTAGGTCACAGTTGGTCTTATTCTATGACTGCTATTGTTTCATCGATATTTCATCTTGTTAAGTTTCCTCACAACGGAAAGATCATTACGATATACCAGCTAAGTTATTTCTCATCTGACCCATCCTCTACAGGTAGCGTTCAACATGTCGGTAAAACGACTATCCCTTACCAAGATGTTAGGATAGGTTTGATTAAAGATTCTGGTTTACTAGGAACGTTTTCCTTCCCTCCTCCTAATGTATCGCCTTCTATTGCAACTATTCACATGATTTCATTGAACACTATTGCTTCTGATGATCCTTGAATCATACCTTCCAATTCTGAGGTGGATTGATTTCATGGCGTGATTCCTTTAAGTCCCTTTCAAATTGCATATCAGGCTGTACAGTCGTTTTCTGATTCTTGAACAATCGCGAGGATAGTTTCTTCCTGTCTCAACCTCATTAAAAAATGAAACCTGATAGCTTGAGCATAGTTCCTTGTCTTGTGTCAAGATTGTTTAAAAAAGAAACAAGGAGTCTTGAGCATAGTTCGTTGTCTTGTGTCAAGCTCGTTTAAAAAATGAAACAAGGATTTTGAGGATAGTTCTTTTCCTGTGTCATCCTCATTAAAAAATGAAACAACTCCCTTTCTAAGTAGATTCTTTACAGGATCTTGAAAGTAAACCTTCATTCCATCCATGTAGTTGAATGCAATGAAGCTTGGGGGGCATGTACCTCGATTTGCATCATTATGTTGAGGGCATGCGAACTTATAACAAGCATAGTTATTCATTTCAAGCTTGTGTAAACATGAAACCAAATCCAAGGAGAGTTCTCTATGGTTCAAGCTTGTGTAAAAATGAACCCATACCCGATTTACATCTCGCGATTGCCATCTTTATCTGCTAAGTTCTTCTAGATGAGTCTTGGTTGTTTTTATTCCATCGCCACCATCTCTTTGGCTGATCATACGCTTCCACTTGATTGTTTACCCTTCCTGAGGGACCTTAGCGATGAGTGGTCTTATTAGCTAGCCTCCTAACCATTACATGTTTTGAGCAGTTCCACCATTGCCGGAACTAGTTTCTACCCTTTATACCACTCATTCCTCTAGGACGAGTCCTCTTTAAGCCCTTTTCTGACTCGTAAAATATGAAAAGATTGCCGAGTTTTTCCCTTTTTAACTCGTTAAATAGATTAAAAATGCGGTCCACTTAAATCTCTTTTCTAACTGTATAAACATGAAAATATCGCCACACTTTTGTAGCTTCAAGTTCGATATTGGTTATAAAATGACATGTCTTCAATCACTTGTTTACTTTTTCGGATCGGAACCACTAATTATGAAAGGTACTCCTTGATCATAATGGTCAAGCATTTCTCTCAAGTATTATTTTATACTTTTTTGGGCTTGGGGGACACAAATTTACGAAAAAGGACACCCATGGAGTTTCCTTAAGTTCTTCTTCTGACTCCCTAAAATTGAAAACACTGAGTTTTTCCTATACTGGACTCATTAAAATTTAACTGTAAAGGACCTGTTCAATTTTAAACAGGTATGAACCACTCCTTCGCAGCGTTCGAATTTTAAACTAGGTTGGACTCATCCGAAGGATGAGCTTATAACCAAGAAAATGTTATCCTCCTCAAGCTTGTCAAAAATAAAGAGGTACTTGCTAGAAATGGTGGGGGAAAAGAGAGAAAAATGAACTTGTTTGTTACACTTTGTATTTTAGAAAAGAAGTTAACCACTCTTGAACACGACACTTTTTGTTCACCTGGGTTGGGAAATCCTTTGCCTAATTGTTAATCAAACCATATTGAAAGTCTTCAGCTGGTTTCTAGGTATTAGCTTTGGGTCAATTGTCACCAAACCATCTGCAGTGTTGTTATGTGTTCAAGAGGTCAGTTCAAACAAACCATTCATCTGCAAAATATATGTCATCCATTTTGACCATCCCTGAGTTAGTCCTTGCCAAATATATTTATTCAAAACTTGATCTATGATTTCGTGTTGTGGGCTTGCCTACAACGGATCGCTTTCTATTGACTTCAGCTCATTATCTAGAAATATGATCTAGAAATCATCAGTACCTTGGAATCTTCATGCCCTAATGGTAGATTTCTCGCCTTTGATGACAGGTTGCATCATTGACCTTCGATCAAAAGATTCCATGACATGTTTGACATCAGCTCATATATTCACATTTCACGGATTGTACTGAGTACTTTGAAATCCACTGACATTACTGGTGGTTTCTCTCACACTTTTTAACAGTTCACATCATTGACTAGTAATCAAGTGGTTTCTACCATGTTCAACTTCAACACATTCATTGACATGGATAGAATCGTACTAGTTCGGGAAGTAGAAATCAAGATCCTCGATCTAGTTTCCACCATCTAGGCTGCGAGGAATTTTGTTATTCATTATACAATGGACTATTCATAAACGGATGGCTGCACCCATACTGTGTCTACATATGTCTATACTTGTTACTGGGAAAAGTGTCTATTTACAACTGCTCTATCCCACTAAGGTGTGACAGTTGCCTTAGAAACAAACAGATAAAACTACTTTTGTATATCCTTTATGAACTATAAACAAAGAGGAATAGGAAGAACCAACCTGTGTCTTGCGCTAGTCCTTTGATCCAATTTCTCTCCTCTTTGACAGCTTCCAGCTACCTGCTCCCTTACTTGCCCAGCTTCACCAAGTACCTGTAAGATCACAGAAGAAGAAAACTATACAAAGACATGGATTTATATTCATAAATAACTTAGGATCAGATTTAAGTTAACCATACAAATGTAACAAGCATCAATGATACAAAAGCATGGAGGAGAAACTCAAATAGTTTTTATTGATATACAAGAAGATCCAGGAGGAGTTACAACCGATGATTCCTGACCCAGCATCAACCTCCCAGCAAAGAAGCCCCTCTTCACCTCCAACACAGCATAGATCACCCAATTCTCTGATATGTGTCTCAAAACCAACAACAATTCCTTACAATGTGAAAAATTCCAGCTTCTGTATCTTTGGGATGAGGGATCCATTTATAGATGTATGCAAGGAGGATGAGTCAGCTTGTGATTTGATTAGTGGCTTCTCTCTGTCAGTTCTTGCTTCCACTTGGAGACTGAAAGCCTCTTACTCATCCTTGGTCGAATTCAGTGAGGCAAGTGTCATAGGAGAAGATTGTGGAAGCTTCCATTATCTCTCCACCTCACAGAATGACACTGCCATTTGTCATTTAGGTGCTATGCAACGCACTTAGCTAGTGGAGCAGCTGAAATGATCCTATTTTAACTTATTCTGAGGAGTTTCTGGTGGAGAACTTCTGGGAGAAGCTGTAATTTGTTGACCTTGTTCCTTTAGGGGTTGGAACAACACATTTAGGGACTTAGGAGCCCTTGGTTTATGGAAATTTCATGCTTAGAGCTGAAGGCACAAAAATGTCTATAACAATACTCGTGATGTATTACAAAACCATTCCTGTATTAGAACAATTTAGTTAGTTTCTAGCCAATTTTGATCTGAGTACGGGAATGCCTATCTCAGTGATGATATGTTCACATATATATATTTTGCATTAAATGCTTTTACAGGTTCTGACTAGGGTGTCCACAGGATGATTATTGAAATGATAAAGTACTTCACTCTTCATAGATGAAAAATTCTATCTTCATCTATTACAGACTTCGCACTTTAGGGGGCAATCTATTGCACAAAAATTGTCACCTGACATTCTGCAATCTGTGTGAGTCTATTATCACTCATACTTTCCTCCTTTACAAGTCTTAAGCCTTAGTTCTTCATATCAAGCCTTGAAAATAAGAGAAATCCCTCAAAAGTCTATAAAATTCTAGTTCTGCACTTTCTCTTAGCATTACCTGCGGTCCCACACCTAAAGGCCATGTCCCCTGCACATCTGACCGCTCTGTCTCTGTGTTATGGGTGCGGACCCCTGTAAACGTCAAAAAGGCGCAAGTTTATTCTTAAAAGCTCACTTTGAGTCATTTCTAGAAGCTTTTGGAAGGAATCTTTAGGTGGAAAGTTCGCTCCCTTAAGGTTCATGTATCCCATACCTTAAGGAGCTAACCCCTTGATGTGAGGAGCTTATCCCTTTGAAGGAGGGCTCTATCCCTTCATAGGTGGACCTGTAACCTCCTTCCTTTGCACTATAGAATGAAGCATTGGGTTGGTTACTTGGGAGTTTGAAAGCTGAATATTTTTGAGGTGAAATTCTACTGGAACTTAGTCTTCCTAATTGATCTTTTGTGAGAAGAGATTACATACCTCTTTGATCTGATTTGGAAGAGTGTGAGGCTTGTCAAAGTAAAGGATATTCCTATTCCGGACCCTAGAAAGAGATTATACAACATCAAGGCACAAAAGTTTGTAAGGTTCTTCTATTTCAAAGTTAATACAAATAAGTTTATTTTTCTCAATAAGCTGTGTTTTATTGTTTATTTTATGGATTCCTTGATCACCATAATGAACATGATTTATGATATTAGCTATGCAGGTGTTTTTTGATGTGTTCTTGTTTGTGATTTCAAGTTCTTAAAAGGAAACTCTTTCGGATGGTTGAAGGATGGCTGCCACAAACTAGCATTGGACTTAAGGTAGGGTCTAAACACCTCTATAGTTTTTATTAATGAATCGCAATATGTTTAGAGAAAGGTAGATTCACTTGTCTTGCTTGCTGCTAGATATTTTTTGATACTAGGGAGATCAGCCTTGTCCACAAGATCGATTTATCCAGCCAACATGATGAGCCCCAAAAATGGATAGTTATTTGGGCTCATTCAACCTCCTAATTCGACTTAATCCACCATTCTCATTAGTTTATCGCATGTTTTTTATTATATTTATGCTAATAGAGTGAATTGGGTTAGTCATTATGCCAACAAGTCTAATGTGTGCTTTGTGTAGCATTTTTGGTCAATTTGGAGACAAAGTCAATGGTTGAAATGAGCACTTCGCAGCCCAATTCGTGGAGAGTATTTTTAGGAAGGTGTCCCCTTCATTTATGGGCCCTTACCTCGAATTCTCCACCATCAGCTCGGAGTTCAAGGGCCAACAAATCAATTAGCACAAGGGCAGCCAAGCAAGTCAAGTAGGACTGCTGTTAACTACAAGTTTTGGGCAGCCGAGTCCCTAAAGTTTAGGAGGACTGTTGGGGTCCTCAATTTGTATAAATAAGAAGGCCTCGGGCCTCAGTTGTGTTAGGTAGTGGGTAGTCATTTTGTAGCTAGTAGTTGGCCAATGGCTAGTCATTTTGTAGGCAGAAGTTAGCTAGTTTGTATTTCAATATTTAGACAATAGATTAGCTTTGCTTTCAGCTCATTTTCAAGTTCTCCTTGTGGACAGTTTTGATGTAACTCTTCTTTTCTTGCTCAATAAAGATGAATCCAGCTTTGCACCAGCTCTAAATCTCTCTTAGGAGGCTATAGCTCTTGGGGTTGCACCCATCTCAAGTGCCCAATACCTCCTTTGATTATATTTATGCGTTTTTGCTGCATTCTTAGAATAAAATCTGCTATTTAGATCTAAATCTTGTTTTGTTATTTAGTTTGTTTTTTGATGAGTAAAATAGCTTTTTATGCTCAGATTTAGTTGATAGGTTGTTAGCAGAAAAAGCTTCAAGAAAAGGGCCAACAAACATCTGTGGTTTCACCTCTCCCTCAGTGGGATCAGGATCTGTGACTAGGATGACTTTGCTGCCCACAAAAACATTGACTTTGCTTTGCCATGCAATCATTAGTGTTTAGTTTTCATTTGCAGAAGTTGGTTACATGTTCATATCTTTGAATGCTTCATTGCAAAGTTAATATACATGGTTTCCTTGCAAATAAAGCTGTTGTCCATTCTTGTTACTGTTAGCTAGATCATATTAGGATAGCATAACGAGATCTTTGTTTTCTTGCATGTCTTTGTTGGTTCAGTTGGAAACACAAATTGCAGAGCACATGTACCACTTCTTTGTCTACCTATACTCCCTCAAACCCATCTTCTCCATCTCCTAACTTGGTTTCTTGCCTCACGTTGCCATACTGCCCTCATAACCCTACCTTTTGTGCAGCATTACTTTAGTCTTCTTGGAACAAGTCCAGCCATCTACACCTTCTACTCAACTCTATCCACCAGTCCTTGGGTCATTTCAGGCCCCTACCTTGCCTCCCTATCCATTCATGCACCTTACCTCACTCACCCATCCTCCAAAATCCAATTTTTAAACATCCTGTAGAAAGATTACAGAACATCCTGTAGAAATCATAAACATCCTGTAGAACCCCTGCAGACTTCCTGTAGAAGCTCATAAACGCGGTTTCTTGGCAGCCAAACTTTGTGAAACTCTTTGGAAGGGTGTTAGGGACTCCTTAGACCCTCTCTGAACCTTCCCGAACTCTTCCAAGCATTTCTCCTCCTTGATCCACCTCTGCACAGTAAAAAGCCAGTTAAAAGCACATGCATGATAATTCTAATAACTTATTCAAAAATACAAAAAGATGTTTTCTTCAGGTAGAGGTAGTCTAGACACATGTATCTTACCTTCATAGAAGTAATGGCATCTCTTTCAGTAGTTTGCATTCTCATCTTTGCATTAGTAGGACTAGCTGGTAGAATTAGGGTTTGCTAGGGTTTGCGTTTCTTTTTGGCTTTCAGTTTCTTTCCGCAAGTAGATTAGCTTCCTTTGAGTTAGCTTTCATCCATCAGTTAAAAAGCTTCTTCTAAGAGCTCATAGAAGTTGGCTTAAGCCCCTAGCGGACTTGTGCCAGCTGACCAAGTGACAGCTGCGGCAAGAGCTAGTACTTGTGCATACAACACCGTCGCTTCCAAGTTTGTTACGAACTACCAGGTTGATAAAATTAAACAAGGGAGTTCCAGGAGTTGTAGCATTATTGCTGCAATACTGGGGCCCACCACAACACACACTCACTAAAGTAGCCTTTTTAATGTTATCATCCGTAACACCTTGGGCTTCCCATATTGCCTTTACCACGAACTAGAACTGATCTGGTTCCTCATCTCCTATGCCTCTAAATACAGGCAACTTAATTGTACCTACCATTCCAACCCTTGGAGGTGGTGGAAGTGGGGTGGGTGAAGATGGGGATGATGTAGGTGAAGTGGGTGATGGCATGGATGGAGGCAGTAACTATAGAATGCGCTGCTTTATCAACCAGGCCACACTTCTTGGGGAGAACCCAGTGAGTTCCTCCTCGCTTTCTCGCGAATTTGAAATCAGGGGATTGTTATCTAATCCTTCGATCCCTTGGTAGCCTCTTCCGGTGCATGTTATCCCAGACATCAATGGATTCACATAACCCATTTTTCACATAATAAAATTTTAATCTAGGTATTTAACGATTTGATATACATACCTCGCGGTCCCTTGTGATATAGCCACTCAACTTTGTTGTAGCTCACGGTTGTGTCTATCATGAACTCAGTGATAAACCCTCCTATTATCCGACCTAGCCAATGATCCATTGCCTGTGCGATTTTATCTTCAAATGCCTCTAGCCGGCGCACCAACTCTGGGGTCCACACTAACGGTTGACTGAGTTTGCACCTTCCCTGACTGTCGATTAGCCTCGCGATCCATTCATACAGTTCTGACGAGAAGGACGTGGAGAAGATATCGTGGATTTCGGTGTATATGTAGTGATCCAACCACCTCTTCTAAGATATCTACAGAGTTTTATTTTCCTGTATCATGAGCTCGTAAAGCTTATGATCCAACCAATCTTCAATCTCTTTCTTCGTAGGGTTCCAGCATTTCGATATTAGACATCCCTTAGACAGATCCCCATTCTCAGCAATGAAACCATTTGTTGGCTTGATGGGACCTGACCCAGGTTCGGAAGTGTTTTAGCCAAGAAAATCCCACACTACTAGCCCTTTCGGCAATAATGCACGGAGCAGGGACTGAAGTCTCACCCGAGGTAGTATGGGAGGGTACTAGAACTAGGTTTCCGCACCCTAGGGATGTCTTGATGAGGTTTGGAGGGGTCACGAACTAATCCCTGCACTCGCGCTACTCTGCACAGCTGCTTGGCCTTCACGTAGCTCGACGACGAGGCACTTCCTAGATTCTTATTATTAATGTGTTTATTATAGATCTAATCTAATTCTTAAGGTCTTTAATGAAACATTCAAAAGTTATAACCAGTGAGTGCAACTATAACTCTTATAGATATGCATAAACTCAAAACATAAGCATAAACATATAGATCTATGACCAAATGCAAAATAATTCAGAAACACTTATCTTTATTAATCTTCTATTCAACACAATCCGTTCCACCCTGCGCACTCAATTGCAGGGGACTGTGCATATAGCTACGGACTCTACTAGGCCTCTGTGCACACAATTTCAGAGCCTACTCTAACTAATACCAACCACGACTCGGACTTATAGACTCAGAGCGATCTTGCTTTTACACACCCATACACTTCAGATCTTCACCAGAAAGCTACCCTCTATCCTTAGAGCCTTGCTCTATTTATACATTCCCATGGTCCACGGACCATGGGTAGTTCGACATACTCTATCTTATCTTTACATTATTTTTAGATAGACAACCCTTTGATTCATTACAATTCGCGCTCCGCGTATTTCGTGAAGCTTTTACCATGCTTTTACCCAAAATTGCGGGTTTAAGCTCCAAAACCGTTACACGAGGCCTCCCTTTCCCAACAGGTTCCATTTCTTCTACAAAGGTCTAAGGATCCTCCTCCTCATACTCACTCTCAATATTAACCATTTTTCCCTTTTCTCCCATCGACAGTTTTCTGAACTGTGGATTTTGTAGAGACATTCAGTCCAGTCCTACTGCCTTTGGGTCTTTTTTGGGCCTCGGCGTCTGGGTAAATTTAGGGATTTCTGGTGCATCCCCTACCAGTGGCATGGAACTCTGCATGGCTCCCTTGGTTGTTGAAATTATTCTGATTAGGAAATCTTTTGTGTCCTTTGGCAATGCTTCAAACTACGGACTTGCTCTTACAACCTCCAAACTTGTCAAGTTCATGCCCGCTTGATAAAACAACAACTGAATTCGCAAAATGCCATGGGTTGTTCAGTGGAGGGCCACCTGTGATATATAGGCCCTTTTGAATTCATATTTGACTGTTTCCCCTAGATCTCGCTCATTAAAGCGAGGCTGGCAGCAGTTATTCCCAAATCTAGTTCTGACTTTGTGTCTTAATTGCCCGCTGTCCGCTCCTCGTTGTCTTAAATTGGCCATCTTGTCATGAACAATGACACCAATGGTAACTTTCTAGCATGTCCACATGGCAACGCAGTCCCTTGTGCGTGAACATGACCTATGCATCATACTGATTCTACGCACAACTTCCGTGTCGCGTATCTCCCCTACAGATTCTTTTATAGTCCTGCGCTCTCTTTCAAGTGCTTGGAGCGTTGAGACTGTGATTCCTATGGATATTCAAGTGGTTTCACTACTAGTGCGAGGCTTCAAATCACCTTTCAATCTGGTCTGCATGCCTCCCTTAGTTACCCTCGTGCCTGTCAGTGCCTCGTGTCCTTCCTTATGCAGTGCACTTCCTTGCTGACTTTGTCCGATAAGGTGTGGTCGCAGCCATGGTAGTAGAGCCAAAACCTCTTGGCAGCAATCCTCTAGTGTCATGATAGGATTGCCCGTACGTGGCCCCATCCTTATGCGTAATGCTTGCCAGATTTTGGTTTCCAAATTTCTGATACCCTCATCCATTAATATGATTTTTTGCTTCAGCCGTACACGATCTTCTTCAAGTGCGTGCAGCTCAAGGTTCCCTCGCTGAATGGATTCTTTAATCTCCATATGCTCGTCCTCGCGTGGCTACCTAACCTCTTCGCTATGGTTCTCGCACTTTATCACAGTTATGGGAATGATTGCATGAGGATTCATTCCCAATGTTATGGCCTTGACTCTACTCTCCATTTTCTAAACTATTTCCACGCTCAAGTTTTTACTCATGGCGCTATAGGCCCATTGAACAACTGGCATGCGCAGGTCCCAATCAGTTCATCCCGTCTAGTAGCCTCTATTCATTATTTCGTGTAGTTTTGTGAAGGCTCTGACGTGGAGTTTTTGTCGCTTTTCCTGCTACCACGTTGGGTTCTTATTTCCAATCCTTAGTCCGAGCCATGCTTGCACAACACACGTCTGCACCCAACGACCCAGGTGGGCATGCAAACTGCTTCGTCCTAGCTATCTGACTCAGGTTCGATGCTGGGGACTTCCAAACCATAAGCGTATCTACCTTCTACACTCATGCAAGTTCGCATAGTCTTCTAATGTGTTCTCCACCATCATGCAGGTGTCGGGTGCAACTCCCATTCTAGCGCATCGTACCACTGCTATTTCAATACTACACTTTCAAATTTGTCCAAGAATTCATCCACCCCTTGTTACCCCATCATATGTTGGCAGTTCCCTTGCTTTGGTCATCACGCACTGCAATGATCTAATCATCATGTTGCAATTCAACATTGTCACTTTGTTCAACTAATTCTACCAATGTTCTATCTCTTCATCTAAATCCAAAGTACAGGAAATATCACGCTCCCATGAGATTCTCCCATCTGCAGGCAGGTTCACCTGATCCTAGTTTTGCACCGTTATCTGGTAAATGCAATCCAGCTCATCGCCACTGTCATTGTCACACACAGGTTCGGTGTAGCACACACCTTCGGCCGGATCTAACAGAACTACTACGCGAAGGGACTTTTTCTCAAATATCATCTTCTGATTCTTTAGGTTGATGACTCCATTCATATCAGTGGCCCAGTCTATTCCTAGCAATGCAGGGTAAGGGTTGTTGTCATCAACAATCTCTATCACCTCAAAGTCTGTATGTGTGCTCGCGCCCTCGATATCCACTGTTACTGCTTGCAATCTCCCCATGGGTAAATTTTTTTGTTGGTTTGCCATTCATAATTAAATGGGGGACCACTGCAACACGGATCTGCCCATGCGTTCCCACGTCTGCTTTGGTAACACATTCACGTATTAACCCAAGTCTAGGATTACCTGATCCATCTCATATTCGCCAATCTACGCCATCAATCTCATTTCCCTTCCAGTGCGCAATGCATGCTTCCCTAGCTTTCGGACTACACGCGGTTCCCTTGACCCCGCGCACCTAGTTATCAACTCATGTAGTCCTTTAACCACCTTATTATCGCACAACAATTTCATGCATGTCTCTAAAAGGGTAGTTAGCATAGAAGGATCCATTCCTGTCTCTGGTTGATCCTTACTACCTGAAGTAGAGGCCTCTTTGAAGCTCTTTTGAGCTTCCATAAACATTTCCTTTGTGTGTTCCAAGTCAAACTCAAGTTCCTTTATAGGAGCCTTTCGAACCCATGTATCTTCCTCGGGCTGCTTCCCCTTGTCTTCCTCTATGGTCATGCCACTTCTGAGAATCATGTTCACGTTGGGGTCTTCTTCTCATTGTTCGGACCTCATCATTTGGATATTTTGAGTTGGAGTAGGCTATAGTACCCCTTTCTCGCGCATTCGTGCGATCAACGTAGGACAATCTATCATTTCATGATCAAACTACTCATATTAGGAACAAGATATTCTCTTTGGGTTGGTACAATCATGGGTGTAGTGCCCCGGTCCTCCACGATCATAAAAGATTAATTGTCCGCAGCCCCTTGCTAGCCTTATTCCTTCTCGTCCTCGACCTCACCCTTGAAATCCAACGTGCACCATTCCTACGGCTGGTTCAAGGCCTCGCATTTCCATCTGCATTCTATATGTTAGAGTCCACTCCATCATTAAGTCGTAGCTGCGACAAGTATGCTCGTGGTGGCCCACCGATCTACAAAAATAGCAAAACAACTGTTGGGGAGTCTGTGTATACTTCTACAAAAATTGACAGTTGTCCATTGTGTGCTTTCCTCCCACCTGACAGATAATGCACCAGATTGTGGGTGCCACACTTGGCCCTACCTGTGCCTTTGGTCTCAATGGCATTGATCCCCCTCCTGCCAAGTAGTTCTTGAATACTGGATAGTGATCCTTTTCATGGCCCTAGCCTTTACATTTTATGCACCACACTTCTTTGCGCACCTCTAGCTATGGCACCCTATCCTGCTTCAAACTCTGCATCTTCAAGCATAGGTTCTATATTTGCACACAGATCTATTGGACTCCCAATCTTGGATCCTGTATCAGTGTTTCATGCAGCCCCATTTCCATTTCTAATGCTTTTGCATGGGTCGAAAGCTTCTGCTTTAACAGCATCATCCACAGGTGTCGTGTCAAATATGCCACAAACCATGCATGGTGCTATGCATCTATTAGTGTCATATTAGCCTTGCGGATCGTACTCCTCAGTCTCTTATCCAGATCCCAGGGGGTCTCACCTGGAAGCATCATGATCTCTTTAAATCCAATGATCGACTGTGTTTCTGATTTCGGCCGACTAAATTCTCTATTCATCGCATTCTGGATCTCCACTATTCCTGCATTTGGGTGATCATTCAAGTTCTTGATATACCATGTCAGTGCGTGATCCTACAGTACGCTCACCAATGTGGCCTTCTTAATGTTGTCATCCATGACCCCTTGTGCTTCCCACACTACTCTTACCATGAACCAGAACTGGTTCAAATCCTCATTCCCTACTCCTCTAAATACGAGTAGCTTGATCGTGCTTGCCATGTTGAATTATGGGGGTGGTGGAGGTGGGGTGGGTGAAGATGGAGGTGAAATAGGCGAGACGGGTCAAGGCGTAAGTGGAGGTGATAAATGTGGAATGCGTTGCCTTATGAAAATGACTGCACTTCTCGGGGAAACCCGAGCGCGCTCTTCCTCACTCACTCGTGGAGGTGAAATTAACAAACTGTTTCCTAACCCTTCGATCCCTTTGTAGATCCTTCCACTCTGTGTCGTTCCAATCATTAATGTATACGCATAACCCGCTTTTCACATAACAGCATCTTAATCCAGGTATTCAGGGATTTGATGTACCTACCTTGTGGTACCTTGAGAAAACATCATTCTGCTTTGCTATAACTCACCGTTGTGTCTATCGCGAACTAAGTGATAAATCCTCCTATTATCCGGTCGAGCCAATGGTCCTCGACCCGCGTGATCTTATCTTTTGATGCCTCTAGTCTGCGCATCAGCTTTGGAGTCCACACTATCGGTTGGTCAAGTTTATACCTTCCCTAGATATCGGCTAACCTCGCGATCCAATCATGCATCTCTGAAGAGAAGGATGCGAAGAAGATCTCATGGATTTTTGTATATATGTAGCGATGCAACCACCTCTTCTTAGATATTTGCAGAGTTCTGTTTTCCTGTATTACAAACTTGTGAAGCTTCTGATCCAACCAATCTTCAATTTCCTTCTTCTTAGGGTTCCAGTGTTCTGACATCATACATCCCTTAGGAAGATCTCGTGTCCCAGCAACGGAACCATTTGTTGGCTTGTTGGGGCTTGACCCAAGTTCAGAAGTGTTTTAGCCAAACATATCCTGAAACTACCCACCCTTTCGGCAATAGTCCACGGAGCGTAGACTAAGGTCTCACCTGAGGTAGCATGGGAGTGTTCTGGAACCAGGTTTCCGAACCCTAGGGATGTCTTGATGAAGTCTGGAAAGTTTGTGAACCAATCCTGCATGCTTGCACTGCTCTGCGCAGCCGTCTAACCTTCGCGTAGCTTTGTATAGAGCGTAAAGAGGCGCTGCCTATATCCTTTACCCTTACGGTGTTATTATTATAGATCTGACTTAATTTTGTGGGCTGAGTATTCTTATTTACTCATTTAACATTTATAATCAGTGCCCGCAATCATAAATTGTAAAGAAATGCAAGTATATAACCGAAACCTAAACACACAGATCAGATGCAATATTCCAAAATCAACTTGTCTTTTATTAAACTTTTGTTCTATTACAATCCCATCTTCACCCTACGCACTTAGCTGCATGGGTTCACGCACATAGCTGTAGACTCTACTAGGCTTCTGCGCACACAATTGCAGAGCCTCTTTCTACTACTACGACCTAAGACTTAGACTTAAAAACTTAGAGCGAATATCGCATTCAGAAACCCATATCACTTCAAATCAAGACTTAACCAAAAACTGACTTCTACACTTAGAGCCTTGCTCTATTTAGACATTCCCATGGTCTGCGAACCATGGGTAGGCTGACACATTCTATATTAATTTACAATATTTTAGGGCGAACTACCCTAGACTCTCAAGCTCTGCGCCCACATTTCGTCGGGTCTTACATTACTTTTGACCAAAATTTGGGCTACAAGCCCCAAAAATCTACTATGGGGGGATCCGCTGCCCAACACTTTTTTTCTTCCGTTTGCTTGCATGACATAGTCAAGAGTGTGCGTATAGTTAACATATGCACATAGTGTCACACAACATCATGGTAAGTCCACGGACCACATGTCATGCACTTGCACTCACTTTTGTTTTGTGGACGCATTTAAACATGAAGTGTCTTTGTCTTCACTGTTATATCTTTCTTGTTTGTTGGTTCGCACTACTGTCTTCTTTGTGAACAATGCCTTCACCAACATGGGTCGACCAATGCACTAATAGATACATTGGAAATATCACTTTGCATCAGTAGACCCATGCATTGTTAGCCTAGGGGTAGGAGTAGTGTTTTATTTTGGTTTGTTTGCTTGCATGCGTGTTTTCTTCTTACTTTGCATGTTTTTTTTTGCCTACTTGTTTCCTCACTCACTTTTATTACGCATTTACTTCTGCTTTTGATTTGTCTTGTTGTTTGTTTCTTGTTTACGTCTTGTTTCTTGAGGACTTATGCAGTTATCAATACTTGGTTATCTATCATCTTGCTTCTATATGAAGAACTTGTTATCTTCAGTCCATGATACATCAATGGAAAATACATATTATTCAAAGTGAACCTTGGTGAAAACACAACACTTGGGCACTAAATAATGTCACCTACTCTAGTTGGTTGTTTTTGGGTTAATCCTTATCAACTTAGTAAAGTAGAGTAAGGTGAAGGGGAAAACCTTAACAAGAACATCAAAGGTATATATAAACTACTTTTCTGAAGGAACAACCTCTTCTGATCTCAATAAGTCAAGATCCCTCTTTCGTCTATAAAATGAATAAGTGTTATGCATAGTTATGAAAATGAAAATGAAAAGATGAAAATTTGAAAAATTTCGAAAAAATGAAAAATGAATAAGGCGACAGAAGAGAAAGGCTTCCTGCACAGAGAGGTGATGCAACTCCGTCGGGGTACTGACCAGGCAAGCTGGCAGCAAAGCAAAGTTTGTATTCCTGTGTAACTTTGTCGGGGTACTATCTAGGCTTGCTAGCAATGGAACAACACCAGAGATGAAACTAAAACTATGATGATCATATGACCCTTGCACCAATATACCCCTCATCCCCAATTGAAAAATTTTGTTGACTTGGCTTGGAATGTGTGTCACCTAGCCAAGGGCTTGGTAGATGCTACATCTTATAATCAAGCAAGTATGTAAACCAAGAGGAATAGAGAACAGAACAATACTTCAGGAGGTGTTAGACTTTCTTTTCATGAACAAGGTCCATTCATAGAATTGGAGTTCTACCAGTGTGTCGCCAAGTGTTGTAGCTGCTACAAACACTCTCCAAAAATTTTCCTTAGCTTCCTTTTGGAGCCTCCCTACCAACCATCCTTAGAAGCATGTCTTGCAATGTCAAGCATATAGGCTTTAGTTGTTTCTTATTGTCTTGTCAGCTTGTGCATGTCAATTTGCTTCACTCCCCTCACAGGCTCTCCTTCTAGACTTAGACGATGTGCTAGTCAAGCAACTCCCCCAAAAAGTTGTGCAATCCACCAGGGGAACCAACCCTCCCTCTAGAAATTACTCAAATTAGTTGACCAACCTGCTGAGCTCAAGAATTGCACAAATCAGTCTGTCAGGCTTCCCTTAGAAAATTGCGCAATTCTAGAGGGTAACCAACCTTCCCTCCAGAATTCATGCAAACCAGCCTGGCAGCCTGTTGGGCTCCATAATTGTGCCATGCTGCCTGTCAAGCTTCCTCTGAAAAATTACGCAATTCATACCAGGAAAACTGCTCAGCCTAGGAATTACACAATCCTAGGAGATAATCACTTATTCCTCCCAGAAATTGCACAATCCCTCTAGGACAACCAACTCTTCTTAGCCCAGAAAATATGCAAATTTTCATCCCATGCTCGCAAACAGATGCATGTACCTTTAGGTTGACTGGTTCCCTCCGAGACTGAGAGAAAATGATTTTCATGTATGGACTGCTTTTCCCAAGGTAGCATGCAAAGGCATCCCTAGATTTAGGGATCTAGTTTTAGTAGTTGGAGGTTGCATGCAAAGATCATTTTAGAAACCTCACGCCAAGCGTCACTTTTCCTAGATTTTTGGCATGTGCGTCATAACCTCAATCTTATCAACAATTATGAACTGGAAGTTGCAGAGATCATTCCTCACATCGATCTTACAAGTTTGACATCCCACATCACACCTAGGAGTCTTTAGCACTTTCAGCTTAGCTATTTTAGGGTAAGTCTGCTTTTCATGTCTTGCACTGCATTTCTGTTGCTTTTTGTGTTTCACTTTGTGTGAGTGTTGTCTACTTGATTCCAGCGTGCGCTTTTTGCTGTTTTGATGTATGTTAGCTTGTAGAAGCATCATTTGAGTTTTCGTTTGCATCTCACTGTTGTCGCATGCATGACATTGTTTTTGCACCTACAGTCATCGTTGTGGTGACTCACTTCACACACATGCATGATTTCTTGTTTCTGAATCCTGCACTTATTGTTTGCATGCATGATCATTCACCCTTGTTTACACTTAGTTTGACCATGCATTTAGAATTCTCATGCTTTCAGCCGCTTGTCGGTAGGTCTGGGCTACCTTGGCCTAGACCTTGCCTTACTCGACTAGAATTGCATATTTTTGGAAGTGAGGACTCTACCTTCTATCCAAAAATTGTGCAAGTCTGGCCCAGCATTGACCTCCATCCTTTCATTGTACAATTCTGGGAGGAAGTGCTTGGTAGGCCCCAGAAACTGCACAATGCAGTTTGCTGGTTTGCATGTCACTGCTGTGTTATCACAAAATCAATACTAAGGGCTGCAGTCAAGCAAGATTTCATGTAACTCTTTCAACCAGACTTTAGACTAAGGATTAGCCTCCTTAGTCAGAGAGGGCTCTCTCACAAACTTTTGATAAAAACCAATCACAACAACAGATGACTAACTCTTCACACATTTATGAAAACAAAGCTGGTTGGGCATATATCAAATTAGTCTTCATTGGGCTATGGAGTCTCACACATTTAGTAAACAAAAGCACAGTCATTTCATGGAAGTCAAGGCTCTTTGCATCAGATGTTCAAACATATTTCACATAAACCATAGCTTGCCAAACATAAAGGAAGTCAGAGCATTAAACATGAATTCTGAGTGATTATGCTATAACAAGGCTGTAAAAGAACATTAAGAGAATAAACCACCATTACATTTGAACAATAATCCATTGAGAATCTTGAGAAGAAACAACAACTTTTTTTCTATTACTATAATAAGTCTTTTACATCAGCCCAAGTAAAACTCGGTTTTTTATAAAATCTCCAACCTTTTTTACATCAGAGCTTTTTCTATATATAGGAGAACAAAACTACTACTACTTGAGACTCCTCCTCTAGCATAAGGGGAGCTCGAAATCCTATCATTAATTGCCTTATCTATATCTAAACAAACTTATTAATTACAAAGGTATTGCGCTGTGAATACATAGAGTCCCATTCCCATTGAAACTCTAATTCTATCTCCTCGTGTGCATTGATGCTTTCTTGAAATCTGACACCTGTACCATTTCAATAATATCCAAGACATGCTGGAGGAACATTCACTGAACGAGCAACTTCGGATACTTGCTGTGTGGATGACTCATCAATTGATAAGGATCTGTGCCCTATTTTCACGGTTTCTGCCTCCCATAGTCTTCATGCACTAAAAGACTATGCTCCAAGCCATTTAATTCCTCTAATAACCACGCATAATCCAATATGCCTTATGATCTGGACACTTTGTGAACTGAACAGGTGTACCACCCAAAATTTCGGTAACCCTACCAGAACCCTAACAATTCGGCTATAAAGTAACTTTAGGAAGACTTTAACAAAAAACAAAAATTTCACCTTTTTCTTCAATACTCACACCTGTCACCTTTTGAATATCTGGATAGCTTTGTATAGTCTCCATGCTGGCCTCGAGTCATCCTTTTCAAGATTTGCTGACCTCAGCATCAATTTCATTTTTTCTCATAAACAGTCATCTACAGCAGTTTCGTAGCGCACTACGAAACTGCTGTAGGTAATCAAAACAGAACATATGAATCTTAAAGCACTGTTGACTTAACTTCGTGATTTCTTCAGCTACTTTGTACAGGTGTAAGGGATCCAAAAAGTTTCAAAATGATGACAACCAAAATTTATCAAAACTTGAAAAGCAAATTTCCCCTTGGATTAATCAGCTAGTTTACCTAGCTTCTTCTTCAAACTGCTAACTTCTTCCTTCAAAGCCTTGTTTTCTGCTCTTAGGCTTGTGTTCATCCGTTTCATGATTTTTGCCTGCTTCAGAGCTGGCACCGTCCACAAATATGCATCAGAAACTGAGTCAGTTTGGCTCATTAGACTTGTTCTGCCTTTTATTACAGCCTTTTTATAATTTGCATATCTCACTGCCCTTTCCTTAGAAACATTTTTAATCTGAGGCATTTCTTCTTGTGTTGTTCCTGCTTGTTGCTTGATAGCAATGACATTTCCACCTTGGCTGATGATGACCCTATTACTCTTGTTTTTATTCCTGGCTGCATGAACTGTTCTGGTCAAAACCTCAAGTACATCTGTACTAGGCACTTTTAAAGGTGCCTCCTCTTTCTGCGCTTTCTCCACCTCTTTCATTTGTCTTCTTGTGATTGGCCTACGTGGCTTGAAAGCATATTCTTTACTAGGCTCCTCAAATCTCAAACTTTTTGAAGCTCTTGGTTTCTTAGTACTTTCGGGTGAAGATTGAGTGAGGTCAATATGCATTGGCTGCACTGGGTGATCTTGCTCAAACTCTATTGGTTCAATCTGTATTGGCTGATCTTGTTCAAGTTCAATAGCTTCAAGTAAGTCACTTAAACTGCCTTTTGACATAGGGCTTTCTTCCACAGTAATTGACTTACCTTTCTCCTTGTTTAGTTGACCTCTGGTTTTTACCCTTGAAATCTTTTCAACTTCACTTGGTTTAGCTTCATCCTTCTTTTTCTGGATCTTCTCCTTTGATGAATGAGGTGTCTCCTTAGATGATGACTTAGGTGTTTCCTTTGCTGATGATTTAGGTGTCTCCTTTGCTGCCACAGACTTCTCTGATTTCCTTAACTTGGTTTTAGGTTTCTTTTGGTCTGTCACCTCTTTTCTGAGCTCAGCCAGAGTAGGTTCTTCACTCCTTTCTTCCCTTTCCCTCACAAGCAATGGAGTGAGGCCTGTTTTGCTTGAAAATCCGGCCATAAAAACAAATGAATCCCAATCTCTGCCAATCTTTTGTAAACCATCCAACACCAGCAACTTTACCATACCATGATGAAACAAGGATGTTTCACAACCATCTTTCTTAAACTGGATTTTATCACACATTTTACTAATGCTTCTGAACAAATAGAAAGGTATATCTATTGAAGCCTTACCTGTGAAATGCAACAAAAGTTTGAAGTGATAGGAATAAACTTTATTGTACCTTCCCTTGCATGTTAGGTATTTTTGGATGCATGTGAGGAGCATAGCATAATGTTCTTTTATGTAACTCCTTGGCACCGCTTTGGTGAGGTCCTCATTTACATACGGTTCCTTCAAAAATTCTTTACAGGGACTCATGTCGAATTTAAAATTTTTGAACCATTCTTGACCTCCCCTCGGAATTTCAGTGACAATGGAAATGGCTTCAGGAGACACAGGAAATTCTAACATTTACACCTTTGAATTCAATCCAGTAAAATTCAATGCAAAAGCCTTCGTTACCTCTGCATGTCCTCCCTTTAACTTCTCGCAGAACCTCCAGCATCCAGCATTTCGAAAGGCTCTTGCTACACCTTCATCTCTGAGTGTAACATCAAGCCCCTCTGGCTCTGTTCTCAGGCACTTACCGGATCGATGTTCCCTCTTTTCCATCTTGCTTCGAATATCTTCACACAGGAAACTAATAGCAGCTACAGCTCGAAAACAATCTTGACTTTGGAGTGCAGGCTCGCTTGCAATGATCCCTTTAAATGAGAACTCGGGCTTCTCATACAGCAGACATGTTTACACATTATGAAAACACATTATGACACAACCATACTTCATAAAATCCCTGAAGATGATATTCATATGTGTGATCCTGGACCTTATGGCGGAATGATGATCTATCATAACCTGGAGAGGACATCAACTGACAAACGTGAACGGACCTATGACTCACCCCTCCCAGATTTGACATTTCAAGAAAAAAGGCGCTACAAAAACCCCAAAACCCCGATTTCGTAGCGCAGACAGTTAAGATTTAACAAAACGCGCTACGAAATGGCTGGTAAACAGTACGCTGCGAAAAGACGGAAACATCATTGCGCAGCTAAATTGACCAAACAGACTGCGCTACGAAACTGTGCAAAGTAATAATGACGCAATCAAGACAAGACATGCCTTAACTGACAATGATAGAGGGTATCTAACGATTTTTTACACGGACTTACATCAATACCTTTTGAAATTCAAATTTCAAAGTGATACACACACATATAAACCTATTCACAAAACTGAAGATTTTTATATGAAACTTGTGGACAACATTACATACATGAACTATGGTTCTAAGTGATAACATGCTGACTGAAACTGGGAATTGCATAGTTTTAGTCCTCACCAGGTCAAGCTAGATTGTGCCTTATGTAGTTCTAGTAGTTAGTTAGCCTCCCAGTAGCTCGGACTATTCCTTTCGCAGTTTTGGCAGTAGTCTCCCACCCTCCCGGTGAAAATTGTGCAAACTTCACAAACAGTCACACAAGTATGTTGCATGTCAGTCCTCCAGTTTGTTTTGGTTTTCAACTGACATATTTATTTTCATCAATGTTACTATGTCTCCAAGTATCACAGGTGTTCATCTGCCTCTCAGAAGCACAGGCACAATGGCTTCCAGGAGAGCAGAGTCGAAGACATCGTTCAGAGCACAACTCGGGACGCAGTTGATCAAGTTTCCATCAACTTGCGTATCTATGAAGACATCAAATTGTTCATGGACAAGGATATCAAGATGAAATGGTAGTGGTGTCACAGCAAGTAGCACCATCAACAGAAACAAAAGGTAGAACACCTACATGCGACAAATGCAAGAGGAGGGTCGTTGTAGTGCAAAGGCGGAACAAAGTTGCAAGCTCAAATAGATCCACCTGTGATGAAAGCATCTTTGGAGAATGAAGATATGAGGTGACGGCATAACAAGAGGATCACACAAAGGTAGAAAGAGAAACAAAGAAGGAGTAACAGGTGCTGAAGAAGCAACTCAAGGAAGAACAATAGCTACACACACAAGAGAAGGAGTTGCAGCAAGAATAGGTACAGCAGGAGGCACAACATCCACAGACTAATGAAACTACGCCCATATAGGCTATAGATCCATCCAACAGTTGGCATAGAGCAGACAGGCTGACCAGTGTTGTCAATCACATGTAAGGGTATTCAGGAGAATGTATGTCATTATGCACATGCATACAATCCCACCCATTTGGCACACTCACAGAGACAAAGACAAGAAGCAAGTTTGACTAGAGTTGAACATGTATTTAGACACGTTGATGTGCATGGTCACCAGAACACACTTGGAGATCAACATAGACACTATGCATTAGTATGTTGTTGGTCCAGCTACACTCAAGAAAATGATGCACATGTTATCAGATGAGTTGGATAGAGGAGCCATATTAGGTACCCAAATGTAACTGAGGAAAGAGTTTGCTTTCAACAGGATGTCACCATTGAGCACACAGACACCCTCATGGATGACCAAGCTTAGCATTAGTTCGCTGCCATCGATCATCACAAGGATGTCAAAGAGTTGGTATTCCCACAATTGTCTAAGTCTTAATGATGTCATGCATGGCTTTCTCAAGCCTATTTTGTCTCACATGGGTACATATGCAGATTGTATGTAACGACTTTTCAAGTGTAACTTCAAGTATCGATAGTTGAATGTAACAGTCATAGAGTAGTTGAAGAGTCATGAGATAGATGAACAGTAACAAATGGGAATGTCAAGGGTCACCCCACCCTTTGTTATATATAGTCCTATTGATGATGCTAGACCCACTAACATTCAGGGGATCACCCCAGTATGAAGTCCCAACTAGACCTCACACCATTTGGTGTGGGATTCCCATCTCATATGATGGCCCTGTTGCCATTGTCTTAAGGATTTGCCTCAACCCTTACTTATCAGCACAAGAGAGTGGTCTTCTTTACCTTCGAGAAGTGAGGCTCGTGTGTGATCTAGGTGGATATTGGTGGCCACCCTCCAACTCCACTTGGACCCCCACCATTGTTTCTTTCAATTTTTTAGTTTCCTTATTTGTAGCACAATTTACTATTTTTAGTAGTTTTTCGGGTCCTGAACTTCTGAAGTCATTTTGAGGCCCTAAACAATGTTTTTTTGGGAAAACTAGGAGAAAAATGGGCCCATGGACCAATGTTTTTCTTCACAAAGTTGTATTCTTCAGATAGATCTTTCTAACGAGGTATTGTGCGCGTCAAACGGAGATCGTACGCCAAAGTTATGACCCCAGGAAGTTGATGTACAAATTTACCCAAAAAGGGGCCCATAGTTTGGCGCTTCATCTCCTAGGGTTATGGTTTTGGATATTTATGGTTTTCCAGTGTTTCTCAACAATAAATAAGCCTTTGAGCCTCATTGTAAGACAGTTCAAAGGCATGTAGCTGCCACATCTGTCCTCAGAGATAAGCTACCATTGCCTGAGCTAGTTTATTTCCATTTATGTTTGTAAGCATATTTCAGTATTTTACATTAATGAAATGAAGTATTATTTCTATTGTATCTCTGTATTTATGGTTATCTATGTAACTTGTTGTGTTCCTCTTTAAATCCGAATCAGTGGTATCAGAGCGGTCTGCTCTTTCTATGTTTTTCTTTGCATGTCCCCAATGAGGTCGGGATATAAGGAGTTAGGGCTTGAAATGGTTGAACAATTGCATGAGCAACCTTCCAAATCCCGATGGCCTCCCATGGTGGATGAAAACAAAGATGAGGTGGTAGGAGATTCTATCAAATTCTTGCTTGAAGATGCCCTCGAGTGACAAAGGAACGCGATGATAGACAACTTTGCCCAGATCCTTCACGGATACCCAGGGGCGACACATCTACTTCTAGCAGCTACTCTGGAAGCGCCACACCCTTTAAGGTACAAGTTAACTTTGACATTCCCACATTTGAGGGTCAGATAGATGCAGATGCTATAGATAAATGGTTAAATCTGTTAGAAGGGTATTTTTTTGTTCATGATTTTTCCGGCCGGGAAAAGATTACTTTCTCTCTTCTCAAAGCCACCCCGCACGTCAAGGACTGGTGGGAAACCTATAGCGAGTAGAAGGATGAAAGTATGGCCTCACTTTTTTCAGCTACACCCACTTGTAATTCATTCTAGAGTGCCATCAAGGAGTAGTACTACCCTATCAAAAGGTATGAGGATAAATACGTAAAGTGGACCATGCTCCGACAGGGAAGGGACCAAGACGTGTCAAAGTTTACTAATGTTTTTCATACCCTTCACACAAAGTTGGGTATCAAGGATTTTGAGTTGTATTTGGTACTCAAATACAAAATTTTCCTACACAGGTACATCCAGGATGAGATGGAGTTCCTGGACATCTCCTCACTCAGCACGTGTTGGTACCATTCCATTACCATCTTTTTCTTTAGAAACACCATCATTTGTCTACCTTTTTCCTCCATAGACCCCTTATATCCATAGAAATTGATTAATTAATAGCATTATAGTTGCTAGTTTGCATTAAAGTTAATTTATGAATTTTTATGTTAGAAATTAGGAATTTTCAATAAAAAGATTACAGGAAGTCATGACATCCTGTAAATGGTTTATCATCTGACACGTGGCATGACAAGAAAGCCAAAGCAATGGATAGGAACGAGATCTGGATTGTACAAGCATGGTGAAAAATCGATTCAACAACAAATCAAAAGCTCCTGGTTATGCGGTCAATGCTGGTCAAACCCCAGCCTTTTGGTCACAAAGGCAGTAAAAAGCCATGGTTTCCCAAATCGGTTTCGTTTTGTTTTTGGAAATCGGTTTAGTTTAGAAAGGACCAAAAATCACTCTTTTGTAAAAGCAGAAACATCTACTTAATGAATGTACATTCCATTTAGATAGGGACATGTAGATAAGGACTGCGTATTATTTTGTTTTTAAGAACAGTTACAATTATTATCTCTATGCATCGTTTGAGAACTGAACTCTTGTATGTGATTGCAATTTTCAGCACTTAAATATAGTCACAGTTTTACTCCAGCAGTTTTTATGCGTTAATAATCTGGTTGCTTGAGTTTACTTCAGTGTACCATTGAAGCGTGGGCAGGCCCTGCATGGATTGGTATATTGTTAATGTCATTTCTTTAGCAGTTTTTGAATTTGAATAGAAAGCATAGTGTTTAGTGTTATTTCCATGTTTATGACTTTGTCAATTTGATTAGAAATTCTCACAAATGGTATTTATGGTGATAGCTTGAAGATTTTATCATTCGATCATTGAACCATATCTTGTAATAGATTTGATCCATCGTTATATTTTAAAGCATCTCCATAGACTCTGTTTTCATGCATTTAAACTTTAGTGTGCTTTTGATTTTTCATGAATGCTTAAGTGATAACTAGACAGAGCTTTTGTGCATAGCATCCTTGTAAGAGGATTAAAATCTCAGTCTAGCAATACACTGTATCCTTAGGACAGTTAGATAAGTTAGGTCATCTGAGTGTTAAGGTGAGAGGAAACATATCTTAACCTTCTGTAGAGTACTGTAGCCTATCACAATAAACACTTAGTTAGGAATCCTTTATGTCTATAGACTTTAGACACATGCCTCGAAGTTTACTTACACTGGTTGATAATGAATCTAGTCTAATCTAGCACCCTAGATTGGCCACTACATTTTGGCGTCGTTGCCGGGGAGGCATAGTTAGAGGATTTCGAAAAAAATCAAAATATAAAAAAAAAATTAAATAAACAAAAACAAACAAACAAACAAAACACAACATAGATTTGATTGTCACTTTAGACGTCATGTTTTCTTATGCCTAAATCTAGAGATAATAGAGGTAGATTCACAAAAAATCCCCATCCAAAAACTAACCTATCACCAGGAGCAGACCCTTTGGGAAAAACTGAACACACAACACCAACTGAGGAAACCACCATACAAAAATTAGAGGATAAACACAAATCAGGCCAAAGACTTACACTTATTGTGAGACAAAACCTATTCGCACACGAATCTCAGAAGAAACATCTCCCTGAATCTTCTACAAAGAGAGAAGAAAAATAGCTCAACAATCTCTAAAACAACTCTTTGGAACAAGTGACACTGAAAAAGCAATTAGATCACCAGGGGAATCTATCAAAATGGCTGAGGAAGGAGGAGGATCAGCAAGAAGACCCACTCCTAAACGACAACAATATCAAAGAGAGGAGGAAGAGTCAACCTTTAAATTTCCTATCCACGAACCAGAAGACAATCATGATGAGGAAATAAAAATGAAAAACATACCTCCTTCTGTGTTACCAAACTTTTATGGCATGGCTTCAGAAGACCCAGATTCATTCTTGTTTGAGTTTGACATTGTATGTCGAACATATGGTTACACAGATGATGCCCATAGGCTTATACTCTTCCCAGAAACATTAAAGGCATCAACACTAAGATGGTTCATGGGACTTGGAGAGCATGCAATAACTGATTGGGATGGCATGAGAAGAATATTCCTAAGGAAATTCCAACCTTATTGTAGATCAGAGGATTCTAAAGATGATATCTTTAGGATAAATAAACAAGAGGATGAAAGTTTAGAAGAGTACTTGGAACAATTTGCTTACAACTTACAAAAATCAAAACATCGATCCATGACTCTTGATCTCATTATAACAATATTTTTGAAGGGCATTCGAGAGGAATATTTAGATGATCTTAATTTGATGGGAAAAGGTGATATTTCCACCTTACCTTTCGAAGAGATTGTTGATCTATGTGAAAAGTATTCTAGGAGAAAAGCCAAAATTGGAAAGAGAACCATATCATCCAAAGCCACAAAATCTGCTTCAGTAAGTGTCACACGAGCTGAAATAGGAAATTTGTTAGAGGAATTCAAAACATATCTGTTGAGTACATTAGGGACTCAAATTGACACTCTTAAAGCTAAGAAAAGACAAGAGGAGGAAGATCAAATGATGGCTATCTTTTGTCCAAAATGCCAGAAGAAACATGCCTTAAAAGATTGCCCATTATAAAACATTCAAGTTTGTGCCTTTTGTACTAAAAATCATGATATATTTCATTGCTCTAAAGTCAAGGTTTTGCATAATCGTAATTTGGTAGCTAATACAGATATGGAGAATGTGTATTTTATGGGCGCAAAGAGACCATGGTAGCCAAGACCTCCACCTCAAGGTATGTTCCCAAACCAAAATTTACAATTCCTTGCACCTGATCAGATGTACGCTCAGAATTCATGGAATGTACCCATGCCATGGCAGCACCAAAGTTACCCACAACAACAATGGAGACCATCTCAACAATACTCTCAACAATATCAACCATACCCTCAACCATACCAACCATATTCACATCCATATCAACAATACCATCATCCATATTCACCATATCCTCAATCATATCAGCAATATCCTCAGTAGCAAGTTGTTTACCCACATCAACCCCAACCCACTCAACAAGCATTTCCTGCTCCTCCACCAATAAATCCACCACAATTACAACTTCCATCTAACCCACAACCTCCTAGACCTACTCAAATCCCTGCTCAACCTGTACCAAATCCAAATAACAGAGCAGAGAGACCAGCTTACAATGTAGATGAGGGACCCTCATATCCCACATTACCCTTGCAAAATATCAATTTGAGGTCTGGTAAGGTACTTCACAAAGAATCTCCAGCAGTTGAAAAACAAGGAGAAAATGAAGAAAATGAAAATGAAACTCCCATTCAAAGGAAACCAAATGATGACATCAAACACAAACAAATGCAACCGTTGCATCCACCACCTTTTCCAGACCGATTGGTCCAAACAAAACTTCCCATGTCTATACCACAGTTTGATGTTTTAGATGAGCTAAAGAATGTCTATATAAAAATTCCGCTACTACAAGCCATAAAAGACATTCCCATATATACTAAAGCCATCAAAGAATTGTGCCTTAAGAAGCCTACTAGGAAAATAGTTGATCCACAAACCATTCATGTTATCATACATTTAGCTAGCCTTACGACAAACACCATCTCAATGGAAAAGTATGTTGATCCTGGTATTCCAATAATCACTACAATCATTAACAACATACATATTCCAAATACCTTAATTTATCTTGGGGCCGCAATAAATGTGATGACTCTTGAAACCATGAAAACACTCCAGCTCACAAACTTTCAGCACACAACAATTGTTCTAGAACTCGTTGATAGGTCTAAAGTGATTCCAGAAGGGATTTTGGAGGACATAATTGTTTCACTGGACTCCTGGGAGTATCCAGTGGACTTTTTAGTTCTTCAGCCAAAATCCAATTTAGGAGGACACCCCATCATCCTTGGTAGACCTTGGTTAGCAACTGTTGATGCATTCATAGGATGTAGATCGGGTAATATGATTATTTCACGAGGAACTGAAAGAAAACAACTCACTCTTTACCCATTAGCACAATCACCAGCAGTAGCACACAATTTATAGCTTGATGATAAATACAATAATAAGGCAGAAGTTCAATTTGTTTTCAGCATTAATCAAATCTATGATTTTCAAGAACATAACAATGATGATTTTCTAGAATTGTTCCTTTCTCAACCTGATGTTTCCGAAGAATTAAGAAATGACCAATACCATGCTACAGATGAAATTTTGGCACAGAATTTTCAGGAAACATGCACCATTCAATCTTTGCAGAAAACATTTCAGAATATTTTTCCCATTCAATCTATCACAAACACATAGAGCAAGACCATAGAGATTAGTCCAGGAAAAACTTTGAATATTGGCACTCACCTAGACTCATCTCAGGAGGAAAAATTGATCCAATTATTGAGAAAATATTAGCATGCATTTGCTTGGGACTACACTGATATGCAAGGAATTCACCCTGAAACATGCACTCACCACATTTATACCGATAGTAATATCAAACCAGTGAGGCAACCACAGAGACGAATGAATCCCATGCTTCAGGATATTGTTAGAGATGAATTACAAAAACTATTGAAAGTCAACTTTATTTATCCTATCTCTTACAATCTATGGGTATCCCCATTGGTAGTAGTGCCCAAGAAAAATGGTAAGTGGAGGATTTGTGTTGATTACCAACAATTGATCAAAGCAACCCTCAAAGATTATTTCCCACTACCATTTATTGACCAAGTGCTAGACACATTAGCTGGGAAATCATCATTCTCTTTTCTTGATGGTTTCAGTGGCTACAACCAGATCAGGATAGCCTTAGAGGACCAGGACAAAACCACTTTTACTTGTCCTTGGGGCACCTATGCTTATAATGTTTTGCCATTTGGACTTTGCAATGCTCCAGCTACATTTCAGAGAGCTATATTAACTATTTTTGTTGATTTAGTTCATGATTGTGTTGAAGTTTATATGGATGATTTTTCAGTGTATGGTGATTCATTTGAGCATGCATTAACGAATCTTGAAAAAGTTTTGAAGAGATGTACTGAAGCTAATCTGTCCCTGAGCAACGAAAAGTGTTTTATGATGTTAAATGAAGGGATAGTATTAGGACACTATATTTCTTCTCACGACATTAAAGTTGATCCATAAAAAATCCAAATCATTGTCAATTTGCCAATACCAAAGACTCAAAAAGAGGTAAGAAGTTTTCTTGGGTATGCAAGCTATTACAGAAGGTTTATTGAGCATTTTAGTAGAATAGCTTTACCTTTGTTTAAGTTTCTAGCCAAAGATGCACCTTTCAACTGGAATGATAATTGTCAGCAAGCATTTGAAACACTCAAAGGAAAGTTATCAACCACACCAGTCTTAAAAGGACCTAACTGGAACCTACCATTTCAAATCTTTACAGATGCATCTGATACTGCAGTAGGTGCCTCATTAGGTCAAAAATAGGAGTCTTGTCATTATGCCATCTATTTCATTAGAAAAAATCTAACACCTTCAGAATTAAACTACACAGTCACAGAAAAAGAAATGCTTGCAGTCATACATGCTGTGAATAAATTCTGACATTATATAACTGGTTATGAGGTTTTTGTACATACTGACCATTCTACCATTAAGCATTTAATGAATAAACCAGTAACTAGTGGCAGAGTTACCAGATGGTTGTTATTGTTACAAGAATTTAACATCACAGTGTTAGATAGACTAGGTAAGGAGAATCAAGTGGCAGATTTTCTTTATAGACTGCAAAATCAAGGTGAGGTTGTTCCGGTTGAAGATTCTTTTACAGATGAAAATTTATTTGCAATTTCAATAGTGAATCCTTGGTATGCAGACTTGGCAAACTATTTGTCCACAGGAAGAACACCTCCATATTTTACTCCAAAGGAAAATAAGTGGCTAATCAAACAAAGTGCTAGATGCTCATGGATTAATCGAGATTTATTTTACACTGCTTATGATATGATTATTAGACGATATGTAAGAAATGATGAAATAATTGATATTTTAAAATCTTACCATGATGAACCGTGTGGTGGGCATTTTGCAGCTAAACGAACAACATTCAAGATTATTAGTCTTGGATACTACTGGCCATCTATTTTTAAGGATTCCAAGAAGTACGTGAAGAGTTGTGATAGCTATCAAAGAATGGGTAGGCCAACAGCTACAGATGAGATGCCACTTCAGCCTCAAGTACACCTAGAGCCATTTGAAAAATGGGCTCTAGATTTCATAGGACCCATTAATCCAACTTCCAATGGTAAGAAGTACATCCTAGTATGTACTGATTATGTGGCAAAATGGGCTAAAGCCAAAGCACTAGTCCGGGCAACTTAACAAATAGTGGTAAACTTCCTTTTTGAAGAAATTGTTGTAAGGTATGGAGTACCAAGGGAGATAATAACAGATCAAGGTACTCAGTTTACTTCAAATTTAGTTAAGGACATCACAGAAAAATATCAAATCAAGCACAGAAGAAGTACACCTTACCATCCACAGGCCAATGGCCAGGTGGAATCCACAAATAAAACATTGGAAGGAATTATCACTAAGACTATAGCAATGAACAGAAAGAATTGGGAAGAGAAGCTCAAAGATGCACTCTAGGCTTATAGAATCACGTGGAAGAATACTACAGGATTTACACCATATCAGTTGGTGTATGGCAAAGAGGTAATGCTTCCTATTGAGTTTCAAATACATACTTTTAAGATGGCTGCAGATTTGGGAATTGATCTTAATGAAGCACAACAAGAAAGAATTCAGCAGTTGAACAAGCTAGATGAAATGAGGCAGCAAGCAGAGGAGACAACACTCCTCATACAGAAACAAAGGAAGTAGTGGCATGATGCACATATCAAAAAGAAACAATTCAAAGAAGGAGACTGGGCTTTACTCTTTGACTCTAAATTCAGATATCATAAAGCCAAATTTACCACACATTGGATGGGCCCATATGAAATAGTTCAAGTTTATGAGAATGGATCAGTTCAGCTTATTACAATTGATGGAGAAGGTCACCCCTTTCTTGTCAATGGCCATAGGTTGAAACTCTATCATAAGCCCATCACCAAGGAGGATTTTCTTCAAACTATATCTCAGCAAAGGGAGGTTGAGATATTGCAGCCTTCAGTTGTAGTATCTCTACCTTAGTTCATTTCATTTCAATTTATTAAAAAAAAATAATAATAATAATAATAATAATAATAATGGTTTAGATGTGAAAACTAGACTCTGGCACACTCTAACCCAGAATTCTTACTTGAAAACCAATTATTTGGTTGGTAAGAATTCCTTTTCTTTTTGTTTCCTGTTTGATTCATCAATTCAATAATGACTTGAGGACAAGTCAAAGCTTTAGTGGGGGAGAAGCATCAGCATTTTTTTTTTCTTATCTCATCTCCTCATTGTAAATTCTCAAAGAGTTTGTTTTAGCACTTTAGTAATTTAATAAAGAATTTGTTTTTGTCTTTATTCTAAACAGAGGGACCTGTTTAACCACTATGCAGTGGGACCTGTTCAGAAGACCATGTTACCAGCACCAACATTAGAGGGACTTGTTCAACAAACATAAAAGGGACCTGTTAGAGACTGCTATCTCAAGCTACTTCAGCAAAGCTTCAACAAAGTTTCAACAGATATTCAAAGGTTTCTCGTCACCGAGGCTCCATCAAACACCAAAGATCAAGGAAGCTGCAAAAATATAGTTCTTTTCTAGATTTCAAAGAAGCTACACAAACATTCTCCAGATCTCAGAGGGACCTGTTGTATCCAAATTCATCTCAGAGGGACCTGTTATGGACAGCAAAGATTAGTCATATCTGAACAGGAAAGACTAGTCCTACCTATGCATGCCAACTCAACTCTTGATCAACCAATAAAAGTGTAATGTATTGTTGTAATTTCTATTTTTAACATTTAAATTCTTAGATTATTTTAGTGTTAAATGTGATGACTATGACTGCTTACGATCAATTTCAAAAACACCCACATATCCATCACCCTTGTCATATTCCCAATTCCTATCATTTCCCAACACTCTAGCCTATCCCCATACTCCTACGATTTTTAAATCCTCTATTATACCACCCTCCCAGCCTTGTTATTAACTCCTTATCGGCCATCAAACCTTACTATCGGTCCAACATCTCCCTATTCGTCCATGTACCAATGAGAAAGGGACAGGTGGTGAACTATTGGAAAGCCAAATGTTACACTGTTTCATTCATTGTTTTTGAATCAGCCAAGTTATAACATGATCGTCAACCAAGTCGACTCACGCAAACAACTATCTGTTATTATACTCCAGTACTCCATACATGCTTACGGCGTTCTCATGATGGTACTCATACAACCCAGTACAACTACTACTCTGTCATTGAAATATGAATATGCTCTGTTATTATTATAGTGAATTGGTCAAGTCAGTTGTTAAAATTCCATTTCATTCTCAGTTGTAAAAAGGGCATTCCATACTAGCAATTCAAGTGCTGTGATTTCAAAAGCAAAGGCCGAGAACAGCAAGTGCTACGAAAGGAAAGAATAGTAATTGAGCTCACAAGTTTCCACCTCCGCCATAATTCAAGGACAATCATCCGGTCACTGCTTAAGCCATTGAAGGAGCTGATCTCGAAGAACAGAGGGCGCCACCAGGTCAGTTGTGTGGAGCGAAAAGCAAAGGTAACAAACCAAAATACCCTTGTTAAATTAGTAAGCATAAATGAAGAGGGTTAGAGCGGGAGTTTCTCTGTCAAAATGACTAATAGAGTAGAGCCAAACACATTTGATAGTTCTCAATACCATGATGACTGTATTGCAATTTTAAGAGGAAAACAATGGCTACCCTTCTTGGAGAAGTTTAATGGGAGGAATGAGGAAGTAACTAAACAGTTTTCCTTTACATTTAATGGGGAGAAAGCATTGATAGGCAATTTCTCATTTAGGATCTCAGAAGACACCATAGCACAATCCTTGGGGATCAACCCAAAAGGAGAAAAATACTTCAAAACAAAACAATTCAAAGAAAAATCATGGACCCAATTCATGTCCAGGTCGAGGGTTTCATCTGTTAACTGGAAGAAGGGTTTCCCTAGGAGCTGGCTGATGCATCCATGGGACGAAATGGTGTATATCATTCAAAAATTTGTTATGTGTGAAGGTTTTTACAGCATAGTCTATTTATACCACATCAAACTCCCGTTATATTTAAAAGGGTAGTGCACCATTAGTTTACCATATTTCCTCTTGCAGAGCTTGACCAAGATGTCAAAAATTATCCAAAATAAAAAAGGTAATGAGGACAAAAGCTTGTATCATTTCGGGTTAATTAAAATTCTCATTGAATTTGAAGTGCAGAAAAGGGGAAAGACATGGAAGGAATTTCTGGTTGCCAATCAAATCAAATATGGAGAGGATGAGCAAGAATAGCAAGAGCACTCAGGATTTATGCTTGACATTGATGAAGAGATCCCTGTGAGAAAATCAAGCAATGTCCCTCCACCCAGTAGTAGTGTGAGGACGAGAAAGATGAGACAAGAGGCTGCCCAGAAAATGGAGCAAGATAAAATTTTCACTACATATACAAGAAGATCCAGGAAAGCACAAAAGACCCAGCCACAAGAAGATCAACCAGAATCAAATGCTCATGCACTTATGGACATTGAGAGCAATGCTCACTCACAACCTGGACCAGAAGCCAAAATGGAGGTTGCAAGCAACAATAAGCAAGGAAAAGAGTCACCACCTGCAATCAAGAAACAAAGGAGGCTGGAAAAGCAAATTGAAAAGTTAAAAGAAGAACTGATGGAGGCCAACATGCTGGAGAAAGTCATTAAGAGGGAGAACGAGATGTTGAGAACTCATAGTAAGAAAACCCAGCAGAAGAATGAGAAGCTTAAGGAGCAAATCAAAGAGTTCAAGGCTGAACAAACTGACATTTGCAAGCGGGCAACCAAATGGTATATCCAAAAGAAAGCCCTCAAGGAGAAATACAAGAGTTTGAAACATGAGCTCCACATTCAGAAAGATTCCCAAGCTAAGAAGAACATAGATGCATTATTAAAAGCAACAGAGGTGTAGGCAGGAACAAAGTATAGACGCAGCACATCAAGATTAGCATGAGGACATGCTAAGTCATTGAGCTTGGGGGAGATGTTGGTACCATTCCATTACCATCTTTTTCTTCTAGAAACACCATCATATGTCTACCTTTTTCCTCCATAGACCCCTTATATCCATAGAAATTGATTAATTAATAGCATTATAGTTGTTAGTTTGCATTAAAGTTAATTTATGAATTTTTACGTTATAAATTAGGAATTTTCAACAAAAAGATTACAAGATGTCATGACATCCTGTAAATGGTTTATCATATGACATGTGGCATGATAGGAAAGCCAAAGCAATGGATAGGAACAAGATCTGGATTGTACAAGCATGGTGAAAAATCGATTCAACAGCAAATCAAAAGCTCCTGGTTATGTGGTCAATGCTGGTCAAACCCCAGCCTTTTGGTTAAAAAGGCAGTAAAAAGCCATGGTTTCCCAAACCGGTTTCGTTTTGTTTTTGGAAATCGGTTTAGTTTAGAAAGGACCAAAAATCACTCTTTTTTAAAAGTAGAAACATCTGCTTAATGAATGTACATTAGATTTAGATAGGGACATGCAGATAAAGACTGTGCATTATTTTGTTTTCAAGAATAGTTATGATTATTATCTTTGTGCATCATTTGAGAACAGAAATCTTGTATGTGATTTCAACCTTCAGCACTTAAATATAGTCACGGTTTTATTCCAGCAGTGTTTATGCATTAATACTCTCGTTGCTTGAGTTTACTTCAGTGTACCATTGAAGTGTGGACGGGCCCTACGTGGATTGGTATACTGTTAACTTCATTTCCTTAGGATTTTTTGAATTTGAATAGAATGCATAGTGTTTAGTGTTATTTCTGTGTTTATCACTTTGTCGATTTGATTAGAAATTCTCACAAATGGTATTCATAGTGATAGCTTGAAGATTTTATCGTTAGATCATTGAACCATATCTTGTAAGAGATTTGATCCATCGTTATATTTTAAAGCATCTCCACAGACTCTGTTTTCATGCATTTAAACTTTAGTGTGCTTTTGATTTTTCATGAATGCTTAAGTGTTAACTAGACAGAGCTTTTGTGCATAGCATCCTTGTAAGACGATTAAAATCTCAATCTAGCAATACGTTGTATCCTTAGGACAGTTAGATAAGTTAGGTGATTTGAGTGTTAAGGTGAGAGGAAACATATCTTAACCTTCTGTAAAGGAGTATTGTAGCCTATCACAATAAACACTTAGTTAGGAATCCTTTGTGTCTATAGAATTTAGACACATTCCTCGAATTTTACTTATCATGGTTGATAATAAATCTAGTCTAATATAGTACCCTAGATTGGCCACTATAGTACGGTGTACCGATAAGCTATCAAGATCAAGAAAAAGTTTAAACAGAAGAAGCGAGACTTTGGATCTGCAAATCTGAAGCAAGGGAAAGGTGCCCCCAAACTGCTAAATAAAGGACAAAGCCAAGGTGGGGTGGCCCAGGACAGCCCGCCAAAGCCACAAGCCAAGAACAACACTGCGAAGCTGAAGAAGGACACGGGAAAGTGGTGTGAGTTCCATAATACCTCCACTCACAACACAAGTTCAGACTCTAAGTCGGAACCCGATAAGGGGAATGACAAAGGGAAGAAGATTATCGATGCGGAGCCCAACACCACTATTACCACCACGAAGATCCAGAAGGAGGAACCCAAAGATACATAGGAGGAGGATCACCTTGTCCACTCCCAGATGTGGGTAAAGGGCTCCCCGCTACAGTTCATTTTTGACAGCAGAAGCCAAAAGAACCTCATTTCTGTAGAGGTCTTGAAGCGGCTGGGCTTATCGACCATAGCACATCCACAACCGTACACCATCGGGTGGCTTCACCAAGGACAGTATCTTCGCATGAGCCAACAGTGCCACCTTCCATACAACATCAAGCCCTTCATGGATGAGGTATTATGTGACGTTGCTCCCCTTGATGTTTGTGATGTATTATTAGGCCAGCCATACTTGTGGAAGTGACGTGTTGTATATGAGTCAAGGCTTCGTGATGTTATTGTTACTTTGGGAAATAAGTTTCACAAGATAGCGTAGGTAGCACCACCTACCGCCATCTCTTTGGTTACTACAAGACAATGCAGTAAGCTCATTTCGAAAACCGAGAAATTTGTTTTCCTGGTGATACAGCCTCAAGGAAAGAAGAAGATGGTGGCCACTACCTCTAGACAGGGCCCCTCCACATGAAAACTACAGATGGACAAGGTCATGGAGGAGCACAAGGACATCTTCACCTCCCCCACATTGGTTCCCCTACACTGTCAGGTCAATCACTCCATCTATCTGACCCCAGGTGTGCCGCTACCCAATGGACCAACCTATCGATGCTCTGTTTTGGAGAAAGATGAAATCAAGAGGCAGATTTAGGAACTGCTGCAGAAAAGTCACATCTGACCAATTTTATCGCCATGTGGGAGCCTGATCATGTTGGTACAAAAGAAGGATGGGACTTGGAGACTCTATGTTTACTATTGGGTGCTTAACTAGATCGTTGTCTAGAATAGGTACCTGATCCCACAGATTGATTACCTTCTGGACCAACTGAAGGGGGAAAAGTATTTCAACAATATTGATTTGAAGCCAGGATATTCCTAGGTACCAATCAAGCCCTCCAATGTGTGGAAGACTACCTTCAAAGCCAAGGAGGGCCTCTTCGAATGGTTGGTTATGACTTTTGAGTTGAAGAATGCTCCTGTAACCTTCATGAGGCTAATGGATGACATCTTGCGGCCATTCACCAACTCATTTGTAGTGGTATACTTGGATGACATCTTGATCTTCAGTCAAAGTTGGGAAGAGCACCTCCACTACATCCAACAAGTTCTCCAAACACTCTGACAACATAAGTTATGTGCCAATTTGGAGAAATGCACTTCTGGCATGATCTAAGTTCAGTATATGGGATACATTATTGATGAACAAGGGGTGCATGTGGATCTAGCCAAGATCCAAGTCATTCAGGATTGGCCATCTCCAACCACTTTGACAGAGCTCTGAAGCTTTTTGGGTCTTGCCAACTTCTACCGCAGGTTCATGTTGGGATTTTCTCATATCACTTGGCCCTTGAGTCAAGTCACCAAGGGAGGAGCGAAAGAAAAATTCTGTTGGTATGAATCTCGACAAAAGGCATTCACAGAGTTGAAACATCACCTCTACTCAGCACCAGTGTTCGCATTACGCAACAACCATTTGAGAACGAGACAGATGCCTCTGACTATGCTATTGGGGCAGTCCTTACTCAACACAGGCATCTAGTGGCATATCATAGTGAGACACTTTCAAACACAGTCCAAAAGTATCCCACTTATGACAAAGAGATGTATTCCATTGTGCAGGCCTGCCAACAATGGAAGCATTACATTTTGGGGATGGAAATGGTCATCCACACAAACCACCGACCCCTGCAGTTCATATAGAAATAAGGGAAGTTGCAAAATGATTGCCATCAGAAGTGGTCCACATACCTACAACAGTTCCATTTGAATATCAAGTACAAGAAGGGCAGAAACAATAATGTTGCAGATTGCCTCAGTCGATCACTGATCATGGCATTGACCACCGTGCTCAACTCTTATGGGCATGAGACTTTTGATTGGCCACTTCAATACAAATGCGACCTAGAATTCAACCACACGTACCAAACACTCTTGGAGGGTCAGAATGTTCTATATTTTCACCTCCAAGATTCCCTATTATGCCACCTAGGTCACCTTTATGTTCCTTCAAGCGAGCATGCCAAGATGATTTGGGAAGCACACTACAGTCGAGCTGTTGGGAATTTCGGGGTCGAGAAAATGGTGGCAGTACTGTAGAAGTATTTCTATGGGCTGAATCTTCGACAGTATGTCGAAAAGTACATCATATCCTGCACTGCCTACGCCATTTCCAAACTTACCATCAAGAAGCAAGGCCTCTATACTCCGCTGCCTACCCCTAGTCGACCTTGGGAATCCATCTCCATGGTTTACATGTCAGACCTTCCTTCTACTAAGCATGGAAATGATTATTTTTTTGTGGTCTGTTAAGTAAACTTGACTCAGGATAGAGCCAAAGTTGACCAGGTTAAAAAGTGATGGTTTTAGGGCACATGGTATTGTGCACCCATAGCATTTTTCCCGTGGTATTATATGTAATGGAGCTTATAAAAGGCTGGAAGAACTTCATTGTAATGCAAGACCTGGAGGTGAGCGGTGAAGGCTCACTTAGTCGGATTGGCCAGGGTTTTGGCCAATGCTAATGAGATCTTATTAGGTTGGGTTTTTCCCCGGATTTTGGGTTTTTCCAGATAAACATTTTTGTTTATGTGTTTATGGTTGTTGCTGGTTATTTTTATATTTATTCCTCTCAGTAATTATTTATGTTATGTGGTAAATTTCTTAACAACTGGTATCAGAGCCAGATATTTGCTTCAAAGGGATTCTTTGATGCCAGGGGTTTATAGTTCCTGATGAGATCAATGCAGCCTTTTTTCAGATCTATGTTTGGAAAATAATGGTGGAACAATCATACGTGGAAGAACCTCGAGGAGAATGTGTGGAATATAGTTCCATAACTACCAGGGATCGCAGTGCATTTACGATATTTACCGGTTTGGAACATGTTGATGAATTGTTCGGGATTCATGCGGCTCTTTAAAGAAGGTCAGCAAAAGAAAATTGTTCATGCGGCTTCGAAAATTGTTTTTTTCTGCTACATGAGGCCACCAGTGCTATAATCTATGAGGTTCTCGTTGGACTCGTAGTTGGAGTGGTTTGATAGAAGTTTTTGAGCACATCAAATTGAGAGAGGATGGATCAGAATCGTAGCAGCAATAAACAAAAAAAATAAAAATTAATGAAGTCAAAATTATTGCATGTAAATGGGCATACTACTGTAAGACCTGGTAAGGCATGTGTACCCCTCGGTGATCACCGGTAAAGTCTAGGTTAGACCTAGGTGATAGGGGGGATGTCGGGTTAACAATACCCCGGGTAAAAACTCTGAGGGGGGTAAGAGCTAGAGTGAGCAGGATTGTCTCACTTAGCAGGTTTGGCTGGAGTTAGTCAAGGAACCCCAAGTCAAGTTTAAGGGGGGAATTGTTAGGTAAACTTGACTCAGGATAGAGTCAAAGTTGACCAGGTTAAACAGTGATGGTTTTGGGGCACATGGTATTGTGCACCCATAGTATTTTGCCCGTGGTATTATATGTAATGGAGCTTATAAAAGGCAAGAAGAACTTCATTGTAATGCAAGACTTGGAGGTGAGCAGTGAAGGCTCACTTGGTCGGATTGGCCAGGGTTTTGGCCAATGCTAATGAGATCGTATTAGGTTGGGTTTTTCCCTGGATTTGGGGTTTTTCCGGATAAACATTTGTGTTTATGTGTTTATGGTTTTTGCTGGTTATTTTTATATTTATTCCTCTCAGTAATTATTTATGTTATGCAGTAAATTTCCTAACATGGTCATCGACAGGTTCTCAAAGATGGCCATTATGGTGGCTAGCAAGAAGAATATCAAAGCAGAAGCCACTGCTAAACTCTTCTTTGAACTAGTGTGGGTACACTTTGGGATCCCATAGTCTATCATCTCAGATCGGGACATCAATTTTCTCAATACATTTTGGTCTAGTCTCTAGTCGATGTTGGACACCAAACTCACTAAATCCATAGGAGTCCATCCCCAAACTGATGGCTAGACATAGGTTGTTAACAAGATGATCATACACATTCTCTGCATGTACAACTCAAAGCATCCATGCACATGGGATGAGAGCCTCCCCTATGTTCAGCACAACTATAACCAAGCTCTCCACATCTCGACTGGCCATAACCCTTTTCAGGTGGGCTTGCGATTCCCGCCACTATGTCCCATTGATGTGGCTATGCCATTTGTAGCTACTCAAGCAGATTCGGTTCATGTCCAATCCGAAACAGATAAGGGAAATAGATTCATTGAGCACATCCAACATATCCTCCAGTAGTTCCATGACATTCTAGAGAAATCAAATGCCAAGTACAAGCAACGACATGATCAACATCAGGTGCCACACAAGTTTCAGATGGGCGACAAAGTCTAGTTTCATCTGCAAAAGGAACACCTTACTAGAGCCTATAAAAAAATAGACCACTCTGATATGGTCCTTACACCATTAACAAGGTTGTGGGAGAAAATACATTTGAGCTCAACATTCCCCCATTTCTTGGCCTGCACCCAGTGTTCAATGCGGACCACCTTCAGCCATACTTTCCACCAATACTAGACACATCCGACATTGTAGAACAGCTCACACCAATAGAGTTAAATCAAGATTGCATGGAATGAGCTGCAACTGATCGGATCATGAACACACAAATAAAGAACACTTGCCATCAGAATATCCAATTGTATCGAGTTGTCAAAGCAGGCCAACTCCTTCATGAGGGCAAGTGGCTCACCAGGGACCAAGTTCAGTAGAAGTTTCCTCATCTCATGGAGGAACTCAACGCAATGGAGACCTTTGCTTCCTAAAGGTGGAGGAATGATTGAGGTGGATATTGGTGACCACCCGCCAATTCCACTTGGACCCCCACCATTGTTTCTTTCATTTTTTCAGTTTCCTTGTTTGTAGCACAATTTACTATTTTTGATAGTTTTTCGAGTCCTGAACTTTTGGAGCCATTATGAGGCCCTAAACGACGTTTTTTTGGGAAAATGGGAGAAACACGGGTCCATGGTTTGCTGTTGCTATTCCCAAAGTTGTAGTCCTAGGATAGATATTTATAACGAGGTATTGTGTGTGTCAAACGGAGATCGTATGAGAAAGTTACGACCCCGGGAAGTTGATGTACCAATTTACCCAAAAAGGGGCCCATAGTTTGGCACTTCATCTCCTAGGGTTCGGTTTTGGATGTTTAGGGTTTTCCATTGTTTCTCAACAATAAATAGGCCTTCAAGCCTCATTGTAATATAGTTCAGAGGCATGTAGCTGCCACATCTCTCCTCAAAGATAAGCTACCATCGCCCGAGCTAGTTTATTTCCATTTCTGTTTGTAAGCATATTTCAGTATTTTACATTAATTAAATGAAGTATTATTTCTACTGTATCTCTGTATTTATGGTTATCTCTGTAATTTTTTGTTTTCCTGTTTAAATCCGAATCAGTGTGCCTGGTGAGTGCTAGTGTACTCGTGTCAATGGTTCTTTCACTATAAAGGGAGAGGGTGAAAGTGAGTCCCAAGTTGGTTGGGATGTAGTCCCAACTCGGCTAGGAACACACAACACAACAGGACATGCACAACTTCTAGAGGAGAAGTCCACACGGATGCGGCAGTCACAACATGCAAGGTAAGATAACATGTATAACACTCAACTGATGAGTACGAACGAGTGTAGTGTTTGTTACAATAAGCTTCATGTGAAAGGTTTTTCTGATGTCTGGGAGAGTATTCTACATCAGTGAGACAACATTAACAACATATACAACCCATTTCCATTAATAGATTATGTATTACAACAAGTGAAATAGTTCAGATGTAGAACATAGGTTAAAGAAACATGCTTTACAACTGTTAAAGATTAGTCTTACAACAAATACAATACATGTGTGAAAACATGTTGGCCTATTAGTAGGCTTCTAAATTAAGAGAAAGTTCCAAGACACATTGTTACACCATACATCACTAACCCCGAGTGCAGGGCATTGGAGCCACTACTTACTCCTAAAAGAAAATATTAGAGACTCTCTTGGCTATGTGGGAGGAGTTGAGGTGAATCATGTAATACTGAGGGGATATTTATAGCCAAGGGTGGAACTGACCCTTGTGACTGTTCCACTACCCTCATGACTGTTTGACTTCCATGACTTTCTGACTTACATGTCTCTTTGTTCAACAAGTGAGTCTCTTCAACAAGTGGTAGCAAAGATACGACGAGGCAAATGGTCAACAACCCAAAATAGTAGGAGGTTTGAAAACCATGCCATTCATAATAGGTAAAATATATAACTATATTTAATCTCAAATCACCTTTCATGAACACTTAGTTATAGGATTTGGTAGTTGAGAAGTGGCCCATACCCAGTCAGAATTAAATGACTAGGGCTATAATATGATCATTGATTTATCTTTGATGACCTACAAGCAATGAGACGTGCAAGAAGCTTGTAGTGGCAGGGGTGCAAGTGAACATGATGGTATACCTGATTATGAAATACAACATGAAGAAAGTGGAATCTACAAGTATGTTGAATGCCTGGTCTAGAATAATGGGCCTTGCAACCCTTCCCGACACCTTTCTAACAGACTCCTACGTTATTCTATTTGGAATGATAACCATCATTTGTTTTTCATATGTGTTGGTATGTATCTTATTCGATCAACCTTGAATTGAATGCTTCAATGTTTTTTATAAATCGATCAGAACCTAATAAATATTTTCTATGCTTTTATTATAATTCAATCTACAGGTAATGTTTATTCTCATGCTCATGGATGTAATCCTGGGACTCTTCCTGTCTTCCGGCAAGGCCACGAACAAGAATTTGAAAAAAAATCAAGGAAGAGGCTCCTACCGAATTGTAACTCACAATACTAGTCTTCTTCAATCTGATGGCAGACGTTATTTCAATCACCTAAAGCCATAACCAATGTCCCACAATGACACAGTTGACATGGGAGGGACTTCTTTCGAGAGGTGAACATCTTACTGCATAGTCAAATTTAGGAAAATTCACAAATTATCATTTGCAGTAGATATTTCGTCGATGCATTAATTTATAAAATTCCATAACATAAATAAAATGCCATAACAAGAATCGACTAAAATTGAGAATTCATGTATAAAGAAAAAATTTATCTTGAGAATTCAAGTATGCATAGATTCAATACTTACTTACTTATTTCTCCTTTGTTAGAGGTAGTGACTTTAACCTAACACTGACTAATAAGTGTTATCTCCCTAGTAATATAATACTAATTTTTTTATATTATAAATAATTCCATAAATCTCGCCTTCCAACGATAATTATCTTTTAGGTTTTCTATCACCATGTACTTTGACTCCAGCCAACTTTGGCATTTGAAGTACCTATTTTTCCATATCCATGTTCAAATCTTGTTATAATATATTTAATCTGATAGTGTCCATATCCATCGTCGCTCATTAAGGCATAGATAAAAAAATCAATTTTAGGTAAAGTGATGCAATTGAACAACGAAGTATTCAATGCAACAATTTGTTATTGATAATTTAGGTAATGCGAGGAAATGATTTAGAAGTATTCATCATATTCACATGGCTCTTTATCCTATGGTTATTTAGATTTTTGTTTTTGTTTTAGCTAACATTAGCCAGAAATCATAGGATGAGGATGAATGGACATACTTACATATTGCCTACATATTGGGTTGTAAAATGTTCCTCTCGACACAAAAACTTAGAATTTATTTCTCCTTTCTAGTTATAAAACAACATGTATGATGTTCCTTTAAGAGGGTGGGGTTTGTAATATCCCTCATGTTACCCCTATTGGTGTTATAGACATTTTTGTGCCTCGCGTCAAGGAGCAGGGAATGTCGATAATTACAGGGATCCTCAGTCCCTAAACATGTTGTTCTTACCCCTAAAAGAACAAGGTCATCAATCAACAGCACTCCCAATCAGTTCTCCACCTGAAAACACTTCAGAACAGGCTTATTTTGGATCATGTCAGCTGCTTAACTGAGCTTCTGCGCTGTATTGCAACTGTCCCACTCTGTACCTGCGCTGGAAGTCAAAAACAATGAAGGCTACCTGCGCTGGGCGAGATTGGCCAAGTGGCACAGTCATACTGCAAGGTGTCATTTGCCCAGGAAGCTTCCAAACTGACACTTGGGTCATGAGATTCGCCCTGTGATGAGTAAGAGGTACTTGATCACCATGTGTAAGCAAGGATCTCCAAGTGGACACAGGAACTGAAGATTAACTGAAGATGGAGAGGACACTAGTCAGCTATATGCCAGCCTCCAGCTGACTCATCCTTTCCTCTTCCCTCCTATATATAGAGCTCTTCTATGAGGTCTAGGGGGGCTGGAATTTTGTATAAGCAAGGAGGTGTTGTTGGTATACTGCCAGGATTATTGGGTGATTGTTTTACTAGAGGTGAAGAAGAGAGTTCTTGCTGCCGAGGAGGTGCTGCTGGATTTGAGCCAATATTATTGGTTGTAACTTCCTCTGGAACCCTGTTACTTTCTATCAATAAAGTTTGCATGTTCTTCTATATACTTGTTTTACATAGATTCTTTTGTGTTTACATGTATATTTGATGCAACCTAATCCATGCTTCAATTATGATTGCTTGTATCTCGTAGTTTGCTCCCTTTTGTTGTGCAGATTATGTGTGTAGCTGGATCGGCTTGGAGAGCAAAGAGCTGGGAACAGGATACAAAGCGAGAAGGACAAGGATCGACTAAGCGCAAGACACCAGGTTGGTTGACCCTCTTTCCATTCTCTCTGTGCTTTCATAAAGTGGAACATGAAAACTTTATCATTCAGTTGTTGCTAAAGACTGTCACCTTTAGAAAGGGTTAGTGTCATCCGCATCGGATACTTTTCCCCACAACAAACTGGCGACTCCACTGGGGAGATCCTAGTATCTTGTTGTTGTAGAATTTTGCTATTCATTTCTTGAAGAAAGGAGTACCGAATCGAAAAGCTTTTGACTCTATCAAAAGCGAAGTAGAGGGTTTTGCTACTCTTGCTCCTTTGCTGAGCAAATTCAAGATTTAAAGAGCTAATCTACAGATGAATCTTTACTCTTTGTGATAGATCTTTATCCTCTTGATCATCCCTTAGCCTGTACTTAACCCATAGCATTTTATTTCAGTCAAAACAGTACATTTTTGAGCTTTTTATGACCCAGAATTCTTAGCAGACGTAACTCTCGTAAGTCAGTGCAGGCTGTCCACTGGCAGTCTGCATTACAGCACAGGTGCTCCCTTCGGGAACTGCGCTGAGAGTGAAACTGACAGACCAGTGCCTGCGCTGGTCCAGTTGGCCTTAGTCTAGCTCAGCTCTTCCTTTGTGTCTTGGCCCTGTTTGCACTTGTTTTTGGCTGATTGCTTGCTGGTTAGTGTACTTGCTGTAGACCACTTCTCCTTGACATTATTCCACCTCAGTTGTGTGATGAAATTGTAAACGTTCTTTCAGTATTTCTTGTCTTAGTTACAACTTCCCATTGTGAGAAGCGAACCTAGTAGCTATGGCCTCTTAGATCCTGAATTGTAAAAGCATTTTTGTGGTCTTATGAGTTAGTGTTATTACTGTTCATAGCTGTTTAAGTTGGTTTGTTTTCACTTTATGGTTTGAATTCATATATTTTTGGTGTAAAACAAGTACCTGTAAAGCGTCTTTTCATTTAGACAATACTTGTTTGTTTACGCTTCAAATTGAATTCGAAAGTCGTACAACGGTTTTCCTTTTGTTAGCATCAACATTAAAGGAAAAGAAAAGAAATACATGCATCTTGCATTTGCATTTTTGATAAGTTTGGGTGTCTGATCTAGGAGAAAGTGCATTAGTTTGTGCTTTGTGCTCTGTGTGGAAAGATATTGTTTTTCTCTCCCCTCAGTAGTTAGGATTTTCAAAGCTAAAAGGATTGTGAAAGCTTGCTTATCATTTTAGCTACATTTAGGAATTTGTACCAATACATCACGTGGTGATCCTGAAAGACAAACTGATAAACAAGATCAACTTAAAATATATTGAATGAATCTAAAAACGCATTGTAACATAACGCTCACAATAGAGGTCTAGGTAGAGACGTGTTCCGGCGTCGTTAAACGTAGTGACTGTCGATCTCTACGAAGGTGGGTGATTCCTCCTGAGGGACGATAGCACTAATACGGATTTGAGCTCCCGCGTACCGTCGCGTATATTGGGAGACCCCTATAGGCAATTATCCTTTATCCTTAGGAAGCCGTGTCGACTGCCCTACTGATCGCGATGCAGTGAACACAGCATTCACGAAGATCGACCACCCGTACCGTAAAACGTATTCTGTGGTTTCGCGAAAGGTTTGGCACACCCTCTGCCTAGATCTCTAGAGCAGTTTCTTTTGGCCCTTTTCAAACTCTATAACTGAAAAGGTCCAACCGAGCATTTGTCACTTCGGGCTCGTTAATACATCGAAGGCGACTAGAGTCATCTTTAGCTTTTTCTCGACTCTTAAAACATGAAAAAGCAAAGTTGTGTCTAAAAGCGTCTAATAAAATTCATTCAATACAGAAACATAATTCCCCTTTTTGTATTTTAGTTGATCAAGTAATCCGCAATCGTGGAGGAAAGTCAATTAAAACCCCGTCGTTCAGGGAGACTTGCGGGTCGACCATCTTTGTCTCCGAAACCGAAAGTAGTACGAGCAAAGTGATCTCGCTGGACCAGATCAAAATCTCCTCTTAAGGTTAGAACAGAAGTTCCAACAACATCTGAGATTCTGGTCACTCCCGATATTTCTGGAATCCCTGCCTCTATTAAAGAAGTTCAACGGCAACAGAAGGACAATTGTATTGATCCTAGTCTGAAAACAAGTACTTGTTTAACTGAACCAGTTCCATCTGAAACCGGTCCACAGAGTCTTGTTGTTCAAACAACTGTCGCTGTTGAGGCAACTCCTTCTTCGGCACCAGAAATCTATTACGGACCTGACGGTCTGCCACTTCCTCCTGGTCTGATTGCAATAGAGGAAATCGTAGAGGACCAGCAAGCAAATACTCCAATTCATTTTGGAGTAGGTTCCACTCTTTTTCCTTCTGCATCAGAAGTTTGTCCATCGCCACAGGAAGTTCCTGAAGAATCGTTAGGAAGTTTATTGGATAGACTTAAAATGTCTGAACAACCGTCGACATCTAGAACTGTGCCAAACGACACAGCGACAGCAGAAGCTCCTGCTGCCATTCCAACGATGTTTGCCGGCATACCATCTGTCCCGACTAGTTCTCATCAACTAGAAGGAGTCCACCCAGGGACTATTATGACAACTTGGTCTGTTCCAGTTTGCTCTTCCGGTATAATACCCGGTAATTCTTATGTTGAAACTAGACAAATTGATCCCTTTGGGAATCATTTTGGGCCATCCAGTCCTCAAAGGCCATCTGCACCCTTGAGCTCCGGATTGTTACCGTATGGGGGGCAATATGCCCTTTCACTTCCTCTTTCGGGAGGATACCCATACGGCAGTTTTCAACCACATTCAGGTTTGACTGAAGTAACGACGAGTGGTTGGGTACCTATGTTACCCCAACAACCAAGAGTTGTATATTCTATGCAACAAAGTGTACCTATGTCTAGTATCCCGACGACGCCAGCAATTGTAACCGTGTCGCAAGTTCAATCGATGCCTGTTGTATGTCAACCCCAAGTTGTAATGCAACAGCCAATTGACCCTGCAACACAACCACAATCGCCAACTGCCGGGACGACACAGATACAAACGGGGACCATAACCCCGCATCTTGGGCCGTCGGTTAGTGTTGCACAACAAAACATGGCTTCACAACCATGGATGGTGCAATACCAACAACCTCAGTTTCAACAGGTATACCAGGGATCTGAGCAACAGATCTTTGCGAATAGTGGGCAACCCTATATTCAGAACGGGTTAAACCAACCACTTTACAGTGGCCAAGCCCACCAGCCATATCAGTCATATCAACATCAGTTGCATTATACTGGTATGCAAAGACCTACTGCTCAGGCGATTCCATCGTACCCTGGGTACGCCTCGCCAAACCTGAATCAGCAGTTGCCATTCGTGGCGACCTTAGAATTACCAGATTTACATCGCTTGACAAACGATCCAATCGCCTACGCCCATTGGTGGCCAGCGATTCCTCACAAACTTCCTTCGGACATTCCTAAATTCAATGGAAATCCGGGCGAAGACCCGTCGAATCATGTGATGACATTCCATCTGTGGTGTTCGTCGAACACCTTGAATGATGATTCAATAAGGCTTCGTCTTTTCCAGAGGACATTGACTGGTCCGGCGGCCAAATGGTATATTGAATTACCTAGAGCCTCTTTCGACAATTTGAGTTCCCTAGCCACGACTTTCTTAACACACTTTCAGTTACCTATAAGGTACGAAACTGGAACGGAGATCTTAACCAATTTCAAGCAGACAACCGCCACACATATATCTGATCATATACATGAGTGGCGTCGTCGTCGCAGAATGGTAAAGACCTATGTTCCAGATCAGCTATTAGCTGAGTGGTTTATAAAGTCGCTTCTGTCGGCAATTACAGAAGATGTGGCCAAGGGAGGCGTCGTAACAGAGGAGCAGGTTATTGCTCGTGCTCAATATTTGGACTTAGTATATACTCAGTCGGGCACGCTCTATGATAAGATACCTGATGCCCCCAGACCAGAATTTTCAATCCCTCCTCCTCCCGGATCGAACAGTGACTCTCATGCCGGTGATGGCGTGATTGGAACTGCAAACGCTAAGTCGACAAGGGATTCGAATAAGAAAGCCCGTAAGACTTCGAATCAAAAAGCAAATCAGGAGATTCTTGCTTCGGAGGTAAACGCTGTATCTACGGATAAAAGCAAAAACTCCAATCAACCAGGAAGCAAGAAGAAACAAAACAAAGGGAAGAAGAAGAATCAAGGTGGATCATCCCCTCAAAAAACTTCTTCAAACCCTCCTGGGAAAAAGAAACAATTTTATCCATGTCAAATATGTGATGAAAATCATTCGACAAAGGACTGTCCGTTCAAAGCTGAGTTAAAGAGGTTCCTAAAAAGTTCCCAAACTTCAGCTGTGTTGACTGATCCGTTTCCCGCCCCAGGTCAGAATATGGTTGATAGTGGAAATGCTTCCCCGTCACAAGTGCTTATGCTGTCGGTTTCTAAGCAAAGTGATGCTTTGATATCGACTAGGAATAAAGATTATGGAAATCCGCCGGTGTCGAACGACAAAGGGAAAGATCAACCCAGTAGTTCGACAACAACTTCGGCAGAAGTTGTACCCCCCCTCACGCATGAATTAACAATAAAGCCGCCTAAGGGAGTAGTCCACAAGTCGACATTCAACCCTCGCGCCAGAGCGGCGCAACACTATAATGTAGTGGAGGATTTGGCCCAATCGCCATCTGCTATGTCGACTCTTGAGGTACTACAAAATTGCCCGTCCCAAAGACAGGCATTGTTATCAGCAATTGGTGGAGTGGATCCTAAAGATTCCAATCTTGTATCCTTTGATCACAAAGGATATGATCCTCAGTTACCAGCACAATTAGCTTTCCTTATTCAAGTGAAAGCACTCAACAAAACTGTTCATAGAACGATTATTGATGAGGGTGCGTCGACATGTATCATGTCAATGAGTTGCTGGAAAACTCTTGGATCTCCAACATTGTCGCGATCTTCGACGACATTGAAAGCATTTGACGGTAGGACGTACACTCCGTACGGTATCCTAAATAACTTCAAAGTTGAACTAGGAGGAAAAACAGTAGAGATTGATGTTGAAGTCATTGATGGCAATCTTGACTATAACATCCTACTGGGAAGACCATGGATATATGCCATGGCAGCTGTAGTGTCGACATATTTTAGGAAGATCGCATTCCCGTTTGAAGGAGGGATTACGATCGTCGACCAACAGAATTTCCTCCCTAATGGTTCACAAGTTACTGGAAGCATTCCCCTGATCCATGGGAGCGACCATTCGATAAAAGATATCGGAGTAGGCTTGCTAAAAGATCCCACGATGATGGGAACTTTCGCGTTGCCACCTCCTTTCCATGAAGGGAATATCCCGTTTGTAGCAACATGCAACATGGTATCTTCATCGAAGGTCGCAGAAGACAAAGTCGTCATGGATCATCAAGTGGTATTGCCTCCTAGCCCCATTGAGATATTGTAGCAATCAATGTTTCAGGCATGGGAGGCGAGCCCAAATGAACGCTCGTCAAGCGTTTGGGTAGATAGGTCCGAAGAATATGGTACCCCATTAGATCCATGGTCAAAAGTTCATGGGACTGACGAAGGAATCTTGCAATCAATGATGATTGAGGGGGCACCATGGAATGATAACCACCATCGTTCCCTTCTTCCAGAATGTGAAGAAGATACTCATCACGACCTATACCATCCTTCAGTGTTCGAATTCCTAACAAATACTGTAAATACGGTGGATTCATAAAGAAACCTGTCCAATATTGAAGAGACCATAGCCATAAATATCTCGACAAAATCTGATGTTGTTGAGAATATTCATGTCGGCAAAAGTTGTTCCCCTTCAGAACTGGAAATATATAGTGCTCTCTTTCGCGAATTTAGAGATGTCTTTGCATGGTCATATGATGAAATGCCAGGCATTGACTCGAGAATAGTTGAACATGAAATTAAAATGTATCCTGATGTCAAACCAGTAAGACAACGGCTTCGGCAGGTACATCCGAAAAAAGCCACTGCCATTAAGGCGGAAGTTGAAAAACTCCTCCATGCTGGATTCATCTACCCGGTTCCTCTAACCGATTGGGTATCGAATATTGTCCCTGTTATGAAAAAACAAGGGACGATAAGAGTGTGCGTCGACTATAGGGATGTAAACAAAGCTTGTCCAAAGGACAACTACCCTACACCCTTCATCGACCAGATAATTGATGAATGCGCCGGATGTGAAATCTTTTCCTTTATGGATGGATTTTCCGGGTATAATCAAATAAATATCCGCCCACAGGACCAGTCTAAGACTGCATTCATCTGTCTGTGGGGCACATTCGCTTATCGAAAATTACCCTTTGGTTTAAAGAACGCAGGGGCGACGTTTCAGAGGGCAATGAATTATGCCTTCCATGACATCAAGAACATCGTTCAACCTTACCTCGATGATCTTCCAGCTCATTCGCGGAAGCGGACTGATCATCCGCGGCATTTGAGAGCAATATTTCTACGTTGCCGACATTACAAGATAAGACTCAATCCACATAAGTGTGTGTTTTGCGTCGGCTCTGGTCGCTTACTTGGATTTGTGGTTTCTAAGGATGGGATTCGTCTCGACCCCTGTAAGGTTCAGGCAATCATTAATTTGCCTCCACCTTCAAATTTGCTTCAGATTCAGAAACTCCAAGGGAAAGCAAACTTTCTGAGGAGGTTCATTCCTAATTACGCAGAACTTGCCAAAGGTTATACTCGTCTTTTGAAAAAGGATGTACCTTTTGTCTGGGACCAGGTTGCGCAAGCTTCCTTTGACACTCTGAAAGATTGTCTAGTAAGAGCATCATTAATGTACGCCCCGGACTATCAAAGAGATTTTAACCTGTATCTTGCTGCAGCAGATACGACCATTGCGATGGTCTTAGTGCAAGAAGTCGATGGAATAGAACATCCTATTTATTATTTAAGTAAAAACTTAAATGACACAGAAAGTAAATATTCCTATGTTGAAAAACTAGCGCTTGCTGCTGTTCAAGCGATTCAAAGGTTTCGACATTATGTCCTCTTTAGGAAAACTACCGTTTTGTCAGATTGCAATCCCATGACATATATACTGTCGCGACAGTTGCTTGGGGGCAAATATTCAAAATGGATAGCCATCCTTCAAGAGTTTGATTTAGATTTTGTAAAATCCAAATCGAAGAAAGCTCTAGTTTTCGCGGAATTATTATGCGATCTCCCATCGTCGTCCAACGATGAAACATCAGAAGAGTCAATCGTGGATGAAAATTTGTTTCTGATATCAGTAAGCGATGAGTGGTATGGAGACATCATTGTTTATCTCCAAACCCAAAAATTTAGGCCTAATACCTCACACTCGGAACGGAAGCGTATACAATACCAATATAAAGACTACATGATCGTCGGTGATACACTTTACCGTCGTGGCATCGATACAGTTCTGAGGAGGTGCCTTACCCATGAGGAGGCCGAAAAAGCCCTGAATGATTGTCATTCAGGCGCGTGCAGGGGGCATCAATCTGGATATGCAACAGCACAAAGAATCTTACGAGCAGGATACTTCTGGCCAACTATGTTTAAAGATTGCATAATAGCTGTCAGAAGTTGCCATGCATGTCAGATCTTTGATAGCAAAACCAGAAGACCACCCGCACCCTTACAGCCGATAGTTGCTGTTGGGCCCTTCGCCAAGTGGGGCATCGATTTCATGCAATGTAACCCCACCTCGACCGGGGAGCATGGGTATATTATAGTCGTTGTTGACTATTTTACCAAATGGGCCGAGGCGATGCCTACATTGGATAACACTGGTGAAACAGCTGCCCTTTTCTTTTTCAATCATGTAGTCGCCAGGTTCGGCGTTTCGCAAGCCATAGTAACAGATCATGGATCGCATTTTCACAATCACATGATGGTCGAATTAGCTGCCAAACTAGGGCTATCTCACGACAGCTCTACCCCATATTATCCACAAGCCAACGGACAAGTTGAGGCAATCAACAAGGTCCTGAAGCGTATGTTGCAAAGGATGATCGGGGTTCATAAAAGAAGATGGCATCTAATCCTATACTCAGCATTGTGGGCTTACCGAACCTCGGTAAAAAACGCCACTGGGTTCACACCATTCCAATTAGTGTATGGCCTGGAGGCAGTTTTACCGATCCAGTGCGAAATTTCGTCTCTTAAACTCGCAATTGACCTCCTCCCCGGAACCTCAGAAGAAGAGGCTCGTTTCTTAGAATTGATCCAGTTGGATGAAAATCGTCGTGACGCCGCTTTGGCGAACGAAGCTCATAAGAAACGAGTCAAAGCACAGTTCGACAAGAATGTCAAACCGCGCAACTTCTCTGAGGGTGACTTGGTTTTGCTTTACGACCAAGAATCCGATAAATTAGGAGCAGGAAAATTTCAGTCCTTATGGATGGGTCCCTATATTGTTAAGAGGGTGTTAGCAAAAGGAGCCTACGAGTTAATGGATTATGACAGAATACCACTGGCGCAACCCCGTAACGGGTTGTACCTCAAGCGTTACTATGCCTAAATAGTAACCTGAGTGCTTTTGTTGTATTTTGTTTTCGCTAAAATGTTTGTTTCGGTAGTAATCCACCCTTCTCGTTTGTTGCAGATGTCGAATTATTCTGACACATATGTGGGATATGCCGACGGAGCGAGTCGTAGTACGCAGAATTTGTCCTCCGCTGCCTGGGCCATTTTTGATCCAAGCGGCGAGTTAGTGAGTTTCAGAGGTGTGTGTATTGGACGGTCAACAAACAATATCGCTGAGTATAGTGCGTTGATCGAACTCCTCTCTGATACCATTGCTCATGGTATACGCCGGCTAATTGTTAGGCTAGACTCACAACTTGTGATACTACAACTCACTGGTATATATTCAGTCCGCAATCCAGCTATTTATCGTATGTTTCTAAGAGTTAAGATTTTGGAAAGAGAGTTTGATTCAATTCAATACCAACATATTTCCAGAAACTTGAACACATTAACAGATTCATTGGCAAACTATGTATTAGATAGACATTTACAACATATATAAAAAGAGATGCATCGGTGCTATGTAAGTGGATCACAAATAAACTGAAATAAACTCCGAAAATTAAAATATATAAAGCTGTTTATAGTTTGTACATAATGTGCTGTAATCAAAACAAAATTGGTCATACGACCTAGAACTCAAAAAGATGCTAGGGGGCACCCTAGCCTAATGGTGCTCATGAAAGTACGTCACGGTCTGTGCAATCATGCGCAAGAGACGAGTCCATCGTCTAGGCACGCCGATGGTGTGTCGCTGCAACTGTAAAGGTAACTCGTCAATCTGTACATCCGGAAGGCCGCGAGTAAGGCTCTCAACCTGCTCCTGCACAGCTGCAAGTATCTCAGTATCACCAAGGTCGCGAATAACAACTCTCCTAGCAGGCTCTGCTGCTGGAGCAGCAACTGGCGATCGTGGACGAGCTACTGGACGAACAGGACCAACATCTGCATGCACCCAAGAGTTTAATCAGTTTTGAATAGTAAACACCATGAATAAAAACAATAAACAGTGATATGGTCAAAGATTTTACCAATAGCGCCCCATTGCTCACCATCCGGAAGCACCAAATCCGGATCACCTCGGTAGTCCATACCCACGTATGGATACTCAGAAAATGCCATCTCCTGACGCTCGAACCACCTAAAGAAGGACTCAGTGAATGTAATATGAGGTTGACCAGCATGCCGGGACATATGGTCAACCCACCTCTGCATGCGTGGCTCGGTCGGAGAAGGCACATCAAGCAAGATGTACTGAGGTTGCATCAATGGGATTTTCTCCAAGACAAAGGCAGTAAGAATAGAACCAAATCCAAAGTTCTTCAGCCCCCTGTCCTTTACCTTGGTCAATTGACTTTTCATCTGGATAAGTACTGCATCACACCAGTTAAACACTTTCGGTTGGAGACACTCCAAGGCGTGCTGCATATAAGATCTGTTGGCAACATGCAAAGCTGCGCTACCGGCCATCCTACCAATAGTAAACAGAATGGACCTGAGAGACCTGTCAGTGATGTCACGGATATTGATCTTGCCGTCTTTGCTCGGTTGTGAACCTTCCCGGCAATGCTGACGGATATAGTCTCTGGTGGAAGTAGTCCCTCGAGCCGTACCCGACAAAGAAATGGGAGCACCCCGCCTTGACAACCCAGTCAAGAAGTACATGTCCTCTATGGTCAAGGGGAAGGACTTCCCCCTAATCTGAAATACTTGGTTAACAGGATCCCAAGCATCTAGCATATACTGCAGTAAAGAAATCTGTGCTCTCATGCTAGAGATACTGAAGAACTTCAGCAGGCCACAGTTCCGAAGCGCGTTCACCGTGACTGGGTCATGGAGTGCGACCATGTCCTCTGCTTCATGTTCTCGTTCTCGCCATGTAAGGGACATTTTGTTCCCTACAATCAAATAAGAGAATGAGTAAGTTCCTGAATTTGATGAAAATCTGGCGAAAAAACATCAAAAAACTCATGCAAACTCAGTCTTTTTAGGCCCAGCGCAGGCAGAGAGTGTTCCCCCTGCTCTGTAATTCAGTTTGCCTCAAAGCTGACTGGAATACAGCGCAGGTTTCGAAAGGGGAACCTGCGTTGATGCCAGGGCGCCCTAATGGAACCCCTGGGGCCCAGAAACACTGAAAAACAGTCATGAAACTGAAAAAGGAAACCATGAAAGTGAAGGGCTAAAGTTTAGCTCCTACCTAGTCCAAACGGCGCCGAAAATCGTCCACAGAATCTCCCGGAATTAGCTGGTGAAAATCAAGGAAGAAGAGGCACCTCCAGAGCTCCAACAAGCAAAATGCAAATGAAATGGTAAATGAGAGGTAAAAACCCCTTTTTATGACTTTTTACACCGTTTAAAGTTAAATATTAGGGTTATATTCTCGTTTTCATGCAATTATTATCCATTTCTAACAAAATTTGTTGCAGCAATTGATAATGAAGTACTACATTTGAAAAGAGAAAAGCTAATGAAAGTAAAAAATTAAATTTGACCATGAATCGAGCAGTTTTACCACGAAATTTATGCTCGTTAAAAAATAGAAAAGTGTGAGCAAAGTTTTTCCGCCAAGGTTCAAGCTCATTAGAAAACGAACCTATCTCGGTAAATAACCATTGCGATCGTAAATTTATAAGCCTTAAAAGCCTTGGTCGTGTTCTCATCCATCACCTCCATTTCATTTGGCAGATCGTTCACCCCCATGTGTGTTTACCTATTTTGAGGAACAGCTGCGAAGAGTGATTTCACCTAGCCCTTCTTGTAACACTACCGTGATTGGAAATTCCAATTTGTACCTGGAATCAGTTGCTATCCTTGTTTATCACTCGTTCCTCAAAAGACGAGTCTTCTTTGAGCTCTTTTCACTGACTCGTAAAATATGAAAAGTTTGCCGAGTTTTTGGCCTTCTAGCTCGTTAAACGACCGAAAGCTATCCCTCCTCTAGATTTTAATCTTTTTGGACCTGAGGGATTATTACACAAAAAGATCGAGCGCTTGTCTTGTTCGGCTCGTTAAAATACCGAATAGCCATCCCTTCTGTATTGTTTTATACTTTTTCGGACTTAAGGGATTAGATGACGAAAAAGGAATTATGGAGTTGACTTTCTGTACCTTTTTAGACTCTCTAAAAATGAAAAGGACCGAGTTTTCCTTGTCGTTAGACTCGTTAAAATGATTAAATAGCGACAAACTTGTCTTTAGACGAGAACGAGTTTCCCTATCGCTAGGCTCGTTAAATCATAGCGATGGGCTTGCCCGAAGGGCAGGTTATAGAACAAGCATATGTTATCCTCCTCAAGCTTGACAAAAATAAAGAGGTACTGGTCAGAAATGACTGGGGAAAAATTGGGAGAACATCAAAGTTTAGAGGTAGCAAGTCACTCTTGAACATGACACTTTTCCTCCGTATCACATCGGGTTGGGTTGTCTCATTCACCGGTTTCATCACCATGGTCCTCGCCACACCATCCATTTGGGGTAATGCTACCGATCCATCGCATCAGTGTTGTTATATGTTCAAGAGGGGTCATTCAGAAAGTGTCAACCGTGTCCCATCCACTACCATACATTATCCTTCATCCATTTCATGATCGCCACCCTGAATCATATGTCACAGTTTGTTTCCACCTCCACTAAATCATTAGCTCCGTTCCGTGTCATTGATGTGGGATTCATTATGGCCCTCCTTTGACGGATCGCTTCTTGTCGACATCAGCTCATTATCCAAGAAGTCGATCTAGGAACACCCCCATCAGTACTTTGAAGCTTGCATGCCTCAATGGCAAGTTTCTCACTTCCGGCGACAGGTATACATCAATGACCTTCGACCAGAAGATTTTGCGTGGCGTTCGACGCCAAGTCCTTTATTCACGCCACGTGAATTGTACTGCAGTACCTTGAGGGTCATTGTCATTATTGGTGATTCCTCTCGCGCTTGTTAACGGTTTCCATTATTGACCGGTAATCAAGCGATGTCTTTCCATGTTCGACTTCAGCGTAATTCTCACATGGATCGACTTGTACTTAGAGTGAAGATCGAACGAGTTTGAAGACCCCGGATCTAGTTTCATCCATCCGGGCTGCGATATATATTCAGGAAATATAAAAGCATTTGCCATGTACATCATTGCAGCAGATGATCATCCTCCTCAAAGGATGATAATTTTAGCGGAAGATTATCAGTCTGTCTTCAGACGATCGTCTGTCATATGTACCAAAATGTATTTATAAAAGCTGAGCATGGGAATGCCCGCCTCAGCTAGACCGTGAAAATTGAATGAAAGATAATGTATTGTATTGTATTGTATTACAGGGCACTCTCCTCAGCACTGGAACGAACTTCGGACCCTCTAGCTAAAGCATTTCACCCGATTAACGGCCTCATACTTTAGGGGGCAACTGTTATAGACATTTTTGTGCCTCGCGTCAAGGAGCAGGGAATGTCGATAATTACAGGGATCCTCAGTCCCTAAACATGTTTTTCTTACCCCTAAAAGAACAAGGTCATCAATCAACAGCACTCCCAATCAGTTCTCCACCTGAAAACACTTCAGAACAGGCTTATTTTGGATCATGTCAGCTGCTTAACTGAGCTTCTGCGCTGTATTGCAACTGTCCCACTCTGTACCTGCGCTGGAAGTCAAAAACAATGAAGGCTACCTGCGCTGGGCGAGATTGGCCAAGTGGCACAGTCATACTGCAAGGTGTCATTTGCCCAGGAAGCTTCCAAACTGACACTTGGGTCATGAGATTCGCCCTGTGATGAGTAAGAGGTACTTGATCACCATGTGTAAGCAAGGATCTCCAAGTGGACACAGGAACTGAAGATTAACTGAAGATGGAGAGGACACTAGTCAGCTATATGCCAGCCTCCAGCTGACTCATCCTTTCCTCTTCCCTCCTATATATAGAGCTCTTCTATGAGGTCTAGGGGGGCTGGAATTTTGTATAAGCAAGGAGGTGTTGTTGGTATACTGCCAGGATTATTGGGTGATTGTTTTACTAGAGGTGAAGAAGAGAGTTCTTGCTGTCGAGGAGGTGCTGCTGGATTGGAGCCAATATTATTGGTTGTAACTTCCTCTGGAACCCTGTTACTTTCTATCAATAAAGTTTGCATGTTCTTCTATATACTTGTTTTACATAGATGCTTTTGTGTTTACATGTATATTTGATGCAACCTAATCCATGCTTCAATTATGATTGCTTGTATCTCGTAGTTTGCTCCCTTTTGTTGTGCAGATTCTGTGTGTAGCTGGATCGGCTTGGAGAGCAAAGAGCTGGGAACAGGATACAAAGCAAGAAGGACAAGGATCGACTAAGCGCAAGACACCAGGTTGGTTGACCCTCTTTCCATTCTCTCTGTGCTTTCATAAAGTGGAACATGAAAACTTTATCATTCAGTTGTTGCTAAAGACTGTCACCTTTAGAAAGGGTTAGTGTCATCCGCATCGAATACTTTTCCCCACAACAATTGGTGTAATGTTAAAACTTCGACAATTTAATGCTAGCATGGCTACCATGACTAGCTGAGATAGTATGTGTAAAAATCAAATAAATATAATGTGAATTTTAATTGGTTAGCCTAATTGGAGGGACATATGAATCAAAAGCTTTGAGGAGAGGCCTATTGGGTATGTGTTGCATGTATGGATGGTTGTGGTGTGAGCAACAACCCTATCACCTCCCACCATCGACCACTTCTAACCTAGTGTGTTGTGAATGTGATATGAGCATATCAATGGAAAGGGAATGATTTGGTTGTGGTTTCAGCGTAGAATGCTACCATCACTTGCTGGCCACCAACTAGTCTTGGAACTTGTTCACAAAGGTGGAAAGAGGGCCAATGGATGGTCATGAAAGCATGGTGTGATGTGGGTCTGACTGCAGGACCCACTGAGTTGACTTGTGAGGATTGTGTGGGCTCGATATGGTCAATATATTGACGTAGTCTCTAATGATAGTCCAAAAGTTCAATTTAGCATAACTTTGTTTCCAAGGCTTGTATTGAAGTAAAACTCACACTGCCAAATAGCTCTCAATGCGCTTAACATAATTGTAGCATTACGACTTAATTCCATGGACTCGTAAATCTAAAAAATTCATAAGTGTTATAGACATTTTTGTGCCTTACAGCATGAAGCATGAAATGTCCATAATATAAGGGATCCAAAGTCCATAAACATGTTGTTCCTACCCCTAGAGGAACAAGGTCACCAAAACACAACACTGAATAGCAGTTCTCCACCTGAAAACACTCAAAAACAAGCTAATCCTGGATCTTGTCAACTGCTCCACTGTGTACCTGCGCTGAATGTCAACTGCAAAGAAGGCTACCTACGCTGGGCGAGTTTGGACAAGTGGCAAGGTCATTCCTCAAGGTGTCAATGCCCAGGAAGCTTCCAAAATGACACTTGGATCAAGGAATTCGATTGGTGATGAGTAAGAGGGTCTAGATCTCCAAGTGGAAGCAAGAACCTCCAAGTGGACTCAAGAACTAAAGAATAACTGAAGTGAGAGAGGACACTAGTCAGCTTCATGCCAAGCTCAAGCTGACTCATCCTTTCTCCAAAAATCCTATATATAGATCTCTCTCATGAGGTCTAAGGGGGCTGGAATCTTGTGAATGTAAGGAAGTGTTGTTGGTTTGAGTTTAGAACTATTGGGTGATTTGCTTTGAAGGAGGTGAAGAGGAGATTTCTTTCTGCTGGGAGGTGATGCTGGATTGGGCCTTTTATGGTTGTATCACTTCCTGAACTTTACTTCTTCCATTAATAAAGCATTTGAGGTTCTTCTATATGCATGTGTCTCAATGGTGTGTTGTTATACTTGTGTATTTGATTTATTCTAATCCTTGAATCAATTATGAATGTATGCTTCTTGTAGTTTCCCTCTCTTGCCATTTTGCAGGATCTTGGTGTAGCTGGGCCAGTGAAAGAGCAAGGAGCTGGGAGCAACCAACAAGGAGAGAAGATTGGATCAACCATTAGCGGAAGACATCGGTTAGTGGATCTCTTTCTCCCCTATTTTACTTTCATAAAGAATAAATCTTAGATAGCTTTGCTTCGATTGTTGCTGAGGTACTATCACCCTTAGAGTGGGATAGGGTCATTCCGTATTGGATACTTTTCCCAACAACAAATTGGTGACTCCGCTGGGGATCGTATCTTGTTGGTTGTTTTTGTTTTTGCTATTCATTTCATAAACACGGGGAGTACCGAATCGAACTGTATTTGAATCCTTCAAATGCAAAGTAGAGGGCAGCTACTCTAGCTCAGTTTCTGGGAATGTTTATGATTTGAAGAGTTGATCCACAAGGACTCTGAATAGCTCTTAGTGATAGCTTTTCATCCTCCTTTTCATCCCTTAGTGTGTACTTGATTGATAGCTTCTGGTTTGGCCAAAAACTGTTGATTTTTGAGCAATCTGTAACCCGGAAACTGAGAAAAATGAAAGTTTATCTCTTCATTGCAGGCACTGTGAAGGCAGTCTGCATTTCATCGCAGGTCCTGAAGGGGCTACCTGCGCTGAATGTCAAACTGACAGTGTACCACCTGCGCTGAACCAGTTTTGCATTGTGAAACTGGGGTTCCCTGCTGTTTATTGCCCTGTTTTCATCCTTATTTTTGCAGCCTGTTATCAGTCAATGTACCTATCTGAAACCAACTTTCCTTGCCACTATTCCGCCTCGGTTGTATAAAGAAACTGTATTTGTTCTTTGTGTATTTCTTACATCATTTGCAGTTTCCCATAACGAAAGTGAACTAGTCTTGCTGTGGCCTCTTAGATCTAGACCTGTGATAAGTGTCGTTTTGATCTTAAGAGTTAGTTTGTTTGTTGTTCATAGTTGATTGAGCTTTTTCTTTCGTCATATGGTTTGAATTTATGCATTTCTAGTGTCGAAACAAGTAAATCTTAAGGTGTCTTTTGATTTTGGACAAAAGCTTGTTTGCTTTCACTTGAAATTGAATTCAAAGTTATAAAACAACTTTCTTTTTGTGATACATCAACATTAAGAAAGAGAAAAGAAATACCTGCATTATGCATGTGCATTTTGACAGTTTGCATGTTGATTTAGGAAAAAGTGCATTAGTGTGTGCTCTATGATCTGTGTGAAAAGATGATGTCTTTCTTTTCCCTCAGTAGTTAAGATTTTCAAAGTTGAAAGATTGAAAAGCTTGCTTATCATCTTAGACTGCATTTAGGAGTTGTACCATACATCTCGTGGTGATCCATAAAGGCAAACTACTAAACAAGATCAACCTTAAAATAAATTGAATTTACATAACAACGCATTGAAACATAACGCAAACACATAGAGGTCTAAGCTAGAGACGTGTTCCGGCGTCGTTAAACGTGATATCTTAGCGTTGAGTGGTTGGGTGATTCCTCCACGGTGAAGCGGTAAGTATCAATACGGACTTGTGCTCCCACGTACAGTCACGTATATATTGGGAGACCCCTATAGGAACAAAGCCTTTATCCATAGGAAGCCGTGTCGACCGCCCTACTGATCGCAATGCAGTGAACACAACATTCACGAAGATTGACCACTCGTACCGTAAAACGTATAATGTGGTTTTGCGAAAAGTTTGGCACACCCTCTGCCTAAAACTCCAGAGTAGTTTCTTTTGGCCTTTTTCAAACTCTATAACTGAAAAAGTCCATCCGAGCATTTGTCACTTCAGGCTCGTTAAAACATCGAAGGAGACTAGAGTCATCTTTAGCTTTTTCTCGACTCTTAAAAAGTGAAAAAGCAAGTTGTGTCTAAAGCGTCGTTATAAAATTTATTTTAAACGGAACATAATCACCTCCTATTCCTACGTTGATCTGTAGGTCGAGAACATGGAACGCCCCAACCAAGGAATTCCACATGATGGAAATCCTAGTCCTTTCTCCTCTTGGGGAGAAGTTGGTGCGCCCCACATGGCCACATTGTCGCTTCCAGGACTGACAATTGGCCTGCCAATTTGGCTATTCTCAACCAATGTAGTTCAGAACACCATGGTTCCTGAACAGTCGAGTCAACAGTTAGATCAGTCTAGAGCTGCCCACCAGCCTTCTACTTCCTATAACTCTTCCTCCAATCCTTCATCTTCGCAAGGTAGAGCCGGCAAAAGCCAAGCTCCCATGGAGAAGAAGGAGAAGGAGAAGAAAGAGAAGAAGAAGAAGGAGCCTAAGGCGACTGGGGGCAAGCAAAAGACATCTGACAAAAATCCACACACAGCACAGACCGGGCCTAAATCACCATGTGTCATATGTAAAGGAGACCACTTCCATAGAGATTGTCCTTGTATTCCCCGGATACTAAGGGACTGGTCCCCTCGTTTGCACAATTCGGGAGCATCAACATCTGATAGCCATGTTGAATGCTTACCGTCAACCAGCAAAAGTGAAGGTTCAAGACAAAGAGGGGGAGCAAGATCCCCCTGCAGACTGTGTGAAGGCGATCACGCCATCCACCATTGTCCCTTCTTAGACGAAGCGAAGAGAGTTTTGGAAGATCGTCCGGTTTCACCGTTGAGACTTCCTCCTGGATACAAAAAACTCGTGCCAAGTCCTTCGTTGGTTGAAAATACAGCTGGCCCGCTCAAGTGGTCGGCTGAAGTGTTAGTCATTGAAAATGAACCTACTGAATCCAGACCGGACGAAAGTCCAAAGGTCGAAACGGCAGTTGACCCGGTTCTGCCTTCAGAGGTTTCATCTTCAAATGACACCATCAATGAAGATTCATCTTCAAATGACACCCTCACTGAAGAGAATAAGGATGAAACCATCCAGATTCTTTACATCAACACAGACTCTGACGAGCGTCAGGGCAATGTTCCCATTCCTTTATCGCAGGAAGGAACATCGTCAGGGTCATATCCGGCCGTGTATTCGGTCCCACCACCAAGCAACCTAGTTGTGTCCTTTGATTGGAACCAACTAGGCAGACCCCGGTTGCCAGCCAGTGTACCATTCAGAATCATAGTCCAAATATACATATTGGTAATGGCTGGCACTATCATTGATGAAGGGGCATCTGTGAGTATCCTTTCCTCTATTGCTTGGAAAGCACTGGGTTCCCAGACGCTTTTGCCTGAGATAAGAAATCTCTCGGGTTTTGATAAAGGAACCAGTCGACCATTAGGGATCCTCCCCAATGTGCCTGTTACATTGAAAGGGAAGACCGTTCAAATGAACGTGATGGTCGTTCAAGGACCCTTGGATTATAACCTACTCCTTGGACGAGACTATATATATTGCATGGGAGCAATAGTCTCCTCACTCTTTAGAGTAATGTGTTTTCCACACGAAGGAAGGGTGGTCAAGCTCGTAGACCAACTTTCATTTCCGGGATCACGCATCGCAAATAGTCACATACCAACCCTGAATGGTCTATTCAATCAAGAAATGTCTCCACCCCCAGTCCTCCTTCCCGATGAGTGCGAGTGATTCGGAAAGATGGGACTGGAACCCAGGGGGCATGCATCCTGGTCTGCTTTGGGTAGAGGAAACCTTGGGTATAAGGTAGAATTTCTGCGAGAGAATATGACTAGTCTGTACCCCGTCCGTGGATGGAAGAGGGGTTGTTCTAGAATAGGATTCTTTTGTCAAGGTTACGTGTTTGACAAAGGTCATTCACCATTGTCTACTTCGGTAGATAGTGCCGAGGAAATGTTTTCGTTTGAAGAAGTTAACAAAACAATCTTTGGGTAACCAGAAAGAGGCAACCCTCACCCTTTAAAACAAATGTTTTGATGGATAAGTAGGGGCAGCCTTGAAATTGTATTTTATACCTGGGGGCATGCAAACCTTTTGGAGTGCAAGCTAAGAGCGGTTATTTATCTGTTTTTGGGATTAGCCGTTTCCGAACTTGCATAAAGAAAGGATGAGAGGGAGCATAGCTTTGGTAAGGCGCAAGCTCTATAAAAAATGGGATCTTTCAGGAGACATTCTTATCTTATGACTGGTATTATCGAGCAGTTTTACCGCGGAATTTATGCTCGTTAAAAAATAGAAAAGCGAGATTCGAGCAGTTTTAGCATAAAGTTCATGCTCGTTAAAAAATAAACGCAAGATCGAGCAGTTTTAGCATAAAGTTCATGCTCGTTAAAAAATAAACGCAAGATCCAAGCAGTTTTAACGCGGTCTTCATGCTCGTTAAAAAATAAATATAAGAAGTGAGCAATGTTTCCTCCAGAGTTCAAGCTCATTTTTAAATAAAAAATGAACCTATTCTGGTAAATAACCACTGTGATCGTAAATTTATCAGCCATAAAAAGCCTTGGTCATGTTTGCACCCACCACCTCCACTGTCATTTGGCCGATCGTTCACCTCCATATGATTGTTTACCCATTTTGAGGAACAGCTGTGAAGAGTGATTTCACCTAGCCATCCTTGTGACACTGCCGTGATTGGAAAATTCCAACCTGTACCTAGAATATGCTGCTATCCCTGTTTATCACTCGTTCCTCAAAAGACGAGTCTTCTTTGAGCTCTTTTCATCTGACTTGTAAAATATGAAAAGTTTGCCGAGTTTTGGCCTTCCAGCTCGTTAAAGTGACTGGAAGAGCTATCCCTCCTCTAGATTTTAATCTTTTTGGACCTGAGGGATTATTACACAAAAAGGTCGAGTGCTTGTTTTATTCGGCTCGTTAAAGTTATCGAAAACTCATCCCTTCTGTATTGTTTTATACTTTTTCGGACTTAAGGGATTAGATGACGAAAAAGGAATTTTGGAGTTAACTTTCTGTACCTTTTCAGACTCTCTAAAAATGAAAAGGATCGAGTTTTCCTTGTCGTTAGACTCGTTAAAATGATTAAATAGCGACAAAAGTGTCTTTAGATGAGAACGAGTTTCCCTATCGCTAGGCTCGTTAAAACATAGCGATGGGCTTGCCCGAAGGGCAGGGTATAGAACAAGCATATGTTATCCTCCTCAAGCTTGACAAAAATAAAGAGGTACTGGTCAGAAATGACTGGGGAAAAATTGGGAGAACCTCAAAGATTTAATGGTAGCAAGTCGCTCTTGAACATGACACTTTTCCTCCGTATCACATCGGGTTGGGTTGTTTCATTCACCGGTCTCATCACCATGGTCTCGCCAAACCATCCACATTTGGGGTAATGCTACCGATCCATCGCATCAGTGTCGTTATATGTTCAAGAGATGTTGTTCAGAAAGAGTCAACCGTGTCCCATCCACTGCCATATATTTTCCTTCATCCACCCATGATCGCCACCCTGAATCATATGTCACAGATTGTTTTCACCTCCATTAAAATCATTAGCAGCGTTCCGTGTCACTGATGTGGGATTCATTAAGGCCCTCCTTTGACAGATCGCTCCTTGTCGACTTCAGGTCATTATCCAAGAAGTTGATCTAGGAACACCCCCCTCAGTACTTTGAAGCTTGCATGCCTCAATGGCAAGTTTCTCACTTCCGGCGACAGGTATACATCAATGACCTTCGACCAGAAGATTTTGCGTGGTGTTCGACGCCAAGTCCTTTATTCACACCACGTGAATTGTACTGCAGTACCTTGAGGGTCATTTTCATTATCGGTGATTCCTCTCGCGCTTGTTAACGGTTTACATCATTGACCGGTAATCAAGCGATGTCTTTCCATGTTCGACTTCAGCGTAATTCTCACATGGATCGACTTGTACTTAGAGTGAAGATCGAACGAGTTTGAAGACCCCGGATCTAGTTTCATCCATCCGGACTGCGATATATATTCAGGAAATATAAAGACATTTGACATGTACATCATTGCAGCAGATGATCATCGTACTCAAAGGATGATGATTTCAGCAGAGAATTATCAGTCTACCATCTTACGATCGTCTGTTATATGTACCAAAATGAATTTATAAAGCTGAGCATGGGAATGCCCGCCTCAGATAGATCATGAAAGCAGAATGAAAAATAATGTACTGTATTGTATTTTATTACAGGTCACCTCTCAGCGATTGAATGAACTTTGGATCCTCCTGATAAAGCATTTCACCCGATAAACGACCTCATACTTTAGGGGGCAACTGTTATAGACATTTTTGTGCCTTACAGCATGAAGCATGAAATGTCCATAATCTAAGGGATCCAAAGTCCCTAAACATGTTGTTCCTACCCCTAGAGGAACAAGGTTAGCAAACCACAACACTGAATAGCAGTTCTCCACCTGAAAACACTCAAAAACAAGCTAATCCTGGATCATGTCAACTGCTCCATTGTGTACCTGCGCTGAATGTCAACTGCAAAGAAGGCTACCTGCGTTGGGCGAGTTTGGACAAGTGGCACAGTCATTCCTCAAGGTGTCAATGCCCAGGAAGCTTCCAAAATGACACTTGGATCAAGGAATTTGACTGGTGATGAGTAAGAGGGTCTAGATCTCCAAGTGGAAGCAAGAACCTCCAAGTGGACTCAAGAACTGAAGAATAACTGAAGTGAGAGAGGACACTAGTCAGCTTCATGCCAAGCTCAAGCTGACTCATCCTTTCTCCAAAAATCCTATATATAGATCTCTCTCATGAGGTCTAAGGGGGCTGGAATCTTGTGAATGTAAGGAAGTGCTGTTGGTTTGAGTTTAGAACTATTAGGTGATTTTCTTTGAAGGAGGTGAAGAGGAGATTTCTTTCTGCTGGGAGGTGATGCTGGATTGGGCCTTTTATGTTTGTATCACTTCCTGAACTTTACTTCTTCCATTAATAAAGCATTTGAGGTTCTTCTATATGCATGTGTCTCAATGGTGTGTTGTTATACTTGTGTATTTGATTTATTCTAATCCTTGAATCAATTATGAATGTATGCTTCTTGTAGTTTCCCTCTCTTGCCATTTTGCAGGATCTTGGTGTAGCTGGGCCAGTGAAAGAGCAAGGAGCTGGGAGCAAGCAGCAAGGAGAGAAGATTGGATCAAACCATTAGCAGAAGACATCGGTTAGTGGATCTCTTTCTCCCCTATTTTACTTTCATAAAGAAGAAATCTTAGATAGCTTTGCTTCGATTGTTGCTGAGGTACTATCACCCTTAGAGTGGGATAGGGTCATTCCGTATTGGATACTTTTCCCAACAACAATAAGGGGATGTTAGGGAGGTGCTTATGGTGGATATGGGACTTAGTTACGTCAATAAGAGTGCCTATGTTGTAATAGAGCCTATAGAATTTTAATTTAATTTTCAATAATTAGTCGGGGGATGGAAGGGATTTAACCTCAACTAAATATTCTAGAATATTCATAGTGTTAGATCTGAGACTTTTGTGATCCATAATGTAGAAAAATATCTTACGGATTAATCACATTTTCAGGATTGGGTCGATGTTTCGAACCAACTAATGTGGCTCATCCTTAGGACAAGGTGGAGAAAATCATCAATCCTTATCAATAAATAGTAAGGTTGCATCATTGTCTAAGGTTAAAACTAGTCGTTGAGGACTAGCTGTTGGAGGTTAGGTAGTTGGAAAACCTAAAAGAGAATTATTTAATACTTATTAGTTATAAATTCTATTTAATAAAATAAAATATAGTTATAAGATATTATAAATATATTACTTATTAGTTTTAAATTCTATTTAATAAAATATTATAAAATAAAGTTATAAGATATTATCAATATAGTTATAAAAAAAAAAATTTGAGTTTACTAATATTAATAATAAGGTTAGGAAAATTTAAAAAGGATAGAAAATTTAATAAGGGGAAAAAAGCTTTAAATAAAAATAAATATTAAATTATAATAAATTATAAGAAACATAGTACTAAAATTAAACATAAAAGGGGGGTTAAAAAAACCATTAATTAAATTAAAGTTAAGGAAAACAAAGGAGCACAATAAATGCAAGAGAATAATACAGAAAAACCAAACGCAAGAAGAAAGAGGGGAGAGGAAGGAAAAAAAAGGGGGAGACAAGAGAATCATAAGGAGAGGGTCGGAATCCAGCTCTTGCTCAGCTTCCAACCATCATCTCTGTTGAGATTTATGGCATGCCTCTCAATCTCGATAGCCTCTCTAAGTTTCCTATGGTGGAAATGATCAACCCTTGCAATGAATTTGGAATCCTCAATACTGTAGAAATTTCACTTGTAGAACAACACTGATGTATGCAATATCCTAAAGCATAATATTTGTTCTATTTCTATAAAACATTAAGCGGGAGCATAATCGAATTCATGAGTACATCAAGCATAAATAGATATAACTGATCAAGAGAAATAATCACACATAACACAAGATATATCACTGGGGAAAGCACCAACATAAAACCCCAACACTGTATTATAAATCAAGTGGAAATCCTCTTCTGGTTACAAAAAGAATCAGCTCAAGAGCTATCATGTACTCTCTGCAATCAAAATATGAAGATCACGGACTCACTATGCCTCAATATATAGGCCACAAGTCCTCCAATCCCCTATTTCCTTGCCCAATTTTGGTTGGGGTCCAATTCATAACATATGTGAATTGGCCCCAAATCATACCTACTATCAACCATAGGTCAAACTATGCAATCCTTGAGGACACTAGTTCCTCCTGCTTGCAAGGAATACTTACTAGAAATATCCAAGCATCTGACAGTGTATTGTCCCACATCTGATCTCAACTAGGTCTCTAACAGAACTGACATGGACTAGTTATCCACGAGAGAATACTCAGTTAACTGAAAATAATAGTTGTCACATGCATGCAAGCATCAACAAACTATATCTTCTTAATCTAACAACTTGTTAAATTAATCTAATTGGACTTGACTAAGATAAACTAAGTCAACTGATCCTCTCATTATAGAACTCATACTTATTCCCTCAATCAATGGAAGAAATTAAGGATAAATTCCTCAATCAATGGGATAACTAATTTACATGTTCTCACAAGACTTCAAGTTTGAATTTCCATAACTAATTAATCTCATAGAGAATTAATTAATTAATACCCAACTACTGGTAAGATCAAATTCGATTTTACTTCATATATATAGACTAGGGACTGCTATAAATAGGAAGGGACCATGAAATGCTATTTTTAGAACATGCTATTTTAGAAGTTTCACCTCTCACCCATGTTGGCCAATGACCTCCCTGGCCAAACTGCTATTTTTAGCAAGTCCTATTTTTAGCATTTCTTGTTGCACATTTTTCAAAACTCCCTCTCAACAAGAAAGGGATTATCAACAACCCCGATCCTATCTCTATGGAACTCAAACTTGCCCTTTGGCAATGCCTTTGTAAAAATATCTACATCCTGTTCCTCGGTCAAAATATACTGCAACATCATGATCCTCTTGACCACACAACCCTGTAGATGATGAGAGTGGATATCTATATGCTTGGACCTATCATGAAACACTAGATTCTTAGAGAGTTTAATGCAACTTTGATTATCACAATATATCATTGTCGGATCCATCATTTGACCAAACAATCCCACTAGAATCTTTTGCATCCAGATGGCCTTACATGTAGCCTGACTAGCAGCCATGTATTCAGCCTCCGTTGAGCTAAGTGCAACTAATCTTTGTTTCCTGCTATACCAAGAAACCACAACTGACCCAAGGTTGAAGATCCCTCCAGAAGTGCTCTTCCTATCTGATGGACTACCTGCCCAATCTGCATCCGTGAAGCCTTGGAGATTCACTCCCTCTGTTTTCCTGTACCATAATCCATAATGTGTGGTGCCTCTGAGATATCTCAGCACATGCTTTGCCACTTTCCAAAATAACTTGGTTGGTTGAACCATAGCTTGACTCAGTTGGTTCACTGCAAAGCACAAATCGACTCATGTGTTCACCAAATACATGAATGAACCCACAAGCTACCGATAAACTGTAGCAACTACTACCTCGCCTAAAGTAGCATCCTCCTTCCTCCAGTTACTTGCTAAAGGAATCTCCATGGGCTTGCACATATCCATGTGGAAGCGCCTCAGTATCTCATTGGCATACTTGCCTTGAGAAACAAATATTTCCCCATCTCTTTGCCACACCTCCATGCCTAGAAAGTACTGCATGAGGCCCATGTCCTTCATCTTAAACTCCCTTACAAGGTCCTCCTTGCAAGACTTGATCAACTGATCATCACCTATCAAAATCAGATCATCGAATTAAAGTACAATAATCAATAGATTACCTTCTACCATGATGTGGTAGAGGTTTTCATCCGCTTCACTCTTGGTGAAGTCCAACTCGGTGAAATAGTTGTTGATCTTGGTATACCAAGCATGGGGTGCTTGCTTCAGCCCATACAATGCTCGCTTGATTCGGAACACATGCGACTCATGATCGAAAGTCTCAAATCCCTCTGGCTACTCAATGTATACCTCCTCCTCAATCTCTCCATTAAGGAAAGTTGTCTTCACATCCATCTGATGGATCTTACAACCCATCTGTGCTGATAGTGCTAGAATCAATCTGATCGATGAGTACCTTGTAACAGGAGCAAAGGTCTCATCATAGTCAATCCCCTCAACTTATGAGAAACCACAGGAAATAACTCTTGCCTTGTGTTTCTCAATACTGCCATCAGCTGCCTGCTTTACCTTGTAAAGCCATCGGGAAGTAACCACTAACTTGTCCCCCGGTCTAGGGACAACATCCCACACACTATTCCACATGATATAATCATACTCCTCTACCATCGCATCCACCCAAACTAGCTGTTGCACTGCCTCCTCAAAAGAAGAAGGCTCGATCACTACACATTCCCCAACCAGGGCCATGTAGCTAGTGTATCTATCAGGAGATCTCCTCTGTCTGTGTTGAGAGGATGGCTACCCCACATTCTCTCGCATCCTGCATCAATCTGTCAGCTTCCCGAGAGCATTTCCGCCCCTCTTTGGAAAACTCTCAAGTAGTGGTGATCTCCACCACTGGAATCTCTGCATGTGGTGGCTCCACATCATCAGGAGGCTCCTCCTCCTTAGCAACTAATAGTTCCTCATCATCACCATGCAACTTGAGCTCCCTCTCAAGTGACACTCGCATGGCTCACTACTCATCGAACTTCGGATCCGTGCACACTACAGTCCTCTGACTGGTAGGCAGAAACACACGATAGTTGTGAGGTGTATCCGTGTACCCCACAAGTATTCCCAACTCAGCTCTTCAGTCTAGCTTCTTCAGAGAATCTTTGGTCATATGATGGTAAACTGGTGATCCAAAGATGCGGAAGTGACCCACATTTGGCCGCTTCCCTGAAAAAGCCTCTATGGGTGTCTTCATCCCCAAAATATGATGAGGACTTATGTTCTAAACATACACTACTGTATTGCATGCCTCAGCCCATGGATGAAGTGGTAGGCCTTGGTCATGCAGCATCCCTCGATCTGCTCCCACAATAGTCCTGTTCTTCCTTTCAGCCACCCCATTCTGTTGTGGGTTATGAGGTGCCGTGAGTTCCCATTTAATTCCTTCTGAAGAACAGAAGTCCTTAAAGTGCTGGGAAACATAATCTCCACCATTATCACTCTGCAAGGCCTTTATTTTCCTCCATGATTCTTTCTCTACTAAAGCTTTGAACTCACAAAACTTCAAGAAGGTTTGCTCCTTCTTTTGCATGGAGTAGATCCAACATCTACGAGAAAAATCATCTATAAAAATAACAAAGTACCTTTTCTTCGCGGTGGAGGCTGTAGAGAAGGGCCCACATACATCTGAATGAACTCGATCCAGAGCTGCTCCTACTCTACTATCCTGATCATGAAAGGAAGCTTTCACATACTTACCCAAAGTACAACCTTTGCATGTGCTTGTTTGCACCAGCTTGCACTTAGGTAATCTGGTAGAAATTGGTTGCATGATCTTCAAGGCCCCATGATGTGAGTGGCCCAGTCTCCTATGCCATAACATGCCAATATCTTGTCCATGCACCACCTCTGCTTTGGAACTCAGTGCAGCATAGTCTTCTACCTGTAACTTGTAGAGATTCTTAATTCGAATCCCAATCTACTTGGTCTGTCCAGTGCCGACATGCCTTAGGAAAACCTTTCCCAAACTAAAGACTACATAATAGCCTTTATCCTCAAGCATAGCAATAGACACAAAATTATTTTTCAGCCCTGGTACATACATAACATTAGAAACAGTGAGGGGAGAACCATGCTCCCTATGAAACATAACCATACCTTCACTTGAGACACGGTACTTTCCATCATCACCCATCTCAATCCGTATCTAGAGATCCTTCTCCTCCAAAGTGCTGAAGATGTTTTTGTCACCTGACGTGTGGAAAGAAGCTCCACTGTCCAAGTACCAAACACATCCCATGCTAGATGAAACTATGCATGCAATAAACAATAAATCCATCTCAAACTGTGAAGCTAGAGCCTCACCATCAGATTCCTTGGAGGAACCTTTCTTGGACTTCTTCTTTGGGCAATTAGTAGCATAATGACCCAACTCATGGCAATGAAAGCATCTTACCTTTGAATTTTCAAACTTCTTCCCTCCTTGAGAAGACTTGGATTGGGATGCCTTCCCTTTCCCTTTCTTAGCTTTAGAAGGTAAAGCCAAGTTCTCTTCATCCTCATGCTTGGATGAAGAAGTACCATCCCTGGTGTTCCATCTGATCTCCTCCTGCATCAAATCCGACCATAGTCGTTCCTAATCCAGTAGTTTTTCCCTTCCATTCACTAAGTCCTGGTAGCTATGCTAGCTCTTAGGAAGGCCAAGGAGTGCTAGAATCACCATATCTTCATCAGATGTAGTGACCCCTACGCTTGCAAGCTCATCTCTATAATTGGTGAGCCTGTTCAAGAATGTAGTGATCGAATCACCTTTCTCACACTTGATCTTTAGAAGCTTGTCCTTTAGTGCCATCTTCCTCTGATCACTGCTATTCTGATATAAATCTTTCAATGTTTTCCACATTGCAAATGGAGATTCCTTCCCATGGAGGCTCTAGGCTATGTGATCTCGAACTCCCTCTAGGATGATTCTCCTAGCTCTAGCCACACACTTTCTCCATTCCACTAGCTCCTTTCATCAGTAGGCTTAGGGACTTCTTGATCAATGAATTCCTGAAGGCTGCTATCTTCCAATACTGCCTCCATGTGATCCTTCCAAGCTATGTAGTTTGAGTTGCCATCAAGGGCATGCTCAAGCCTCAAACCATTGAACGCCATCGATGAAATAGATGTGATAAGAGCTTCAGATCTATATCCCAAATAATAAACTTTGAATTCCTCCTGCTAGTATACTGTTCTTCCTTGATCACGTGTGCTCTGATACCATGTAGAAATTTCACCTGTAGAACAACACTAATGTATGCAATATCCTAAAGCATAATACTTGTTGTACTTCTACAAAACATTTAACGGAAGCATAATCGAATTAATGAGCACATCAAGCATAAACAGATATAACTGATCAAGAGAAATAATCACACATAACACAAGATATATCACTAAGGAAAGCACCAGCATAAAACCCCAACATTGTATTATAAATCAAGTGAAAATCCTCTTTTGGTTACAAAAACAATTAGCTCAAGAGCTATCCTGTACTCTCCGCAATCAAAAGATGAAGATCATAGACTCACTATGCCTCAATATATAGGCCACAAGTCCTCCAATCCCCTATTTCCTTGCGCAATTTTGATTGGGGTCCAATTCATAACATATGTGAATTGACCCCAAAGCATACCTGCTGTCAACCATAGGTCCAACTATGCAATCCTTGAGGACACTAGTTCCTCCTGCTTGCAAGGAATACTTACTAGAAATATCCAAGCATCTGACATTGTACTGTCCCACATCTTATCTCAACTGGGTCTCTAACAGAACTGACATGCACTGGTTATCCATTAGAGAATACTTAGTTAACTAAAAATAGTATTTGTCACATGCATGCAAGCATCAACAAACTATATCTTCTTAATCTAACAACTTGTTAAATTAATCTAACTGGACTTGACTAAGATAAACTAAGCCAACTGATCCTCTCATTATAGAACTCATACTTATTCCCTCAATCAGTGGAGGAAATTAAGGATAAATTCCTCAATCAGTGGGATAACTAATTTGCATGTTCTCACAAGACTTCAAGTTTGAATTTCCATAACTAATTAATCTCATAGAGAATTAATTAATTAATATCCAACTACTAGTAAGATCAAATTCGATTTTACTTCCTATATATAGACTAGGGACTGCTATAAATAGGAAGGGACCATGAAATCTATTTTTAGAACATGCTATTTTTAGAAGTTTCACCTCTCACCCACGTTGGCCAATGACCTCCCTGGCCAAACTGCTATTTTTAGCAAGTCCTATTTTTAGCATTTCTTGTTGCACACTTTTCAACAAATACAAACATGATGTTTAGTTTTCTTTGCATGCTCAGCTAGGGCCGATGAGCAGGAACAATTGTGCCTTATGTCTATAGCGTCCCCATGGATCCTCTGGTTAATTGAACAACCTATTTCTCCAATATAAGGAATACCGCACGAACATGGAATCTAGTAAACACCTTTCATGTCCTTTGGGTCTATAGGGTCCTTAACCGAATTGAGAGAATTTCTGATGGTTCTAAGAGGTTTGAACAAATATGGAACATTATTTCTCTGAAGGATATGGGATATCCTATCAGTGGTCCCTTGAATAAATAGGAGATGAACCTTGGGGAGAGAATCAAAATGAGCAGCTTTAACTTTTGGTCATTACAGGCTTTTTGAAAGGCCTTGAGGCTCTAAGTTCTGCTATACCCATTATTTTTGAAAACCTCAAGGAGGTGAGATTTTTCCTATCCTAGGTGGTTTTCATTAGAGATTCTCAGAGCATGGGTAGGAAGGGCTTTGAGAACACCGAATTTTTGAGTAGGAAGATGATGAGAACTAGCATGAAGATATTGTTCCATGTGATTTTTTTTATGAAAAACATAGTGATAAACAAAACCATCATCCATTCTAGAGAGGAGAATGTCAAGGAAAGGAAGGTGACCATCTGTTATAGACATATTTGGGCACTGCAACCCCAATCAAATATGTAGATAAACCAAGGGCTCTCAAACCCCTAAAAGTCTTGTTCCACACCCTAAAATATCAAGGTCAACTGATCACATCATTTCCCAGAATTTCTCCCGGAAAAGCTACTCAGAACTGGTCAAAACTGGACCATACAAACTGCTCCATGTTGAGGGTGCGATGCATACTAAAAAGCCCTTCTGTAGGGTGTGATGAGCGAGAGTAGACAAATGGGAGAGGTAGTTTGCTAGGTGGAAACTTAGAGAATCTTCTAGAAACTGCTCATATGACACTTGCCTCTCTCAATTCGCCCAGGGATGAGTAAGAGATCATGAAATATCCAAGTGGAACCAAGAACTATCAGTGAAATGACACTAACCAAAAAACAAGAAGCTGACCCACCACTCTACAAATATCTATAAATGGATCCATCATCCTAGATATTCAGAGGCTGGAATTTTGTATTTTGTAAGGAAGTGTTGTTGGTTTCTCTGTGAGACATTGTATTGTTGGGCGATCTAGCTTTTCATGAGGTGAATAGGGCTTTCATGCTAGGAGGATGGTGTTGGATCAGACAACTGGGTTGTAATCCTCTCTTCTACTTCTACTATCAATAAAGATATTTGAGTTTTCTTCTATATACTTGTATATTTCTGAATCTTGTATTTGTGTATGCATTTTTATGGTTAATGTACATCTGATTCTACATTGTTTATGGTATCATAGATCTCTATGCTTTCATGGTATTTTGCTGCTTTGCTTCTACAGGTGTTCTTTGAAGTGGGACAAGTGAGAAAGGAGCAGAAGGTTCTATCAAAGGAGAGAGGAAACAAGCAAGGAGCCAAGTGAAAGATTAAGATTGGTGCTCTCTGCTTCTCTCTTATCTATCATACATAAAGGAAAACACAAGTTACTTTGAATTATTTGTTTCTAAGATAGCTACTTGTCTTAGTGGGACTAGCAGATATGAATAAACACTAGTTTTCCATTGGGGAGTGATTAGTTTGTTTGTTTGTTACTGTTGTTTTCTTTATAAACTACAAACGGAGACTGAAATTAAGCCAGCTAGCCTTCAAATTGCTTTTGCTGTGAAACTACAAAGTAGATCAACGCTACTTCAGTAAATCTCTGGGTTGGTTTATGAACTGAAAATATGACTTGCATACATCCTAAGTGCCCTAGTGGTATCTCAATAACCTCATTAGATCATACCTCTATACTTGGTGATTACTGTCTATCATAAGCTTGGCCTAAATCCCTGAACTTAACTGCAAACTGTGGGTGAAAACCAAGCTCATTCTTGTCCCTGGACCATTGCACTATCTCTCATTGGCAGTCTAGATGCATCACACCTCCTGTGTGTTGCAAGTGAGATGCATCCATATTTCCCTTAAGGATAGGTGCAATGATTGAATGAGACTGTTTCTCTCTCTAGATTTTTGTTTTTTCTTCATTGTTTTCTGCTCTATTCAGTAGTTTTGCTACCTATCATCAGTATATCATTGTTGAAACCTTCTTCCTTCACATTATTCAACCTCCATTGATAAGGAATTGTGAATGTTTTTTTATGTATTTTTCATCATTTACAGTCCTCCTTTGCAAATAGTAGCTTAATCGAACTATCGTCTTTTGATTCAAAAGTGTTGCAAATGTCATTTTTAGTCAAGAAAAAGAGTTTCATAAAGTCTTCCTCTTTTAGATAGTCGATTGTTCTTTTGCCATTGTATTTGGTTTGAATTGTCAATTCTTTGAAGTGTCGAAAGCCGTTTTCCATTCAAAAGTGAAAGTGTCGTCTCAGTCTTCCTTTCGTTTTTTGAAAAGAAATTGCTAAAGTGTTTATTTGAAGAAAAGTAGTTCAGATCTGTACTTAGTTTTCTTTTTGGCATTCTCACATTAAGGAAACTGAAAAACAAATACATGCATGTGCATTTGCATTTAGACTGCATGCAGAGATTGATTTAGGAAAAGTGCATTTAGTGTGTGCTCTTTGCTCTATGTTGAAAGAATCTTACTCTTCTTTCCTTAGTAGCTAGGATTTTCATTTCTAAAAGAAAATAAACGACTATTTATCATTTTAGATTGCATATTTAGGAATTGAACATCTGCATCATATGGTGAACCTTGAAAGGCAAACTTCTTAAGAAAGATCAACTATAAAACAAACCTCAATGAACATAAAAACGCTTTGGAACCTAACGCAAAACATTTAGAAGTCTAGGCTAGAGATGTATTCCGGCATTGTAAAGCTTGGTAACTATCATTTTCATCATAGGTTGGGTGATTCCTCCTCTTTGATATGACAAGTGCCAATACAGACTTGTGCTCCCACATACCATCAAGTATATATTGGGAGACCACAATAGGCTGATATCCTTTATCCTTAGGAAGCCGTGTCTGTCGCCCTATCGATCATAATGCACTGAACACAACATTCGGGAAGATTGACTGTTGTACATAAAGTCCTTGGTAATTTCTCTATAATTTACCGCCGAGGTGTATATTGCAGTTTTGTGATTGGTTTGGTAATCCCTATGTCTAGATTTCCAGAGTAGTCACTTTCATTCATTTTCAACTCCTTAAAAGAAAAGGTCCATCTGAGCACTTGTCACTTCAGGCTCATTAAAAATCGAAGGCGACTAGAGTCATCTTTAGCTTTTTCTCGACTCTTAAAAATTTAAAAATCAAGTTGTATCAAAGCATCATAAAATTCATTTAATTCAGAATAACATTTTCCCCTTTTAATTTTGAGTTGATCAAGTAATCCATAATCATGGAAGAAAGTCAATCAAAACCCCATCATTCGTGGAGACTAATGAGTCAACCGTATTTGACTCTGGAAATGAAACCATTCCGGGTGAAACGGTCTCGTTTAACTGGGTCGAAATCTCCTAGTATATTTGAAACTTGTGTTTCAACATCAGTAGAGACTCCAGTTACTCCAATTATTTCCAATACATCTTCCTTTACAGAAGAAGTTCAGCAGTTACAAGAGGACATTAGAACTGATCCTAGTGTAACGGTAGACACCTCAATACCTGAAATAGCTCCATCTAGAGCTAGTCTAGAAACTGAATTTCACTCACCTGAACATCTAGGAGTTGAGTCCCAGAATTCAAAAGGTGTCACCCCTCCAGTATCTGTCACTACAGAAACTATACTTTCTTCGGCCCCAGAAATATTTTACGGACCTGACGGTCTACCTCTTCCACCTGGACTGATTTCTATAGAAGAAGTTGTAGAGGATCTTTCGTCTAGTACTCCATTGCATTTTGGAGCTGGGATCCACTTATACCCTTCTATTCCTGAAGTTAGTTCTTTCAATCATCCTTCATTGCAAGTTCCTGTCGAATCGCTAGGAAATATTTTGGATAGACTAAATATGTCTGAACAACCATCAACATCTAGGACTGTGTCATCCAATACAGCTGCAGCAGAACCTCCTGCTACCACTCTTATGATGTTTGCTGGTATACAATCCGTCCCAAATAGTTATCAATCACTAGATGGAGTCCAACTAGGGACTGTTTTGACGACATGGTCTGTTCCCATTAGTTCTTCTGGTACACTATCTGGCATTTCTTATGTTGAAGCTCATCAAATTGATCCTACATACCAGTTTCAATTTGGGCAGCCCAATCTTCGAAGACCCATCTATCCTTTTAGCACTAGATTGCCGCCATACGGGGGGCAATATGCTTTTTCATTGTTCCCTCCTAGAGAACAACCATATGATAGCTCACGACAATATTCGGGTCAAACTGGAATTACATCTGGTGGTTGGATACCGAAACTGCCTCAACAACCAAGGGTTGTATATTCAATGCAACCAACCCTACCTATGTTGAATATTACCACTACACCTGCTATTGTGACTGTGTTGCAAGTACAAGCACAACCTATTGTATGTCAACCTCAAATTACTCAGGTTGCAGTACAACAACCTCTTGTCTCTACGGCTCCGCCACAATCTCAGATTAGTGCTTCCTTAACCGGAACGACTCAGGCTCAAACAGGTGTTATGACTCCACATCTTGGTCAATCATCCAGTATTGGGCAATAGCAAATGGTTCAACAACCATGGCTGGTGCAATATCAACAACCCCAATTCCAGCAAGTTTACCGAGGACCTGAGCAATAAGGCGCTTTAGGTAATGGACAACCGCATTGTCAAAACGGTTATCAACAACCATTCTATACTGGTTATGTCCATCAACCTTATCAAAGTTATCAGCATCAAGTACATTATGCTGGTATGCAAAGACCCATTGCTCAGGCGATCCCATCTTATCCTGGGTACACTTCGCCAAAACCTAATCAACAGTTGCCCTTCATAGCAACTCTCGAATTACCATATTTGAACCGGTTAACCAATGATCCAATTGCCTACACACCTTAGTGGCCGACAATTCCTCATAAACTTTTGTCAGATATTCCTAAATTCAATGGAAATCTGAGTGAAGATCCGTCAAATCACATAATGACCTTTCATTTGTGGTGTTCATCCAACACCCTCAATGATGATTCGATTAGGCTGCGCCTTTTTCAGCAAATGTTAACTGGTTTGGCAGCGAAATGGTACATCGAATTGCCTAGAGCATCATTTGATAACTTCAACGCCCTTGCCACTACCTTTTTAACCCAGTTTCAATTACCTATAAGGTATGAAATAGGAACAGAACTCCTTACTAATTTCAAACAGACGGCCGCCACTCACATATCTGATCATATTCATGAGTGGCGGCGACGTTGTCAAATGGTAAAGACCTATGTTCCTGATCAGCTTCTAGCTGAGTGGTTTATTAAGTCATTATTACCTTCTATTACAGAAGATGTGGCAAAAGGAGGAGTTGCCACTGAAGAGCAAGTCATTGCTCATGCATAATTTCTAGACTTGATTTATACTCAGCCTAGCATGCTCTATGACAAAATTCCTAATTCTCCTAGACTGGAATTTTCTATTCCTCCTCCTCTTAAATCAAACAAGGACTCTCATGTCGGTGAGGGTGTGATTGGCACCTCAAGTACACAAACCGCAAAGGCTTCATCTGGTAAAGCCCTTGCAGTTTCTAGTAAAAAATCAAATGACAAACATCTTGCCTCGGAGGTTAATGTCGTGTCATCTAATAAGGGCAAAGAACCAAAGCAACCAGGGGGCAAGAAGAAAGGGAAAAAAAAAGAAGAAATAGGAAGATTCAACTCCTGAGAAATCTTCTGGAAACCGTGCTGGGAAACAAAAACCTCGTTATCCATGTTTAATATGTAATGAAAAACATTTCACGAGAGATTGTCCACATCGAGCTGAGGTTGTGAAATTTTTAAAATCTTCAACTACCTCAGCGGTGTTGACTGATCTGTTTCCAAACCCAGAAACTAACCTAGTTGCTATAGATCATGCTTCCAAATCCCAAGTGCTTTTGCTATCCATCTCAAAACAGAAATTTGATGCTTTGATATTGGCAAGCAATAAATATTATGGGAATCCACAGTCGTCGAACAACAAGGCTACATATCAACCCAGTAGTTCGACAACAACTTCGCCAGGAGTTGTTCCACCCATCATTCCTGAATTAACTATAAAGCCACCCAAGGGAGTAGTACATAAATAGACATTTAATCCTCGTGCTCAAGCAACATAGAATTATAATATAGTGGAGGATCTGGCAAAATTTCCATCCGCTATGTCGACACTTGAAGTATTGCAGAATTTCCCCTCCCAAAAGTAGGCTTTGTTATCATAAATAGGTGGGATTGATCCAGCGGATTCCAATCTTGTGGCCTTTAACCATAGAGGATACGAACCTCAGTTACCATCCCAACTCGTTTTCCTTATACGGGTAAAAGCCCTCAACAAAACTGTTCATCAAACAATCATTGATGAGGGGGCATCTACCTGTATTATGTCAATGAGTTGCTGGAAAACTTTAGGCTCGCCACCCTTGTCACGATCATCAACAACATTAAAAGCATTTGATGGAAGAACATACACGCCATATGGGATATTAAGTAACTTTCAAGTTGAACTGTGGGGAAAGACAGTAGAAATTGAAGTCAAGGTCATTGATGGAAACCTTGACTACAATATCTTACTGGGAAGGCCCTAGATTTATGCCATGGCTGCTGTTGTGTCAACATATTTTAGAAAGATTGTATTTCCCTTCCAAGGTGGAATTACAATCGTTGACCAACTAACCTTTTTCCCCAATAGTTCACAAGCTACTGGAAGCATTCCATTGATCCATGGAAGTTCTCAATCGCTTCAAAATGTCGGAGTAGGTCTCCTAAAAGACCCTTCCTTAATGGGTACTTTTGCCCTCCCACCACCGAGTAATCTGGCGGAAGTGGCCACAGTGGAAACCTATCATATGATATCTTCTACATCATCAAAGATTAAGAAGAACTCTGACCATTTTGATAGTGTGGATCATTGAGGAAAGTTCTTGATCTTGTGTCAACCTCGTTACAAAATGAAACAAGGGTTATGAGGATAGTTCTTTTACTGTGTCAACCTCATTAAAAAATGAAACAACTCCCTTTCCAAATCGAGTCTTTGATTACGGTCTCGTAAAATCCATGTTGAGTCTTTCCAAGATATTGAAATTCAAACTTCATTCCATCCACCTCAATGAATGCAATGAAGCTTGGGGGGCACGCACCTCGATTTGCGTCACTATGCTGGGGGCATGCGAACTTATAACAAGCATAGTTTTTCATTTCAAGCTTGTGTAAAAATGAAACCAAATCTGAGCATATGTTGTCGCATGGTTCAAGCTCATTAAAAAATGAACTAGGCTATGACCAATGTTTCTGCAAGGTTCAAGCTCGTTAAAAAAAAAACCTGCCAATGAGCAATGCTTCCGCAGGGTTCAAGCTCGTTAAAAAATAAACCTTCCACTAAGCATAGTTTCTTTCGATTCAAGCTCATTAAAAAATGAATCCACCTTCGGTAAATAACCTTTGTGATTGCCATTCTATTTTCCTTTCGAACCTTGGTTGTGTTCTTTCCATCACCTCCATTCTTTTGGTTGATCACACAGTTCCACTTGATTGTTTACCTTTTTGAGGAACAACGGGGATGAGTAGTCCTGTTAGCCACCCTCTTCACACCACCATGTTTTGAGAAGTTCCAAGATTACCTAGAACCCATTTGCTACCCTAAACGCCACTTGTTCCTCAAAAAACTGAGTCTCCTTTAAACCCTTTTCAAACTCGTTAAATATGAAAATATTGTCGAGCATTCCAGCTCGTTAAACTATTTGGAAATAATGAGTCTACTTTAAACTCTTTTTGGACTCGTTAAATACGAAAATATTGTCGAGCAATTGGCCTCTCCAGCTCGCTAAAATGATTGGAAGTGCCATCCCTCCTGTATTTTAATCTTTTGGACTTGAGGAATTATCCCACAAAAAGATCGAGTGCTTGTATTTTTCGACTCGCTAAAGTGATCAGAAAAGGCATCCCTTTTGTGTTATTTTAATCTTTTTCGAAATCAAGGGATCATGATATGAAAAAGAGCTGTTGGAGTTTCCTTTTCATTCCTTTTCAAACTCTCTAAACATGAAAAATACCAAGTTAACCTTGTCGTTAAACTCGTTAAAACAATAGCGACAAACTTGTCCATCTAGACAAGAGTGAGTTTCACTGTCACTAGGCTCGCTAAAACATAGCGACAGGTTTGCCTGGAGGGAAAATTATAGAACAAGCATATGTTATCCTCCTCAAGCTTGACAAAAATAAAGAGGTACTGATCAGCAATGACTGGGGAAAAAGGGAAGAAAACTTGAAGAACTTCATTGGTAACAGGTCACTCTTGAACATGACACTTTCACTCCATCACCATGATTGAGTCGGGTTGGGTTATTCCATTCACTAGTTGTCTAGTCAATTTAATGTCTTAAATTGCTCTACATAAATTATCAATCCGGGTATCGTAATCTGATGAAGTGTGGTGCACTATATGCGCTTAGTTAACCTTTCTCTTACTTCGTTGTTTTATAGTTTATTTTGTTTTTGGGGTTTTGTTCTTGTTGGTTTTCTAAGGTCTTAAGAATACTTTTAAAGGACAAGTATGGATAAATATTTCAAGACAAGGCCTATGTCCTTAATGGTAACTTCCAAAACTTAGCACTTCAAAAGAACTTAAAACATGTTATTGATGGAGTTAGTATTTAAACAAAAGTGTAAATATACAACTAGTTCAATCAAAATAAAATGCAATAATCAAATAATGAGAGAATGACTATGAGACCCAGTATCCTTGCTGCTTCAGCAAAAGGACAAGATGATTCTATCACGTCATTAGTTCATTAAAAAGCTATGTGCATCACTAATCTACAATCAACTTGAAGGCAATTTATGTACAATAATATACATGTTAAAAAGAAAATAAAATGTAGTAATTCAAACTGTACATTAATATACATGAAAATCAGAAAAAGAAATACAAGAAATTAAAGTGACAACTATACAAGGCAGGGGCCCCCTACTACTTATGAAATCAAATGCTTAAAGGAAAATAAAGACATCAAATAAAGGACTAATGACATTGGCCCAATATCTCTGCTGCTGATTTAAAATGAAAATGAAATGTGAAATCTAAGTGACACTACATAAAGGAGACAAATCACACTACTTTAACCTTTTCTTAACCTTTTTGCCTTTCAGCTAGATTTATCATGTGATAACAGTTATGAACAAGTCAGCAATGTGAGTCTTAAAGAAAGCTAAACCAAGCAGTACTAAGTGATATTTTGGCTCCAATAAAGTTATTTGATTATGGAAAAAGAACCATCAATAGATGAACAACTTGATATCTAAGAGCAGAAAGTAAAGTGCAAGTTAAAGAAATGATACTAATGAAAATCAAACTAGAAAAATAAAGGTCAGCAACATAGACAAGATGATCACATATGCCATTAGTCATGAAATCAAAGCAAAATTAAACACACTTGCATGAATTAAAATTGCATGAATGAAAAATCTAATCTACCTTACATTCTACAAAGCAATATTTAGAAAATGAAATCTACTCTACTTACATCCTAATATGCTCCATGACATCTACTTCACATCTCCTTCCATGTTGAGAACATCAAAGCTTTATTCAATTTCTTCAAAAGTACAAAGTACAAAAGCTTTCAAAAGCCATGGGACTAACAAGCTAAAAGGACTAAGAAAAGAATAAAAGGGAAGACTAACAAATGAAGGAGAGAGATCTCCTATTTATACAAAAAGATGAGAGCCATCTCATTAATGAGAATCCATGAATCTCTCCCTCTACCTCTAGAGTCCTAATCAAAATAGGAACTGATAAGACACATGTCTTTTTAGAGTTACAATACAATTAGGAGATGTGACACATATCCTCATGATCCCATGATTCTTTCCAACCAAATTCGAATTTGGCCTTAGAGTGCCACATAAGGGTCTTCTAGAAGTCTCCTTTCAACCTACACATGTCAACAACCTCAACCCATTTGTTTGGTATAAGCATATGCACATTATTTTTATTGTTTAACCACAAATTCACTTAAAAGGCTTAGAAATAATAAATATTGGAAAAACATAAAGGTGGCCCATTGATAATGAAAGTGGGATGAATGTGGTGACATAGTAGTGAAATGGAGGTGAAATGGAGGTGATATAATGGACATAATAGTGAAAGTATAATGCAAATGAATGAAATTTTCAAGACTCAACACTAGTCACATCACCGTTAGTCCTCCGTACCATCCATATTTTGGGGTTAACACTACCAATCCATCTTAGTGTCGCTGACATGTTCAAGAGAAGTCATTCAGACAATTTACCATCTAGCTAATGCCTCATCCACTACCATACCTTCATTCTCCATTTTTCATGACTGCCATTCTTGAACCTTGTATCATCAGATCGTTTTCACCTCCAGAAAATCATTTGCTTCGTTTTGTATTGTAGATGTGGGATTCATTAAGTCCCTCCTACGACGGGTCACTTCTTGTCGACATCAGCTCATTATCCAAGAAGTTGACTTAGGAACAATCCTTTCAGTACTTTGAAGCTTACATGCCTCAATGGCAAGTTTCTCACTTCTGGCGATAGGTTTACATCAATGGCCTTCGACCAAAATATTTTACGTGGTGTTTGACTTCAACTCATATATTCACGCCACGTGAATTGTACTGCAGTACCTTGAGGGCCATTATCATTATCGGTGATTCCTCTTGTGCCTGTTAATAGCTTACATCATTGGCTAGTAATCGGGCGATGTCTTTCCATGTTCGACTTCAGAACATCTTTTCACATGGATCGACTTGTACATCGGGCGAAGATTGAACAAGTTTGAAGACCCCGGATCTAGTTTCATCCATCTAAGCTGCGATATATTCAGGAAAATAAAGACATCAAATGTACTCCATAGCTGCACAGATGATCATCCAAGCTAAGGATGATGACTCTACCAGAATCACCAGTCTGCAACAGCAGACAATTGTCTATCCTATGTACATGAAAATGAATTTATAAAGCTGAGCATGGGAATGCCCACCTCAACTATATCATGAAAATAATATGAAGATAATGTATTGTATTGTATCTTATTACAGGTCACCTTCCAATTCGAAAAACCTCGGATCCTCATGATAAAGCATTTCACCCGACATCAGAAGATTTACGACCTCATGCTTTAGGGGGCAACTGTTATAGATATATTTGGGTATTGCAACCCCAATCACACATGTCGATAAACCAAGGGCTCTCAAACCCCTAAAGTGTTTTTTCACACCCTAAAAGATCAAGGTCAACTGATTACATCATTTCCTAGAAGTTCTCCCCGAAAAAATACTCAGAACTGGTCAAAACTGGACCATACAAACTGCTCCATGCTGAGGGTGTGATGCATCTCACCTATTACACACAAGGGGTGTGATGCATATTGAAAAGCCTTTCTGTATGGTGGGATGAGCGAGAGTAGACAAATGGCATAGGTAGTTTGCTAGGTGGAAACTCAGAGAATCTTCTAGAAACTGCTCATATGACACTTGCCTCTCTCAATTCGCCCAGGGATGAGTAATAGATCATGAAATCTCCAAGTGGAACCAATAACTATCAGTGAAATGACACTAATCAAAAACCCAGAAGCTGACTCACCCCTATACAAATATCTATAAATGGATCCCTTATCCTAGATATTCAGAGGCTGGAATTTTGTATTTTGTAAGGAAGTGTTGTTGGTTTCTCTGTGAGACATTGTATTGTTGGGTGATCTAGATTTTCATGAGGTTAAGAGGGCTTTCATGTTGGGAGGATGGCACTAGATCAGACAGCTGGGTTGTAATCCTCTCTTCTACTTCTACTATCAATAAAGATATTTGAGTTTTCTTCCATATGCTTGTATATTTCTGAATCTTATATTTGTGTATGCATTTGTATGGTTAATGTACATCTAATTCTACATTGTTTATGGTATCATAGATCTCTATGCTTTGATGGTATTTTTCTACTTTGCCTCTACAGGTGTTCTTTGAAGGGGGACAAGTGAGAAAGGAGTGGCAGGTTCTATCAAACGAGAGAGGAAACAAGCAAGGAGCCAAGCGAAAGATTAAGGTTGGTGCTCTCTGCTTCTCTCTTATCTATCATACATAAAGGAAAACACAAGTTACTTTGAATTGTTTGTTTCTAAGATAGCTATCTGTCTTAGTGGGACTAGCAGATTTGAATAAACACTAGTTTTCCCGGAAACACCATCCACTTAAACTTCCATTGTAAACTTGATAGATTCAGATTGGGAATTAAGTTGGTTCAGAAACAGGTCTAATTTCTCATGGCCATGGGGCCAGATGATGCAAGTGTCATCAACAAACCTCTTCCATTTCTTCGAGAGAAATTGAGTTGAGGCTAAGGCCCTAGTCTCAAAATCTTCCATAATCAAGTTAGCGACAATAGGGGAAAGAGGTGAGCCCATCTCAACCCCACAAGTTTTCTCATAGAATTCGCCTTGGAAACTAAAAAAATTTGAGGTAAGGCAGAGGCCAACTAAGTTGGCAGTGTCTTGGTCAGTGATCCAACTTATGACATCAATGGCCTCTTGGATGGGAATTTTGGTATAAAGGGATACAACGTCAAAACTAATAAGCAGATCTCCAGGGTCCAGCCTCACATCACTCCATTCTTTAACAAGGGAGGCAGAGTCCTTAATAAAGGAATCAATGTGACCCACTAGGGGCTTAAGCTTAAGAGCTCAGAATTTAGCCATAAGATAAGTAGGCCCACCTATTGTGTTAACGATAAGTCTTAGAGGGGCCTTAGGTTTATGGATCTTAGGATGGCCATAAATTCTAGGAGGGCGGGATTGCTCTCAAGGAGATTTTTGGAAAGAGGATTGAGAGACAAATCTGACTTAGTGGCTGTCGATACACTCTTAGAGATAGACTTCAAGGGTTTATTTTTAAGCTTTATGTAATAGCCACTATTAGAGAGGTGGTCGATAATTTTGTTGATATAGTCAGACCTATCCAAAATGACGACGGCCCCACCTTTGTCTTCTCTTAGAATGACAATGTTGGGGTTCTCCCTCAGGGCTTTCAGGGCAAGAAACTCATCACAATTGAGGTTTATTTTAGGAGGCTTAACATTCCTAAGAACGATAGCAGAGTCTTATCTGATTGCCTCCTTGGTATTATCAAGAACAACCCTAATACCATACTCGATGTTACAAATAATATGATCAATGGGGATCTTCTTAGGGGCAAGGGAAAAATTAAGCCCTTTATTAAGGAGACTAAATACGGAGGGATGAAAGTTAGAACTCGAGAGGTTAATGGCATTCTTATAACAAGAAAGCGAGGAAAAGATATTATTATTATTATTATTATTATTATTATTATTGAAGATGTTATTATTATTATTATTATTATTATTATTATTATTGAAGATGTTATTATTATTATTATTATTATCAAAAATAATATTGTTATTATTATTAAAATCGTTGTTATTATTGTTATTATTAAAAAAAATTATTATTATTAGGATTAGTATTATTATTATTATCCCCCTCTGCGTCCTTTGTGTTCTCCACCTTGCCTATCTCCTCACTCCTCTCTTCTCCCGCTTCTACTCTCTGTGCCAGCGTCCAACCCACTCCCGTCTATCCCAACCTCGTCAGCTCCTTCTCCTCTTCACTCTAGGAATTAACACCTTCACCAAACTATCTAGCTGCTACTTCTGCTCTATCCTCAACATTCCCCTCCCTCCTTTGATCCATACCCACTCCATTAGCAATTCCCTTAACAAGAACTTGTTAGATAATTCTTATATCATTAACGTGGATGAGAATTCGATTCATAATATATACCTAGATAATAATAATATTAGGTTTCGTAATAATAATAATAAAGATTTTAATAATAATAATAACATCTTTAATAATAATAATAATAATATCATTTTTTCCTCTCTTTATTGTTATAAGAATGTCATTAACCTCTCGAGTTCTAACTTTGATCCCTCTGTATTTAGTCTCCTTAATAAAGGGCTTAATTTTTCCCTTGCCCCTAAGAAGATCCCCATCGATGATATTATTTGTAACATCGAGTATGGTATTAGGGATGTTCCTGATAATACCAAGGAGGCAATAAGACAAGATTGTGCTATCGTTCTTAGGAAGGCTAAGCCTCCTAAAAGAAACCTCAATCGTGATGAGTTTCTCGCCCTTAAATCCCTGAGGGAGAACCCCGACATTGTCATTCTAAGAGCAGACAAAGGTGGGGCCGTCGTCATTTTGGATAGATCTGACTATATCAACAAAATGATCGACCACCTCTCTAATAGTGGTTGTTACATAAAGCTTAAAAATAATCCCTTGAAGTCTGTCTCTAAGAGTGTATCGACAGCCATCAAGTCGGATCTGTCTCTCAATCCTCTTTCCAAAAAGCTCCTTGAAAGCAATCCTGTCCCCCCTAGAATTTATGGCCTTCCTAAGATCCATAAACCTAGGGCCCCCCTAAGACCTATTGTTAACACAATAGGTGGGCCTACTTATCTTCTGGCTAAATTCTTAGCTCTTAAGCTTAAGCCCCTAGTGGGTCGCATTGATTCCTTTGTTAAGGACTCTGCCTCCTTTGTTAAAGAATGGAGTGATGTGAGGTTGGACCCTGGGGATCTGCTTGTTAGTTTTGACGTCGTATCCTTATATACCAAAATTCCCATCCAAGAGGCCATTGATGTCATAAGTCGAATCACTAACCAAGACACTGCCAAATTGGTTGGCCTCTACCTCACCTTGACTTTTTTCAGTTTCCAAGGTGAATTCTATGAGCAAACTTGTGGGGTTGCGATGGGCTCACCTCTTTCCCCTATTGTCGCTAACTTGTTTATGGAATATTTTGAGACCAGGGCCTTAGCCTCAACTCAATTTTGCCCGAAGAAATGGAAGAGGTTTGTTGATGACACTTGCGTCGTCTGGCCCCATGGCCGTGAGAAATTAGACCTGTTTCTGAACCACCTTAATTCCCAATTTGAATCTATCAAGTTTACGATGGAAGTTGAGGTGGATGGTCGCCTTCCTTTCCTTGACATTCTCCTCTCTAGAATGGATGATGGTTCTGTTTCTCACCAAGTTTTTTGCAAAAAAACTCACATGGAACAATATATTCATGCTAGTTCTCATCATCTTCTTGCTCAGAAATTCAGTGTTGTCAACACCCTTGCTACTGTGCTCTGAGAATCTCTTATGTAAATGACCTAAAGCAAGAGAAATCTCACCTACTTAAGGTTTTAAAAAATAATGGGTATAGCAGAACTCAGAGCCTCAAGGCCTTTCAAAAATCCTATAAAGGACCAAGAGTTAAAGCTACTCATTTTGATTCTCTCCACAAGGTTCATCTCCCGTTTATTCAAGGGATCACTGATAGGATCTCCCATATCCTTTGGAGGAATATTGTTTCATCTTCGTTCAAACCTCTTAAAACCATTAGAATTTCTTTGAGTTCAGTTAAGGACCCTATAGACCCAAAGGACATGAAAGGTGTTTACCTGATTCCAAGTTCCTGCGGTATTCCATATATTAGAGAAACAGGTCGTTCAATTAACCAGAGGATCCATGAGCACGCTGCAGACATAAGGCACAATCGTTCCCGCTCATCGGCCCTAGCTGAGCATGCAGAGAAAACTAAACATCATGTATGTATTGAGGATTCCAAAGTCATTGCTAGGGTTGATCATTTCCACCATAGGAAACTTAGGGAGGCTATCGAGATTGAGAGGCATGCCAGAAATCTCAACAGAGATGATGGTTGGAAGCTGAGCAAGAGCTAGATTCCGACCCTCTCCTTATGATTCTCTTGTCTCCCCCTTTGTTTTTCCTTCCTCTCCCCTCTTTTTTCTTGCATTTGGTTTTCTAGTATTATTCTCTTACTTTTATTGTGCTCCTTTGTTTTCCTTAACTTTAATTTAATTAATAAATTTTTTTTTTTTAAACCCCCTTTTAGGTTTAATTTTAGTACTATGTTTCTTATAATTTATTATAATTTAATATTTATTTTTATTTAAAGCTTATTTTTCCCCTTATTAATTTAATATCTATTTTTATTTTTATTTAAAGCTTATTTTTTTCCTTTATTAAATTTTCCATCCTTATTAAATTTTCCTGACCTTATTATTAATATTAGTAAACCCAAATTTTTTTATAACTATATTCATGATATCTTATAACTTTATTTTATAACATTTTATTAAATAGAATTTAAAACTAATAAGTAATATACTTATAATATCTTATAACTATATTTTATTTTATTAAATAAATTTATAACTAATAAATATTAAATAATTCCCTTTTAGGTTTTCAACCTACCTAACCTTCTCCAATGGGTAGATTGGGTAGATTCATGAAGATTGTATGATTTTTTCTACCTTGTATGATTAATCTGTAATATATTTTTCTAAAATATTCATAGTAGTATAAATATACTTAGTGAAATTTATCTAAAAAGTAATTATGTCCCTTTTTCCTTTTTAATTAAATTGATTAATTAAAAGAATATGCGATATAAACTAGTAACATATGAAGTGACTTTGATTTTTTGAGCATGTGGTATTGAGACACATAACATTGACACATTAGAATGTAATACAAACTATTTACATATTAAAATAAAAAAATATTTCAAATGTATATTATTTAAATTATATTATTTTTAAATAATAATAATAATAATAATTAATTATTTTTTATAATTATTTTCCCACTTATTATGAATTGAATAGGGAAGTACAATTAACCACCCAAAATCAATTTTGACTTTTTGAACTGTACTAGCCACAGGATAATCTTGCGTGACTAACCGCCCAAAATCAGCCCCACAAATTTTATTTTTTCTTCGTTTGGATGTGCTCGTGCCCCTTAACAAGTCACGATCAAACAAGACACATAGCACCCTCTCGACTCTTCAGCCGGCCCGATATTTGATCCATGATAAACAAATATCACAGATATCAGGACTAGTCCAAACGCTTCCCAGTTGCGATATGCACCCCTTTCGGTTTTTGCCTGCGATGCCTCTCTTTTCGATGTTAGAATTTTTGTAGTTTTAAAATAAACATAGTAAAATGAGTTGCGGCAAAGGGTCTAGCTTGGTGGCTGTCAGCCTGTTATTTCGTTTACTCTCTGTTATTGCTCAACCAGGTGATTAATTCTATCTTTATAAAAATTTCAGGTCGCCGATCTTTTTGGGCATAATTGTTGAGTTTCATTAATTTTCGTATGGTACTTTATTTTATGTTGTTTTTATTTTTAATCAGTGCTCATCGCTTGTTTCAAGTTTATGTATTACTTTGTGTGACAAGATATCCTTTGAGGTAACAGGATTTCTCAGTATCGATTGTGGAGGGCAAACAAATTATACCGATGAAAATGATATAGCATGGGTTCCTGATGCTAATTACATAGAGGTGGGCGAGGTAGAAAACATAGGAAACACCACTCAACAAGCCTATTTTTCGTACTTGCATAGTCGACGCTTTTTCCCAAAGCCTTTCAACAAGTCTTGCTATCAATTGCCTCTGATTGCCAATGTGCCTTACCTCTTAAGATTATGGTTTGGAAACTACAGCGGATTTCAAAGTTTCTCAAGCTTGGATTTCTCTTTTTCTATTGAGACACTCGGTATGTTGGCTGTGAATAACATACCAATGACAAAGAATTCAACTTATCCAATCAGTTATGAAGAAGTGTTGGTCAGTTCTGGCAGATTGCTGTATATTTGCTTGATCAGAACCTCGGAAAACAACGATCCCTTTATCTCTGCTATCGAATTGAGGACCCTCAGGAATGGCATGTATCAACAGGCTAAGCCAGGAACAATGTTGAGTTTACTAGCAAGATATGCGCTTGGTGCAAATAATTCATTGATCAGGTAATTGTTTAAAGTAGCTATGGTCACTACCCAGATCTAAGCTTCATATACGCGAAGGAAGTAGAATTTAGCGTCAGACACAAATGAAGTAGAATTTTTAATTACCAATTAGCATAATCGAGATATGCTTCCTACGTGAACCGCAATTTTTTTTGGACTCCCGTTGAGAAACTGTGATAACTATTTTGTCCGTATTCTGAACATTTTTGCTTGTCATTTAAACAGGTATCCACAAGACGAGTTCGACCGCCTGTGGACATCTCCTCCATTAGAAAATACAACTCCTGTAAGGTCGCAAATACCCATTTCAACAAATAATACGCCAAACGTTCCTCCGCCTGTTGTGATGCAAACGGCGGTGGAAACCATGACCAGGGCCGCCTCACTAGATATAGTTCTCATCGGAACAGCAGAAAGGGTCAATTCATTACTGCTCTTATATTTTGCAGAGATACAGCCGCCGAATATAACTGATGCAAGATCTTTTTCCATTTATATAAATAATCAACCAAGATTGGATGCCGTTACTCTGGAGCGAAATTATTCGGCCATAGAGCTAGCATTCTCGATCAGCACCCCTGGCGATTTGGATGTGAAAATTGTGCCGCCCGACAATTCGACCCTTTATTCTATGCTCAACTCACTGGAGTACTATGGGGTTGTTGATACGGGACCCCCAACATATTCAGCGGATAGTAAGCGCCCTTTATCTATAACACTCTTCTTATTGAAATGGATGATATTAAGCCTAACTAATTGGTGTTTACCCTGCAGTTGAAGCTCTTAAAGCTATCCAACAGAGGTTTGACATAAAAAGTTGGATTTCTGATCCGTGCTATGTAATCTCCTGGGATGGAATCGGCTGTGATAAAAGCACTCCAGTTAGAAGGATTTTGCAAATGTAACCTCATTTTTTATAATTTATATTTTAAACCAATAAGCAGAAAGTGCAAAATTATAACTTCATCTTCTTGTCAGGAATTTGTCGGGAATGAATCTTACAGGATCGGTACCTCAAGCTATTGGACAATTGACCTCATTAGTTAACTTGTAAGTAGAATTATATCCTTCTGTGCATGCCAGTAACTTATATTTTTTATCAAGAAAATATACATGGTGATTTCGAATATTCTCGGAAGTCAAAATTTTTATCCTGATGACAGACATGAAATCATGTCCATCTTTCGGTTGAAATGAGATTCAGACTGTTGTTCGGATATTTACAAAACTTGTTAATTGTAAAATAAAATTGACTGTGCGAGAGTTGATTACTTTCATCCATTCATGGCGAAGGGATTATGAAGGGAAAATAGCCTGTCTTTAAGGAGGACACTGGAAGTGTGACTCATATCTTCGTATTAACACTACCAGGTCACTTGAGAACAACCATCTGACGGGACCATTGCCGAATATTTCCAATTTAACCAAGTTGGAAAGACTGTAAGTACCTTCTTCTCAATATAAGCCTAACGATTTTCTATAAACGAGAATGAATAATCATTTTAACAACGCATCCATTTAATTCGCTTATCGTGCAGACATCTACAAGACAACAGCTTGACCGGTAACGTTCCAGACTGGCTGTCTGGACTCAAAAACCTTAGAGAACTGTACGTTCTCTCTCGTTCCTTTATTCTGTAGTAGAATCATACAGCAACCCTTTCTTTCTTTTTACTGTTATGGAAACAGGTTTATAGAGAACAGCAATTTCACAGGTTTATAGACAACAACAATTTCACTGGTGTATTGCCTGCGCAACTTCTCTGCAAGAAGTCATTGAAAATCAGGTAATCTAACTTTCACTGCTTGTATTTCTCGTATACAACCGCAGATTTGCATTTTATTATTTGCAGATTCAGAATTATCTTTTTACTATTTTCTCTACGAACGTTGCAACGAGTGCTGCAGACAGAAATGCAACTGAATCGACTTGGCCAAGTGTCGTTCGTTTGATGTGCTGCAGATATTCTGGGAACCACTACCTATATATCCCATCATATTCAAAGAACAATAAACTGAGGCTTATCCTGGGAACAACAATAACTGGAAGCTTAGTCATTGCTTTAGTGTTGGCAGTAGGCATTGTTGAGCATCGCAAGAGATCCAGGAGAAGATTACAGAGCAGCAGGGTGGAAAGGGAATCAAAACAAGTCGTGGAGGAAGGTCAGGAATATTTTGAAATTTACGATTTTTATGTGACACGGAGTAGGACTGTAGGTGAACTGTAGGAGTCCCCCCCGGAAAAAAGAAATCTAAGACTGTTAATTTAACTTTGATGGATAAAGTGCAGACAACTCGATGATTATAGTGCCAAATACAACAAAATTTCGGGCCTTTACTCTACAAGAGATAGTAGCAGCCACTCAAAATTTCAGTCACAAGATTGGGCAAGGCGGTTTTGGATCGGTTTTCTTTGGTAAATTGGAGCAAAAGAGAGATATAGCGGTAAAAGTGCTCTCCCGGCTCTCCAAGCAAGGAGTTCAGGAGTTCCTGACTGAGGTAATGAGCATGTAATACATGCTACCATAGGAACTTGGTGTCATTACTAGGCTACCATAATGAATTTTAGTGTTTAGGCTACTCTCATGTGTAATCAGAAAAAAAATGCAAGTAATACATTTGAAGTGAAATTCATGGTAGGCTACTCTCACGTGTAATCAGAGAAAAGTACAAATAATACATATGAAGTAAGCTTTATGCGTGGCTTCACTTGATGGGCAGGTTGATCTTCTTTCTAGAGTGCACCATAAGAACTTGGTGTCATTACTAGGCTACAATAATGAATCAAGAGAACTCATGCTTGTCTATGAGCACATGCCTGGAGGGTCCTTACGGGATCATCTTTATGGTAAATATGTTACTGAGAGAAATGTCATATTAGATCATATTAAATAACCAAAGCAGCGGAACTTTAATATGCTAACTGGCGCATATAATTAAATATTAATTAACCAAAGTAGAGAAAACTTGTCTTTATTAATTTTTTCTTCCAGGTCCTACCGCAGAAGTTTCTCAGCTAAATTGGAAAACCAGGCTCAAAATAGCTCTAGATGCAGCCAGTGGTAACTTTTTTCCCTCAAGTAAATTTTATCATATCTTATGCAGACCTAAAAAGGGTTAACGATGGCCTCGTTCACAATATCTGTTGATTACCATATTCTTTATCTCAACCACCTGCTACTTCTGTTTGAAGGACTGGAGTACCTCCATGTAGGTTGCACACCAAAGATAATTCACAGGGATATCAAGACGGCTAACATCCTTCTAGACAAGAATTTCCACGGAAAACTGGCCGATTTCGGTCTTTCGAGAAGGACAATTGATGGGGAAGTCTCTCATATTATCACTACCGTGAAAGGAACCCTGGGATACCTGGATCCAGAGTATATCACGCATACACGTCTTTGCACTATTCTTGATGCTCCAGCATTTTATAGATTATTTGCTAATAGCAGACGTAATTCATTTTTGTTGAAACTGCTTAGCTAAGTTACAGTTTTGACCGGGTGTTTTTACAGGTATTTTAGTACTCAAACTTTGACGGAGAAGAGCGATGTGTATAGTTTTGGTGTAGTTTTGCTGGAGATCATTTGTGGTAGACAGCCCATAAATGCAAAACTACCTGCAGAACAACTGAACCTTATTAGATGGGTAAGCACTATGATTATCGTATCACGTTTATTAGAATTCGCCAAAATGATATGCTGGTGCATCTTCTTGAATGATAATTATCCTTGTATGTATTATAGGTGACCCCGTATGTGAACATGGATGAAAACTCTGGCAAAATGGCGGAAATGGCGGAAATCATAGACAAGAGGCTACGCAGAAATTACGACATCAAATCCATCACTGTCGTTGCAAAATTAGCGATCGGATGTGTTCAGGCCCGACCATCGTCTAGGCCGAGCCTCAGTGAGGTAGTGGCAGAGCTCAAAGAGGCTATGAAACTCGAAGAGGATAAGATTTCAGAGATTGATGTCGAATATGGAGAATTGGGTGCCAGTTCAGCCTGTTTATCTCCAGATTCCAGTGGACCCAAAGAAATTGACTCGGTTACGAGCATTTCCAACGGACCTACAGTACCTTCAGAAGGATGATAAGTTCACGTGATGGATATAGTCAGAGTGTGGACCAGTAAAGCATTAAGTCGGGAGATCGCCACGCTAAGTGACGTTGGATTAGGCCAGCGAAAAGCTCCTTCCCTTCGGTGTGGTCGCATAGACCTGTTTGCTGTTATTAAAAACCTGTTTTCCAACTCTGCTTTATAATTTATTTGCGTCTTAACCATGAAAAGAAGCGAAAAATAGCTCTTACTGTGACATTGTTATTGAAGTATGTCAAATTGCTCTTACAATTAATGAACTGTAATCTTTAATAGTGCACTCTTAAGGCCTGGTATTATTTTAGAGAGTTCAAATTGATTTTGATTTCCGGTTTCTTATTTTTTCCAAAAGCATAACATTATTTAATATTTTTGTTAGTTATAAAAATAATTTATATATGGATATTTTTAAAATTCCATTGTTAAGTTTTGTTATTTTTTTTTAATTTGTACGACTCTTTTTAATGCTTTAGAATAATTTTGCAAATTATTTTTTATAATTTTGCAAATTGTTTTTTTTAATCGTGATAATTTTATAGAATGATATTATTATTTAGTTAACTAAATAGTTAATTCATGATTTATAATTATTATATATTTTAAATCAGTATACATTTATGTGGAGTAAGGATTTAATATGAGAAAAGCGAAATATCAAATTTTTTCACATGTAAATTTTTGTAGAGTGTAAAATATAATGTATTATTTTTTATTATTTAAATTGTATTTAAAAATGTTTTTTTTTTGTAAACTGATGCTTATTCTATTACTGATAAGGGAAACCGGGTGACCATCGAAGGTTTTTAACAACCATCCAAAAAAAGTATATGACCAGTCTATCTAACCATGCAAAAAGCCCAGCTATTGTTTCTACAATCAAACTGTTTTTTCTTTGAAGCATTACCATCCAAGATTACAAAAAAACAAAAAGAAATAGATAAAAACCTCCTTGCATCAATTCCATATCCTACTGATTCATTGTATCTGGCTTGGGTCCGCTCTCTGCCTTGATCTCCATTCCACTCGCTTTAAACATCTGCAGAATCTTGTCCATCTTTCTGTCTTGCATAAGAAGAGTAACCTCGATATTCTTCAGCTCCCTTTTGAGGGTGGGGAATCCTTGAGCCAATTCCACCATCTCCATGGCCACCTGTTCCATAGATTTGCCCAATAATCTCTTCATTCCCCAATAAACATGTAATGACTGCTTGTACAAAGACATTCTTCCTCTTGTGTGCCCCGGGTCAGGGATAAACCGCTCCCAATCCTCCATTTCAGGGTCTGAAATTTCCTGCATGGCCTCTTCCTCTAAGTGGTCAATAATTCTTCTGATATTTGGGTTTGTTTCATGAAGATATGCTTCCTCTGCCTCTTGCAATTTTTTCCTCATATCTTTCTTCCCTCTTTTTCTGCCTCTGACCTCACTAGCTGATCCCTCCTCATATTCAGATCTTTGAGCCCTGCTCCCTCTACCTCCGCATCCGCCAGTCCTCCCTCTACCCCTCTGGTTACCACGTCCTCGCATTCCTCTGCTCCTTCCGCGTCTTCCACCCGCTCCCTCTTCGTCATCTTCCTGACCCTCATTCTTATCTTCCCTATCTCCCGTTTCATTGTTGTTCTGCTTCCACTTACCTACTTTCCCACCTGTTGCCCGACGTGGCTCCTCATCTGAAATGTAGTCTCGTATATCAAACTCTTCCTCCGACTCGTCCGGGATGTCAAGATAAATCCTCTGTAAGGTTTCCTCTACAAGACTCTTTCCTTTCTTGTCTAAATTCGCCCCCTTGCTTCGCGTCCACCTGCCTTCTCCCTGGTCTGTCTTGGTTCACGGCCATGTTGCTTGCCTTCGTCTGTTGCAAATTCGTAACTCTCCCCCTCTCTTTGCTGCAGTTCACTCCTGGTTTCTTCCTTTTCTCCGTTCGACTGCATGCAAACACTAATGTATCCCTGCTCGGCCACCTTTTCTTCTTGAAACTTCGTTTCTGCCTGTCCTCTTCATTAATACGCGTCTCATTTACTGGATCATGATGTGAGACGTACGCTGTCTCTCTGACGCTGCCACCTCTCGTCCTCGATACCTTACCCACTTTCCTCCTTGGGATGATCATTCCTCCCATGGTTTGATTAAACTCACCGTCCATGACTTTAATTCCATATACTCGCTTCTTCATACGCCCTAGTCCAACATTAATTGTCCTGTCTTTTCCCCTCCTATCCATAATCAGGAGGCGACTAATCATTCCTTTCTGATGCAGTCGCTTCATCATGATCCTGTCGTAATATAGTTTGTAATGCGTTCCACCTTGGATCATCCTGAAATGATAGCCAGCTACCATCCATTAAAAATGTTATATAATATATATAAGATTTTTTAACAGTGAAAATTTTTTTTTTTAACAGTGAAAATTTATTTTTTATTAAAATGATTATTTTTAAGTATATGTTAATATTCATTGATATTAAAATATTTTAATATTTTTTTAAACAACATTAAAATATTTTATTTTAACAATAGTTTTTCAATATATATAAAATAATTTTTAAAAATATAAAGTTTAAACATTTTAATCACACATTTTTTATTTCTAATTATTTTACAACATATATTTTGTTTATTATAATAGATATTATTTTTCTATTCCAAACATGATTTTTTATTTTAATTTTTATTATTTTTATATAAAAAAATACCCATCAATACACATCCCTACACATCCCTTAATACCAGTGTAAATTCCTCTCTACTCCATAATTTTATTTGATAATTATTAATCTTTTTAAATTTTCATATTGATCCTCAGTAATTTTATTTAATCATTATTAATCTTTTTAATTTTTCATGTTGATCCTTAAATATTTTCTGATGCATAACTGCAATCACCTGCAACGCTAAGTGAATTTAAATAACCCAAATAAATTTGTTCGACTTTCTAAACCAAAATAAATATTTAATTAAACAATTTATTTTTATTTATATTTTTTATAAATTTCAGATAAACAATATAGTAGAGGCTTTGATTTTTCATGTACTGACATTCCCTATTGCCAAAGTTCTCAACGTCAGGTGGACAATCCTTCGTTGCCTTCGAACGCAGGGGAGCAAACCTTCTTCATTGCGCAAAACCCCAGCCTTCAAGTTACTTCAATTTATCTTTGACTCTGGATTCATTATGCTTTTATCGTTTCAACTCTCCCGACATATCTATTTTATTTTAATAAATTTAAAAAAAAATATTAATATAAATAATCTATTTTTAATTTCATTGGTAATTTCTTTTATGAATTTTAAACATAAATGTTAGTATTGTTACGAGTAATGATTTTTCCTCTGGTTCCATTCTCTATTGTCAATGCCATTGCGTGTTGCCAGAGTCCTCAACACCAGATGCACAATCCTTCCTTGAAAAAGAAGGTGAACAAAACTTCGTGGTCATGAGTCTGGATTAGTGATGATTCTTCCTCAGTGTCAATCTCTATTGTCAATGTCATTGCGTGTTGCCGAAGTCCTCAACACCGGGTGAACAATTCTTCTTTGAGAAAGAAGGTGAACGAAACTTCGTGGTCATGAGTCTGGATTAGTGATGCATTTATCGTTTCAACTCTAAGCCATGTTGTTTCAACAACTCGTTTTACACATGTAAAGCTCATTTAGTTCAAAATATTTAAGCTCATGAATATATAGGAAATAAGTGGTGCACAAATAAGGTTGCACCAGAGCTGAAGTGATAAAAAATTACAAAACCTTACATTATATGTAATGGGAATAGGGATGCGAATGCTCATAGTGTCCTTTAGAGAGCTTTGCTAGTCAAAGAAAACCTTCTTCAATGAAGACACCAAAAAAATATAAAGAAGTGTAGGATTTTGTTAGGCGTCACATAGCATTGTGATGCAACTCCATGAGGGATGTAGTAAACACAATATATCAAACTTTACATACTAACCTCAATGAATTGGGTTTTAAGTCGATTTGTCATTGCAAGTGATGCTGGTAGGGATAGGGTGTGTTTAGATTTTTTAGTAAATAACAATTTAGATCCATTTTAGTCTCATATCTATCAAGCTTCGAGAGGGATCAAATCTGGTAAGGTGCAAACCTCTTTTATGAGTGCAAAACTTAAGGAAAGGTTTGCATCTCTAGAGATTTCATCCCTCTCGGTACTTGATAGATCCCATATTAAGATGGATCTAGGTTATTTTCAATCATGCGCAGTCACACAAAATTTGTTTAACATTTAATTATTCTAATCATTTTAAATATGTTAAATATGTCTATGATTAATGTGGTAATTTAATTTTAATTTGTTGAGATGATAAAGACTCTTAATAATTTGAATAATGAAAAATGATAAATAAAAATTTTGAATCCAAAGTCACAATATAATTGTATTGAATGATAGAACACATGAATAATAAGAATTTAGTTAATTGCAAAGTCTTCATTGTGATCATTCTCAAACTAATTTCTTCTATTGTTCTTAGTATCACACCTGTTCGTTTTGTCATCTTTTCATATCATCATATGAAAAGGGTGGTTGGAATCGTAGACTATTCAAATCTTTAACTTGTGCTATTGTATTAAACATCATATCTTGTCTCTCTTGCTTTCCAATATTAATAATAGCATTGTGACTTATGGAGTGTGAAACCCCATGTAATTTTCAATGGTAGTTGTTTTCTATTAGCTCATTTGAATGCAAAGTGACTAACAATGTTGAACAATGAAAAATGAGAATAATAAAAATGTAGTCTATTACAAATAGATTACTCATCCAAGATATTTTCTCTAGTGATGTTTAAAAGAGCATGTAAAACCAATAATGCAACAATCATGAATAAGCAACATAAACATAAATAATAAAGACAATATACCAATATTTGATAACAGAGTTCACTCACAATGTGTGAGTTACATCTGTGTGCCTAGCTTCAAAGTAGAAGGACCTCTACATTATCCCAGCAAAATGAAAGGCAAGTACATGGAAAAATACATCTTGATACCTCACTTCTTGGACTGACCTGAAAATGGGTTGCTCAAATCCCAAATTTGACTAGACCAGTGAATTCCTTGTGAAATTCTGAGTAAAATAATTATAAAGTCAACCGGGCTCTGACACTATCAATTTTGAACCCCTTAAGAATATTTGAATTTCCATAATAGATAGAATATACTGAGAATATTCCCTAGAATATACCATAGAATATTCGAATCTCAAGATTTTTGCCTTGCTGGGGTTTTCTAGGTTTGGCTCTGCTCACCCGCATGGTTCCTCCATTTAGCATTCCTCCTTGCCTTCTCTCCATTTCACGACATTGTTCCGCTATGCCATGGTCACCCAAATCTATGTCACGAAGGGTTTAAATACATAGGTCATCGATGGATACTCCAACAAGACCATTGGCGGTCCAAGTTAGCGGATATATGTCAATTCATTTCCTCATTGGGGATTGTAGGGTAAAACATTGTGCCCATTGTTTTGTGTTTATGTGTGTGTGTTTGTGTACCAGCCACATGTGTCGCATGTATATAAGGTGTCACATATATATATATATATATATATATATATATATATATATATATATATATATATATATATATATATATATATATATATATATATATATATATATATATATATATATATATATATATATATATAGATAGATAGATAGATAGATAGATAGATAATGTGTTGCATGTCCATCATATTTAGTATACCAGTCGCCAAGTTTGGGGGTTGTCGCTATTTTGACCAATAGCTAAACCTGCCACCATTTTTATCCAGGGTTTGCCATATTTAATTGTCTATTTTAGCAGTTATACCAAATTTTGACCGGATTTCTAAAGTTATCCATTGCTAGATCAATTTAGAGCTTGACCATTTATTTGGTTTTTGCCCAAGTTTAATTGTCCAATACCAAGGTGTCACATGTCAAATAGGAACTCATCCACTTGGCATTATATCATGTCTACCACATCACCATGCTAATGCTAGTAGTATAGACTACCCAATCAACCTTTGATTTTTCCAAAATTTGACCAAAATTTTGACTAGGCATAATATTTGCATATAGACTTGGATTGAGGTTCCATTTGCGCCATTGGAACCGACTTGGCAAGAAATACAAATTGATGTCGATTTCACTATGTTTTGACGACTTCAAATTTTTGGCCTTTTGGGATCCTCCTAGATCAATCCTCCCCACTGAGAGGCTTTTGGGCCTTCAAAATTCTTATCAATCAATATGAAAGTGAGAGATATTTTCCCTCACTTTCTACTTTTCAATCCATCATTCATTTTGAATGAATTGCTTCGAAACCAAATCGAAGGTACTCCACATCTCCCCATCGCAAACTCTTCATTTTCCTGTCTAGGATGATATCTTCATGAAACTTGTCCAAGAACTCTGAAGAAAAACCATATGTTGATGGAATTTGACCACTCTCCTCAAGTTCCATGACCATATGAGGTTCATAGAGTTTCAAGTTCTCAACATTGACTATGGGATACATCTTCATATATGTTGGGAATATCAATACGATAAGCATGTGTTCCAATGTTTTCTAAGATGATTAATGGACCATATATAATTGGTTTCAACTTCATATCTTCTCCCTTCATCCTGTCCTTGTTGATGTGAAGCCATATTATTTCTCCAACTTAGAACTAGTGAACCAAAATGTCTTTGTCATGTTGGGTTTTATCCTATACTTGATTTTTTTTTTAAATTCCTGCACTGTTGGATGAATCATTTGGATTCACTAAATGAACTTGTGAGCTTTGTATTCATCACTTTGTCACTAGAATCCTCATATTTCCCAAAGATCAGATATAAGAGATGTTTTGGCAGGTACCCAATGCATGTATCAAATGGTGAAATTTGAGTAGAAGAGTGCAAATCCTATTGTATGCATGATGAACATAATGTATATGTTCATCCCACAACTTAGGATTCTTGTGGAAATACCCTTGGATTAAATTAACACTATTTTGTTGAGAATCTTTTTCTATCTACCAGTATGTGGATGGAATGTCGTATTTGTCTTTATCTTGGTGTCCATCATCTTCCAAAAGATTTTCCAAAACCCTTCAAGGAATCGAGAGTCATGATCTAAACAAATGGATGTGGGTAGCCCAAAATGAACCCATACATGTTAAAATAAAAGTTGTGGAGTCTTCTCAACAATAACTTGTTTCTTACATGGAATCAAGACACACATCTTGCTAAACCTATCCACCACTACATACAACTAGTCATGAACCCTTCTTGGCAAAGGAAACCTACCTACAAAATCCATGGAAATACTCCCCGAGGGATGAGAAGGAACATAGAGTGTTGTGTAAAACCCCAATTTTTTATTAATGGGCTTACAATTGAAGTACATCACACACCCCTTTATATATTTTGTTACAATTTCTTTCATCTGAAGTCAATAACAAAACCTCTTTAAAGGAGACATAGTTTTTCCTATACCAAAGTGTCGAGACACAAGAGAAGTTTGAACTTTTCAAATTACATGGACTCTTTCACTTGTAGGAATACATAGTTTGCCAAGATGGTAGAGTAACTTATCCTATAAAATGGTAGTTCTCACTTATGGTCCATGGGTTAGCTTCTCATAAATTTATTTAAAATTTTCATTAGTAGCATACTATTCAACGTAGGTATCATGAGGTAAAGAAACATTCTCTAAAATAATAGATGTAGAAATAGGAGGCCTAGAAATAATATCTTCCACTTTGCTACTAGTATCCTTCTTATACTTGATCACCAAATGGAACTGCTAGAGGAATCCCTTCCACCTGAAGTGACGAGTCTGCTAAAACTTTGTTTGAGATATTATAAAGGTTGGTGGTTTGTATGTATGATAGTCTCCTTCCCTATCAAGTAATGTCTTTGTTTCTTGACACTTTGGACCAAGGAATAAAACTCTTTGTCATATGTGGGATAGTTTACAATAGCATGAGAGAAAGTTTCAAAATGGTAATAAACTAGTTTTTGATGTTGCATCAATACTACACCCATGGCATAACCATTGGCATTTTTCTCAATCTCGAATGATTGTTGAAGGTCTAGCAAGAATAGTACTGATGGTGAGCTGATATTTAAGGTGTCAAAAGCCTTTTTTGCTTTCCTCCCCACTAAAAGCTCCTCATGAATGTAGTTGGGGCATCGCAAAGCCCAAATGGCATCACCAACCACTCAAACATTCCTTGCTTGGTTTTGAAATTTTAATTTGGCAGCTCAGGGACAAATTCCCTCCTTTGGACAACCTTCCTCATCATGAAATACTTCTCCTATCCCTTCAAAAAATTTAATTTGTTTAAGGTAAAATATATATTTAATATGGAAACCCACATGTGCACAAAAGTACAGGTCGACCCAAAAAGAAATTGGGCACCCTTGGATGGCTATAAATACAAGTCAAGTGACCCTCATTCGGAGATCATCATCAAGTACTCTAGTCTTATCTCTTCTTTGGTTTGGCTTGCATAAGCCTGAAGTTGGTTCGTGGAAGATTGTTCACGCAGGTCCGAAATTGCAAAGTCTAAAGCTCGCATGTGTGATTAGAGTTTTTGGTTAGTAGCCATGGGGTTTCCACATGAAATTTCTGACTGCAGTCGCACACATGAAAGCCTATCCGTGTGGCTGGAACGTTTCATCCACATGCACATATCTCTCTCTAGGTTGTAGGGACTTAGGGTTTCATATAACAATTGGCTGCAGATTCTGATAGTTGGCCGCAGATGTTGAAAGTTAATTTTAGGCTTCTAAATATTGATATTAATTAGTATTATTGTTTGGTTCATCTTTTTGATATTGTTTGGTTGATTTTGTTAGATATCCTTGTGGATAAATAATTTTTTTATTGTACTCTCTCTTTCATAAAAAATTCAATGACAATCTAATAAGAAGAATAATTTAAAAGGGTTTCCTCCTTGTGGGGTTTTTCCCTGGTCTCTGAACAATCCGATCGGCTCTATGTGTGAATGTTTTTCTTCTATTGTTTCTTTATATTCCACTATATTGATGATGATATATTTATTTCTATATAATTGTATATGTTGGAAATGATGTTATGATTTTGTGGGGTGAATTCAATATGTAAATGATGAAACGAAATTATATAAAGCAAAAAATAATATATCGCTAAGAAAAATTACCATGGAATCAATGTTGGGTTAAAGAAAAGTCATTGAAGATCACCCTTGTAAAGACACCATTGATGGAAGCAAGAGAAGATGGAGGAAACCCAAAATATTTCTAGGGTTTGAAGGAAGCCTGATGCAATTCGGTTATTGAGGTTTTATGTATTACATGAGGTTATGGTTTGGAAGAAACCCTAGAGTATGAAAAAGGTTTGAGTTATGTAGTCTTGAAACCCTAGCATGCTCAGTAAGAAGATGTTCTAGCACTTGTGATAGGTTAAATGTAAGATTATATAGGATAATCTCAGTTAGACCTAGTTGCTAATGAAGACGATTGGAAATTTTCAGCACAACATTGTTATGTGGATAATAGATTGTAATAATTATTTAACGTTGGTTCAAGAGGGATATGATCACCTCTTATTAAAAGACAAGTATCGTTTAGATTTATTTATTCATGACATTATTCTTGTTTAGATTTAATTTTTTATACTTCCTACATGAATCTTTGAGTATTTAAATACTTATAAATTCCATATGAGATGTGATAAGTATATGTTTCTTGAGAATTATCTAAGGTGCAGGAAAAGAAAGCTAGTGTGAGTAGAAACGCCGTGGTGGTACATAATGAAAAGGTTTCAAAATAGCACGCATAAATTATAATATGTAAGTGCTACAACTGCTAATAAAAAATAGGAACTACAAGTTACAAAGGTATCTGAATGTTACAATGTAAGTATACTACAGTCAATATTATAGATGCAATATTTTATGACAAGGTAAGCCATGTGTTATGACAAGAATAAAACATTCATAAATTACTCATGCATGCATATGAAAGTAAGTAATTTCTAGTACATGTTATATTTTGGTGCACTTGATATTTGGAAAGTATCTCACATTTTAGATAGGATGAATTTCCTAATTTTATAAAGTTGACTAGATGCATTGATTTTGATATATTGTGACTTTATATTATTGTTAATGTTTGTGATAAGCATGGTAACGTTGATGACAAAAGTGTAACAATAAGATTTATATTCAAGATCTTTTTGTTGACCTTGGTTTTGATAAGCTTGGTAAATTTGACAATGTGACAAAAATGGATGACCTGGCTTAATGATAAAGAAGTGATGTTGTGATTATGATCCTTGAATTATAGAGATTCACTTTTCCTAATTGTATGACACTAACATTTGATGAATATTTGATGACTATGATATAATTTGACTCCATGACTTAATAGTGTTGTAGATCCATGACAATATTATGATAGATAGGTTGATGCCTTGATTGATGATGACTGAAGTGGCTTGCCATTCAGAGGGTGAAAATGTCCATGATATCTCAACACCTTTTATTATTTGTAGAAAATGAATATAAGACACTTGAATGTTGAAGGAAATATTATTGACATGAATTATAACCATCTGATGTTGTTCAAGGATTTTTGGAAAGTTCTAATTCAAGCAAAGAAGGTTTTCCTAGTCTAAGGCCCAACCGCTAGGAGAAAGGATTAAGGGTGCAGCTATAGGCCTCCTAGCCACATGGATGAAGGCATATGGGTGAAACTGAGTTTATATGATATAAAAAATGAAATATTATGCATGAAATCAAGAGTGCACTAGGAGTATGATAGACCTACAAACATGAAGAAAATGACAGGGAGTTCTATGAGAAGGGAAGTTTAAGGAACAATAAGATCTACATATTGTTTGACCTATTGCAAAGAATGTGAGTGTCTTGACTTATCTTGTGTTTGCAAGAGTCAGTAGTATGCATATCAATATATTTTTTATAATTAAAGTTAGTATGATAGTAAATGTTTTCTTCTTAGTATGAAGCAATTTTTATTCAGGGTATTGCATAAATCTCACGATGAATAGATGGAAAAAACTTATATGACTTGTCCTTGGGATATGCATTTACATTCAATAACAAAAATGATTTATATTATGATAATGTATTACTAGTTGTTCTCGTAAAAATAAACAAGGTTGCAAACTAGTCTTGGTGACTTGGATTGAAAGCTTAGCAATGATATTGAAACTTTCATGAATTTGATATTAGTTTTAAGGCATGATAAGCAAACTTGGTTGATTTGATTACAAAATATTGATTTGTTTGAAGATGGGTATATTGGTTTTGTTATTTTTATGTTTGTAGAAATATTTTTGTTATTTGAAGTAAGCTCCATGAGCTTAATATGTCTAAATTGTCATTTACCTGGTGAAGCTTGCAAGTAGTGTCAATCTGAACCTTTATTTCATGGTGGTCCAAGGTATGCCTTTGGTTTTGTTTTTATATGTTGACGATATAATATTGATAGGAAATGAGCCTATGATGATTAAATTAAGATAGAGTTTTCCTCTCGGTTCGAGATGAAGGATCTTGGCATGATGCATTAATTTATGGATTAGAACTTTGGAAGAGACTTGGAGAGATTTCCCTTTCTATAGGAAAATATGTGATGAATCTATTGGAGAGATATGTAAAGATGAAATACAACTCCTTAGATACCCCAATGAAACTAAATTTAAATAAATTATGTAGAGATGCTACTAGACCTAAATCTAAGTACAAACAATTGATTGGTGCATTGATGTTCCTTGTGAACACCCATATGGATATATTCTTTGCAGTGAATGCCTTAAGTCAATTCAAATTTGAGCTTCTTCATAAAAAATTGGTTTCTTTTTAGCATATTTTTCAAATATCTACATGGGAAAATTAATCTTGGTCTAAGATATACTACAGGAGATGTTCGACTGCATGGATGCACTAAGCTTGATTGTGATAGAAATGTTATTGATAAGAAGATGCATAAGGGAACACACGAGCAAAGATGTTGTTATTTCCACGTCACCACGACCTTTGATCCTATGATGTAAAATGTTTCCAAACTCTAGAGTGTGCCATCCACATGTTCAAGAGAGTTCTTCCTACATGTACATTGTCTGATCATATGTCACCATCTTGAATTACTCTCATTCATTATGTTTTTTGTTTCATGTTGACGATGAAGAGTTCATTATGGCCCTCCTTCGACATATCGCTTCACGTCGACTTCAACTCATTATCCAGGAAGTTGATCTACAAACTCCCTTCTAGTACCTTAAAACTTGCATGCCTCAATGGCAAGTTCTTCGCACTCAATGACAGGTTCTCATCATTGGCCTTCGATCGAATGATTTCACGAGTGTTCGACTACAGTTCCTTATTCACACTTCATGAATTTTACTGATGGTACATTGAGATCCATTAACATTATGGGTGGTTTCTCTCACGCTTGTTAATGGTTCACATCATTGGTCGTAATGAAGCGAGTTTATAGCATGTTCAACTTCAGCGCGTCTATTCACAGGCTCGAATTTGTACTTTGATCGGGTCGTGTTAGAGTGCAAGACCTTGGAATTAGATCAAAAAATTCCATGTTGCGAGGAGTGGTGAGTCATTCAAGATTATATACATGATTCTTTAGATGCATGGTTGTGACCATGATGTGGGTATCATTTTTTATCCCTTTAGCCAACTAGTTGCATCCATACCGAGGATTCATGCACATGATCCTTTTCTTGTTGGATATCTATGCCTATACCATGGATTCATGTATTGTTATATGCCTATATGATTTTTTAGGAATGAATATGAGTTGAGATATGTATATGTATGTTTGACTTGCAGGTTTTCCAACAACAGTATTTGATTCCTTGCATCTACTCGTAAAGAATTTCACCCCTCACTCTTGTTTGGCTTTCATGCTTTAAGGGTCATATGTTACACAATAATTTACCATTGTCCTTGTACTCCCTATTCCTTGATCCTGGAGTGCCTCTACAGTAAAACCTTGTGTAATTCCCTATCATGAAGAACATCTCTCTGAGCCACTTTTCATCTGCAAAGCATTTTCCCTTCACATCATTTCCAGAGATACTTCCTTTAAACCGAGTTTTAAAGGTCGACGTTATCCCTCAGTTTATTCCCTATGTCAATTTGCTGAGAATAACACTGAGCCCCATGCCGATTAGCATTGTTATCCCTTGATTACTCATGTCGCTCCTCTTGTGGAAAGTTTTTAAAATGGATTCGAAGCTTCTAGGTCTAGAAGCTTTGTGAACGGAAGTATCGTAAATGGTTAGTTGATATAGAGCCAAGAGAGACTATTTGGGATCCTTTCCCCTATTAAAAAGGAACTAACCCAAGAGATAACACTTATTCCCATCATAATAGGAACCATATCCCATCTCTCATGCATATATAATCCCTTGCTTTTCCAACCTCTGCTAGATTTTGGATGGAGCTAATGGAAGGGATGGAATAATATGCAAAAGCTTGCTAGTCTTAGTTCTTAGTTTATGCTTGTTAAGATCTAGTTAAAGGGAGAATAGCTTGTAGGATGTTTTTGTGTGAACAAGGAGAGAGATACCTTAAACTCCTATGGTTGAGGTGTTTGAGGAGATGTTAGAGTGATGGTTGGGATCTGGACCCATCGAATGAAACCTGCAATGCTAAGGTGAAGGTTGTACTTTCATTTTTGTCCTAATAATACAACTGATGTTTTGTTTCATATATCAAGTGAAATACTATATTTGCTAGCTTAAGACTCCTTAGCCTTTTAAGTAGATTGGATTCGATTTTATGCTATCACGTTTGCTATTGTTTCTTGCATGTTTGTTTCAGTTACTTGAACGAAAGGAACAGAAAGGAAGTTGGAGCAAGGAAGCAAGATCACCATCAAGTTGATTAGCATTATAAGAGGTAGGCCCTCTTATTCGATTCTAATCTAAGGAAATTTACATTAGATTGTCTTGTTTGTGGCTATACCCTCTCCCTTGGGCTAGAGGGATTGTCTTTGTCCGCAGTGAGAATCTTCCTACTCCACAACTATTAAGCTAAATTTATAGCTTCTTTAACTCTGGAAATTATATCCACCTTACATATACTCACTGCTGAAGCATACATCAAAGGCACCCTTCAACTAAGAGATTATTCCACTTTTTTCTCCTTTCCTTTAATGTACTTAATCTCGAAATTATATTCAACTAACAATTTAAGCCACATTATCAGTTGTGTTGAGAAATGGAAACAATGAATTCCAGTTTAATTTGTCCTTCAATTAAAATGTGAATTAAATAGAATTATTTCCTCATAGAAGTTTGAAAATAATTAATTAAGTTTAATTAACTTAATAAATTTAGGAAATTTGAATTGGAAGTCTTTTAGAAGAAATGTATATTTTATCCCTGACTTATAGGAGTTAAGGATGAGTTATGAATGAGTTGTAATTAGTTAACTCATTTTATTGAGTTAAGTCCATTTAAATTAGTTCCAATCAATTTTAGGAACTAATAGTGAGTATACAGTCAGTTGGGACACTAGTCACCTAATTAGTGCTACTCTAGTTAACTGAAGATTCCACCATCAAAAACTCATGCATGTCGATTATGAGAAAGATCTAGTTGAGACTAGAGTGCAGGGACAATGTTCTATTTGTTTTAGATTTTTCTAATTTGCACTGACAATGCATGCAATCATGAACTGATCCTTGAGGGATCATGCTATATTTAGAGGCTTTATTTCCCTTTAAATACAATCTGTCCTTCATAGTAATTACATTTTCGAATGGAGACTTGGCGAGATTGTGAGATGGAGATTTAATTTTCTGAGCGTTGGGATTGTTGTAGAGAGAAAAAGAATTGTAATTTCATCTCGATTTTCCGGATTAATACAAAACAAATAGTGTGGTTTTGAGTTGTGGCTTTCCTCAGATATTTATTGTGTTATGAGCCTTTGATTTTCTTCCTTTATTGATTATTGTTTGCTCGATGTTTATGGGCTTTCACTGTAAAGAGTAGAAGTATATTCTTATCTCTTGTTTTAGTAGATTACATGAGCTTGTGAATCTACATGATTTTCTACATGGTATTAGAGCAAGATTGTTTTTTGGGTCGAGAGTTTGCAGAGAATTTATGAGAATTTCTGTGTATAATTTTCTGAAACAAATTGCATATTTGTATTCCTTGGGAAAATAGACCCAAATTCAAAAACAAAATTGGTCGAATCGGAGTTCGGACGAGGGAGATATCGCTGATTTAAAATCAGCTCTCTAGAGGAGATGTCGAAGTTTTGAGTTTCTGGGTTATAGGTGAAAGTCAAATTTGCATACATACTTTAGGATTAGTAGATGGTGTTCCATGGGTTGAGGCTTGAGTATGCCTTGGAAGGCAGCTTGAATTTTATAGCCTGGAGAGACATGATGGAGGCTATGCTAGAAGATAATGGATTAAAGGAATTCATTGATCAAGAAGTCCCCAAGCTAGCAGCTACAGATGCATATAACTTAGCTGCATGGAAGAAGTGTGTGGCAAAGGCAAGGGGGATAATCTTTGAGGGAGTTCGAGACCACATTTTATCAAGTATCCATTGCAAGGGAACTCTAAATTGTATGTGGAAAGGATTGGCAAACTTGTATCAAAATAGCAGTGATCAAAGGAAGTTGGCACTGAAGGATAAACTTCGTAAAATAAAGATGGAGAAAGGCAAGACAATTCCAAAGTACTTGACCAAGTTCACTCAATGTCAAGATGAACTTGGAAGTGTTGGAATCACAATTTTCGAGGAGGATATGATGAGCCTTTCTCTTTTTGGACTGCCAAAGAGTTGGCATAGTTATTAGGACTCTGCCAATGGGCGAGAGAAGCTGCCATATTAGGAACAACTATGGTCGAATTTGATGCAAGATGAGATCAGGAGGAACACCAGGTATGGCTCTTCATCAAAGACTGATGATGAAGAGAATTGTGCCTTAGCGATTAAGGCAAGGAAAGGGAAAGGTAAAATTTCTCATTCCAAATCAGATTCTTATCATGGAGGTAGGAAGAAGGACATGACGAAAGTTAAATGCTTTCATTGTCACAAGATGGGTCACTTTGATACAAATTGTCCATTGAAGAAGTCCAAGGAGAAGTCCTCAACAGGAGTGGCGGGTGAGGCTTTGGCATCCCAATTCAAATTAGACTTTTCCCTCATTGCATGCATGCTATCTTTAATGATGGGAAGTGTCTGGTACTTAGATAGTGGAGCTTCTTTCCACATGACTCATGACAAAGAGTTATCTAGTGAACTTGAGGAGAAGGATCTCAAGATGCATATCGATATGGGTTATGACAGTAAGTATAGTGTTACTGGTGTGGGAACTATTACTTTTCAGAGGGAGCATGTAGCTCCACTAACCTGGAAGAATGTTATGCATGTACCGGAACTGAGGAAGAAATTGGTATCTGTTTCCATGCTTGAGGATAGAGGCTATGATGTGATATTTTTTAAAGGAAAGGTGTTCTTTTGACACATATCCATAGGTCAAGTAAAGAATATATAGATTCAATTTGAAATATATATAAGATAGAGGTAGAGGATTGTGTTGCTTTGAGTTTAAAAGTGGAAAATATGTTGAGACGAGATGTCAACGAGTTGTGGCATAGGCGATTGGGCCACTTGCATCATGGGGCTTTGAAGATATTGCAGCAAATCTCTACTGGTCTTCCCAAAGGTACACTTGAGCAAGTTGATACATGCAAGGGTTGTACTATGGGAAAATACACCAAGTCTTCCTTTGGAGATAAAGACCATGGAGAAAGGTCTATTCCGGAGAGAGTCCATTCATATGTGTGTGCACCATTCTTGTCAGTATCCACCACCAAACACAAATATTATGTTATATTTGTAGATGACTATTCTCGTAAATGTTGGATATTTTTCATGCAGAGAAAGGATCATACATTCACAAAGTTTTGTGAATTCAAAGAATTGGTTGAGAAAGAGTCATGAAATAAGGTTAAATCTCTATGGAGTGATAACAGTGGAGAATATGTCTCCAATGAGTTTCAGAACTTCTGTGCAGCAGAAGGGATTAAACAAGAGTTGACGACACCTCATAACCTTCAACAGAATGGGGTTGCCAAGAGGAAGAATAGGAGCATTGTAAGGGCCTCAAGGGTGATGTTGCATGATCAGGGCCTACCACTACACTTGTGGGCTAAGGCATGCAACATAGCAGTCTATGTTCAGAACCATAGCCCACATCGGATACTTGAGATTAAAACACGAGAGGAAGCTTATTCTGGTAAGACGCCAAATGTTGGTCACTTAAGGATTTTTGGGTCATTGGTTTATTTCCATGTGACCAAAGATGCATGGAAAAATCTTGAGACAACAATAGAGTTGGGGATATTTGTGGGGTACACTAATACTCCCCCAAACTATCAGGTGTACATGCAAAATAGTTGGATGACAGTGGTTAACAGGGATGTCAGGTTTGATGAGGAGAAGGCCATGCGAATATCCCTTGAGAGGGAGATTGCGCTACATGCGGAGGAGGAAATTTTAGTTCCTAAGGTTAAGGAGACTCAGATTGATTTGGATTAGCCACATGCAGAAGTTCGGGGAGTGGAGACATCCACTCAGGCAGAGTTTTCCAAAGAGGGAAGAAAGCGCACTAGAGAGGCTGACATATTGTTGGATGATGAATGGTGTTATAGGAAAATTACCTCCTCATCAACTAAGAGGAGAAGATCAGGATGAATGAAGGACTGATCAAGTTCACAGGTCCATTTGCCAAGCTAACATTGTCTAGGAACTAGCAACCAGCTTTATAAAGCTTCCTAGAAAGGTTAAGGGTGCATTAGTGCCTAGGGTAACTATGTTTGTTTCCTCAAGAAGGGTGTTAGTCAACCTAATTAAGATTCTATGGGTCAAAGGAATGAATTGATACATTCCTGTGTTCCTACATGACTTCGCTGGGGTATTATCCAGGCCTGCTGGCAATGCAAAAACACTAGAGATGAAACTAAGACTCTGAAGACAATACTGCTTGTGCACCAATATACACCTCAACCCCAATCAAAACAACTGTGTTGACATGGCTTGGAATGTGTGTCAATTTACCAAGGGCCTGATAGATGCTACATATTATAATCAAGAAAGTGTCGAAACCAAGACGAATTGATAAATGAACAATACTTCCGGAGGTGTTAGACTTGCTTTTCACGAACAAAGTCCATTCAGAGAGCTGGAGTTCTACCAGTGTGTCACCTAGTGTTGTAGCGGCTACAACCACCCTCTAAAATTTTTCCTTAGCTTTGTTTTGGAGCCTCCCTAGCAACCATTCACAACAGCATGTCTTGCTTCGTCAAGTACACAAACTTCAGCGATTTTCTTGCAAAATGCCAAGCTATGCATCAAATCTTGTTGCATCACCCTCATAGGTTGTTTGTCCAGAATTGGTCCAGCTGTAGGCTAAGTAGCTCCCTTAAGAAATTGTGTAATTCTGGAGGGGAACCAACCTTCCCTCCATAAATTGTGCAATTATGTCTGGTAGCCTACTGGCTCCATAATTGCACAAATCTTCATGTCACTGTTCACTAGAAACATTGCACAATTCCTCCTAGCAGGACCACTCAGCCCAGAAATTACACAATTATGTGCAGTAGTGAGCTACTCTTCCCATAAATTATGCAATCCGGGCAGCCAACCTAAGCCCCTCCAAAAAATGCGCATTTTTTCCCCTCAGCTAAGAAGACTATTACATGTGTAGCTAGGTTGATCAGTTCCCTCGGGACCAAGAAAAATTGATTTGAATGCAGGGAATGCTTCTCCCAAGGTAGCATGCAAATGCATCCCTTGATTTAGGGATCTACTTTTAGCAGTTGGAGTTTGCATGCAAGGATAATTTCATAAACCTCCCACCAAGTGTCGCTCTTCCTAGATTTGTGGCATGCATGTCACATCTTCGATTTTATCAAAACTCATGAACCAGATGTTGCAGAGATCTTTCCTCTCATCAAAATTGTAGTTTTGACATCCCACATTCCATCTAGGATTCGTCAGCACATTCAGCTCTATTGTTTTGGGGTAAGCCTGCCTTTCATGTCTTATGTTGCATTTCTATCCTTATTTGTGTTTTGCTTTGTGTGATTGCTTTTTTCTTGATTTCGATGAGCACTTGTTGTCGTTTTGATGCATGTTAGCTTGTAGAAGCACAGTTTCAGTTTCCATTCGCGTCTCACTGTTGTTGCATGCATGACATTGTTTTTCACGGACGGTCCTCATTATGGCGACTCGCTTCACACACATGCATTCTTTCCCTTTTTCTAAATCCTGTGCTTGTTTTTTGCATGAATGATCATTCACTCTTGTTTGCACTCATCTCATCATGCATTCATGCTTCTCATGTTTTCAGTCACCTGTCGGCTGGACTAGGCTGCCCTGGCCCAGACCATGCCTAGCCCTCCTAGCACTACACATTTATGAAAGTGAATTCTTTGCCTTCCCTCCAGAAATTACACATGTCTAGCCAAGCACTAACCTCCAAGCTTGCATTGCGCAATTCTTGGAGGTAGTTTCTTGTTGGCCCCAGAAACTGCCCAATGCAGTTTTCTAGTTGCATGTCATTGCTGACTGAAATTGTGCATTACACAACTTTAGTCCTCAGCAGACTAGGTTGGACTATGCCTTAACGCAGTTCTAGTAGTCAGTCATCCTCCTAACAGCCCAGACTATGCCTTATGGAGTTTTTGCAATCGATCTCCTGACCTCCCAGTGGAATTTGCATAACCTTCATGATCAGTCACATAGGTACGTTGCAAGTCAGTTCTCAAGTTCATTTTGGTTTTTGGCTAATAGATTTCTTGTCATGAGTGTTTCCATGTCTCTCGGTATCCCAGGTGTTCATCTGCCTCTCAGAAGCATAGGTATAAGGGTTTCTAGGAGAGCAGAGTCGAAGACACCATTCAGAGCACACTTGGAGATGTCGTCGATCAAGTGTCTATGGACTTGCCTACCCACGAAGACATCAAGTTGTTCGTAGACAAGGAAATGAAGATATGATGACAGTAGCATCACAACAACTAGCACCATCAACAACAGCTGAAGGCAGCATACCAGATGCAATGAACACAAGATGAAGGTTGTTGACAACACAGAGGCGAAACAAAGTTGCAAGCTCAAGCAAATCCACTTGTGATGAAAGAAGCCTTGGAGATTCAGGCTATGAGGTGATGGCATGACGTGAAGATCACGCAAAGGCAGAGAATGAAATAGAGAATGAGTTGCATGTGTTGAAGCAAAAACTCAAGGAAGAACACGAACTTCACAAACAAGAGAATGAGTTGTAGCAGGAACATGTACAATAGTGGGTGCAACATGAACTCATGGATGAAACTATGCCCATACAAGTTATAGATCCATCCCAGCAGCTGGCACGTAGTAGAGAAGGTGAGCAGTCTTGTTGATCATGTGCAAGGAAATGTAGTAGCATGCATATCATTGTGCATCCATGTGTGATCCCACCCATTCGGCATGCTCACCAAGGTAAAGACAAGAAGCAAGTCCAACTGGAGTTGAACATGTACTTCGGCAAGTTGATGCACACGGCTACCAGCAAATGCTTGGAGAGAAGCATAGACACTATGCATCAACATGTTGTGAGTCTGGTCACACCAAGATGACTATGCACATGCTATCAAATGAGCTGGACAAAGAAGCCATATCAATGCACTCGGCTGCAACGAAGGCAAGAGTTCACTTGAGCAAGATGTCACCATTGAGAACACAAACACCATCATGGACAACCAAGCTTAGAATCAGCTCACCACCTTCGACCACCACAAGCATGTAAAGAAGTTGGTCTCACCACAACGGTCTGAGTGCCAATGATGTCTTGATCAAGCCATTTTGTCTCACATGGGCACATGTGTGTTGTAATGTAACGTCTTGTCAAGTGGAATTTTAAGTGTTGATGGTTGGATGTAACAATCATATAGTAGATGAAGAGTCATGAGGGTAGATGAACTGTCATAAAGGGGAATGTCAAAGGCCACCCCACCCTTTGATATAAATACTCCTTCATAACTCATTTTAAATGCTTTTTTTCAGCCAATCTTCGATAGGACTATCTTAGAGAAAGCTTTGATGGTATTGTAACGCGCCTTGGCTTCTCCACTATGCAGAGTTAGTATATCTCTTTGGAGGAGCAGGCAGTTGTGGCTGTAACATTCCACTATTGGGACTAGTGGTTGGACATGTGATCCAGGAGGATATTGGTGGCCACTCGCTAATTCCACTTGGACCCCCATCATTGTTTCTTTCAGTCTTTCATTTTCCTTAATTAGAGCACCGTCTACTAATTTTAGTAGTTTTTTGGGTCCTAAACTTATAGAGCCGTTTTGAGGCCCTAAACGACATTTGCTTGGAAATCTACCACCAGCAACTTTTAATTACTCATTTTTTCCATCTTAGTCCTCAGATAGATCTTTCCAATGGTGTATCATGCACATCAAAAGGAGATAATACGACCAAGTCACAACCCTGGGAAGTTGGCTACCCAACTAACCCAAAGGGGCCCATAAACTCTTGGTGTTACATCTCCTCGGGTTACGGTTTTGGTTGTTTAGGGTTTGCTCTTATTTTTCAATAATAAAAAGGCCCTTGAGCCTCATTTCAATACAGTTTAGAGGCATGTAGCCACTGCATCTCTTCTTAGATATAAGCTACCATCATCGAGCTAGTCTCATTTCCATATTGTTTGTAAGCATATTTCATTATTTGATATTAATCAAAGGAAGTGTTATTTCTGCTGCATCTCTATATTTATGGTTATATCTGTAAATGTTTTTCATTACTATTTAAATTCAGATCAATGGTATCAGAGCGGTTTGGTCTTTCTTTGTTTTTCTTTGCATGTCCTAAATGAGGTAGAGATATAAGGAGTTAGGGCTCAAACTGGTCGAACCTGTGTAAGACTAGCCTCATAAATCCTGATAGCCTCCTATGGAGGAAGAAAATAAAGATGAGGGAGCAGGAGATCCTATCAAAATATTGTTGGATGAGGCTCTTAAGAAAAAAGGGAACGCGATGATGGATAACTTTGCCCAGATCCTTCAACGGTCTCCCACCAGTGACACGTCGACATCCAACAACCACTCTGGAGGCTCCACACCTTTTAAGGTACAAGTAAACTTTTACATTACCATATTTTAGGGTCAGATAGATGCAGAAACCATAGATAAATGGTTCAATCTATTAGAAGGATATTTCTCTGTTCATGATTTTTCTAGCCGAGAAAATATTACTTTTTCTCTTCTCAAAGGTTCCCCCTTATTTTGGAGAATTTGGTATCTAAGGATAAATACTAATGCCCTAGATAAGTAGCCATATCTAGAATAATAGTTTAAAGAACTTTAGCCTTTTCCTATGAGCAATAGATAAGACAAAGAAGATGAGAAGACCTAATTGTAGTTATTCTTTCCTCTTGTCTCCTTTGTATCGATCCCTTCCCGTACTTAACACACTTGAGAAGTACTTGTAAACACAAACATAAGACAAAGAAATGATCAATGCAAAATATCTATTGAATACAAGTAAATGGAACCAGATACATTTCACACATATAAGCATCATAAGAAAATACAAACATATGGGAGAAAGGTTCAAATACTTTATTGAATAGAAGAAGTAATTACAACCATTGTGTCTAAGTCAAAGTCATTCCTCCAACTTGGATCCCATCCACATCACATCAAAAGCATGACAAAATTGTAGCATTACAATACTTGCTTCAAAGCCAATTCTCATAGCAACATTATCTCCTTACAATTCAACATAGTCTAACCCCTAATCACTTAGATGAGTGGTCCATTTATAGGGAGATGAAGGAAGTTTTGTCATAAATGGTGGCATTGAATGGCCTTCCATACTTAGAATTAGTTCCATGGAGGAAGGTATGAGAGGATAGGATGCATCTTAACTCATTCCTCATCCATTTTCGAGCTCATAGGAATTGATAAGTGAGGGAACCTTCTAGATGACTCCAAAAGATAAGAATATTCCCCAATCCCTATGTGAATTTCGCTCAAACTCGCCCAGTGCAGGTGAAAGGAAGACTAAGTGCTCTGTAGAGCACCCTGGCATGGACTTAACTACTCTGCAGTGCACCCTTACATGGGCCTACCTGCGCTGGTCCCTCTAGAGGCTATTTTTAGATTTATTCATGTCATGAAACTATCTGGGAAGAAGGCATTCAAAGGGGTGACTTGTTTAGGGCATATAGCAATTGAAATTAGGGTTTGATGAGCTCTAAAACACTAATCTAGATGATGGGATTGATGTGCCCAAAAGGATCTATAACAGCTACCCCCTAAAGCATGGAGTTGGAAAAATGAAAATGTCGAATGAAATGCTTGACGATGTGATGAGGAGGTCTCGAAGTGGAAGGTGACCTGCATCAATTACAATACATATATCATGATATTTTGATTTTTACATTAATTTTTGAGGGAAAGCATACCCATGCTCAGCTTATAAAATTTCATTACATGTACATAGACAGTCATCTACAGATATAGACCCACGATCAGAATGATCATCAATGTAAAGCCATTGTACATATGATTTAGTACTCCTGAAATCATAGCTCAGATGGATAAAACTAGATCCGGGGTCTTCTATCTCGTTCAATCATTTGCTCAAGTACGAGTCTAACCATGTGAATATGTGATCTGAAGTCGAACATGGGAAGACACCATCTGATTACCAGCCAATGATGTAAGTTGTTAACGGACACGAGAGAAATCACCGATAATGATAATGATCCTCAAGGTACTGCAGTACATTCTGCATGGTGTGAATGGATGATTTGATATTGAACACCATATAAAGTCTTTCAATCGAAGGCCATTGATGTCAACCTATCGTCGGAAGTGAAAATCCTACCATTGATGCATGCAAGCCTTAAGGTACTAGAAGGGTGTTTCTAAGTTAAATTCTTGGATAATGTGTTTGGCGAGCTCCAGTATTGTAGCAATAATGCTACAACTCCTGGGGCTTCCTGTCTCTCCTTTTATCAACCCGGTAGTTCATACAAACTTGGAAGCGACGGTGTTATATGCACAAGTACTAGCTCTTGTCGCAGCTGTCACTTGGTCAGCTGGCACAAGTCCGCTAGGGCTCAAGCCAACTTCTATAGGCTCTCAGAAGAAGCTTACTAATTGATGGAGGAAATCTATTCTCAAAGGAAAACTACTCTACTTGACAAAATGGACTGAAAGCAAATCAAAGCATGTAAACCTAGGAAACCCTAATTTAACTAGTCTAACCTCTATAATGCAAAGAATGTGAATGAAACTTCTACCAACGATGTTGTTACCTCTAATAAGTGCAAATGCATGGATCTAAACTACTTGCATCATGAAAGATATGTTTTTGTATTTTTCCTTTAAGTGTGTGGAATGATTGTGATCTTGTGCTAACTAGGGTTTGGTTGTGCAGATGGGATGGGGAAGGAAGGAAAGCGTGGGACAGGTTGGGGAGGCTAGGAGAGGTCCCTAGGGATCCTTAGCATCCATCCACAGAGGTTCCTCACATTCAGAAGCTCGGAAACCGAGTGAGTGGCCTCCTACAGGAAGTCTGCAGGGGATCCTACAGGATACTCTGGTTTCTGCAGGATGTCTACAAACAGCTACAGGATGACCTACCGTGAGTGTTTTGCGTGATGGAGGAGTGGTAAAATGGTAGGGGGAGATGTGTAAGGTAGGAATGAGGCTGGTGATGGCTGTAGAAGTGAAGGAATAGGATGGGCAGTGAGTGTAGGGAGTGGGTTGGAAGATAGAGGGCTATGTCAACGAAAAGGCTAGAGGATGAAGCTACGTGAGGAGTGAAAGACTTTGGGAGATAACAGAGTGGAGCAGAGGTCAAATATGTGTTTTCATGCGTGATCAAGATGGATGACGAAGTAATGGAACGAGAGAAAGCAGTGTAAATGGAAAAAATGCTTGTGACTATCACCAAACCAAAAATGCATTAACTTAGACTACCTGTGCTTATAAATTCAATGAACAACAATCTAAACGCGAAGGAGAATGTGCATGAAGCTGTGGTAAAGGAGTGTGGTGCAGGTGTGAATCATGTGGAAGCATCTAACATAACGTGACTGTGTTTGCAACAATCATGGAATAAAGAAATGCATATTTTTGGTGGTTAGTCATGGACTGCACCCCAATCCCAGATGAGATGGCAGTGAGCCTTAACAACCTTTTTGTTGGAGCTCCGATCGATTATATCTATCCTCTGCTACACTAAACAAGTGGAAACAAATTCACCATAAGAAACTCCTATCTAACTCATGAAAAAGACCAACTTAACAACCTGTAATTCGAATTGCATGTGCAAATGAGAACCTCAAAGTGTTGAAATGAAATGGAAACAACACTACAGCAGAGGGGATCTATGGCTCTCAGGTTGGGCCCTAACCTTAGAGCTATAGTCTCCTTAAGAAAACTCAGAACTAGATCAGAATCTGCCTTCTTTATTCATAATCTGATATCATGCCAAATGGGCTTACAAAAAGGAACAAAAACTGAGCTGTGCTCCAAAATTACAGTAGCAATACGAGAGTTTCAACAACCTATCCAAGGCTAAGGCCTCTATACTTATACAAAAACGATGATCCAACAAGTGTCCTTGATTTTAGGAGCTCGGCTGTCCAACTAGAGTTTAACTGCTGATCCTGTAGGACGGTCATAACTGCTGTTCCTGTAGAGCAGTTTATAAATGTTGTTCCTGTAGAATAGCTGGCTGCTTCTAAGCTCAGAGGGGAGATGGATTGGAGCTCGGAGTTCTTGGTGGGAATCACGAGGAATGTCCCTAAGACCGTGGACATCCTCTCCTAAAAACCAGCAGTGCCACCTCATTGTCTCCTTGTCTCCTTTTTCGTTGTCTTTTGCTCCCTTTTAATGCCAAAACCTGGAATCATAATGCATTAGTCACGTAGATAGAGTGCCTACCCTTCTTCCTACAAAAAACATGAATAAACTAAGAAATGCATGCATAAGCAATAAAAAATGAATGGTTTGAGCAAGTAGAATAGACCAAAATGAGCCCAAATTGTACCAAAATTGGGGCTCATCAGTGTTGATGTTGACAAGAAGTGACTCATCGCAGGAGGACCTTGATGTATCCCACATCAATGAAACGAAACGAGTGCAGTGATTTTGGAGATGGAATTTGACTGACGACACAAGGTTCAGGAATGTCGGTCATGAAAATGAAGGTTTATGGTATTGCAGAGGATGAATTTAACCTGAATGACTTCTCTTGAACATGTCGACGACACTAAAATGAATTGGTAGCATTGACCCAAAACAAAGTGATGGATGGTATGATAGACCAACGGTATGATAACCATCAAGATGATAACCCAACCCAAATAGTCACGGTGATGGAGTGAAAGTGTCATGTTCAAGAGCGACCTGCTACCATAAAGTGGTTTTCCCCTTTTTCCCATTTTCCCTAGTCATTGATGACCAATACCTCTTTATTTTTATCAATCTTGAGGAGGATAGCATATGCTTGTTGTATAATTTCACCCTTTAGGTGAATCCATCGCTATTTGATGTTTTAACAAGTCTAGCGAAGGTGAAACTCGGTCTTGCCTAGATAGACAAGTTTGTCACTATTTGATGTTTTAACAAGTTTAATGACAAAGATAACTTGGTCCTTTTCATGTTTAGAGAGTTTGAAAAGGGACAAAAAGAAAACTCCACAAGTTCTTTTTCATAAATTAATCTCTCAAGACCGGAAAATCATAAAACAATACGAGATAGATCCTATTGACCATGTTTAGTCAACATATTCCTTTTTCATAGTTACTTTATCTCAACCCGGATAAGGTTAAATTTATACTGAGTAGATGCCATTTCCAATCCATTAATGAGTTGAAAGTGACAAGCACTCGACAATCTTTTCATGTTTAGAGAGTCTAGAAAGAGCTTAAAGAGGACTCCACTTTGAGGAATGAGTGGTGTCTAGGGTAGCAACTGGTTTTGGTGATGTTGGAACTTCTTAAAACATGTTGATTTATGTGAAGAGGCTAGCTAATAAGACCACTCCTTGCAACTGTTCCTCAAAAAGGTAAAACAACCAAGTGAAAGTGTATGATCAACCAAGTAGATAGTGATGATGGAAGGAGAAAAACCATGGCTCATCTAGCAGAAAAGGTTGATATAATGGCGATCACTAGGGTTAAAATGTAGATGGGTTCATTTTTACACAAGCTTGAACCATAGGGAACTATGCTTGGATTCAGTTTCATGTTTACACAAGCTTGAAATGACAAACTATGCTTGGATTCAGTTTCATTTTTACACAAGCTTGAAATGAAAAACTATTCTTGGATTCAATTTCATTTTTACACAAGCTTGAAGCGAAGAACTATGCTTGAGATTGGTTTACATGCCCCTAGCATGATGAAAGGGAGAGTCTTCTGTAACCAGATGGAAGTCGCTGTGGTGAAGCAGGACGGTTATCCAACACCTTTTTGGCTTTGTCCAGATATGGACAAAGGTGAATGGGGTGATTCCCTTCACATAACCTACAAGGAAACTTAACTTTACCACTAGGTGCATGCCCCCCAAGCTTCATTGCATTCACCTAAGTAGACTACTCATGGCTATGAGATAGATGGAATGAAGTTTCTTTTATGAGATCAAGTGAAAGACTTGACTGGGATTTTATGAGATCTAATCAAAGACTCAACTTGGAACTTTTCTCCAGGGGACCTTGTTTCATTCTTTAATTATCTTGACACAAGACAAGGAACTCTGCTCAGATTCCTTGTTTCATTTTTTAACGAGGTTTACATAAGACCAAGAACTATACTCATATACTTGGTTTCATTTTTTAACGAGGCTAACGCAAGACAAGGAACTATCCCCATACTCCTTGTTTCATTTTTTAATGAGTTGACACAAGACATGGAACTATCCTCATACTCTTTGTTTCATTTTTTAACGAGGTTGACACAAGATTAAGAACTATCCTCATGGACATGTTTTATTTTTTAATGAGGTTGAAATAGTAAAAGAACTATCCTCATATTCCTTGTTCATGACTCATAAGATGTCATGAGTTCCAAGAGGCTCTCATCAGATGGGAGAACAATGCTCTGGAAGGGATCCGTAGCAAGGAATCCATTAGAGAGATCTAGTTGCAATGCCCCCAATACATAATGTACAACATCACTGAATTTATTGTCAGTTGATGTAGCCATGGAACGGGTTGCACATAATTAACCCATGGCGGGGGATGATACCATTGGTACAAAAGGACCATTTAGTGAAGATGGTTGACTAGAAGCCATATTTGGACCAGGAAATGAAAGCTAGTCAATGGTGACGATTATGCCTTCATGTGGGAAACAAATCACTCGAAAGAGTGTTGAAACAATAGCTCCCATGTCATAAACATAGTCGCGCCCAAGAAGTAAATTGTAATATAAAGGGCCTGGGATTAGCATCATGTTCAGATAAACGGTTTTTTCTCCCAAAGTAATAGGAAACTTAGGAAGGATCCTTAATGGTTGACTGGTTCCTCTATTAAAAACCAACAGATTCTGGGTAAAAGGCACAAGCGGTGGCGAACTGAGCACTTGCCAAGAAGTGGAGGAAAGGATACTCACAGATGCACCTTCCTCTATAATAGTGCTAGATATAATCATATTACAAACCTGTACTATGATGTGGAAAGGCACATAAGAAGGAAGACGAAATCCTATCAGTCGGTTCCAATCAAAAGAAGTGACTAGACTACTTGGAGGGGATACCGTAATAATGGGTGAATTATCCCGTTGAGTTACAAGAGCGGGAGGATTTTCCTCCTACCTTGATGGAACAGGAGGATTGCCCCCAAGCTCATTGGAATCTAAAGAAACAAAAAGAACCTGAGTGGTATTGCATTCACTCTCTTTCGGAAAGGTACAATTAGCTGAAGGTGAAATCGAGTCAACTGTTTCCTTGAGTTGTTGATTTGGGTCAGGTATAGACCCATAGGATTCACTTCGGAGAGAGTGGGTTTAATCAACGGTTGATTTTGGTCAGTCAATTCATCAACTAGTGAAGGATTAATGGAGAGTCTCCTATAACCATATGTAAGCTGCTGCGGAGAAGCAGGACGGTTATCCAACACTTTTTGGCTTCATTTAGATAGGGACAAAGGTGAATGGGGTGATCCCCTTCACATAACCTACAGGGGAACTTAACTTTACTCTTCTTTCCATGAACTTTACTACCACTAGTTGACAGTGTTTCACCAGCATGATCTCTAGAAGTTGATGACACAGGATGATTTGAATGAGAAGACCATTCTTTTAAGGTCTAAGGAATTCCAGAACAATTTCGAAGAATATGGTATCCCGCACAAAGTTTTCATGGAAATCGAACTTTGTGAGGCCTGATGGACAGTTTCTCATCATATGTTGCATTCAAAGCAATGGTTGCTTGGTTGCCCCTCTACTAAATTTGCTTCTTCTTCTTCCCTTTCTTCTTCTTCTTAGCCACCTAATTACTAGTACCAATACTTTCACCAGGCGAAGAGGAAGAAGGGGAGGAAGAAACAACCAAGGAAGAAGACAAAGGGTCAACTTTAGGATCAACTAGAGGTTGATTTTGTCCAGTTGGAGGAGTACTCAATTGCGGAGAAATCACAACATTTTAAACCAAGGAGGTTGAAAAAAACCATACTAGCAAGCCAATGGTAAATCCCAGAAGGGATAATGTAGCCATATGAGGAGCACCAATATTTCCAAAAGGAGTAAAACGACTAGGATTCTTATCAAAACGAATTTCTTGATCAATGAACTCCGATTTGTCACCATATGTCTCAACCTAAGATCAACTAAGGATCGAGTGTAGAGGATGTTATCCGCGGTCAATTAATTTTATTTTATTCAAAGTAACATAACAAAACAAAAGAGGGATAATCTAGGAAAAAGGTTTACCAAGCAAGTGTGAACTGCAGAATACTTCGCGGCAAACTGAGAAGTACAGGCAGGCAATCTCCCCAAATGTTGTTTTCAGTGTATCATAGTATACGAGGCGGTTGACTCGGTTACCTAAGGATGGATAAAAACCTTGTTTTGTCCTCCCATATATACTTGAAAGTATGTGGAGGCCCAATCAATATAAGCAACGTCTAATGAAAAACCACGCAGTGAGAGCATTCCCTTATACTTTACATACTCTAACACCACACTATATACCTGAAGGTACGTGGAATGAGGCATGGAAAATTTTAGGGGCTAATGTTCGCCCAGTGGGCTAATTTTCCATGATTTTTCCACAAAAAAGATTCGCCAATTTCCAATTTTATAAAAGACGATTCGCCCAAATTTTAGAATATAAAATTATCTTACCTTAAAAATCGCCAATATTATATAGAGACTATATATAAAATAATTATAAATTTGATTAATTTTACAAATATATCAATAAACATTTATAATTTGCATATTAGGGATTAGTGAGATTCGCCAATGTTTTAAACTTCAAGAAAATTTTCCATCCTTAAAATTTTCCATGGAATGAGGTATCGCACTCGGAATGTATTGCAGACAAGTTAGTGACAGTTGCTTTGTTTTACAACACCAGAACACATCTCTAGCCTAGAACCACTAAATGTTTTTCGTTATGTGACAATCCTCCATTAGGTAAATTCAGATAAATTTTAAGTTGACCTCATTTATAATTTTCCTTTCAAGGTTCGCCACGTGATGTACATTTGTAATCCCTAAAAAGAAACTAATATTATAGGCATTATTTTCATTCAATTGAATAATGAAAACCTTAGCTAGTACGGATAGAGAAATCAGATCGTTGACAAAGAGCAAAGAGCACAATCTAATGCAATTTCCCTACACTATTCCAATGAGCACACACAAACTTTTTCAATGCAACATGCATGTATTTCTTTTCCATTTCCTTAATGTGAATATGAGAAAAAAAAGGAAACTATGCACATACAATCAATCAATCTTTAACAAGAACAAAGACTTTAAGATAGTTTTGTTTCAAAGGAAAAGAATACCTTTACGACACTTTCTTTTGAACAAATATTAATCAACTATATTCTATTTTTGACTATGGATAGTTTTGTTTCAAAGGAAAAGAATACTTTTACGACACTTTCTTTTGAACAAAGATTAATCAATTATATTCTATTTTTGACTATGGATCGATGATGAAAAAGAAAAAATTTAAGAAACATTAATCAATCAAGTCAAAGTAGGGCTAGAAAAGGAGATAGAAACTTGTTCTCTAAGACATGGCATTCATTGATCAATCAAAAAGCAAACAAATAGAGAAAAGTTGGAAACAACTCATTCCAAAGGTGGGAAACTAACCCTAGGAGGATGAGCGCAACCCTGAATGGGAGATAGTGTGCTTTAGAGAACTGTCCCTAAGCCAAGGGTGCTCTGCAGCACACTGTGTCCCTCACAAGCTGGTGTTGGTGACAATGAGCCATTTCAAAAGGAAATTTGATACAGTTTTGACCAAAATTCAATGAAAAAGAGCTGAAATACAATCAATGAACACAAGTAGGGTCTGTAAGAATGTCCTAGGAGGTGGATAAGCTACTAAGAGGTCGATAAGATACTAGGAAGGATGATCTTCCCCTTTGGAGTTGCCAATTTGTTTTGGAGAATTTGGTATCTACAGATAAATATTAATTCCCTAGATAAGTATCCATATCTAGAACAATAGTTTAAAGCTCTTTAGTGTTTTCCTATAAGCGATAGATAATACAAATAAGATTAGAAGACCTACTTGTAGTTCCACTTTCCTCTTGTCTCCTTTGTATCGATCATGTCACTCATTTCTATACTTAACAAGCTTGAGAAGTAGCTGTAAACACAAACAGAAGACAAAGAATTGACCAAAGAAAAAGATCTATTGAATACAAGTAAATGGAATCAGATTCATTTCACACATATAAGAATCATAAGATAATACAAACATATGGGAGAAAGGTTCAAATACATTATTGAATTATAGAAGGAATTATGACCATCGTTTCTGATTCAAAGTCATTCCTCTAGCTTGGATCCCATCCACATCACATCAAAAGCATGACAAACTTGTAGCATTACAATACTTGCTTCAAAGCCAATTCTCATAGCAACATTATCTCCTTGCAATTCAACATAGTCCAGTGCCTGATCAATTAGATGAGTCCTACAGTTTTAGGGAGATGAGGAGGTTTTGTCATAAATGCTGGCATTGAATGGCCTTCCATACTTAGAATTAGTTGCATGGAGGAAGGGATGAGAGGATAGGATGCCTATTAACTCATTCCTCATCCATTTTCGAGCTCATAGGAGTTGATAAGTGAGGAAACCTTTTAGATGACTCCAAAAGATAAGAATATTCCCCAATCCCTATGTGAATTTCACTCAAACATGCCCAACATAGGTGAAAGGAAGCCTAAGTGCTCTGCAGAGCACCTTGGCATGGACTTAACTACTCTGCAGTGCAACCTTACATGGGCCTAAATGCACTGGTCCCTCTAGAGGCTATTTATGGATGTCTTCATGTCATGAAACTCTCTCGGAAGGTGAAATTCAAAGGGGTGACTTGTTTAGCGAATGTAGCAACTGGAAGTCAGGGTTTGATGACCCCTAAAACACTGATCTAGATGATGGGATTGATGTACCCAAAAGGATTCGTAACACCCCCATGTCAAGGACTGGTGGGAAACCTATTGTGAGAAAAAGGATGAAATTACGAACTCACTATTTTTAGCTGCTCCCACTTGGAATTCATTCCAGCATGCTATCAAGGAGCAGTATAACCCTGTCCGCAGCTATGAGAACAAATATATAAAGAGGACCACCTTGCGGTAGGGAAGGGACCAAGATGTGTCGTAGTTTACCAATGTTTCTCATACCCTACACACGAAGTTGGCCCTCAAGAATTCTGAGAAACATTTGGTACTCAAATACCGTGGCTGCCTACATATATACATCCAGGACAAGATGGAGTTCTTAGACATATCCCCGCTCAGAGCAGCATACCAATACACCGTCAATATCAAGCAGAATTTTAAACAGAAGAAGTGAGACTTTACATCTGTTAATATGAAGCAAGGGAAATGTACCCCCAAACTAGAGAACAAATGACAAAGCCAAGGCGAGATGACCCAGGACAGCTTGCCAAGGCCACAGGAATAGGACAACACTGCAAAGCCGAAGGAGGACATCGGAAAGTGGTGTGAGATCCATAAGAGCTCCACCCACAACAAAAGTGAGTGTTGGGCCAAGAAATCATTGTGGTTGAACTGAAGACTTCAGAATCAGGTGCATGTTCTGACTCTCAGTCAGAACCTGAAAAGGGGAATAACAAGGGGAAGTAGATTATTAACACGGAGCCCAATGCCATTGTAACCACCATAAATATCCAGAAGTAGAAACTCAAAGATCCAGAGGAGGAGGAGCATCGCTTTCACTCCCTGATATGGGTTAAGGGTTCCTTGCTACAGTTCATTGTCGACAGCAAGAGCCAAAAGACCCTCATTGCAACAGAGGTCATGAAGTGGCTGGGCTTACCAACCACAACACACCCACAATCATACACCATTATGTGGCTTCACCAAGGACAGGATCTGTGCATGAACCAACAATGCCACCTTCCATACAACATCAAGCCCTTCATAGATGAGGTATTATGTGATGTTGCTCCCCTTGATGTTTGTGATGTATTATTAGGCCAACCATGCTTGTGGAAGTGACATGTTGTGTATGAGTCAAGACCTTGCGTTGTTATTGTTACATTAATAAATAAGTTGTACATGATACCAAAGGTATCCCCACATACCACCATCTCTCTCGTTAATGCAAAACAATGCAGTAAACTAATTTCAAAAATTGGGAAATTTGTTTTCCTGATGATACACCCTCAAGGAAAGAAGAAGGCGGTGGCCACGACCTCTAGACAAGGTCCATCCACATGACAACAATAGATGGAAAAGGTTGTCCAGTAGTTTGAGGACATCTTCACCTCCCCCACTGAGGTGCCTCTGCACTGTCAGGTCAAGCACTCCATCGATCTAACCCCAGGTATGCCGTTACCCAATGGACCAATCTATCGATGCTCTGTTCTAGAGAACAATGAAATCAAGAGGAAAATTTAGGAGCTACTGCAGAAAGGTCACATTCGCCTGAGTTCATCGCCCTATGGGAGCACGATCATGTTAGTACAAAAGAAGGATGACACTTGGAGACTCTGTATTGACTATCGGGTGCTGAACAAGATCATTGTGTTATAAGGGAAACTAGTGTCCATTCAGAGCTGCTAGTCCCACTAAGGCGGGTAGCTATCTTAGAAAAAACAAACTAAAGTTACTCTTTTTTTCCTTTATGAGAGATAGATGAGAGAGAAGCAGAAATTACCAAACTCAGTCTTTCGCTTGGCTCCTTTCTTGTTTTCTCCCTCCTTTGACAGAGCTTCTCCACTCCTTCCTCACTTGTCTTGCTTCAAAGAACACTTATAGAGTCAAAGTAGCATAATACCATCAAATCATAGAGATCTATAACCATAAACAATATAGGATCAGATATATATTAACCATACAAATGCATATATCAACAAAAGATTCAGAGATATACAAGAATATGGAGGAAAACTCAAATAGTTTTATTGATAGAAGTAGTAGAAGAGAGGATTACAACCCATTGGTCTGACCCAGCGCCATCCTCCTAGCATGAAAGCCCTCTTCACCTCATGAAAAGCTTAGATCACCCAACAATACAATGTTGCACAGAGAAACCAACAACACATCCTTACAAAATACAAAATTCTAACCCTTTGGATCTCTAGGATGAAGGATCCATATATAGATATTTGCAGGTGGGTGAGTCAGCTTCTAGGATTTTGATTAGTTTCATTTCTCTGATAGTTCTTAGTTCCACTTGGAGATTTCATTGATCTCTTACTCAACCTGGGTGAATTCTGAGAGGCAGTGTCATATGAGAAGTTTCTATAAGATTCCTTGATCATCCACTTAGAAAACTGTCTCTGCCATTTTTCTATTCTCGCTCATTGCACCCTATAGAATGAATTTTCAGTATGCATCACACTTTTTGCATGTGGCAAGTGAGATGCATCACACCCTTAGCACTGAGCAGTCTGTATGGTCCAGTTTTGACCAATTCTAAGTAGTTTTTCAAGGAGAACTTCTGGGAGATGATGTAATCAGCTGACCTTGCTCATTTAGGGTATGAAAAAACACTTTTAGGGACTTAGAAGCCCTTGCCTTATGAACATATGTGATTGGGGTTACAGTGCCCAAATATGTCTATAACAATTTCCCCCTAAAGTATGAGGTCGTAAATCTTCAGATGTCGGGTGAAATGCTTTACCATGAGAATCCAAGGTTTTTCAAACTGGAAGGTGACCTGTAATAAGATACAATACAATACATTATCTTCATAATATTTTCATGATCTAGCTAAGGCAAGCATTCCCATGCTTATCTTTATAAATTCATTTTCATGTACATAGGACAGACAACCGTCTGTGTCGCAGACTGATGATTCTGGTAGAGCCATCATCCTTTGGCTTGGATGATTATCTGTGCAGTAATGATGTACATTTGAAGTGTTTATTTCCTTGAATATATTGTAGCCTGGATGGATGAAACTAGATCCGAGGTCTTCAAAACTCGTTCAATCTTCGCCTGAAGTACAAATCGATCCATGTGAAAATATGTTCTGGCGTCGAACATGGAAAGACATCACCTGATTACCAGCCAAAATCTTTCGATCGAAGGTCATTGATGTAAACCTGTTGCAGAAAGTGAGAAACTTTCCATTGAGGCATGCAAGCTTCAAAGTACTGAAAGGGTTGTTCCTAAGTCCACTTCTTGGATAATGAGCTGATGTCAACAAGAAGTGACCTGTCATAAGAGGGCCTTAATGAATCCCACATCTACAACATGAAACAGAGAAAATGACTTTGTGGAGTTGAAAACGATCTGATGATACAGGGTTCAGGGTGGTGGTCATGAAAGAATGAAGAATGAAGGTATTGCAGCGAATGAGACACAAGCTAGGTTCGTGAATTCTCTTGAACATATCGGTGACACTGAAATGGATTGGTAGCGTTAACCCAAAAAATGGATGGTACGGTGGAATAATGGTAATATGACCGGTGAACGGAATAACCCAAACCGACTCAATCATGGTGATGGAGTAAAAGTGTCATGTTAAAGAGTGACCTACTACCAATGGAGTTTCTTCAAGTTTTCTTCCCAATTTTTCCTCAGTCATTTCTAACCAATACCTCTTTATTTTTGTCAAGCTTGAGGAGGATAACATATGCTTGTTCTATAATTTTCCCTTCGGGCAAACCCATCGCTATGTTTTAACAAGCCTAGCGACATTGAAACTCGTTCTTGTCTGCATGGACAAGTTTATCGCTATTGTTTTAACGAGTCTAATGATAATGATAACTCGGTTCTTTTCAATTTTAGAGAGTCTGAAAAGAGACAGAAAGGAAAATCTAGTATTCCTTTTTTATAATGTAATCCCTTAAGTCCGAAAAAGTGTAAAATAATACAAAAGGGATGACTTTTCGATAGTTTTAACGAGCCGAACAAGACAAACGCTCGATCTTTTTGTGTAATGATCCCTCAAGTACAAAAAGATTAAAATCTAGAGGAGGGATAGCACTTGCGATCGCTTTAACGAGCTGAAGAGGCCAATTGCTCAGAAATCTTTTCATTTTTTACGAGTCAGATGAAAAGAGCTTAAAGGAGACCCGTTTTTTGAGGAACAAGTGATATTGGTGGGTAGCAGCTAGCTCCAGGTGAGGCTTGGAACTTTTCAATCACGGTAGTGTAAAGAAGGTGGCTAATAGGATCACTCATCGCAGCTATTCCTCAAAAAGGGTAAACAATCAAATGGAGGCATATGATTGGCTAAAAAAGAGTGGAGTTGATGGTAAGAACATGACCAAGGCTCAAAAGCTGATAATAATGCGATCGCAATGGTTATTTACCGGAGGTGGGTTCATTTCTTAATGAGCTTAAACTCTAGTGGAAAATATTCTCATTGCTAGATTTATTTTTTAACGAGCTTGAACTTCGTGTAAAACTGATCGTGTTAGTCATATAATAAGGATGTCTCATCGATAGGTTCATTTTTTAGGGAGCTTTCCCCATTCGAAACTTTGATCCAAATCCTTTCGTTATGAAAGCTAAGAACGACCAGTACTATGAGTCTAAAGGGTTAAGAACCTACAAACTAAGAAAATAAATGGTATCTTTTCACTTGCATGCAAAATTCCAACAACAATTCCTTACAATATGCAAAATTCCAGCCCCCTGGATCTCTGGGATGAGGGATCCATATATAGATATCTGTAAGGGAGATAAGTCAACTTATGATTTGATTAGTGTTTTCCCTCTGATAGTTCTTGCTTCCACTTGGAGATTGATGATATCTTACTCATACTTGGTCGAATTCAGAGAGGCAAGTGTCACAGGAGAAGTTTCTGGAAGCTTCCATTGCCTCTCCACCTCGCGGAATGACACTGCCATTTGTCATTTCTCACCCATCGCACCCCATAGAAGGGCTTTTTGAAATGAAATGCACCCACACAGTGTATTTAGGTGAGATGCAACGCACTTGGCTTGTGGAGCAGCTGAAATGATCATGTTTTGACCAATTTTGAGCAATTTTTCATGGAGAACTTCTGGGAGAAGTTGTAATCATTTGACCTTGTTCCTTTAGGGGTTAGAAAAACACTTTTAGGGACTTAGGAGCCCTTGGTTTATTGACATTTCATGCTTGGGGTTGCAGTGCCCAAAAATGTCTATAACAGGAAGGGACAACGATGGATGGCATGATCGCCTTCACACCGTCTACAAGGAATTTTAGATCTTCCTTTTTTTCCAGTGACTTTGATTTCACTAGTTGATGGTGTACTTTCAACATGATCATCAAAGGTTGAGGACACCGGATTGTGCAAGCGTGGGGACCAGTCCTTAAGATCCACGGGATGCAAGGACAATCTTGATGATAGTGGTCCCCTTTGCAAATGACACATGTAGATTTAGGTTTGGAAGGTGCAATGTGTGGATTTTCACCAGACGATGCATGGTTGCCCCCTTTTTCCGTTGGCTTCTTCTTCTTCTCAATTACTTGGTTTTTATTTCACCAGCTTTACCAAGTGAAGAGGAAGAAGGAGAGGGAGAAATAAACGAAGTAGAAGTTTGGGGGGTAACTTCAGTATCATCTGGTTGCTGATTTGATTGCTCATGAATCACGGTGTTTTGAATGACAGAGGTCGAGAAGAGCCATACTGGCAGGTCAATTGTCAGTCCTGGAAGGGACAATGTGGCCATATGAGGTGCACCAACATCTCCCCAAGAGGAGAAAGGACTAGGATTTCCCCCAAGGGGAAATCCTTGGTTGGTGGACTCCATTTTCTCAACCTAAGATCAACGAGGGAACAATGATGTTATTTCAATTAAAATAAAATCTATGACGCTTTAACACAACTTGCTTTTTCAATTTTTAAGAGTCGAGAAAAAGCTAAAGATGACTCTAGTCACATTCGATTTTAATGAGCCTGAAGTGACAAGTGCTCAAATGGACCTTTTCTATTAAGGAGTCTTAAAAAGAATGAAAGTGACTACTATGGAAATATAGACAGAGGGATTACCAAACCAATTGCAAAACTGCAGAATAATTTTTACGGTACGGTATTCAATCTTCCCAAATGTTGTGTTCAGTGCATTGCGATCGATAGGGTGGCAGACATGGCTTCCTAAGGATAAAGGATATAGTCTATTGTGGTCTCCCAATATATACTTGATGGTATGTGGGAGCACAAGTCCGTACTGGCACTTGTCATCTCAAAGAGGAGGAATCACCCAACCTATGATGAAAGTGATAGTTACCAGGCTTTACAATGCCGGAATACGTCTCTAGCCTAGAATTCTAAATGTTGTGCATTAGGTTCCAAAGCATTTTTATGTTCATTGAATTTATTTTATAGTTCATCTTTCTTAAGAAGTTTGCCTTTAAGGTTCATCATGTGATGTAGATATAGAATTCCTAAATATGCAATCTAAGATGATAAACAGTCGTTTACTCTTCTTTTCGCAATGAAAATCCTAGCTACTAAGGAAAGAGAAATATAAATCTTTCAACATAGAGTAGAGAGAACACACTAAAATGCATTGTCCTAAATCAATCTCCACAAGCAGTCTAAATGCAAATGCACATGCATGTATTTTTTTTTTTGCTTTCTTAATGTGTGAATGACAAAAAGAACACTAAGTACAAATCTGAACTATCTTTTATTTCAAAGCGACAGTACTAACAATTTTCTCTTCAAAAGACGAAAGGAAGATGAAGGCGGCGCTTTTCAATTTAAAATTCAAAAAATGAAAGGAATACTAAGATGATACTTTGCGATTTTGAATTCAAAAAATGAAAGGAAGACTACTTTTCCATTTCAAATTCAAAAAACGAAAGGAAGGCTAAGATGACACTTTGCGATTTCAAATTTACAAAATGAAAGGAAGGCTAAGACGACACTTTCAACTTCAATTTGAAAACTACTTTCGACACTTGAAATACTATTAATTCGAATCAAATACAAGAGTAATAGTGTAATTGACTATCAAAAAGAGTAAGATTCTCTTCTTTGACCGAAAACAACACTTGCGACACTTCCAAATAAAAAGACGACAGTTCAATTAAGCTACTTTTTGTAAAGGAGAACTGTAAATGGCGAAAAATACATAAAAACATTCACAATTCTTTGTACAATGGAGGTTGAATAATGCAAAGGAAGGGAGCTTCAATAGTGGTATGCTGATCACAGATAGCAAAACTCCTGAATAAAGCTAAAGACAATGAAGAAAAACCAAAATCTGGAGGCAGAAACAGTCTTATTTGATCATCGCACCTGTAACAGAAGAAAACAGGGATGCATCTCACCTACTGCACATGGGAGGTGCGATGCATCTAGACTATCAAAAGGAGACAGTGTGATGGTCCAGGGACGAGACTAGGTTTAGTTTTCTTGCTCACAGTTTGCAGCTTAGTTCAGGGATTTAAGCTAAGCTAATGATAGTCAGTAAATACAAAGTGTAAGGGCTGATATAATGAGGTTACTTGAGCTACCACCAGGGCACTTAAGATGTTTGCAAGTTGGTTACTCAGTTTATAAACAAAACTCGAAGATGGACTGAAGAAACATTGATCTACTTTGCACTTGCATAGCAAATGCAGTTCAAAGGCTAGCTGGCTTAACTTCAGGCTCCGTTTGTAGTTTATAAAGCAAACAAGCTATTTGATCCCCAGTGGAGTCGCCATTTTGTTATCGGGAAAACTAGTGTCCATTCAGAGTTGCTAGTCCCACTAACACAGGTAACTATCTTAGAAACAAACAAACTAAAGTTATTCTTGTTTTCCTTTATGAGAGATAGATGAGAGAGAAGCAGAGACTACCAACCTTAATCCTTCACTTGGCTCCTTGCTTGTTTCCTCCCTCCTTTGACAAAGCTTCGCCACTCCTTCCTCACTTGTCCCGCTTCAAAGAACACTTGTAGAGTCAAAGTAGCATAATACCATCAAAGCATAGAGTTCTATAACCATAAACAATATAGGATCAGATATATAGTAACCATACAAATGCATATATCAACACAATATTCAGAGATATACAAGAATATGGAGGAAAACTCAAATAGCTTTATTGATAGAAGTAGTAGAAGAGAGGATTAAAACCCATTGGTCTGACCCAGCACTATCCTCCCAGCATGAAAGCCCTCTTCACCTCATGAAAAGCTTAGATCACCCAACAATACAATGTTGCACAGAGAAACCAACAACACTTCCTTATAAAATACAAAATTCCAGCCCTTTGGATCTCTAGGACGAGGGATACATATATAGATATTTGCAGGTGGGTGATTCAGCTTCTGGGATTTTGATTAGTGTCATTTCTCTGATAGTTCTTAGTTCATAGAGATTTCATTGATCTCTTACTCATCCATGGGCGAATTCAGAGAGGCAAGTGTCATATGAGAAGTTTCTAGAAGATTCCTTGATCATCGACTTAGCAAACTGTCTCTGCCATTTGTCTATTCTCGCTCATCGCACCCTATAGAAGGAATGTTCAGTATTCATCGCACTTTTTGCATATGGCAGGTGAGATGCATCGCACCCTTAGTGCTGAGCAAGTTGTATGGTCCAGTTTTGACCAGTTCTGAGTAGTTTTTCAAGGAGAAATGTGGGAGATGATGTAATCAGCTGACCTTGTTCCTTTAGGGTATGAAACAACACTTTTAGGGACTTAGAAGCCATTGGTTTATGGACATATGTGATTGGGGTTGCAGTGCCCAAATATGTCTATAACACACTGTCCGGAATAGGTACCTAATCCCATGGATTGATGACCTTCTAGACCAAATCAAGGGAGAAAATATTTCAGCAAGATCGACTTGAAGTTCAGATATCACCAGGTACCAATTGAAGCCTATGATGTGTGGAAGATTGCCTTCAAAGCTAAGGATGGCCTTTTCCAATGGTCGGTTATGCCTTTCGGGTTGACAAGTGCTCCTGCAACCTTCATGAGGCTCATGGATGACATATTCCGACCATTCACCAACTCATCTGCAGTGGTATACTTGGATGGCATCCTGATATTCAGCCAAAGTTGGGAAGAGCACCTCCACCACATCTGACAAGTTCTCCAAACATTGCGGAAACAAAAGCTTTGTGCCAAGTTGGAGAAATGTACTTTTGGCATGACCCGGGTTTAGTATCTGGGGTATGTTATTGACAAATAGGGGGTGTAGGTGGATCTAGCCAAGATCCAAGTCATGCGGGATTGGTCAGCCCCAACCACTCTGACAGAGCTCCACATCTTTCTGGGTCTTGCCAATTTCTACCACAAGTTCGTGTTGGGGTTCTCTCATATCACACAACCATTGAGTTAAGTCACCGAATGAGAAGTGAAATAAAAATTCTTTTGGTCTAAATCTCAACAGAAGGAATTCAAAGAGTTGAAACATCGCCTCTGCTCTGCACCAGTGCTCACATTATCAGACTTGAAACAACCATTTGAGATTGAGACAAATGTCTCTGACTATGCCATTGGGGTAGTCCTTACTCAACAAGGGCATCCAGTGGCATATCACAATGAGACAGTTTCAAACATGGTCCAAAATTATCCCACTTAAGATAAAGAGATGTATTCCATTGTGCAAGCCTCTTGACAATCAAAGCATTACATTTTGGGGAATGAAACAGTCATCCACACAGACCACCAACCCCTGCAATTCATACAAACGGAAGGCAAGTTGCAGAATGATCACCATCAGAAGTGGTCCAAATACCTGCAACAATTCGATTTGAATATCATGTATAAGAAGTGCAACACAAATAATGTTGCAGACTACCTCCACTGACCACCAATCATGGCATTAACTACCATGCTTAACTCTTGTGGGCACGAGACTTCTGATTGGCCACTTTTCTACAAAAGCGACACAGAATTCGACCATACATACCATATGCTCTTCGGGGGTTAGCAAGTTCCAGGCTTTCACCTCCAGGATGCTCTATTATTCCATATGGGACACCTTTATGTTCGTTCAAAAGAGCGTATGAAGATGATTTAGGAAGCGCACTACAGTCGGGTCACTGGGCATTTCGGGGTTGAGAAAATAGTGGTAGTATTGCAGAAGTATTTCTATTTGTCGAATCTTCAATATGATGTCGGGAAGTACATCAGATCCTACACTGCATGTGCCATCGCCAAACCGACCATCAAGAATCATGGTCTCTTTACTCTGTTGCCTACCCCTAGTCGACCTTGGGAATCCATCTTCATGGATTATATAGTAGGCCTTCCTTCTACTAATCATGGCAATGACTGTGTGTATGTGGTCGTCCACCGATTCTTGAACATGGCCATTATGGTAGCCTACAAGAAGAGTATCATAGTAGAAGCCGCTGCTAAACTCTTCTTTGAACGCATGTTGGTACACTTTGGGATCCCATAGTCTATCATCTCAGATCGAGAAAATAGGTTCCTTAGTACATTTTGGTCTAGTCTCTGATCGATGCTAGACACCAAGCTCACTAAGTCCACATCTTTCCATCCCCAAACTGATGGCCAGACAAAGGTTGTCAAAAGGATGATCGTAGACATTATGCACATGTACAACTCAAAGCATCCACGGACATGGGATGAGAGCCTCCCCTATGTCCAACTTAGCCATAATTGGGCTCTCCACAGCTCGACTGACCACATCCCTTTTCAGATTGGCCTGGGATTCCAACCACTATGTCCCATTGATGTGGCCATACCAGTTGCAGTGACTCAGGGAGATTCAGCTCATGTCCAGTCCGAAGTCGACAAGGAAAATAGATTCATTAAGCATATTCAGCACATCCACCAATAGGTCCATGACATCTTGGGTAAAACTAATGCCAAGTACAAGCAATGGCGTGAACAACATCGAGTGCCACACAAGTTCCAGGTGGGTGACAAAGTTTGGCTACATTTGTAGAACGAGCGCCTTGTTGGGCCCCATAGAAAGATTCACCCACCTAGATGTGGGCCATACACTATCACCAAGGTTGTGGGAGATAATTCTTTTTAGCTCAGCATTCCCCCATTCCTTGACCTACACCCAGTGTTTAATGTGGATCGCCTTCAACCATACTTTCCACCATTACTAGACACATCTGACATTGCCACGAGGGCTTCACTGGGGGAGCAATACCATATCACATGGGTTCATATTGGGGGATACTTATTGAGAAAAAAAATGACATAATATATTGGTGGATATATAGGGGGTAGAAGGTTTTTATACTGGTAGGCATAAAAAATGGATCCCAAAGTTAATGAAAAATATAAAGGGGTATAAAAAATTTTATTGAAAAAATGGATACCTACAATATGTAGTGAAAGTAGGGGTTTTTAAACTGGGAAGGTGTATTGGGTTCATATTGGTAGGGGGTTAAATAATGTGATTTTTAGAGATATTCTCCAATATTTAGTCAAATTAAGGGTATTGTTTAATATGCCACGAACGCATGTGATATGTCATAGGTTCATTAAGTGAAACCCCTGTGGACATTGCATAATAGCTCACACCAACAGATTTAAATCTAGATTGAATGGAAAAGGATGCAATTGATAAGATCATGGACATGCAGATAAAGAACACTCACCAGTCGAAGATCCAACTGTATCGAATTTTTAAAGCAAGCCAACTCCTTCACCAAGGCAAGTGACTCACGAGGGACCAAGTTCAGTAGAATTTTGCTCATCTTATGGAGGAACTCAATGCAATGGGGACCATTACTTCCTAAGGGGGGAGGAATGATCCAGGTGGATATTGGTGGCCACCCACCAATTCCACTTGGACCCCTACCATAGTTTCTTTCAAATTTTCAGTTTCCTTAATTGTAGCATCGTTTACTATTTTTAGCAGTTTTTCAGGTCCTAAAATTCCGGAGCCATTTTGGGGCCCTAAACGATGTTTTTTTGTTAATCTACTACCAAAATCCCTTTGTAGGTCATGTTTTTCATCATAGTCCTTGGAGAGATATTTCCAACGGGGTAGCATGCACATCAAACAGAGATAATATGACCAAGTCACAACCCTAGGAAGTTAGCTACCCAACTAACCCCAACGGGGCCCATAAACTCTTGGTGTTATATCTCCTCGAGTTAGGGTTTTGTTTATTTAGGGTTTTCTCTTATTGTTCAATAATAAAAAGGACCTTGAGCCTCATTCTAACGTATTTTAGAGGCATGTAGCCACCACATCACTTCTCAGAGATAAGCTACCATCGTCGAGCTAGTGTCATTTCCATATTGTTTGTAAGCATATTTCATTATTTTATATTAATCAAAGAAAGTGTTATTTTTGTTGCATCTATGTATTTATGGTTATATATGCAATTTGTTTGCATTCCTATTTAAATTTGAATCAATGGTATCAAATTGGTTTGCTCTTTCTCTATTTTTCTTTGCATGTTCCCAACGAGGTTGAGATATAAGGAGTTAGGGCTCGAATTGGTCGAACCTTTGCAAGACCAGCCTCGTAAATCCTGACGACCTATGGAGGAAGAAAATAAAGACAAGGGATCAAGAGATCCTATCAAAATATTGCTCGAGGAGGCCCTCGAGAAGCAAAGGAATGTGATGATGGATAACTTTATCCAGATCCTTCAACAGTTGCCCACCGGCGGCACATCCACATCCAACAACCACTCTAGAGGCTCCACACCTTTTAAGGTATAAGTAAACTTTGACACTACCAAATTTGAGGGCCAAATAGATGCAAACACCATAGATAAATCGTTGAATCTATTAGAAGGATATTTTTCTATTCATGATTTTCCCAGCCGAGAAAAGATAACTTTTCTCTTCTCAAAGCTAGCCCCCACGTCAAGGACTGTTGGGAAACCTATTGTGAGAAAAAGGATGAAAGTATGAACTCATTGTTTTTAGTTCCTCCCACTTGGAATTCATTCTAGGATGCCATCAAGGAGTAGTACTACCCTTTCAGGAGCTATGAGGAAAAATAAATAAAGTGGACCACGTTGCAGCAGGGAAGGGACCAAGATGTGTCATAGTTTACCAATGTTTTTCATACCCTTCGCAAAAAGTTGGGCATCAAGGATTATGAGAAATATTTGGTACTCAAGTACCATGGTTGCCTACATATATACATCCAAGATGAGATGGAGTTCCCAGACATATCCTCTCTCAAAACAGTGTACCTATATGCCATCAAGATTGAGCAGAAGTTTAAACAGAAGAAGTGAGACTTTACATATGTGAATCCAAAGCAAGGAAAATATATCCCCAAACGTAGAACAAAATACAAAGCAAAGGTGAGATGGCCCAAGCCAACCTGCCAAGGCCACAAGAAAAGGAAAACATTGTAAAGCCAAAGAAGGACATGGGAAAGTGGTGTGAGTTCCATAAGAGCTCCACCCACGACACAAGCGAGTGTCGGGCCAAGAAATCATTGGTGGCCGAACTGAAGGCTTCAGAATTAGATGCATGTTCCAACTATAAGTTAGAACCCCACAAGGGGAATGACAAGGGGAAGCATATTATTGACACAAAGCCCAATGCCACCATCACCACCACAAAGATCTAGAAGGAGGAACCCGAAGATCCAAAGGACGAGGAGCGTCATTTTCACTCCCAGATGTAGGTTAAGGGTTTCCCGCTACAGTTCATTGTCGACAGCGGGAGACAAAAGAACCTCATTACAGCAGAGTTTGTGAAGTGGCTGAGCTTACTGGTTATAGCACACTTAGAAATGTACACCATCAGGTGGTTTCACCAAGGACGGGATCTGCGCGTGAGCCAACAATGTCGCCTTCTATACAACATCAAGCCCTTGACGGATGAGGTATTATGTGATGTTGCTCCCCTTGATGTTTTTGATGTATTATTAGGTCAACCATATTTGTGGAAGTGACATGTTTTGTATGATTCAAGGCCTCATGTTGTTATTGTTACATTAGGAAATAAGTGTTACAGGATACCAGAGGTAGCCACATCTACCACCATCTCTTTAGTTACTGCAAAACAATGTAGTAAGCTAATTTCAAAAACTGGGAAATTTGTTTTCCTCATGATATGCCCTAAAGGAAAGAAGAAGACATTGGCCACGACCTTTAGACAAGGCCCCTCCACATGACATCAATAGATGGACAAGGATGTACAGGAGTATGGGGACATTTTCACCTCCCTCGCAAGGGTGCCTCTGCACTGTCAAGTCAAGCACTCCATCAATCTGACCCCAGGTGCGTCGTTACCCAATGAACCAATATATCGACACTCTATTCTGGAGAACAATGAAATCAAGAGGGAAATTCAGGAGCTACTACAGAAAGGTCACATTCGACTGAGTTCATCACCCTGTGGGAGCCTGATTGTGTTGGTACATAAGAAGGATGGGACTTGGAAATTGTGTATCAATGTCTAAAATAGGTACCTGATCAAATGGATTGATGAACTTTTGGACCAAATCAAGGGAGAAAAATATTTCAGCAAGATCAACTTGAAGTTCAGATATCACCAGGTACCAATCAAACCCTCTGATGTGTGGAATGTTGCCTTCAAAGCCAAGGAGGGCCTTTTCGAATGGTTGTTTATGCCTTTTGGGTTGACGAATGCTCCTACAACCTTCATGAGGCTCATGGAAGACATCTTACGCCCATTCACAAACTCATTTGTAGCGATATACTTGGATGACATCCTGATCTTTAGCCATAGTTGAGAAGAGCACCTCCACCACATCTGATAGGTTCTCAAAACACTAAGGAAACACAAATTGTGTGTCAATTTGGAGAAATGTACTATTGGCATGATACAGGTTTAGTATCTAGGATACATTATTAATGAATGGGTGGTGTACGTGGATCCATCCAAGATCCAAGTCATTCGGGATTGGCCAGCCCCAACCACTCTAATAGAGCTCCACAACTTTCTTAGTCTTGCCAATTTCTACCATAGGTTCATGTTGCGGTTCTCTCATATCACTTGGCCCTTGAGTCAAGTCACCAAATGAGGAGCGAAATAAAAATTCTTTTGCTCTGAATCTCAACAGAAGGAATTCGCAAAGTTGAAACATTGCCTCTACTCTGGACCAGTGCTCACATTACCAAACTTGCAACGACCATTTGACATTGAGACAAATGCCTCTGACTAGGACATTGGGGTAGTGCTTTCTCAACAGGGGCATCCAGTGGCATATCACAGTGAGACATTTTCATACATGGTCCGAAAGTATCCCACTTATGATAAAGACATGTATTCCATTGTGCAGGCCTGCTGACAATGGAAGGATTACATTTTAGGGAAGGAAATGGTCATCCACACAGACCAACAACCCCTGCAATTCATACAGACACAAGGGAAGTTGTTGAATGGTCACCATCAGAAGTGGTCCACATACCTGCAACAGTTCCATTTAAATATCAAGTACAAGAAGGCCATCACAAATAACGTGCAGACTACCTTAGCCGACCACCAATCATGGCATTAACTACCATGCTCAACTCTTGTGGGCACACGACTTTTGATTGGCCACTTCTCTACAAAAGCAACCCATATTTCGGCCACACATACCATATTCTCTTGGGGGATTAGCGAATTCCAGGTTTTCACCTCTAAGATGCTCTATTATTCCATATGGGGCACCTATGTGTTCCTTCAAGCAAGCGTTTGAAGATTATTTGGGAAGTGCACTACAGTTGGGCCACTGGGCATTTCAGGGTCAAGAAAATAGTGATAGTACTGCAGAAGTATTTCTTTTGGCCACATCTTTGATAGGATGACGGGAAGTACATTAGATCCTGCACTACCTGTACCATCGCCAAACTGACCATGAAGAAGCAAGGTCTCTATACTCCGTTTCCTACCCCTAGTCGAGCTTGGGAATCCATCTCCATGGATTACATGTTAGGCCTTCCTTCTACTAAGCATGGAAATGACTGTGTTTATGTGGTCATAGACCGATTCTCGAAGATGGCCATTATGGTAGCCTACAAGAAGAGCATCACAGCAGAAGCCATTGCTAAACTATTCTTTGAACGAGTGTGGGTACACTTTGGGATCCCACAGTCTATCATCTCAGATTGGAACAACAGGTTCCTCAATACATTTTGGTGCAGTCTCTGATTGATGTTGGACACCAAACTCACTAAGTCCACAACTTTCCATTCCCAAACTGATGGCTAGACAAAGGTTGTCAACATGATGATCGTACACATTCTGCGCATGTACAACTCAAAGCATCCACGTACATGGGATAAGAGCCTCCTCTATTTATAGCATAGCTACAACCAGACTCTCCACATCTCGACTAGCCACAACTCTTTTCAGGTGGGCTTGGGATTCCAGCCAATATGTCCCATTGATATGGCCATACCAGTTGTAGGGACTCAGGGAGATTCATCTCATGTCTAGTCCGAAGCCAACAAGGAAAATAGATTCATTGAGCATATTCAACAAATCCGCCAACATGTCCATGACATATTAGACAAAATTAATGCCAAGTACAGGTAGCGACATGAGTAGTATCGGGTGCCACACAAGTTCCAGGTGGACGACAAAGTTTGGCTACATTTGGAGAAGGAGCGCCTCACTGGGCCCCATCGCAAGATTCACCCACTTCAATATGGGCCATACACCATCACCAAGGTTGTGGGAGATAATGCTTTTGAGCTCATCATTCCCCCATTCCTTGACCTGCACCCAGTGTTTAATGTGGATCACCTTCGGCCATACTTTCCACCATTACTAGACACATCCGACATTGCAGAACAAATCACACCAACAAAGTTAAATCCAGATTGCATGGTACAAGCTGCAACTGATCAGATCATGAACACATAGATCAAAAACACTCGCCAACAGAAGATCCAACTGTATCAAGTTGTCAAGGCCAACTCCTTCACCAATTGGCTAACTAGGGACCAAGTTCAGCAGAAGTTTCCTCATATCATGGAGGAACTCAACGCAATGGAGAGCATTGCTTCCTAAGGGGGGGGGGATGTTCCAGGTGGATATTGGTGACCATCCACCAATTCCACTTGGACCCCCACCATTTTTTCTTTCAGTTTTTCAGTTTCCTTAATTGTAGCACCGTTTACTATTTTTAGCATCTTTTCGAGTCTTAAACATCCAGAGCCGTTTTGAGGCCCTAAACGACGTATTTTTGGAAATATACTACTAGTGACTTATGTTAAGTCATTTTTTTCGTCGTAGTCCTCGGAGAGATCTTTCCATCGAGGTATCATGTGTGTCAAACAGAGATAATATGACCAAGTCATGACCCCAGGAGGTTGGCTGCCCAACTAACCCCAACGAGGCCCATATACTCTTGGTGTTACATCTCCTCGAGTTAGGGTTTTGGTTGTTTAGGGTTTTCTCTTATTGTTCAATAATAAAAAGGCCCTTGAGCCTAATTGTAATGAAGTTCAGAATCATGTAGCCACCACATATCTTCTCAGAGATAAGCTAACATTGTCGAGCTAGTCTCATTTCCATATTGTTTGTAAGCATATTTCATTATTTGATATTAATCAAAGGAAGTGTTATTTCTGCTGCATATCTATATTTATGGTTATATCTATAATTTGTTTGTGTTCCTTTTTAAATTCAGATCAACATGGATGTACTGTATGACTAGAATTCACACTTCTTAATATAACAGAGCCAACACGTTTTCATTCATATGTTGTTATTGTAGTTGGACTATTCTAGTTGTTGTAGCAATGTTTGTTATTTAACTTACACATTTTTTTATAAACTATTTTGTATGAAATTGTATGAATCTTGTTGCAGATGTGTTGGTTTAAACATCACTTTGGATATCTTGCTTTCTAGCTGGTGATGCATCTTTGCTCGTGTGTTCCCTTCCAAGCCGAGTACTATTACAGGTTTCTAAGAGGCACACTCACCTCACTCCCCATGTGTTAGAACCTCTCATGCACCTTCCTTGACTCGCCACAACTATCACACCCTTTCTACTAATAGGGACATCTTACTTGCCTCTGTGCGAAATCGCGATCAAGGCATTACCATCTGACCCACTACTGGGACTCCTACACCAAACGGTCTGAGGTCTAATTGGGACTTCTTACCAAGGAGATCCTTTGACATGTTCGTGGGTCCAACACCATCAAAATACTCCTATCAGGTGGAGTGATCTAGTGAATAGGGTGTTTATTGGACCAAATATGTTGGTACAGATGGAGTAGGAAATGGAGGTTATTAAAAGAAATTTTAAGGCAGCACAAGATAGGTAGAAGAGTTATGTATATCAACATAGATAATTCAAGGACCTTTAGGTTGGAGAGCATGTGTAATTATACATTAAGCCTAAGAAGAGATCCTTGATGATTGGGTCATGTGCCAAGTTGGCAACTTGGTATTGTGGACCTTTTGAGATCCTCAAGAGGATTGGAACAGTGGCATACAGGCTTACTTTGCCTCCATCACTAAAAGTCCATGATGTTTTCCATGTTTTATTTCCTAAAATATATGTACAAGATGTTGATCATGTGATGATTGGTATATATTGGAGGTGGAACAAGGGGGATACTTCCAACAAAATCTACAAAGTATATTACAATAGAAATAACTCATGTTCTAGAACCGAGCAACAGATTAAGGTAAAGTGCAATGGAATCACTTTGGGCCTGATGAAGCTACATGGAAGATGGTTGATCATATGTAGACATTATATCCTTCTTTATTTTTTGTTTGAAGCAAATGTGTTTGGTATATATTTATGCATGTGTATTGTAAATACTACAATGAGTTGTGTTATAAAGCTCCAATAAGAGGTATGTTTTAAATACTACATCAATATGTGTTATAAAGCTCCAATAAGAATTATGATGGCCATGTTTTCAGTACTTGGTTATTGTAAATGTCACATCGAGTTGTGTTATAAAGCTCCATAAGTAGTATGTTTGTCAGGTTAAGTGGCTTTCTTTTCATAAGTGTCATAGAACACCAAGCATGGTGGTCCCCCAAGGGGGAGGGGTTGATAATAGCCCCGAGTTGATTTTCCATGTAAATGGAAGGAAATTATAAAGGAAAAAGTGAAACCAAGGTCATGGGACATGTATTCCAAATTGAATGAGGGGACAAACATTATACTGGGCATCACTTGTGGTTAATTATTGGTTATGGAAATTTTCATTGGCATTGGCAAAAGGAAACAAAGAGAAATTAATTCGAGAAATAAAAAAAAAAATATGAGAAAAGGAAGATGAAGAGACAAGAAATGCATGCAAAGGAAAGTGAAGGAAAAATAAAAAGGAAAGGAAAAGAAAATAAAATAGAGAGAGAAAATTGTATGCCTCTCTTAGCTACCCTTGGTTACTCTTAGTCACTCTTACACTCTTGGACATTAAGGCATTCTCACTTGCACTTGGAGAGAGAGAGCACCTAGATACGAGAAAGAAAACAAAGGATATAAACAAAGTGAAAGGAGAAGGTGGGGAGAGTAGCTACAACAAGAGGATTTTGCAAGTAACGGGTTGCATGTGTGATCTCTTTGTTGGGATTTGAATGCACGGTGCATGCATTTGGTTTACATGATTATTTTGTTGTCAATGGAATGGGATTGCCTAGATTGACAATGTGCTCTGATTTTCCTTGCCATTTCTTGGATAACCATGGTTAGTTGGGATTCATTTTGGTTGAGCTTTGGATTGTTATAATATTTTAGAACTGGGTTGAGAGGCTCTCAAGAAAATCCCAATGGTTGGGTGTGGAGATGATTTTCTCCACGAAGCCCTTGACAGGTAGGTGGAGATAAGAAAATTCCTTTGGGTATGGTGAAACAATTATGAGGCATCCAAGCTTATGCTAGTTTGGTGATCATTGGACCAGTTTAGGTGAGATCACAACGGTTTAAGGGTGGAGGTGGTTTAAACTCTAGAGTCCTTTTTGTTGGAAAATGAGAAAGGCAGTAAATATTTTCTCAATATTGATAATTACTTGTGATGTTACTTGTTATTATGATTATTTATATCTTCTTTCTTTAGTTCATTAAAAAATTACATAAAGAAACAACACATAAAACAATGAACACAATATGTAGGCACATGCCAGGGAAAATCCCCCCTTGAGGGGAAAACCCAGTCAAAGTAATTCTTCCTTTCAATAGTATTCTTTGAGACTCTTCACCCTAGACCTTGACTAGACCTTCCCTCCACACCAAGTGAGCCTCCACAAGATTGATATCTTTCCACGAACTTCGATTATGTAGCAACTTGTGACAGCTCATGACTTCCAACGATAGTCCATCTTTGGAGACTTCATTCTCCCAATCCAGAACACAAAACAGAGAGATAACACCACCAAAATTTTGATTTTCCTTGACTCCTTAGACTCCCCCAAACTTGTGTTCACTTCAAATTCTTGGAAACATACTTTCCTAGCTTCCTACTTCACACTTCTTCCCAGCAAATAGATTTTCACATTTCTACCCAAAAGAGAGAGAATGAGAAGTGATGATCCAAATGAATTCGAATTCCTTCCTTTTATAGGCTTCTTATGGGGTCGAATGGGTCCTTAGGCTGACATGGTGTGGAGGTTCCATAATTCATATTTGACTCAACAATAAATTGATTTACATGGTTCAAAAGCCTAAGAAGGGTCTCTTTAAATGTACAATAATTCTATAGACTCAGAATAAATCCTATAAGTCTTCAATGGGTACTTTGACCTAAAACATGGTGACCCAAACATGAAACCCAAGCTTTAATAACCCATAATAATAATAATAATAATAATTATTTTCTTTATTCTTTTGACAAGTACATTACATAATGACTTAAGTAAATTATTGAAGACTGAACATAGTTACTTTTTCTAACACTCTCTCTTAACTAGGGAGGTATTCGTAATGTACATATACAATGGAAGATCTCAAACTATAAGAACCATGAAGAACTTTAGGCACCGCAATTCCATGGACTAGATTCCTGACTAGGGAAATATATTCTGGTGGGACTAAGGTGGACTCATGCTGTTAGGTCCCTATAATACTAGTGATTCCCCCATTACTATTATCGTTGTATCCCTTATTGTTATTGTTGTGCCCCTATTGTCCCCATATTTTTATTATTATGCCCCATAGAATCCCACTATTGTTATTTTTGTGCCTTTGTATTATTATTGTTAGGTTGGCTTGGTTATATTGTGACCCCTTAGACTCCTATATATAGAAAGGAGGTTTTGTCATTTGAATCATCCAAGAAATGTTCATTTGTGTAATGTAAAGGAGGTTGCCCCCTCGAAGAGGCTGAATTCTAAGGTGTTGATCTATCTTTTCTATCTTTTTGTGAGTTGGTTTCATAACATTTGGTATCAAATATTTGGATTCTAGGGTTTCGTTACTCCAAATAGGTCACCGTGGAAGCTAAGATGGATGGTTTAAAGAAAGGCGTAGAAGCTAAGATGAATGACGTGGAAGCTAATATGGATGACGTGGAAGCTAAGATGGATGGCGTGGAAGTTAAGATGGATGATTTAAAGAAAGTAATGGAAGGTTTGAAGACAAATTTGACAAAGTTTCTACAATAAATGCATACTAATGGCGAAAGGGTAGTAAAGGAAACTCATGATGAGAACAAAATAAATGTTAATCATGATTTCATAGACTCTAACGTTGGATCGAAGAACCACCATGTTCCAAATATCGATATGAGGAAGTTTTATGGCAAGGATCCCAGAACATGGATACTACAGGTGGAGCAATTTTTCGATCTCCATAATGTGCAAAACACACAAAAGATACGTATTGCAAACTTATATTTGGAATCAAATCAGTTTATATGGTATCGATGGCTTTGCTCCTGTAAACAAATTTTCACTTGGGCTATTTTTATGGATGAAATGATAGCACATTATGAGAATACAAAAACAAACACTTTTTTTAGCCAATTGATAAATCTCAAACAAAAGGGTTCAATGATGAAGCACATTAAGGACTTCCAGAAATTGAATATAAGGGTAAATGATATTCCAGAGGAGCATAGGATTGATGTGTTCATAGGGACTTTAAAAGATAACATCCAACATGAGATTCACCTTTGGGAACCAGAATCATTGGATAAGTCATTCAAGTTGGCAAGAAAAATGGAAAGAAAAATTATCGCAACAAGGAAGCCTACCACTCACAATCATAAAGATGGAAGTGTTGCTACCTTTAGCCATCCATAACCCACAAAGTTGACACCACAACAATTGGAAGAAAAAAGATCAAAAGGGCTTTGTTACAGTTGTGATAGCAAATACACTAAAGGTCATAAGTGTGCCGAGAAGAAATTATTTTACATAGATTGTGAAGAGGAGGAATGAAAGGAACAAGAAACATCAAAAGAAGAGGATATACACCAGGAAAAAATCCCTAGAAAAAAGAAGAAATGAATCTGATCAACGCCTTATAATTCAGCCTCTTCGAAGGGGCAACCTCCTTTACATTACACAAATGAACAATTCTTGGATGATACAAATGAAAATACCTCCTTTCTATATATAGGATTCTAAGGGGTCATAATATAATTAGAGCCGACATAACAATAATAATGTAAGGGCACAATAATAACAATAGTGGGCTTCTATGGGGCACAATAGTAACAATATGGGGGCTACATGGGTACAACAATATAATAAGGGTTTCTACTAATAACAATAAGGGGTTACACTAGTAGTATAGGGGCCTAACATGCCCCTCTCCTTCAAAAAGTGTTGTCCTCAATGCTTGAGTACTTCTTGATGCTTTTGTATAGAATTCTTGTCCTCCCATGTGGAATCTTGAGTGGGTAAGTTCTTCCACTTGATGAGATACTCTGAAATTGATCGATTTCAAAGTTGTTGGGTTCTTGTTTCTGTGACTACTCCAGGTTCCAATATGATTTTTCCTTCCTCTTCAAGTTCTGGTAATATTGTTTGAATTGGGATCTTCTACAACTTTTGAATGAGCGGCCATACTTTTTCGTCCTTCTTCCATTCATACCTTGTTTCATTTATCCAATCTGGTTGGATAATATAAATAGCACACAACAATTCTTCCACATCATCATCCTTTCTTGAGAGTGCATCTACCACAACATTTTGCTTCCATTTTTTGTAGATGATTTCAAAGTCATAACCCAACATCTTTGTGACCCATTGTTTCTATTCTTCTAAAGATAATAGTTGTTCTAAAATGATCCGGATTTAAGCAGGAACGCAATAGATTACAGAGATAACCATAAATACAGAGCTGCGATAACCATAAAAACCGAGATGCAACAGAAATAATAATATGCGATAACCATAAAAACAAAGATGCCACAGAAATAATACTTCATTTCATTAATGGAGAATACTGAAATATGCTTACAAATAGAAATAACCCAGCTAGGGCGATGGTAGCTTATCTCTGAGAAGAGATGTGTCGGCTACATGCCTCTGAACTGTTTTGAACTGTCTTACAATGAGGCTCGAGGGCCTATTTATTGTTGAGAAACAATGGAAAACCCTTCACATTCCAAAACCTAACCCTAGAAGATGAAACGCCAAATTGTGGGCCCCGTTTTTGGGTAAGTTGGTACATCAACTTCCCGGGGTCGCGAATTGGTCATACTATCTCCGTTTGACGTGCATGATAGCCCGTTGGAAAGATCTCTCCGAGGACTACGACGGAAAAGACGATTTTTATCAAAAAAATTGCTGCAGGTGGATTTCCCAAAAAACGTCGTTTAGGGCCTCAAAATAGCTCCGGAAGTTTAGGACCCGAAAAACTGCTAAAAATAGTAAAATTGTGCTATAATTAAGGAAACTGATAAAAACTGTAAGAAGCACTAGAGGGGATCCAAGTGGAATTAGCGGGTGGCCACCAATATCCACCTGGATCATAAAAAGTATTTAAGACTATCATGATCCATTTTTACCTTGAAGTGTCTTCCCATTCAGTAAGGTCGCCATTTCTGAAGTGCATGTAGTATTGCCAAGATTTCCTTCTCATAAATAGCTTGCTTGAGATGTAGCAGTAAAAATACCCAATCACCTACATCAAAACATTTTTCACTACAATGTTGATCTACCTGTTGTTCATTCGATTTGGCACCAAAGTGGCATTATCCTTTAAAAGTTAGAGAACTTGTTGTTGCTGCTCAATATGATCTTTCACTACTTGAACCTTTTTCTTCTTTATATGTCCTTTTATCTTGAGAGTTTGAGGAGTGGTAATTTCTTCCAATGCTTTACAAGATATGGTTGGATTCATTTCTTGATGCTCGATGTGATCTTTCACTTCTTGAACATTTTTCTTCTTGATATGTCCTTCTATCTTGATAGTTTTAGGAGTGGTAATTCTGGCCAATGCATTACAAGATATGGTTGGATTCATTTCTTCTTTCTTGATGTGATCTTTCACTTCTTGAACCTTTTTCTTCTTGATATGTCCTTATATCTTGAGAGTTTGAGGAGTGGTAATTCTTGCCAATGCTTTACAAGATATGGTCGGATTCATTTTTTCTTTCTCTGGGGTTGGGTCCTGGCGTATATCCTCTTCTTTTGATGTTTCTTGATCCTTTTCTTCCTCCTCTTCATAATCTATGTAAAATAATTTCTTCTCATCACACTTATGACCTTTAGTGCATTTGCTATCACCATTGTAACAAAGCCCTTTGTCTCTTTTCTCTTCTAATTGTTGTGGTGTAACCCTTGTAGGTTGTGGAAGGCTAGGAGAAGAAAAAATTCCATAATTATAGTCATGAGCGGTTAGATTTATTGTTTCCATAATTTCACTTTCAATTTTTCTTGCCCACCTAAATGCCTTTTCCAATGAATCAGGTTCCCAAAGACAAAGCTCATGTTGAATGTTATCCTTTGAAGTACCTATGAAGACATCAACCCTTTGCTTCTCTGGAATATCATTTACCCTTATATTCAATTTTTCAAAGTCCTCAATGTGCTCTTTCATTGAACACTTTTGTTTGAGATTTATCAATTGGCTAAACAAGGTGCTTCTCTTTGTATCCTCATAATGTGTTATCATTTCCTCTGTGAAAATTGACCATGTAACAAGTGGTTTATGAAAACAAATCCCTTTATACCATAAAAATTGATCCAGTTCTATGAAGATGCAATACATACCTTTTGTAGTAGTGGTACATCATGTACATCAAAATATTTCTCCATCTGTAGCATCTAATTTACCAGATCCTTGCCATCAAACTTCCTCATCTCACTTTTTCTTGATTTTAGGAGCTCAATATTTAAACGATTGTAACTATGTACTTTCAGATCTTTAAATTTTGAAATTGTGACCTATAGTAGCCCTCTATGTCCTATTTCTAATGCCACCAGTCTGATCAAAATTTGATTCTCCAAGAAATAGTTATGCATAATCTCCCAATATGACCTGATTATATACCTTTTCAAAAGAGTGAACTTGTATCAAGTGCCACGTGTCACTATTTTGACCTCAGGATCTGAAAACTATAGAAAGGAAACTAAAATCCGTCCTCCTTCTGTAACTTCTTACGAAATTTCAATCTGATGCTCAAAACAAAAGTTATGACTATTTTCCCTAGGTCACCTGTTTGGAATGTAATTCAGGAGTCTACAAAAAGGATAACTTCCTCAGATCATATCTCCGCAAATATAGCACAAAAAGCTCTGAAATTCGGACCCAAGGTTTAGAACGATTTCAACCCAAATGGGTTTTTGTTTTAGCTTCTGAAACTTTCTAGTGAAAAAGTTATAGTGAAAATTACACGATGACCTATTTGGAGCAGCGAAACCCTAGAATCCACAGCTCTGATACCAAATGTTATGAAACTAGCTCACAAAGAGATAGAAAAGATAGATCAACGCCTTAGAATTCAGCCTCTTCGAGGGGGAAACCTCCTTTACATTACACAAATGAACAATTCTTGGGTGATGCAAATGAAAAGACCTCATTTCTATATATAGGAGTCTAAGGGGTCATAATATAATCAGAGCCGACATAACAATAATAATTTAAGGGCACAATAATAACAATAGTGGGCTTCTATGGGGCACAATAGTAACAATATGGGGACTACATGGGTACAACAATATAATAAGGGGGTTCTAATAATAACAATAAGGGGTTACACTTGTAGTATGGGGGCCTAACAAATGATTCTCTAATTTCCTTTTCATGCTCATGGCCTTCACTCAAACTTATGGTTGTTAGTCTTGGTCTAGTGCGTGTCACATGAGGCAGAGAACCATATCTATCACTCCCTCTCAGCTAGGAAGCACCTCTTTATTTGGACTCTCGGTTAATCTTAGGGAGATGTTCTTCTATTCATGCTTCCTTCGGGAGATCAATTTCTTCTTTTCGACATCAGAGAAACTTTCGTGGCTTCCAACCATTTCAGCAGACTTATCATCATCCACATGTTATCGGGAAATCTAGTTTCTGTGCAAAGCTGCTAGTCCCACTAAGGCTGGTAGCTACCTTAGAAACAAACAAACTAAAACCACTTTCATTTTCCTTTATGAAAAATAGATAAGAGGGGAATAAAGGAGACCAACCTCTGTCTTATGCTTGGTTCCTTGCTTGATTCCTCTCCCTTCTAATAGATCTTTACCACTCGCTTCCTCGTCTACCCAGCTTCAAAGAGCACCTGTAGAACCAAAGCAGCATAAAACTATCCAAGAACATAGATCTATTATCATAAACAATATAGGACCAGATATATATTGACCACACAAATGCATATATCATCAATCATACAAGAATGTGGAGGAAAAATTGAATAGCTTTACTAATAATCAAGAATAGCAAAGAGGATTACAACTAATTGTTCTGACCCAGCATCATCCTCCCAACAAGAAAGTCCTTCTTCACCTCATGAAAATCTTAGATCACCCAACACTATGATGTTGCACCAAGAAACCAGCAACACTTCCTTACAAGATACAAAATTCTAGCCTCCATATTGTTATCTCCCAGGTTGTTCCCTTTGACTCCCAAGGGAATACGGCCGGGGTAACCACTAACCAATCTTTGGATTACAGCTTCTAGCCAGGCTGCAATCAGAGAGGGCTCTCTCTTTAAGGTTTAGCTCTGTTTGTGCTGAGATTTCAGGCTAGTTATGATGTTCAGGGTTTGTTTTTTGTATTTGGTTGGAGAAGGTTTCAGTCAAGATATATATGTTCTCACTTAGAATGTTATAGGTCATTGGGCATGGAGTCAGCGGTCCTTTAGCTGTTGGTGTGCTATGTTGATGTGATAGCGATGCTGCAGAGCTGGATAACTTATCTGGGAAACAAAACTTTGGAATTTTGATTAAGTGTGATGTATTCAGTTTATGAAAGGCAGTTAAGAATCTTTCAATAAAAGGATGTGTGAAGAAGTGAGAATGTTATTTAGAAGCAACTAAGAATTTCTAGATAAACATTCACAGTTATTGAATTAACGCAAACATGAGCACTCAAGATTTCATGTCCATGGTTAATTCAGAAGAAAACATTTACAGCAATAAAAGATTGAGCACAGAGTGTTATGAATCATGTCCTGTACTATTCCTTTTCTCTATTGCTAGATTTGATGAAAACATGAGTATGCAATAACATAAGAAGACAAAACAGAGATTAAGAAAACTTATTATTCCACTAGACAGCACAAGAATTCTGCAACAGCAAGCAGGTCATCAGCAAGACATCACAACTTCAGGAAATCACTGAGCTAGTCCAGCCCTTTGTATTAGATAATTCTGAAAGTGTACAATATATTTCCCTCAGAGTAAAAATTACCAACCCCTTATGCGTTACTAAGGGGAGTATTTATACAAAATTTACATGTAAAATATCAAGGAAATGAGTTAATGGCTCATTGATGTTAGGCCAACTCTTAGAGCGTTGTAGCTGAGAAAGTTAATGCTGTAATAACTCCTCAGTGCTTTAGCTGCCAAAATGGTCAGAGACTGTTGACTTGGTGGCTGTTGGAGTCGGCTGAGGATGCGTTGTCAAATATATGCATTTTTTCCTTATCCTTTGGGCTAGCTGTCGTTGTACATGTGCTGAGTCACTCTTCAGTTGCTTTAAATGCCAACCTTTTTCTGTTGTTTGTCTTTTAGTGAGCTGGAGATGGCAGTGACCGGGCAACTGAGGCTACCGTGGCAGAATTTGGAGCATTGCCTGACACCAATCCTCCTTAGGCATTTGATGTCTTCGAATTTTAATCAAAGTTTCATCGGCCTCTGTATACCTGTAAAAATTAGGAGGAATTTCAGAAAGGTGCTTTACCTCACTTTCAATAAAAAACAGGCCTTCAAGTTTATTATATAAGCTCTGTCTTGTTGAAGGCCCTGTTTCCTGAGATGTACCAGCAGATGCAGTGATTTGGTTTTCAATATAGGCTGCCATCCTGTTAGCAAACTGATCTAGGGAGATCAACTTTCCTGCACCACTTAGTAGGCTGGGCAGTCCTTTTGCTTGCAGTGCTGCCATCTTGTGCCGATACTCATGTACTTCAGCCTGTATCTCAAAGCACTTTCTCTCCACTGTCTGTACATAATTCCTGAGAGTGAGTACTTTCTTGGCTGTAAGGACGGCCTCTGTTCTATTGACTATTCCCATGGCTGCCAGTTCCTCCTTTTCTTGCCTGTTCAAAAAATCTATCATTGTGTTGGCCTGTTCTGGCTTGTCTCCCAGTGTTGTCTTGGCCCTCTGAATCTTTGTTTGTGCCAGGCCAATTAAATCCATCTGCTCATGTATGGTTTTAATTGATCTCCATTGTTTATCAATGGATTGGCCAATTTTGGCCCACAGAATTCTCCTTATTTCGGCCATGGCACTTTCCAGATCCAGCTCCTTTTCCAAGGCCTTTATCTTTTCTTTTAGGGCCTTTATCTCTCTGCCTTGTTCTCCCACTGTCATCTTTGATTTGTCATACTTGGCATCTAGTTCTGCCAGTTTTTCTTTGGCCTTCTTTATTTCATCTGCCTGGAGCTCCATTGCCTTAATGGCCTTAGTTAATTCTTCCACACTTGCACTGGAACTTGGAGCTGTTGCTGCTGCTTCTGTTGTGGGAGCCATTGTTGGCTCTGTAGTTGTTGCAGTGGTTGAAGTAGTTGGGGGGGCTTGGGATGTGGATTCCCCCTGTTTGTCTTGTAATGCCCCCTCAAGCTCTTTCTCCAACTCAAGGATTTTCTGATTTAATTGCATTATGAGGTCTAGCTGCTCATCGACCTGCTTTTCCTTCTGTAGTTCTGCTGTCTGAGGATGCTCTGTGGGCAGCAGTTTTAACCTCTTCTTTAATGCATTGAGGTCATCCTCCTTTTTCTTCATAAGGGCCTTTACACCCTTTGGGTCCTTAGGATCATGCCCTAGGTCAACAATAATGTCCTCAAGTGACTTTATTCGGTTATCCTTGGCTAGGGAGGACATTCTCTCAAAATCCAACTGAGTGTTGGTATTTTTGAGTGACTCTTTTAGTCCATGAGCCAAGGTTGCCTTCTCCACCAAGGTTGCATAGACCATTTCTCTAGTCTGCTTGTGGAGTTCAATCTGGTCCATTGGATGGATGTCTTTGGCTAAGACCTCCACCCTTGTCTTCACATAATCTGCTGTTGATTTTGGATGGGGCACTGTAGGCTTGAAATGGCTGAGGATCATTTTCTCCTCTTGAATGTCATACACAGACATTAGCATTTCTTTTTGGGCTGGTGTGGCATTGAGAAATTGCTTGTAAACCTTCACCCTTAGCAGGTCATTCTGTGCCTTTATTTGTTTGAAGAAGTCCTTAGTGCCTTTGGGCTTCTTGCTCTGCTGTGAGGAGGAGGACACCTCCAAACCAAGTTGTAATCCTAGCTCCTGCTGGAAGGAGCTTGTACCTGTGTGCTGGCTTCCCTCCCTGTTTTTCCTTGAACTGTCAAGGAATTCTTCAGTGATGTCTTCTACCTCTGGGGAATCAGCTCTTGGCCTCTTGGTCTGTGGTTGTTGGGAGAATCCACTAGCAGGAGTGGACTCTTCTCTGGCTCTCTTTGTACCCCTGTCCTCTTGTGCTGGGGTCTGCAAAATTGGAGCCGTGGGTGCCTCAATTTGTGGAGGGGGAGTCTGCTCTTGCTGCTGCTCCGATTGTTGCCCTTGTGGCTGCTCTTGTTGCTATTCTTGTTGTTGTTCTTGTTGTTGTTCCTGTTGCTGCCCCTGTTGCTGCTCACTTGAAGGGGCAGACTTCTCTTTCATGGTTTCCTCCTCAGCACCCATTATGCCTTTTCCTTTGTCTGTAGCTGGTGCTGCTGTGGAAGGTGCCTGTGTGACTGGTGCAGTCCTTGAGGCCGAGGTCCCTTCTCCTGCTGAATAAGGCCGTTTGAAGGGTACTTGCTACACAGAGTCTAGGTCAAGAGTTTTTTCAAGCTCCTTTACATTCTTTAACATTGTCTCTTCTTCAGTTAGTTTTTCAACTAGGGTACCCTGCTGCCATTCTTGCTGGTTGGCATATCTTTCAATGTGTGGGTATTGACAATGCCTATAGCCTAAAAGCCTGTACTTGTTTCTTCTAGCAGTAATGAAGCCTTCAGGGTCATAAGGGACCCACCAAAAACTATATGATAACTTGTATTTGTCTTTCAGGATTAGGTCAGCATCTTCGCATCCTTCTTTCTTATTCATTATGAAGGGGCCCAACTGGTGTTTTAACTTGAGGTGGGCCTTCTTTTTGGAGCTGTGGAAGTGGGTGAGGTCAGACTGAATCAACTGCCTGTAATAATCCAAGGCAAATAACCTCATAGGCACATATTTTGGGAGCCTGTACGGACAGAGCTCACAGCCATAAACTCTGATGATTATATGATTCTCATAAAGGTACCAATCACCTATTTTGTATTTTTTGGAAAGCTGTAGAGCTTTCTGTATCTCAGTTGATATTCTGGGAGGAGGGGACCTCATCAATAGGCAAGAGACTGGATATACAAATTGCTCAACAAATTCACAATATGAATAGGGTGAATTTGTGACTTTGTGATAGACAGAGGTTCAGAAGATAACAGATCTTCTTTCCCCTCTATAATCCAGCTTTTTGATATAGCATGGAAAGGCCTCAGACTGATAGTACATAAAAAGGTGATAGATATAGGCCGAGTACTTGAAGACCCCCTGTCTATCCACTGTGCCCAACTGATCATGGATTTTGTTAGCTATGAACTTGGCAAAGTTATATTTGCGGGCAAGGGGTTGGCCTGGGCTGTAAGCAGCTAGTAATACCAGCATTGTCTCATCCACATGCTCGCTGGTTCTGTATCCCAGCACATAAGCAATCATGTCTAGCAGTAATCTGCCTACTTCAGTAAAGTAGAAATCCAGACAAGGAGGTGGCCCTGTAGGCTGGCACTCAGGTCTCATGAATGTTCTGGTGACCTTTTGAATCTCCTCACTAGTCATCTTGGCACCAGTGTCCAGCAGATAGTTCATGGAGAATGGGAATAGTAGCTCTGTCTGATCAAAATGGAGCATTTTATTGATGGATTCTTGTTGTGGGGAAAATTATCCGATGCGGATGACCCTATCCCTACTCTAAAGGTGACAGTCTTTAGCAACAACTGAAAGTAAATCTTTGATGATTTCCTTTATGAAAGTACAGAGAGAGTGAAAAGAAGGCCAACCAACCTGGTGTCTTTCGCTTAGTCGATCCTTGTCCTCTCTCCTTGTCTCTTGTTCCCAGCTCCTTGCTCTCTTTGCCGGTCCAGCTACACACAAATCCTGCACAAAACAAGAGAGGAAACTACAAGATACATGTACTCATAACTGATGCATGGATTAGAGTGAATCAAATATACAAGTAAATACAATCCATCAATGTAATACAAGTATATAGGAGAACATGCAAAACTTTATTGATAGAAGTAACAGGGTTCTGAGAAGGTTACAACCAATGATGGCTCCAATCCAGCAGCACCCCCCCAGCAGCAAGAACTCTCCTCTTCACCTCTAGTAAAACAATCACCCAATAGCTCTAACTGTAATCCAACAGCACCTCCTTGCTTAACACGAAATTCCAGCCTCCTTAGACCTCATAGAAGAGCTCTATATATAGGAGAGAAGAAGAGAGGATGAGTCAGCTTGAGACTGACATGAAGCTGCCTTGTGTCCTCTCCCTCTTCAGTTCATCTTCAGTTCTTGAGTCCACTTGGAGATCCTTGCTTACACATGGTGATCAAGTACCTCTTACTCATCACAGGGCGAATCTTATGAACCAAGTATCAGTTTGGAAGCTTCCTGGGCAGTTGACACCTTGCAGGATGACTGTGCCACTTGGCCAAACTCGCCCAGCGCAGGTAGCCTTCATTACTTTTGACTTCCAGCGCAGGTACAAAGAGGGACAGTTGCATTCCAGCGCAGAAGCTCAGTGGAGCAGCTGACATGATCCAAAATAAGCCTGTTTTGAAGTGTTTTCAGGTGGAGAACTGATTGGAAGTGTTGTTGTTTGATGACCTTGTTCTTTTAGGGGTAAGAACAACATGTTTAGGGACTGAGGATCCCTGTAAGTATTGACATTCCATGCTCCTTGACGCGAGGCACAAAAATGTCTATAACAGTTGCCCCCTAAAGTATGAGGTCGTTTATCGGGTGAAATGCTTTAGCTAGAGGGTCCGAAGTTCGTTCCAGTGCTGAGGAGAGTGCCCTGTAATACAATACAATACAATACATTATTTTTCATTCTATTTTTCATTATCTAGCTGAGGCGGGCATTCCCATGCTCAGCTTTTATAAACACATTTTGGTACATATGACAGACGATCGTCTGATGGTAGACTGATAATTTTCTGCTGAAATTATCATCCTTTGAATAGGATGATCATCTGCTGCAATGATGTACATGGCAAATGCTTTTATATTTCCTGAATATATATCGCAGCCCGGATGGATGAAACTAGATCCGGGGTCTTCAAACTCGTTCGATCTTCACTCTAAGTACAAGTCGATCCATGTGAGAATTGCGCTGAAGTCGAACATGGAAAGACATCGCTTGATTACCGGTCAATAATGAAAACCGTTAACTAGCGCGAGAGGAATCACCAATAATGACGATGACCCTCAAGGTACTACATTACAATTCACATGGCGTGAATACAGGACTTGGCGTCGAACGCCATGCAAAATCTTCTGGTCGAAGGTCATTGATGTATACCTGTCACCGGAAGTGAGAAACTTGCCATTGAGGCATGCAAGCTTCAAAGTACTGATGGGGGGTGTTCCTAGATCAACTTCTTGGATAATGAGCTGAAGTCGACAAGAAGCGATCCGTCAAGGGAGGGCCTTAATGAATCCCACATCAATGACACGGAACGGAGCTAATTCTTTTAGTGGAGGTGAAAACAAACTGTGACATATGATTCAGGGTGGAGATCATGAATGGATGAAGGATAATGTATGGTAGTGGATGGGACACGGTTGACACTTTCAGAATGACCCCTCTTGAACATATATCGACACTGATGCGATGGATCGGTAGCATTACCCCAAATATGGATGGTGTGGCGAGGACCACGGTGATGAGACCGGTGAATGAAACAACCCAACCCGATGTGGTACGGAGGAAAAGTGTCATGTTCAAGAGTGACTTGCTACCTTTAAACTTTGATGTTCTCCCAATTTTTCCCCAGTCATTTCTGACCAGTACCTCTTTATTTTTGTCAAGCTTGAGGAGGATAACATATGCTTGTTCTATAACCTGCCCTTCGGGCAAGCCCATCGCTATGATTTAACGAGCCTAGCGATAGGGAAACTAGTTCTCGTCTAAAGACAAGTTTGTCGCTATTTAATCATTTTAACGAGTCTAACGACAAGGAAAACTCGGTCCTTTTCATTTTTAGAGAGTCTAAAAAGGTACAGAAAGTCAACTCCATAATTCCTTTTTCGTCAGCAAATCCCTTAAGTCCGAAAAAGTATAAAACAATACAGAAGGGATGGATGTTCGGTACTTTTAACGAGCCGAACAAGACAAGCGCTCGATCCTTTTGTGCAATAATCCCTCAGGTCCAAAAAGATTAAAATTTAGAGGAGGGATAGCGTTCCGGTCATTTAACGAGCTGGAAGGCCAAAACTCGGCAAACTTTTCATATTTTACGAGTCAGTGAAAAGAGCTGAAAGAAGACTCGTCTTTTGAGGAACGAGTGATAAACAGGGATAGCTACAGATTCCAGGTACAGGTTGGAATTTTCCAATCACGGCAGTGTCACGAGGATGGCTAGGTGAAATCACTCTTCGCAGCTGTTTCTCAAAAGAGGTAAACACACAAATGGGGGTGAACGATCGGCCAAATGAAATGGAGGTGATGGATGAAAACACGACCAAGGCTTTTAAGGCTTATAAATTTACGATTGCAATGGTTATTTACCGAGATAGGTTCATTTTTTAATGAGCTTGAACTTTGGCGGAAAAAAAAACCTTGCTCACACTTTTCTATTTTTTAACGAGCATAAATTCCGTGGTAAAACTGCTCGATTCATGCGCATGCCCCCAGCATCATGATGACGCATGTCAAAGGAGGGTGCCCCCCAAGCTTCATTGCAATCAACTCGGTGGTTGGAATGAAGGTTTACCTTTGAATTTTGAAAAGGGGATTTGTTTCATTTTTTAATGAGGTTGACATGAGATAAGAACCATCCTCGGAACTTTAGATCCATTAGACATAGAAGGTTTCATATTCCACTGTGGCCACTTCCGCCAGATTACTCGGAGGCGGTAGGGCAAAAGTACCCATTAAGGTAGGGTCTTTTAGGAGACCTACTCCGATATTTTGGAGCGAATGATTGCTTCCATGGATCATCGGAACGCTTCCCGTAACTTGTGAACTGTTGGGGAGAAATGCCTGTTGGTCGACGATTGTAATTCCTCCTTGGAAGGGAAATGCAATCTTCCTGAAGTAGGTCGACACAACTGCGGCCATGGCATATATCCAGGGCCTTCCCAGCAGGATGTTGTAATCAAGATTTCCTTCGATTACTTCAACATCAATTTCTACTGTTTTTCCCCCCAGTTCAACCTTCAAGTTATTTAGGATGCCGTATGGGGTGTACGTCCTTCCGTCGAATGCTTTTAGTGCCGTCGAAGATCGCGATAAGGTTGGAGATCCGAGAGTTTTCCAGCAACTCATCGACATGATACATGTAGATGCCCCCTCATCAATAATTGTTCGGTGAACAGTCTTGTTGAGGGCTTTCACTTGAATAAGGAAAGCTAGTTGAGCTGGTAACTGAGGATCATATCCTTTGTGATCAAAGGATACAAGATTGGAATCCTTAGGATCCACTCCACCAATTGCTGATAACAACGCCTGCTTTTGGGATGGGCAATTTTGCAGTACCTCAAGAGTCGACATAGCGGATGGCGATTGGGCCAAATCCTCCACTATATTATAGTGTTGCGCCGCTCTGGCGCGAGGGTTGAATGTCGACTTGTGGACTACTCCCTTAGGTGGCTTTATTGTTAATTCATGCGTGATGGGGGGTACAACTTCTGCCGAAGTTGTTGTTGAACTGCTAGGTTGATCTTTACCTTTATCGTTCGACACCCGTGGATTCCCGTAATCTTTGTTCCTTGTCGAAATCAAAGCATCATTCTGTTGCTTCGATATCGATAACATAAGCACTTGCGACGGTGAAGCATTTCCACTACCAACCAGATTTTTTCCTCGATCGGGAAACGGATCAGTTAACACAGCTGGAGTTTGCGAACTCTTTAAGGATCTTTTTAGATCAGCTTTGTATGGACATTCTCTCGTCCAGTGATCTTCATCACATATCTGACACCCATAAGGTGGTTTCCTATCTCGAGGAGGGCTTGAAGAAGTTTTTCGAGGAGATGACTCTCCTTGTTTATTCTTCCTCCCTTTGTTTTGATTCTTCTTGTTTCCTGGTTGATTGGAGTTTTTGCCTTTATCCGTAGATATAGCATTTACCTCCGAAGCAAGAATCTCTTGATTTGCTTTTTGATTCGAAGTCTTACGGGCTTTCTTATTCGAATCCCTTGTCGACTTAGCGTTTGCAGTTCCAATCACGCCATCACCGGCATGAGAGTCACTATTCGATCCGGGAGGAGGAGGGATTGAAAATTCCGGTCTGGGGGCGTCAGGTATCTTATCATAGAGCGTGCCCGACTGAGTATACACTAAGTCGAAATATTGAGCACGAGCAATAACTTGCTCCTCTGTTACGACGCCTCCCTTGGCCACATCTTCTGTTATTGCCGGCAGAAGCGACTTTATAAACCACTCAGCTAATAGCTGATATGGAACATAGGTTTTTACCATTCTGCGACGACGACGCCACTCATGTATATGATCAGATATATGTGTGGCTGTTGTCTGCTTGAAATTGGTCAAGATCTCTGTTCCAGTTTCGTACCTTATAGGTAACTGAAAGTGTGTTAAGAAAGTCGTGGCTAGGGAGCTAAAATTGTCGAAAGAGGCTCTAGGTAATTCAATATACCATTTGGCCGCCGGACCAGTCAATGTCCTCTGGAAAAGACGAAGCCTTATCGAATCATCATTCAAGATATTCGACGAACACCACAGATGGAATGTCATCACATGATTCGACGGGTCTTCGCCCAGATTTCCATTGAATTTAGGAATGTCCGAAGGAAGTTTGTGAGGAATCGCTGGCCACCAATGGGCATAGGCGATTGGATCGTTCGTCAAACGATGTAAATCTGGTAATTCTAGTGTCGCCACGAATGGCAACTGCTGATTCAGGTTTGGCGAGGCGTATCCAGGATACGATGGAATCGCCTGAGCAGTAGGCCTCTGCACACCAGCATAATGCAACTGATGTTGATATGACTGATATGGCTGGTGGGATTGGCCACTGTAAAGTGGTTGATTTAACCCGTTCTGAATATAGGGTTGCCCACTATTCGCAAAGATCTATTGCTCAGATCCTTGGTACACCTGTTGAAACTGAGGTTGTTGGTATTGCACCATCCATGGTTGTGAAGCCATGTTTTGCTGTGCGACACTAACCGATGGACCAAGATGCGGGGTTATGGTCCCCGTTTGTATCTGTGTCGTCCTGGCGATTGGCAATTGTGGTTGTGTTGCAGGGTCAATAGGCTGTTGCATTACAACTTGGGGTTGACATACAACAGGCATCGATTGAACTTGTGACACGGTTACAATTGCTGGCGTCGTCGGGATACTAGACATAGGTACACATTGTTGCATGGAATATACAACTCTTGGTTGTTGGGGTAACATAGGTACCCAACCACTCGTCGTTACTTCAGTCAAACCTAAATGTGGTTGAAAACTGCCGTATGGGTATCCCCCCGAAAGGGGAAGTGAAAGGGCATATTGCCCCCCATACGGTAACAATCCGGAGCTCAAGGGTATAGATGGCCTTTGAGGACTGGATGGCCCAAAATGATTCCCAAAGGGATCAATTTGTCTAGTTTCAACATAAGAATTACCGGGTATTATACCGGAAGAACAAACTGGAACAGACCAAGTTGTCATAATAGTCCCTGGGTGGACTCCTTCTAGTTGATGAGAACTAGTTGGGACAGATGGTATGCCGGCAAACATCGTTGGAGTGGCAGCAGGAGCTTCCGCTGTCGCTGTGTCGTTTGGCACAGTCCTAGATGTCGATGGTTGTTCAGACATTTTAAGTCTATCCAATAAACTTCCTAACGATTCTTCAGGAACTTCCGATGGCGATAGACAAACTTTTGATGCAGAAGGAAAAAGAGTGGTACCTACTCCAAAATGAATTGGAGTATTCGCTTGTTGGTCCTCTACGATTTCCTCTATTGCAATCAGACCAGGAGGAAGAGGCAGACCGTCAAGTCCGTAATAGATTTCTGGTGCCGAAGAAGGGGTTGCTTCGACAGCGACAGTTGTTTGAACAACAAGACTCTGTGGACCGGTTTCAGATGGAACTGGTTCAATTATGCAAGTACTTGTTTTCAGACTAGGATCAGTACAACTGTCCTTCTGTTGCTGTTGAACTTCTTCAGTAGAGGCAGGGATTCCAGAAATATTGGGAGTGACCGGAATCTCAGATGTTGTCGGAACTTCCGTTCTAACTTTAAAAGGAGATTTTGACCTGGTCAAGCGAGTTCGCTTCGTCCGTACTACTCTCGGTTCCGGAGACAAAGGTGGTTGACTCGCAAGCCTCCCTGAACGACGGGGTTTTAATTGACTTTCCTCCACGGTTGCGGATTACTTGATCAACTAAAATACAAAAAGGGGAATTATGTTTCCGTATTGAATGAATTTTATTAGACGCTTTTAGACACAACTTTGCTTTTTCATGTTTTAAGAGTCGAGAAAAAGCTAAAGATGACTCTAGTCGCCTTCGATGTATTAACGAGCCCGAAGTGACAAATGCTCGGTTGGACCTTTTCAGTTATAGAGTTTGAAAAGGGCCAAAAGAAACTGCTCTGGAGATCTAGGAAGAGGGTGTGCCAAACCTTTCGCGAAACCACAGAATACGTTTTATGGTACGGGTGGTCGATCTTCGTGAATGCTGTGTTCACTGCATCGCGATCAGTAGGGCGGCCGACATGGTTTCCTAAGGATAAAGGATAAAAGCCAATAGGGGTCTCCCAATATACGCGACGGTACGCGGGAGCACAAGTCCGTGTTAGTGCCACCGACTCTCAGGAGGAATCACCCACCTTCGTAGAGATCGACAGTCACTATGTTTAACGATGCCGGAACACGTCTCTACCTAGACCTCTAGATGTTTGCGTTATGTTACAAAGCGTTGTTATGTAAATTGGGTTTATTTTAATGTTGATCTTGTTTAACAGTTTGCCTTTCAGGGTCGCCACGAGATGTATATATACAACTTCCTATATGCAATCTAAGATGAGAAGCAAATCTTTTCAATCTTTCAACTTTGAAAACCTTAATCTACTGAGGGAAAAGAAAGACACAACTTTTTCAACAGATCATAGAACACACACTAAAATGCACATTTTCCTAAATCGTCAAGCACACAGTCAAATGCAAAATGCACAATGCATGTATTTCTTTTCGTTACCCTTAATGTTGATGTAAGACAAAAAGGAAATTGTTGTATGATTTTGAATCTAATTTCAAGTAGAAATAAACAAGCTTGTCCAATAATCAAAAGACACCTTATGATCGACTTGTTTAAACACAGGAAATGTATAGATCCAAACCATAAAATGAAAAACAAACAAACTCAAACAGCCATGAACAGTAATAAAACTAGCTCTTCAGATCACAAAGATACTTTTACAGTTCAGGATCTAAGAGGCCACAGCTATACTGGTTCGCTTTTCACAATGGGAAACTGTAAGTGAAACAAGAAATACTGAAAGAACATTCACAGTTTCATCACACAACTGAGGTGGAATAATGTCAAGGAGAATGGTTTACAGCAAGTACAATGACCAGCAAGCAATCAGCAAAAAATCAGTGAAAACAAGGCCAAGACACAAAGGGAAAGTTGAGCAAGACAATGGCTAACTGGACCAGAGCAGGTTCTAGTCTGCCAGTTTGACTCTCAGCGCAGTTCCCGAAGGGAGCACCTGCGCTGTAATGCAGACTGCCTGTGGACAGCCTGCACTGACACACGAGAGTTGCGTCTACAAAGAATTCCGGGTCATAAAAAGCTCAAAAATGCACTGTTTTTGCTGAAATAAAAAGCTATAGGTCAAGTACAAGCTAAGGGATGATCAAGAGGATGAAAATCTATCACAAAGAGTAAAGAGACTTTTGTAGATAAGCTCTTCAAATCTTGAATTTGCTCAGCAAATGAGCAAGAGTAACAGTCCCTCTACTTCGCTTTTGATATAGTCAAAAGCTTTTCGATTTGGTACTCTTTTCTTCAAGAAATGAATAGCAAAATACTACAAACACCAACAAGATACTAGGCTCCCCAGTGGAGTCGCCAGTTTGTTGTGGGGAAAAGTATCCGATGCGGATGACCCTATCCCTACTCTAAAGGTGACAGTCTTTAGCAACAACTGAAAGTAAAGCTTTGATGATTTCCTTTATGAAAGTACAGAGAGAGTGAAAAGAAGGCCAACCAACCTGGTGTCTTTCGCTTAGTCGATCCTTGTCCTCTCTCCTTGTCTCTTGTTCCCAGCTCCTTGCTCTCTTTGCCGGTCCAGCTACACACAGATCCTGCACAAAACAAGAGAGGAAACTACAAGATACATGTACTCATAACTGATGCATGGATTAGAGTGAATCAAATATACAAGTAAATACAATCCATCAATGTAATACAAGTATATAGGAGAACATGCAAAACTTTATTGATAGAAGTAACAGGGTTATGAGAAGGTTACAACCAATGATGGCTCCAATCCAGCAGCACCCCCCCAGCAGCAAGAACTCTCCTCTTCACCTCTAGTAAAACAATCACCCAATAGCTCTAACTGTAATCCAACAGCACCTCCTTGCTTAACACGAAATTCCAGCCTCCTTAGACCTCATAGAAGAGCTCTATATATAGGAGAGAAGAAGAGAGGATGAGTCAGCTTGAGACTGACATGAAGCTGCCTTGTGTCCTCTCCCTCTTCAGTTCATCTTCAGTTCTTGAGTCCACTTGGAGATCCTTGCTTACACATGGTGATCAAGTACCTCTTACTCATCACAGGGCGAATCTTATGAACCAAGTGTCAGTTTGGAAGCTTCCTGGGCAGTTGACACCTTGCAGGATGACTGTGCCACTTGGCCAATCTCGCCCAGCGCAGGTAGCCTTCATTACTTTTGACTTCCAGCGCAGGTACAAAGAGGGACAGTTGCATTCCAGTGCAGAAGCTCAGTGGAGCAGCTGACATGATCCAAAATAAGCCTGTTTTGAAGTGTTTTCAGGTGGAGAACTGATTGGAAGTGCTGTTGTTTGATGACCTTGTTCTTTTAGGGGTAAGAACAACATGTTTAGGGACTGAGGATCCCTGTAAGTATTGACATTCCATGCTCCTTGACGCGAGGCACAAAAATGTCTATAACAATTCTGGATTAATGTAAAAGAGGATCCTCCAAGATTGAGAGCTAATCGCTCTGTGCTGCACATCATAGTTTTCAGCGCATAGGCGAATGATCTCAGGAAAGACATTGACAGAGGGGAGACAATAGTATGGCAGGTTTGACTCCCATATCCCATATGTATCATGACCATTCAGGTAGTCCTCTCTCAATTGCCTGAAGGTCTGCAAAAAGTCCCTGTTACCCACACAGTCTACAATAAGGTAGTCCTTGTCAGCAAAGGGCAAGGCCTCCAGGTCTTTATTTGGTGGATTTAATGGAGCTACACTGAGAGCTGAAGGTGTAGGGGCAGCCATTGTATAGTCTGATTTTGAACAAGGTGAATGCAATGGTTTGCTAGGTTCCTCAGAGCTTAAGTGATAGGCTCACTGTAGACAATGTTTGAAATGTTTTTCACAGTGGAGAAGGCAGGCTTGTTTCTGCAGTTTTTTGTAAATTCACAGGGATTGTGAATTGCTAGGGGTAAATTGCAGAGGGTATGTGAGATTTACTTTGGCAAGAAGCTGCAGCTGGTCTACACCCGGCAAAAGGGAACAATGTCGGGCACCTCGAGGACAAATTTACAGTTTTGGTCCGCGAATTGTCTATTTTAATGTTGAATTATGGTGCTTGGAGCAATGCAGGTTATCTTAGCTCACTTTTAGGTAGCAGGCAGAGTTTAATTGGAATTTGACAAGTGCTTTAATGGTGAATTAGTAGAGAAATGGTATGTATGGGCGAAATGGGGGAATTACGGTGAATACCTGGATAAAATCGCTTGAAAAGCCTGCGGGCCGAACTGTAAAGGCTCAATGTAGCTGAGTTGACAAGCTTGGACGGTCGTAAATTCAGATTTGAAGGTTCAGGAACAATCTGGCGTGAAGCAGCAACAAGAGCCCGTGTATTTCGCTCGAAAATGACACAAAACAGCTATTTTGGACATTTATAACGATAATTTTGGCAAAAACGGGCTATTGGCACTTTTCCGCCGATGACGTCAGCATGACGTCATGGTGGGCCCTGGTACAGAGTGTGACATGGGCGCTGAGCTGGAGGCCAGCGTGGCCGTACATAGTGGCGGGCGGATAAGGTGGCAGGGCTATGTGGAGGGCCATGCAACACGGGGTGGGAGATGGCCCGATGTCATGATGACGTAATGGTGACGTAGGAGGGAAGGTGGCAACGGGATGGGTGGTAAGCGGTTTCCCCGCACCACCTTTGGGCAAAGGCGGTATCGGGGAGGGGGGCTCCGAACAACCCCGCCGCCTGCCACGCGTCCCATGTACGGGGCAAAAAACCACCGTTCCCCGGACGCTAAAGGTCGACAGGTCCAGATCTGGAAACACCCGCCCACCATTGGATCGGGGGTAGCAGGCGATGGACGACTGGCGGGCCTCCTAACGGATCGTGCATGTTGGGGGGGCCCGCTGGCATATTAAAATATTTAAATTAATATTTGGGCGAAGAACTTTAGGTTTGAGGCTTTTGTGGGTTTTTTCGGGATTTTTTGGGTTTTTAAGGGTTTTTCTTTAGGAAAAAGAGGTTAAGAGTGGGTTTAGCAGAGGGAAAGGGGTTTTCTATGGAATTTTTTAGCAGAGGGAAGGTGAGGGCTTAGGGGGAGGTTATCACTCCAACCAGAGGTTGGAGCAATCCCATTACAGGGTTGACCATAGTCCCTGGTGGACTAAAGTCTCCCTAAGACTAACTTATTTAGCTATAGTGCTAAAGAGGGAGGATATTTATACAATGCTGGGATTTATACACCATAGTGTTATAATAGTAGGGAAAGGGTGACATAGGGGATTTAGATAATAAATGTTAAGGGTTAATATGGATGAAAAGGTGAATGAGGAGTGAGATCACTAAGTTTATTTGAAAACCACTTAGCTTCAGGAGTAGATCAAAGTGAAAAGATTTTTACACAGGAAATGTGGCTTTTAAAGGCATAAGAACCAGCATAAAACCTCAAATTCTTCCATGAATCTTAGCTGATTAAGGGATGTTAGTAAATAAATGTGAAAGGGGAGAATAGGAAGTTAGATATGCTCCTTTGCTTTGCTGCACATGATGTAGAAGAGGAGCTTCTCCATCCACCGATTTTCCTTTGTGACCAGGTTATCAAACACTCAATTGAAAGGAATGACATTTCTGCAACCCCATCTACCTACCCATCTACTTGCCTAGCATTTTTTGTTTCTTCATGGAGGGTGCACTTAGACTTGCAGACCCTTATGTGCCTTTTCTTTTCTTTGGCTTTTTCCTCTTGATTTTCTATCCAAGGCTACCCTTATTGCTTCCAAGGTCCCAGATTAAGCAGTTGGGAACCTTAATTATCTACCTAAGTTACTGGTCTGCCAATATTTAAACAGTTTGGACAGACTTCTTTCTCTATTCTACAACAGAAAATTTAAACATGGCATGATCCAGATTAGGCTGTTGGACCATCCATCAAAATTGGGACAATATCAAACTATATACACATATTGTCTTCTCTTGGAAATATGGGATATTTGCATCATCAAAGCAGAGCATATTTGGAATTTTCTTTGCCAATCATGAAATATGAAACCTATTGGTATAGGTGGCTAATAGTGGCTCCACATGGGGATGGTTTTTCCATTTGAAAGACCAAGAGCAGCAGGTCAAAATGCCTTGGCCCTTGACTGCTTTTACCAAAACTTGAAGTATACTGTTTTGACATGCCAAATTGTACTCTTCCCATCTTGGTAGATCTCTGAACTCATTAGCTTTTTGCTGAGAACCAATAAAACTTGAGAAACTGCATTCTTACATTTTAACAGAAAGTAATATATACAGGTGATTATGTACAAGGGAAACTTAGGCTGCACTTATGGATGGTAGTCAAAATAGTGCTTCAACATCCTGCCATTCACAGGACCTTCATCCAAATCAGTTTCTTTAAGACCTTTCAGGAAATAAGTATTGTTTCCTTGTACTGCTTGAATAGCAAATGGTCCTCTCCAAAGGGAACCAAATTTTCCATGTTTTCCCTTATCTTCCCTTCTAGAATCCCACTTGAGGACTTTGTCACCAACTTTGAAATCTTCTGCCTTGGTCCTTCTATCAAAAGCTTTCTTTAACTTTTCTTGTAACACTTGCACTCTGTTGTAAACTTGGTCTCTAGTTTGCTGCAAACATATTATTTGATTTACCCTTCTCTGCATATCATTTGGTTCCGCTTGACTTTCTTGCAGTAGTTTCATAACAGGAACCCCTAATGATGAAGGGAATTTGGCCTCTAGTCCATAGACTAACTCATATGGGCTGACCCCAATTGATCTCTTGGTTGTTAGTCTATCTGCCCATAAGGCATTCACAAGCTTCTTGTGCTAGTTCTTTTTATTTTCTTCCAATACCTTCTTTATGATGTTTACCAGGCTTTTATTTGATGATTCAGCAAGGCCATTTCCTTGAGGATAGTATGCAGTAGAATGGCCCAAGGTAATGTGGAATTTGTGGCAGAAATTTACCATCTTCTTAGATCTGAAGGCAACAACATTGTCTGTTATTATTTTATCAGGACAGCCAAATCTAGAAAGAATATTGGTCTCAAGGAACTGAATGATAGTGGAATCATTTGCTTGTCTGCATGGAATAGCTTCAATCCATTTAGTAAAGTAGTCTGTAGCTGTCAGAATCCATCTATGTTGGCCTGAAGATGAGCGATGAATTTCCCCAATGAAATCTAAGCCCCATTGTTGAAAAGGTCTCTCTGTTGCAATAGGCCTTAAGGGAAGTGGCAGTAGCTTTCTCTTTCCCTCAAACACTTGACATTTATGACATGAGGTGGTGAATTTCTTGACATCAGAGAAAATGGTGGGCCAATAGTAACCAGCCCCCAGTATCTTATCCACAGTGGACTTCCAATACAAGTGTCCACCACAGTCACCTACATGAAATTCTTTGATGACATTGTTAGTCTCATCTTCAATCAAGCAGTTTAACAATATACCCTCATGGTTTTTCCAAAGCAAATTGCCATCCAAAACACAGAATTTAGAAGCTTTCATTTTTAGGAACCTACACTTAGTTCTGGACAATCCTGTTGGAGCACACAGGTTTTGTAATACATAGCATATATTAGAATACCAAGGGGATTGTTCAAAGGCTACATTCATCTTTGGAGTCGCCAGCCCTGGTTCATTGTCCAGCTGGTTCATGTCTAGGGCTTGGAAGTTTGCTTCTGTCATTAGTTTGGCCAAACCTTGCCCTTTTATTAGTTTAGTAGGTTTTATTTCAATGTCAAATTCCAAGATGTTGGCAATCCATTTTCCTCTTCTGCCCTCTAAATTTTCTTGAGTGAGTATGTCTTTTACAATGGGACTTGCCACATAAGCTATAACATGGGAATACAGGATGTAAATCCTAAAGTCTTTAATAGCCTTGACCAAAGCATAAGCTTGTTTCTCCATGATCTGATATTTCAGAGGTGCATCTCTAAGAGCTCTACTGAAGAAAGCGATTGGTTTCTTGTTTCCTTGGTCATCTTTTTGTAATAGAACAGCAACAATAGTATGCTGAGAGGCAAAAGAGAAAATGATAAACTCTCTATCAAATTGAGGATTTGTCAAGACTGGGGTTTGGGTAAGGGCCAATTTTATACCTTCAAAGGCTTGATTTGCTTCCACTGTCCATTTCACTTTTGAATCCATTTTTAGCATGTTGTTCAATAATCTGATCAATTCTGCTAAGTTTGGGATAAACCTTCTTAAGAAATTAATCTTCCCTAAGAAGGCTTGCAATTCTTTAATGTTTCTTGGGTGGGGCATTTGCAGGATAGCTTGTATCCTATCTGGGTCAATTCTGATGCCATCCTTTGAAATGATATGCCCTAAGATCTTTCCTTCTTCCATACCAAACAGGGACTTCTTTGGATTCAAGGAAATTCCATATTTCCTGCATGTTAGGAAGATCTGCCTTAAGTGTTTCAAATGTTCTTGGTCTGATTTTGAGAAAGGTGTGAGGTCATCCAAATAAATGACAAGGAAGTCATGAATCTCTTTGGAAAAAGCAATGTCCATTTCCCTTTGAAATGTTGCCCCTGCATTTTTCAATCCAAAAGGCATTTTCACATATTTGAAAGTTCCCCATGGGGTTGTGAATGCAGTTTTGTCTTGATCATGAGGGTGCACTAGGATTTGATTAAAGCCTGAGAATCCATCAAGTAATGAGATCCTTGATGCTCCTACCACTCTTTGGAGAATGTGATCCATCTTAGGTAAGGGATAATTGTCTTTGAGGGACACTTGGTTTATATTTCTAAGATCAACACAAAGTCTTATTTCACCAGTTTTCTTTCTTGTAGGCACCAAATTGGAGATCCAATTAGAAAACCTGATTGGTGCTATGATACTAGCTTTAAACATTTTTTGTACCTCTTTCTCAATTGCAGGGAGGAGCATTGGGTTTATCCTTCTCAATTTTTGTTTAAATGGCTTTTGATTTGGCTTGAGAGGGATTGTGTGTTGAATGACAGAGGTTTCATAGGATTTTAAGTCCTCATAACTCCATGCAAAGACATCCTGGAATTCTTTGAATAGGTCAATGTATTTGGGCTTCTGATCAGGAGGTAGGGATGTAGACAATTTTATTATCTTGGGCTTTTCCATGGTTCCAATGTTGCATTCTTCAATGGCAGAGTTAAGGGGCTGCATTTTTGGTTTTCTAGGGACATCATTTGAATCAAAAATATCCTCTAGTGGAGTTAGGCCTGTTGGAAGAAAGTTATCTTTCAATTGTATAACTTCGGCCTCAGCATCAACCATTTCTTCATAACTGATTTGATGAATTTCTTGTATGTTGTCTTTGTTGAAAATTGTTGGATGTAGGATTTGGTTAGATGTTTTAGGGGATATTGGCTTATGATTCTGTTGATCAGGTATTTGTGATTGACTTGCTCTTTCAAGTATTTTTGATTGACTTTCTCTTTCAATTATTTGTGATTGACTTGCTCTTTCAAGTATTTGTGATTGACTTGCTCTTTCAAGTATTTGTGATTGACTTGCTCTTTCAGTGTCAATATTTAGTCCTACAAATTCTTGTTGCAAGGTCAAGAAGTTATTTATTTGTGCATCATCCTCAAATACTTGCCAGTCCTTGACATTGTTTGGGACAGAAGGTCTGTGTTTTACCTCAGCTGTAAAGCAATGGTGGGGCTCAAAAGGTAGCTTGCAGGTACTTGCAAATGTGGCCAAGCTATGGGCATGCAGGTTATGGGCTCTGGGAATCTTGGTAATCTGAGATTCAGTGAAGGACTGTAGTAGTTCAGCAGCAGCAGACCTATAAGATCTCAGTCTTTTATCATTAGTAACAAAATTTCCCTTTACTTGTTGGATGATCAAGTCTGAATCTCCCATAATTGAAACCTTTATGGATTGTAAGGACTTTACTAGATTGAGGCCTAACAAGAGAGCTTCATATTCTGCCATATTGTTGGTGCATCTGAAGTTTAACCTATAGGCTCGGCCCTCTGCATCACTGTTTTGTTTATTATGTATCCAAACCCCTGCTCCTGCCCCTAATTTTTTGACTAATCCATCAAATTCAAGGAACCATAGGATCTCTTGTTGTGGGGGAGACTTAATCACTTCTCTGTGATCTGGGATTGTGAGTTGAAGTTCTGGTTTTTCATTTGGTTTGTCTTTTAGGACTGTCTCATCTCTTGGTTGGATCAGCTTGATTTCTAGAGCAACAACTTTGTTTAATGATTGATCAGCCATTATTTCTGGGGTAACAGTTTGTTGATTAATGTCCTGCTCCTGTTTGAGTGCCTTGGTTTCATCATTGTTTGTAAGACCTGTATTATCATTGAAGAGAATGTATGAGTCTATATCAGAATGAACAACATATATGGGAAAATTTTGAGGTTTTTCTTCACTGCTGACCATGTATTTCATAAGTGTTTCTCTGTATAGTCTTTTTGGTTGCCCAAAGACAGAGATAGTGGCATATGACATGTCTAACTGCAAAGAACCTTGGAGTTTAGCCCCCCATGACCTTGATAACAGCATCCCATATTTGGGTGGGATATCAGCAACTACGACATCCATCAGGATTGTCTTATTGGGATATTGGACGAGTGAGACACAGAGATCTTTTATGAGACCTAAACACTTAACTTGGCTGGAGTCAAATGAGAATAGGTCCTTATATGGTCTTGTAATATCTAGATTCAATCTTTCCATGACTGATTTAGGCATCAAGTTGTGAGAGGCACCTGAGTCAAACATTGCATTGTGTAATATCTTATCATGAACATGTAAACTAACATAAAAGGGTAAGATACCTGCAACAGCTGCTTTTCCATCAACTTCTGGACCGAAAAGCAATTCTGGGGTGTCATCTAACACATTCACATTATCTTTATTACGAGTTAGCTGAAGGGACTTCTTGATTTGTTGCCTATAAAAGTCATGTTTGGCCAGTTTTGAAAGAGGAATAGCTAACTTCAATTTGCCAATTTCAGCTTCTAAGTCAAAGGGTCTTTCAGATTGGATGTTGGTGGTGTGGGTGGCAGCCTTTTCCTTGTTCACTAGGTTTTCTTCTTGTTTCTCGTCTTGATCTTGAGGCTTGTCCTTGTTACTCATCTCTTGAGAAGTGTAACTTGGATTGGGCTGCAAGGGTGATGTAGCCATAGCCTACTGTTCAGTTATTTCATCAACTATCACCTCATCTGTAATTGGAACAGTTTTGTCACTTGGTTCTATGACAGTGGCTTTCTTAGGCTACTGGCTATCCTTTGTTTTTTCAGGTTGTGATACATTTATAGTTCTACTCCTTAGCTTATATTGTTTATGAACTTCATAAACAGCTGTGTCATAGCCTTGTTTAAAATCAAATGACTCACCCGACCTGATTTGGAATTGTTGAATGTCATCATCCTTATGGTCCTCTTGACTTAGAAAAACTTTTTGCTCATCATTCAGGCCCATCAGGTTGATGTGGGTGTCATCTGTTTGTTCATCTGAAGTTGATGCCTCAGTATAATTTTCCTGGAAAGGAGGTCTTATGTCTGGGTCAGAACCGGTCTTGCCAGCGTTTTGGTTTTGATTTCTCCTAAAGTTTGGATTCCTGTTAGGGTTGTTTTGTGGTGCTTCCCATGATGATTTTCTCTCAACTGATTCTACTCTATCCCCCAACCTCTTCATACCAGTGAGTATTGAATCCAATTTTTGATCAAAGGCTGAGGGTTCATCTTTGAAGGTGGTTCTCTTTTCCAATCTTGCCTTGTTTCTCTTGGCAATTAGGTTAGCCTCCACTGTGACAACAACCTTCTGGGCATCTTCAAGGGTTTCATGGGCTCTTTCTTTCAACGGATATGCCATATCAGGGTCAAAACCATCAGGGAATTTGTACAAGGCTAAATCAGGTCTTAAATTCTGTGGTATTGCATTATATACATTGTTGAATCTTGCACAATACTCCAAGACAGTCTCTTGGGGACCCCTTTTGATCGTATCATATTCACCAAGTATGTGCAAGGGATCTTTCTTCTTCTCCCATCTGTTAGTAAAGGCTTGATAAAGCTCATCAGGAGTTGTGATGGTATTTGCAGCCAGTGATCTAAACCAAGTCCTTACATCCCCTGTCAAGCTCTGAACAAAGATTCTCATTCTCACACTATCATCGTCTATTTCATAGTTCTCAAAATGGTCTTGCATCCTCTTGGCATGCTGAATTGCTGTAAACGGGCCAGTGGAGTCAAAATATGTGATCTTGGATTGGTACTCATGAGGCAGAGCTGCAACATTAGCAGGCAGCTGCAGGGGTGCATATCTATTAGCCATGTTTACAGGATTTATAGGGTTGATTGGGACAACTGGGATAGCATGAACGACTGGTACTACAGGGGTGATGGGAACGGTGGAAACCAAAGTGTTGGTCAAGGGGATATGTGCAGTGGATGGAGGTGTGAAAGAAGGACTTTGAGAGGTAGATGGTGAACTGGGGGAATCAAGAGTAGAGCGAAATAGAACCTTGATTGAAGTTGGAACTGGTTCAGGGTTAGTTGTCTCAGGGCTCAAATCAGTAGGATCTCCTTGCCTTGGTTTCCTCCTGATGATTTTGGGGATTGTATTGGGGTTTTCAAAAATAGTTGGTGGATTAGGGTCAGGATATGACCTAGTGTGCCTGATTTCCTTTTTAGGAGCCAGCTTCTAAACTTCTTTTTGGTATTTTTAGGACACTTTTAGGACTATTTTTAAGGGACTGCTCAAACTTTTTAGAACCACTATCTATGGGCAGACAACAGTTGAAAAACAATATGCTCAGGTCCCCAGCGGGGTCGCCAATTATGTTATCTCCCAGGTTGTTCCCTTTGACTCCCAAGGGAATACAGTTGGGGTAACCACTAACCAATCTTTTGATTACAACTTCTAGCCAGGCTGTAATCAGAGAGGGCTCTCTCTTTAAGGTTTAGCTCTGTTTGTGCTGAGATTTCAGGCTAGTTATGATGTTCAGGGTTTGTTTTTTGTATTTGGTTGGAGAAGGTTTCAGTCAAGATATATATGTTCTCACTTAGAATGTTATAGGTCATTGGGCATGGAGTCAGCGGTCCTTTAGCTGTTGGTGTGCTATGTTGATGTGACAGCGATGATGCAGAGCTGGATAACTTATCTGGGAAACAAAACTTTGGAATTTTGATTAAGTGTGATGTATTCAGTTTATGAAAGGCAGTTAAGAATCTTTCAATAAAAGGATGTGTGAAGAAGTGAGAATGTTATTTAGAAGCAACTAAGAATTTCTAGATAAACATTCACAGTTATTGAATTAACGCAAACATGAGCACTCAAGATTTCATGTCCATGGTTAATTCAGAAGAAAACATTTACAGCAATAAAAGGTTGAGCACAGAGTGTTATGAATCATGTCCTGTACTATTCCTTTTCTCTATTGCTAGATTTGATGAAAACATGAGTATGCAATAACATAAGAAGACAAAACAGAGATTAAGAAAACTTATTATTCCACAAGATAGCACAAGAATTCTGCAACAACAAGCAGGTCATCAGCAAGACATCACAACTTCAGGAAATCACTGAGCTAGTCCAGCCCTTTGTATTAGATAATTATGAAAGTGTACAATATATTTCCCTCAGAGTAAAAATTACCAACCCCTTATGCGTTACTAAGGGGAGTATTTATACAAAATTTACATGTAAAATATCAAGGAAATGAGTTAATGGCTCACTGATGTTATGCCAACTCTTAGAGCGTTGTAGCTGAGAAATTTAATGTTGTAATAAATCCTCAGTGCTTTAGCTGCCAAAATGGTCAGAGACTGTTGACTTGGTGGCTGTTGGAGTCGGCTGAGGATGCGCTGTCAAAGATATGCGTTTTTTCCTTATCCTTTGGGGTAGCTGTCATTGTACATGCGCTCAGTCACTCTTAAACTGCTTTAAATGTTAGCCTTTTTCTGTTGTTTGTCTTTTAGTGAGCTGGAGATGGCAGTGACCGGGCAACTAAGGCTACCGTGGCAGAATTTGGAGCATTGCCTGCCACCAATCCTCCTTAGGCATTTGATGTCTTCGAATTTTAATCAAAGTTTCATCGGCCTCTGTATACCTGTAAAAATTAGGAGGAATTTCAAAAAGGTGCTTTACCTCACTTTCAATAAAAAACAGGCCTTCAAGTTTATTATATAAGCTCTATCCTGTTGGAGGCCCTGTTTCCTGAGATGTACCAGCAGATGTAGTGATTTGGTTTTCAATATAGGCTTCCATCTTGTTAGCAAACTGATCTCGGGATATTAGCTTTCCTGCACCACTTAGTAGGCTGGGCAGTCCTTTTTCTTGCAGTGCTGCCATCTTGTGTCGATACTCATGTACTTCAGCCTGTATCTCAAAGAACTTTCTCTCCACTGTCTGTACATAATTCCTGAGAGTGAGTACTTTCTTGGCTGTAAGGACGGCCTCTGTTCTATTGACTATGCCCATGGCTGCCAGTTCCTCCTTTTCTTGCCTATTCAAAAAATCTATCATTCTGTTGGCCTGTTCTGGCTTGTCTCCCAGTGTTGTCTTGGCCCTCTGAATCTCTGTTTGTGCCAGGCCAATTAAATCCATCTGCTCATGTATGGTTTTAATTGATCTCCATTGTTTATCGATGGATTGGCCAATTTTGGCCCACAGAATTCTCCTTATTTTGGCCATGGTACTTTCCAGATTTAGCTCCTTTTCCAAGGCCTTTATCTTTTCTTTTAGGGCCTTTATTTCTCTGCCTTGTTCTGCCACTGTCATCTTTGATTTGTCATACTTGGCATATAGTTATGCCAGTTTTTCTTTGGCCTTCTTTATTTCATCTTCCTGGAGATCCATTGCCTTAATGGCCTTAGTTAATTCTTCCACACTTGCACTGGAACTTGGAGCTGTTGTTGTTGCTTTTGTTGTGGGAGCCACTGCTGGCTCTGTAGTTGTTGCAGTGGTTGAAGTAGTTGGGGGGGCTTGGGATGTGGATTCCCCTTGTTTGTCTTGTAATGCCCCCTCAAGCTCTTTCTCCAACTCAAGGATTTTCTGATTTAATTGCATTATGAGGTCTAGCTGCTCATTGACCTGCTTTTCCTTCTGTAGTTCTGCTGTCTGAGGATGCTCTGTGGGCAGCAGTTTTAACCTCTTCTTTAATGCATTGAGGTCATCCTCCTTTTTCTTCATAAGGGCCTTTACACCCTTTGGGTCCTTAGGATCATGCCCTAGGTCAACAATAATGTCCTCAAGTGACTTTATTCGGTTATCCTTGGCTAGGGAGGACATTCTCTCAAAATCCAACTGAGTGTTGGTATTTTTGAGTGACTCTTTTAGTCCATGAGCCAAGGTTGCCTTCTCCACCAAGGTTGCATAGACCATTTCTCCAGTCTGCTTGTGGAGTTCAATCTGGTCCATTGGATGGATGTCTTTGGCTAAGACCTCCACCCTTGTCTTCACATAATCTGCTGTTGATTTTGGATGGGGCACTGTAGGCTTGAAATGGCTGAGGATCATTTTCTCCTCTTGAATGTCATACACAGACATTAGCATTTCTTTTTGGGCTGGTGTGGCATTGAGAAATTGCTTGTAAACCTCCACCCTTAGCAGGTCATTCTGTGCCTTTATTTGTTTGAAGAAGTCCTTAGTGCCTTTGGGCTTCTTGCTCTGCTATGAGGAGGAGGACACCTCCAAACCAAGTTGTAATCCTTGCTCCTGCTGGAAGGAGCTTGTACCTATGTGCTGGCTTCCCTCCCTGTTTTTCCTTGAACTGTCAAGGAATTCTTCAGTGATGTCTTCTACCTCCGGGGAATCAGCTCTTGGCCTCTTGGTCTGTGGTTGTTGGGAGGATCCACTAGCATAAGTGGACTCTTCTCTGGCTCTCTTTGTACCCCTGTCCTCTTGTGCTGGGGTCTGCAAAATTGGAGCCGTGGGTGCCTCAGTTTGTGGAGGGGGAGTCTGCTCTTGTTGCTGCTCCGGTTGTTGCCGTTGTGGCTGCTCTTGTTGCTGTTCTTGTTGTTGTTCCTGTTGCTGCCCCTGTTGCTGCTCACTTGAAGGGGCAGACTTCTCTTTCATGGTTTCCTCCTCAGCACCCATTATGCCTTTTCCTTTGTCTGTAGCTGGTGCTGCTGTGGAAGGTGCATGTGTGACTGGTGCAGTCCTTGAGGCCGAGGTCCCTTCTCCTGCTGAATAAGGCCGTTTGAAGGGTACCTGCTGCACAGAGTCTAGGTCAAGAGTTTTTTCAAGCTCCTTTACATTCTTTAACATTGTCTCTTCTTCAGTTAGATTTTCAACTAGGGTACCCTGCTGCCATTCTTGTTGGTTGGCATATCTTTCAATGTGTGGGTATTGACAATGCCTATAGCCTAAAAGCCTGTACTTGTTTCTTCTAGCAGTAATGAAGCCTTCAGGGTCATAAGGGACCCATCGAAAACTATATGATAACTTGTATTTTTCTTTCAGGATTAGGTCAGCATCTTCCCATCCTTCTTTCTTATTCATGATGAAGGGGCCCAACTGGTGTTTGAACTTGAGGTGGGCCTTCTTTTTGGAGCTGTGGAAGTGGGTGAGGTCGGACTGAATCAACTGCCTGTAATACTCCAAGGAAAATAACCTCATAGGCACATATTTTGGGAGCCTGTACGGACAGAGCTCACAGCCATAGACTCTGATGACTGTATGATTCTCATAAAAGTACCAATCACCTATTTTGTATTTTTTGGAAAGCTGCAGAGCTTTCTGTATCTCAGTTGATATTCTGGGAGGAGGGGACCTCATCAATAGGCAAGAGACTGGATATACAAATTGGTTAACAAATTCACAATAGGAATAGGGTGACTTTGTGACTTTGTGATAGACAGAGGTCCAGAAGATAACAGATCTTCTTTCCCCTCTATAATCCAGCTTTTTGATATAGCATGGAAAGGCCTCGGACTGATAGTACATAAAAAGGTGATAGATATAGGCCGAGTACTTGAAGACCCCCTGTCTACCCACTGTGCCCAACTGATCATGGATTTTGTTAGCTATGAACTTGGCAAAGTTACATTTGCGGGCAGGGGGTTGGCCTGGGCTGTAAGAAGCTAGTAATACCAGCATTGTCTCATTCACATGCTCGCTGGTTCTGTATCCCATCACATAAGCAATCATGTCCAGCAGTAATCTGCCTACTTCAGTAAAGTAGACATCCAGATAAGGAGGTGGCCCTGTAGGCTGGCACTCAGGTCTCATGAATGTTCTGGTGACCTTTTGAATCTCCTCACTAGTCATCTTGGCACCAGTGTCCAGCAGATAGTTCATGGAGAATGGGAATATCAGCTCTGTCTGATCAAAATGGAGCATTTTATTGATGGATTCTGGATTAATGTAAAAGAGGATCATCCCAGATGGAGAGCTAATGGCTCTGTGCTGCACATCATAGTTTTCAGCACATAGGCGAATGATCTCAGGAAAGACATTGACAGAGGGGAGACAATAGTATGGCAGGTTTGACTCCCATATCCCATATGTATCATGACCATTTAGGTAGTCCTCTCTCAATTACCTGAAGGTCTGCAAAAAGTCCCTGTTACCCACACAGTCTTCAATAAGGTAGTCCTTGTCAGCAAAGGGCAAGGCCTCCAGGTCTTTATTTGGTGGATTTAATGGAGCTACACTGAGAGCTGAAGGTGCAGGGGCAGCCATTGTATAGTCTGATTTTGAACAAGGTGAATGCAATGGTTTGCAAGGTTCCTCAGAGCTTAAGTGATAGGCTCACTGTAGACAATGTTTGAAATGTTTTTCACAGTGGAAAAGGCAGGCTTGTTTCTGCAGTTTTTGGTAAATTCACAGGGATTGTGAATTGCTAGGGGTAAATTGCAGAGGGTATGTGAGATTTACTTTGGCAAGAAGCTGCAGCTGGTCTACACCCGGCAAAAGGGAACAATGCCGGGCACCTCGAGGACAAATTTACAGTTTTGGTCCGCGAATTGTCTATTTTAACGTTGAACTATGGTGCTTGGAGCAATGCAGGTTATCTTAGCTCACTTTTAGGTAGCAGACAGAGTTTAATTAGAATTTGACAAGTGCTTTAATGGTGAATTAGAAGAGAAATGGTATGTATGGGCGAAATGTGGGAATTACGGTGAATACCTGGATAAAATCGCTTGAAAAGCCTGCAGGCCGAACTGTAAAGGCTCAATGTAGCTGAGTTGACAAGCTTGGACGGTCGTAAATTCGGATTTGAAGGTTCGGGAACAATCTGGCGCGAAGCAGCGACAAGAGCCCGTGTATTTCGCTCGAAAATGACACAAAACGGCTATTTTGGACGTTTATAACGACAATTTTGGCAAAAACGGGCTATTGGCGCTTTTCCGCCGATGACGTCAGCATGACATCATGGCGGGCCCGGGTACGGAGTGTGACGTGGGCGCTGAGGTGGAGGCCAGCGTGGCCGGACACAGTGGCGGGCGGATAAGGTGGCAGGGCTACGTGGAGGGCCACGCAGCGCGGGGCGGGAGATGGCCCGACGTCATGATGACGTAATGGTGACGTAGGAGGGAAGGTGGTAACGGGACGGGTGGTAAGCGGTTTCCCTGCACCACCTTTGGGAAAAGTCGGTATCAGGGAGGGGGGCTCCGAACAACCCCGCCGCCTGCCACGCGTCCCATGTACGGGGCGGAAAACCACCGTTCCCCAGACGCTAAAGGTCGACAGGTCGAGATCTGGAAACACCCGTCCACCGTTGGATCGGGGGTAGCAAGCGATGGACGGCTGGTGGGCCTCCCGACAGATCGTGCATGTTGGGGGGGCCCGCCGGCATATTAAAATATTTAAATTAATATTTGGGCGGAGAACTTTAGGTTTGAGGCTTTTGTGGGTTTCTTTGGGATTTTTTGGGTTTTTAAGGGTTTTTCTTTAGGAAAAAGAGGTTAAGAGTGGGTTTAGTAGAGGGAAAGGGGTTTTCTATGGAATTTTTGAGCAGAGGGAAGGTGAGGGCTTAGGGGGAGGTTATAACTCCAACCAGAGGTTGGAGCAATCCCATTACAGGGTTGACCATAGTCCCTGGTGGACTAAAGTCCCCCTAAGACTAACTTATTTAGCTATAGTGCTAAAGAGGGAGGATATTTATACAATGCTGGGATTTATTCACCATAGTGTTATAATAGTAGGGAAAGGGTGACATAGGGGATTTAGATAATAAAAGTTAAGGGTTAATATGGATGAAAAGGTGAATGAGGAGTGAGATCACTAAGTTTATTTGAAAACCACTTAGCTTTAGGAGTAAATCAAAGTGAAAAGATTTTTACACAGGAAATGTGGCTTTTTTAAAGGCATAAGAACCAGCATAAAACCTCAAATTCTTCCATGAATCTTAGCTAATTAAGGGATGTTAGTAAATAAATGTGAAAGGGGAGAATGGGAAGTTAGACATGCTCCTTTGCTTTGCTACACATGATGTAGAATAGGAGCTTCTCCATCCACTGATTTGCCTTTGTGACCAGGTTATCAAACACTCAATTGAAAGGAATGACATTTCTACAACCCCATCTACCTACCCATCTACTTGCCTAGCATTTTTTGTTTCTTCATGGAGGGTGCACTTAGACTTGCAGACCCTTATGTGCCTTTTCTTTTCTTTGGCTTTTTCCTCTTGATTTTCTATCCCAGGCTACCCTTATTGCTTCCAAGGTCCCAGATTAAGCAGTTGGGAACCTTAATTCTCTACCTAAGCTACTGGTCTACCAAGATTTAAACAGTTTGGACAGACTTCTTTCTCTATTCTAAAATAGAAAATTTAAACATGGCATGATCCAGATTAGGCTGTTGGACCATCCATCAAAATTGGGACAATATCAAACTTTATACACATATTGTCTTCTCTTGGAAATATGGGATCTTTGCATCATCAAAGCAGAGCATATTTGGAATTTTCTTTGCCAATCATGAAATATGAAACCTATTGGTATAGGTGGCTAACAAGGATCTCTGGGATGAGGGATGCATATATAGATGTTTGCAAGTGGGGTGAGTCATCTTTTGAGATTTGATTAGTGTCCTGTCTCTGATAGTTCTTGATTCCACTTGGAGATTGATGATCTCTTACTCATCCCTCAGCGAATGCAGAGAGGCAAGTGTCAAAGGAGAAGTTTCTGGAAGATTCCATGATCCTCCACCTTGTATATTGACCCTGCCATTTGTCCATTCTTGCCCATCACACCCCATAGAAGGGCTTTTCAGTATGCATCCCACCTCCCGTGTGTATTTAGGTGGGATGCAGTGCACTTTGACCATGGAGCAAGTGAGATGGTCCAGTTTTGACCAGTTCTGAGTAGTTTTTCATGGAGAACTTCCGGGAGAAGATGTAATCAGTTGACCTTGTTCTTTTAGATGTTGGAACAACACTTTTAGGGACTTAAGAGCCCTTGGTTTATGGACATTTATGATTGGGGTTGCAGTGCCCAAAAATGTCTATAACAGTTTCCCCCTAAAGCATGAGGTCGTTAATCTGTTGATGTCGGGTGAAATGCTTTATCATGAGGATCTGAAATTTTTTCAAGATGGAAGGCGACCTGTAATAAGATACAATACAATAAATTATCTTCATAATATTTTCATGATCTAGCTGAGGCAGGCATTCCCATGCTCAGCTTTATAAATTCATTTTCATGTACATAAGACAGACAATCGTTTGAGTGTGGACTAATGATTCTGGTAGAGCCATCATCCCTTGGATTGGATGATTATCTCTGTAGTAATGATGTACATTTGATGTCTTTATTTTACTGAATATATATCGTAGCCAGGATGGATGAAACTCGATCCAGGGTCTTCAATCTCGTTCGATCTTCACTCAACGTACAAGTCGATCCATGTGAGAGATGTTCTGGAGTCGAACACGGAAAGACATCGCCTGATTACCAGCCAATGATATAAGTTGTTAACAGGCACGAGAGGAATCATCGATAATGTTGATGACCCTCAAGGTACTGCAGTAAAATTTACGTGGTGTGAATAAGGGACTTGGCGCCGAACACCACGCAAAAGCTTTCGGTCGAAGGTCATTGATGTAAACCTGTCGCTGGAAGTGAGAAACTTGCCATTAGGCATGCAAGCTTCAAAGTACTGAAAGGGTTGTTCGTAGATCGACTTCTTGGATAATGAGCTGATGTCGACAAGAAGCGATCCGTCATAGGAGGGCCTTAGTGAATCCCACATCAATGACACGGAATAGAGCAAATGATTTTAATGGAGGTGAAAATGATCTGATGATATAAGGTTCAGGGTGGCGGTGATGAAAGAATGGAGCGTAAATGTATTGCAGTGGGTAAGACATAGGGGAATTATCTGAGCGACTTCTCTTGAACATATCGGTGACACTGACATGATGGATTGGTAGCGTTAACCCCAAATATGGATGTTGTGATGGACCCATGGTGATATGACCAGTGAACAGAACAACCCAACGCGAGTCGGATGCGGAGTGAAAGTGTCATGTTCAAGAGCAACTTGTTACCAATAAAGTTTCTTCAAGTTTTCTTCCCAATTTTTCCCCAGTCATTGTTGACCAGTACCTCTTTATTTTTGTCAAGCTTGAGGAGGATAACATATGCTTGTTCTATAATTTGCCCTTCGGGTAAACCCATCACTATGTTTTAATGAGCCTAGCGATAGTGAAACTCGTTCTTGTCTGTATGGACAAGTTTGTCGCTATTCGATTTTAACAAGTTTAACAACAACGATAACTCGGTCCTTTTCAATTTTAGAGAGTCTGAAAAAGGGACGTAAAGAAAACTCCAATAATCCTTTTTCGTTATATAATCCCTTGAGTCCGAAAAAGTATAAAACAATACAAAAGGGATGAATTTTCGGTACTTTTAATGAGCCGAACAAAACAAGCGCTCGATCTTTTTGTGTAATAATCCCTCAAGTCCAAAAAGATTAAAATCTAAAGGAGGGATAGCACTTCCGATCACTTTAACGAGCTGGACAGGGCAATCGCTCAGTAATCTTTTCATATTTTACGAGTCAGTTGAAAAGAGCTTAAAGGAGACTCATTCTTTGAGGAACGAGTGATAAATTTGGGTAGCAGCTAATTCTGGGTAAGGTTTGGAATTTTCTGATCATGAAAGTGTCACAAGGATGGCTAACAGGATCACTCTTAACAGCTGTTCCTAAAAAAGGGTAAACAATCAAATGGAGGTGAATGATCGACCAATACAGAGTGGAGGTGATGACGAGAACACGACCAAGGTTTCAAAGGTTGATGATAATACATTCACGATGGTTATTTACTAGAAATTGGTTCATTTTTTAATGAGCTTAAACTCTGGGGGAACATTTTCTCATTGCCTATGTTTATTTTTTAACGAGCTTGAATTCTGCATTAAAACGGCTTGAACTAGTCGTATAATAAGGATGTCTCATATAAAAAATGACATTTTTTCAAAGCTTTGCTGTTATAGACATTTTTGTGCCTAACAGCATGAAGCATGAAATGTCAATAATCTGAGGGATCCAAAGTCCCTAAACATGTTGTTCTTACCCCTAGAGGAACAAGGTCAGCAAACCACAGCACTGAAAATCAGTTCTCCACCTGAAAACACTCAAAAACAAGCTATTTCTAGATCATGTCAGCTGCTCCACTGAGCATCTGTGCTGAATGTCAACTGCTCCACTCTGTACCTGCACTGAATGTCAAAAGTAATGAAGGCTACCTGCACTGGGCGAGATTGGCCAAGTGGCACAGTCATTCTGCAAGGTTTCAATTGCCCAGGAAGCTTCCAAACTGACACTTGGGTCAAGGAATTCGCCTTGTGATGAGTAAGAGGGTCTTGATCTCCAAGTGGAAGCAAGAGACTCCAAGTGGACTCAAGAACTGAAGATTAACTGAAGTGGGAGAGGACACTAGTCAGCTTCATGTCAGTCTCAAGCTGACTCATGCTTTCTCCAAAACTTCTATATATAGAGCTCTCTCATGAGGTCTATAGGAGGCTGGAATTTTGTGCAAGTAAGGAAGTGCTGTTGTTTTGAGTATAGAACTATTGGGTGATTTGATTGAAGGAGGTGAAGAGGAGATTTCTTTCTGCTGGGAGGTGTTGCTGGATTGGGCCTATTATGGTTGTAACACTCTCAGAACTTTACTTCTTCTATTAATAAAGTATTTGAGGTTCTCCTATATGCATGTGTCTCTATGGTGAATTGATGCTTGTATATTTGATTTATTCTAATCCCTGAATCGATTATGGATGTATGCTTCTTGTAGTTTCCTTTTCTTGTGCTTTTACAGGATCTTTGTGTAGCTGGGTCGGTGAAAGAGCAAGGAGGTAGGAGCAAGTAGCGAAGAGGGAAGATTGGATCAACCATTAGTGCAAGATAACGGTTAGTGGATCCTCTTTCTCTTATCTCTCTCATCTCATAAAGAAGTAATTTCGAATAGCTTTGCATTCAGTTGTTGCTGAGGTACTATCACCCTTAGAGTGGGATAGGGTCATTCCGTATTGGATACTTTTCCCAACAACAAATTGGCGACTCCACTGGGGATCGTATCTTGTTGGTTGTTTGTGTTTTTTTCTATTCATTTCATAAACAAAGGGAGTATCGAATCAAATTGTATTTGGATCTTTCAAATACAAAGTAGAGGGCAGCTACTCTAGCTCAGTTTTTGGGCAAGTTTATGATTTGAAGAGCTGATCCACAAGGACTCTAATAAGCTCTTAGTGATAGCTTTTCATCCTCCTTTCCATCCCTTAGTGTGTCCTTGACTGATAGCTTCTGATTTGAGCAAAAACTGTGAATTTTTTAGCAATCTGTGACCTGGAAACCAAGAGAAATGAAAGTTTCGTTCTTCAGTGCAGGCTGTACAAAAGCTGTATGCATTTCAGCGCAGTTCCCGAAGGGGCTACCTGCGCTGAAGGTCAAACAGACAGTGTCCCACCTGCGCTGGACCAGTCTTGCCTTGTGCTACTGGGGTTTCCTGCTGTTTCTTGCCCTGTTTTCAATCTTGTTTTTGTTGTTTGTTACCAGTCAAAGTGCCTATCTGAAACCAACTTTCCTTGTCACTATTCTGCCTCGGTTGTATAAAGAAACTGTGTTTTTTCTTTGTGTATTTCTTGTACATTTACAGTTTCCCATAACGAAAGTGAACTAGTCTTGTTGTGGCCTCTTAGATCTAGACCTGTGATTAAGTGTCGTTTTGATCTTAAGAGTTAGTTTGTTTGCTGTTTATAGCTGATTGACCTTGTCACTTTCGTCATATGGTTTGAATTTATATATTTCTAGTCTCGAAACAAGTAAATCTTAAGGTGTCTTTTGATTTTGGACAAGCTTGTTTGCTTTCACTTGAAATTGAGTTCGAAATTATACAACAACTTTCTTTTTGTATTGCACAAACATTAAGGAAGAGAAAAGAAATACCTACATTTTGCATTTTGCATATAAGTTTGTATGTTGATTTAGGGAAAAGTGCATTAGCGAGTGCTCTTTGATCTGTGTGAAAAGATTTTTGTCTCTCTTTTCCCTCATTAGTTAAGATTTTCATAAGTCGAAAAGATTGAAAAAGCTTGCTTCTCATCTTAGACTGCATTTAGGAATTTGTATCAAAACATCTCGTGGTGAACCTTGAAAGACAAACTTTAAAAAGATCAATTTAAAATATATTGAATGAACCTAACAACGCTTTGAAACATAACGCAAACATCTAGAGGTCTAAGCTAGAGACGTGTTCCGGCGTCGTTAAACGTAGTGACTGTCGATCTCGACAAAGGTGGGTGATTCCTCCTGAGAGTCGGTGGCACTAATACGGACTTGTGCTCCCACGTACCGTCGCGTATATATTGGGAGACCCCTATAGGATCAAAGCCTTTATCCATAGGAAACCGTGTCGGCCGCCTTACTAATCGCAATGCAGTGAACACATCATTCACGAAGATCGACCACTCGTACCGTAAAACGTATTCTGTGGTTTTGCGAAAGGTTTGGCACACCCTCTGCCTAGATCTCCAGAGCAGTTTCTTTTGGCCTTTTTCAAACTCTATAACTGAAAAATTCCAACCAAGCATTTGTCACTTCGGGCTCGTTAATACATCGAAGGAGACTAGAGTCATCTTTAGCTTTTTCTCGACTCTTAAAAAGTGAAAAAGCAAGTTGTGTCTAAAAAGCGTCTAATAAAATTCATCCAATTCGGAAACACAAATTTCCCCTTTTAATATTTTGGTTGATCGAGTAATCCGCAATCGTGGAAGAAATTCAATTAAAACCCCGTCGTTCGCGGAGGCTTACGAGTCAAGCGTCTTTGTCTCTGGAATCGAAAACAGTACGGGCAAAGCGAACTCATTTAACCGGTTCAAAATCTCCTTTGAAAGCTAGAACAAGTGTTCCGACTACATTTGAGGTTCCGGTTACTCCTAACATTTCTGGAAACCCTGCCTCTCTAGAAGAAGTTCAACAGCCACAGAAGGACAGTAATACTGATCCTAGTCTGGGGGCAAATACTTGTGTAACTGAACCAGTTCCATCTGTAACTGGTCCAGAGAGTTTTGTTCCTCAAACAACTGCCGTTGTCGAAACAACCACTTCTTCGGCACCAGAAATATTTTACGGACCTGACGGTCTTCCTCCTCCACCAGGTTTGATTGCGATAGAGGAAATTGCAGAGGATCCGCAAGCAAGTACACCAACTCATTTTGGAGTCGGGGTCACTCTATTTCCTTCATCAGAAGTTAATCCACCACAAGTGGAAGTTCCTGTAGAATCGCTAGGCGATCTATTGGATAGACTTAAAATGTCTGAACAACCATCATCATCTAGGACTGTGTCAAATGACACAGCGACAGCAGAAGCCCCTACCGTCACTCCGACGATGTTTGCCGGCATACCAGCTGTCCCAACTAGTTCTCAACAGCTAGAAGGAGTCCACCAAGGGACTATTTCGACAGTGTGGTCTATTCCAGTTTGTTCATCCGGAGTAATACCCGGCAACTCTCATGTTGAGACTCGACAGATTGATCCTCATGGAGATCAATATGGGCCATCTAGTCCTCAAGGATTAACAATCCCTCTGAGTTCAGGATTGCTACCGGATGGGGGGCAGTATGCCCTTTCATTGCCTCCTCCGGGAGGATATCCATACGGCAGTTCTCAACAGTATTCAAGTTATACTGGAATTGCGTCAAGTAGTTGGGTACCTATGCTACCTCAACAACCAAGGGTTGTATATTCTATGCAACAGTGTGTACCTGTGACGAACATCCCAACCACACCGGCTATTGTAACCGTGTCGCAAGTTCAAGCGATACTTGTTACATGTCAACCTCAGATTTCTCAGGTTGTAATGCAACAGTCGCTTGACCATGGGTCACAACCACAATCGCCAACTGGTGGGTCGACACAAGTACAAACGGGTACAATTACCCCACACCTTCGTCCAATGGTTAGCATGGCGCAACAGAACATGGCGTCACAACCATGGCTTGTACAATACCAACAACCACAGTTCCAGCAAGTATACCAAGGTTCTGAGCAGCAGATCTTTGCGAATAGTGGACAACCGTATATCCAAAACGGTCAAAACCAACCACTTTACAGTGGTCAAGTCCACCAACCATATCAGTCATACCAACATCAATTACATTATGCTGGTATGCAAAGACCCACTGCTCAAGCGATTCCATCGTACCCTGGTTACGCTTCGCCTAACCTGAATCAACAGTTACCATTCGTGGCGACTTTAGAGTTACCTGATCTACATCGATTAACGAACGATCCGATTGCTTATGCCCCTTGGTGGCCAGCGATTCCTCATAAACTTCCATTTGACATTCCTAAATTCAATGGAAATCCAGGTGAAGACCCGTCGAATCACGTGATGACCTTTCATCTGTGGTGTTCGTTGAACACCCTTAACGACGATTCGATAAGACTTCGCCTTTTTCAGAGGACATTGACAGGTCCAGCGGCTAAATGGTATATTGAATTGCCAAGAGCCTCTTTCGACAAATTTAGTTCCCTAGCCACGACCTTTTTAACCCACTTTCAATTACCGATAAGGTATGAAACGGGAACAGAAATATTAACCAACTTCAAACAGACAACTGCCACCCATATATCTGATCATATACATGAGTGGCATCGTCGTCGCAGGATGGTGAAAACATATGTTCCCGATCAACTATTAGTTGAATGGTTTATAAAGTCGTTACTTCCGGCTATTACGGAAGATGTGGCCAAGGGGGGAGTCGTAACAGAGGAGCAAGTCATTGCTCATGCGCAGTATTTGGACTTAGTTTATACCCAGTCCGGCACGCTCTATGACAAAATACCTGACGCCCCTAGACCGGAATTTTCAATTCCTCCCCCTCCTAAATCAAATAGTGACTCTCATGCCGGTGATGGCATGATTGGCACCGCAAACACGAAATCGATAAAGGCTTCCGCAAAGAAAGCCCGTAAGAATTCGGATCAAAATGCAAAAGGAGAAATTCTTGCTTTGGAAGTAAATGTCGTATCGGAAGATAAAGGCAAAGAAACCAATCAACTAGGAAGCAAGAAGAAAAAGAAAAACAAAGGGAAGAAGAAAAAACAAGGTGAATCATCGCCTAAGGAAAATTCTTCAAACCCTCCTGGGAAAGGGAAACAAACTTATCCATGTCAAATATGTGATGATGAGGATCATTACACAAGGAATTGCCCATTCAAAGCTGAGTTAAAAAGGTTCTTTAAAAGTTCCCAAACCTCAGCGGTGTTAACTGATCCATTTCCCAACCCAGGTCAAAATCTGGTTGATAGTGGAAATGCTTCCCCGTCACAAGTACTTATGTTGTCGGTTTCGAAACAGCAGAATGATGCTTTGATTTCGACAAGGAACAAAGATTATGGGAATCCTCAGATGTCGAACGAAAAAGGTAAAGATCAACCAAGTAGTTCGACAACAACTTCGACAGAAGTTGTACCACCCATCATCCCCGAATTAATAATAAAACTGCCAAAGGATGTAGTACACAAGTTGACATTTAATCCTCGCGCCAGAGCGGCGCAGCATTATAACATAGTGGAAGATTTGGCTCAATCATCATCCGCTATGTCGACTCTTGAGGTGCTACAAAATTGTCCAACCCAAAGGCAGCCTTTGTTATCAGCAATTGGTGGGATTGATCCTAAGGATTCCAATCTTGTATCCTTTGATCACAAAGGATATGATCCTCAGTTACCAGCTCAATTAGCTTTTCTTATTCAAGTGAAAGCCCTCAACAAAACCGTTCACAGAACGATTATTGATGAGGGGGCATCGACATGTATTATGTCGATGAGCTGCTGGAAAACTTTAGGATCTCCAACCTTGTCTCGATCATCGACGACATTAAAAGCTTTTGACGGAAGGACTTATACCCCTTACGGTATCCTCAATAACTTGAAAGTTGAACTAGGAGGAAAGACAGTAGAAATTGATGTTGAGGTCATTGATGGAAATCTTGACTATAACATCCTACTGGGTAGACCATGGATTTATGCCATGGCAGCTGTCGTGTCGACTTATTTTAGGAAGATCGCATTCCCGTTTGAAGGAGGGATTACGATCGTCGACCAATAGAATTTCCTCCCAAATGGTTCACAAGTTACAGGAAGCATTCCCATGATCCATGAAAGTAACCATTCAATTCAAGATATCGGAGTAGGATTATTGAAAGACCCCATATTGATGGGAACTTTCGCGCTACCACCTCCTATTTATACAGGAAATGTACCGTTTGTAGCAACCTACAACACGATATCTTCCACGAAGGTCAACATGGATCAAGCAATGGTGTTTTCCCCAAGCCCTTTGGAAATATTGTAGCAATCAATGTTTCAGGCATGGGAGGCGAGCCCAAGTCAACGCCCATCAAGCGTTTGGGTAGATAGGTCTAGAGAATATGGGACCCCATTAGATCCTTGGTCGAAAGTACATGGGACTAACGAATGAATCTTACGATCAATGATGATTGAGGGGGCACCATGGAATGATCACCACCATCGTTCCCTTCTTCCGGAATATGAAGAAGACACTCAAAGTGACCTTTATCACCCTTCAGTATTTGAATTCCTAACGAATACTGTAAATATGGTGGATTCCGAGCGAAACCTATCCAATATTGAAGAGACTATAGCCATAAATATCTCTACCAAAACGGATATTGTAGAGAATATTTATGTCGGCAAAGGTTGTTCCCCTTCAGAACTGGAAATATATAACGCTCTTTTTTGCGAATTTAGAGATGTCTTTGCTTGGTCATATGATGAAATGCCAGGCATTGACTCAAGTATAGTTGAGCATGAAATTAAAATGTATCTTGATGTCAAACCAGTAAGACAACGGCTTCGGTAGGTACACCTGAAGAAAGCCACTGCCATTAAGGCGGAAGTTGAAAAGCTTCTCCATGCTGGATTCATTTACCCGGTTCCTCTAACCGATTGGGTATCGAATATTGTCCCTGTTATGAAAAAACAAGGGACGATTAGAGTGTGTGTCGATTATAGGGATGTAAACCAAGCTTGTCCGAAGGAAAACTACCCTACACCCTTCATCGACTAGATAATTGATGAATGCGCCGGATGTGAAATCTTTTCATTTATGGATGGATTTTCCGGGTATAATCAAATAAATATCCGCCCACGGGACCAGTCAAAGACTGCATTTATTTGTCCGTGGGGCACATTCTCTTATCGAAAATTACCCTTTGGTTTAAAGAACGCAGGGGCGACGTTTCAGAGGGCAATGAATTATGCCTTCCATGACATCAAGAACATTGTTCAACCTTATCTCGACGATCTTCCGGCTCATTCGCAAAAGCGGACTGATCATCCGCAGCATTTAAGAGCGATATTTCTACTTTGCCGACACTACAAGATAAGACTCAACCCACACAAATGTGTGTTTTGCGTCGGTTCTGGTCATTTACTTGGCTTTGTAGTCTCTAAGGACGGGATTCGTCTCGACCCCTGTAAGGTTCAGGCAATTATTAATTTGCCTCCACCTTCAAATTTGCTTCAGATTCAGAACCTCCAATGGAAAGCAAACTTTCTGAGGAGATTCATTCCAAATTACGCAGAACTTGCTAAAGGTTATACTCGTATTTTGAAAAAATACGTACCTTTTGTCTGGGACCAGGCGGCGCAAGCTTCCTTTGATGCTCTGAAAGATTGTCTAGTAAAAGCATCATTAATGTACGCCCCAGACTATCAAAGAAATTTTAACCTGTATCTGGCTGCAGCGGATACGACCATTGCGATGGTTTTAGTTGAAGAAGTCGATGGAATTGAACATCCTATCTATTATTTAAGTAAAAACTTAAACGATACAGAAAGTAAATATTCTTATGTTGAAAAACTAGCGCTTGCAGCTGTTCAAGCGATTCAAAGGTTTCGACATTATGTCCTCTTTCGAAAAACTACTGTCTTGTCAGATTGCAACCCCATGACTTATATACTGTCGCGACAGTTGCTGGGGGGAAAATATTCAAAATGGATAGCGATCCTTCAAGAGTTTGATCTGGAATTTGTAAAATCCAAATCAAATAAAGCTCTAGTTTTCGCAGAATTATTGTGCGATCTCCCATCGTCGTCCAACGATGAAACATCGGAAGAGTCAATCGTGGACGAAAATTTGTTTCTCATATCTACAATCGATGAGTGGTATGGAGATATCATAGTTTATCTCCAAACCCAAAAATTCGGGCCTAACACCTCTCGCTCAGAACAAAAACGTATACGATACCAAGCAAAAGACTACATGATCGTTGGTGATTCACTCTACCGCCGTGGTGTCGATACGGTTCTGAGGAGGTTCCTTACCCATGAGGAGGCCGAAAAAGCCCTGAATGATTGTCATTCAGGCGCATGTGGGGGGCATCAATCTGGATATGCAACAGCACAAAGAATCTTACGAGCAGGATACTTCTGGCCAACCATGTTCAAATATTGCATAACCGCAGTCAGAAGTTGCCATGCTTGTCGAATCTTTGATAGCAAAACCAGACGACCACCCGCACCTTTGCAGACTATAGTTGCTGTTGGGCCCTTCGCCAAGTGGGGCATCGATTTCATGCAATGTAACCCCACCTCAACCGGGAGGCATGGGTATATAATAGTCGCTGTTGACTATTTTACCAAATGGGTCGAGGCGATGCCTACATTGGATAACACTGGTGAAACAACTGCCCTTTTCTTTTTCAATCATGTAGTCGCCAGGTTCGACGTGCCACAGGCTATAGTTACAGATCATGGATCGCATTTTCGCAATCACATGATGGTCGAATTAGCTGCCAAGCTAGGGCTATCTCACGACAGCTCTACCCCATATTATCCGCAAGCCAACAGACAAGTTGAGGCAATCAACAAGGTCCTAAAGCGTATGTTGCAAAGGATGATCGGGGTTCATAAAAGAAGATGGCACCTAATCCTGTACTTAGCTTTGTGGGCTTACCGGACCTCGGTAAAGAAGGCAACCGGGTTCACACCTTTTCAACTGGTGTATGGCCTGGAAGAAGTCTTGCCAATCTAGTGCGAAATTTCGTCGCTTAAACTCGTGATCGACCTCCTCCTCGGAACTTCAGAGGAAGAGGCTGGTTTCTTGGAATTAATCCAGTTGGATGAAACTCGTTGTGATGCCGCTTTGGCTAACGAGGCCCATAAGAAACGAGTCAAGGCTCAGTTCGACAAAAATGTCAAACCCCGTGTCTTCTCAGAAGGTGATTTGGTCTTGATTTATGATCAAGAATCCGATAAATTGGGAGCAGGTAAATTCAAGTCCTTATGGATGGGCCCCTATATTGTTAAAAGGGTGTTAGCAAAAGGAGCCTACGAGTTAATGGATTACGATGGAATTCCATTGGCGCAGCCCCGCAACGGGTTGTACCTCAAGCGTTACTATGCTTAATAGTAACCTACATGCTTTTGTTGTATTTTGTTTTCGCTAAAGTATTTGTTCTGGTCGAATGATCCACCTTTTTTATTTGTGGCAGATGTCGAACCTTATGGAGACATGTGTTGGGTATGCCGACGGAGCGAGTCGTAGTTCGCGGAACCTGTCTTCCGCGGCCTGGGCCATTTTTGATCCAAGCGGCGAGTTAGTAAGTTTCAGAGGTGTATGTATTGGGCAATCAACGAATAACATCGCTGAGTATAGCGCATTGATAGAACTACTCTCTGATGCCATCGCACGTGGCATACGCCGACTAATTGTCAGGCTAGACTCACAGCTCGTAATACTACAACTCAATGGTATATATTCTGTTCGCGATCCAGCTATTTATCGTATGTTCCTAAGGGTTAAGATCTTGGAAAGACGATTTGATTCAATTCAATATCAACATATTTCAAGAAATTTAAACACATTAACCGACTCATTAGCAAACTATGTGTTAGATAGACATTTGCAAAATTTGTAAAAAGGACACATCATCAAAGATTGTACATATGGATCACATAAATTAACCAGAAAAAATCCGAAAATCAAAATATGTAAGCTGTTTATATAAGTTCATACATAATGTTCTGTAACCAAGACAAAATTGGTCATATGACCTAAAAACTCAAAAAGATGCTAGGGGGCACCCTAGCCTAGTGGTGCTCATGATAGTATGTCACGGCCTATGCGATCATGCGCAAGAGACGAGTCCATCGTCTAGGCACGCCAATGGTATGACGCTGCATCTGTAAAGGTAACTCGTCGATCTGTACATCCGGAAGGCCACGAGTAAGGCTCTCAACCTGCTCCTGCACAGCTGTAAGGGTCTCGGTGTCGTCAAGATCGCGAATAACAACTCTCCTAGCGGGCTCCCCTGTCGGGGCAGCAACTGTCAATCTCGGACGAACTGCTGGACAAACAGGACCAATATCTGCATGCACCCAAGAGTACAATTAAAAGTCTTGATAGAATAAAGCACAGTGACATTATGAATAAGAACAATAAACAGTAACATGGTCAAAGAGTTTACCAATAGCACCCCACTGCTCGCCATCCGGTAGCACCAAATCCGGATCACCTCAGAAATCCATACCCACATATGGATACTCAGAAAACGCCATCTCCTGGCGCTCGAACCACCTAAAGAAGGCCTCAGTAAAAGTAATCTGAGGTTGACCTGCATGCCTAGACATGTGGTCAACCCACCTCTGCATGCGTGGCTCGGTCGGAGAAGGCAGGTCAAGTATGATGTACTGGGGCTGCATCAGTGGGATTTTCTCCAAGGCAAAGGCAGTCAGAATAGAACCAAATCCAAAGTTCTTCAGCTTCCCGTCCTTTACCTTGGTCAATTGACTTTTCATCTGAACAAGTACTGCATCACACCAGTTGAATACTTTCGGTTGGAGACACTCCAAGGCATGCTGCATATAAGACCTCTTGGCAACATGTAGAGCTGCGCTACCGGCCATCCTACCAATAGTGAACAGAATGGACCTGAGAGCCCGATCAGTAATCTCATGGATAACAATCTTGCCGTCTCTGCTCGGCTGGGAACCTTCCCTGCAATACTGACAGACATAATCTCTGGTGGAATCAGTCCCCCGGGCCGTACCTGATAAGGAAACGGGGGCACCTTGTCTTGACAATCCAGTCAAGAAGTACATGTCCTCTATGGTCAAGGGGATGGTCTTCCCCCTAATCTGGAATACTTGGTTAACAGGATCCCAAGCATCAAGCATATACTGCAGTAAAGAAATCTGTGCTCTCATACTAGAGATACAGAAGAACTTCAGCAGGCCACAGTTCCGCAGCGCGTTCACCGTGACCGGGTCATGGAGGGCAATCATGTCCTCCTCTTCATGTTCTCGTTCTCGCCATGTAAGGGACATTTTTGTTCAAGGTTCCCTGCAAAACAAACAAGAGAAAGAGTGAATTCCTGTTTTGATGAAAAACCAGCGAAAAAATCATCAAAAATGACCTGGAAACTCAGTCCTTTTGAGCCCAGCGCAGGAAGAAGGTCCTCTACCTGCGCTGAGGGTCAAACTGCCTTAAGGCAGATTGACCTTCAGTGCAGGTTTCAAATGGGGAACCTGCGCTGAACCTAGGGCGCCCTGGCAAAACCCCAGAGGCTCAGAAAGACCGGAAAACAGGCAAAAAACAGGGAAATGAAAACGTGAAAAGAAAGAGCTAGGGTTTAGCTCCTACCTAGTCCAAACGGCGCCGAAAATCGTCCGCAGAATCTCCCGGAATCAGCTGGTGAAAATCAAGGGGGAAGAGGCACCTCCAGAGCTCCAACAAACCAAATGCAAATGAAATGGTAAATGAGAGGTAAAAACTCCTTTTAATGGCTTTTTACGTAGTACAAAGTGAAATATTAGGGTTATAATCTCATTTTCATGCAAATATTATTCATTTCTAACATAGTTTGTTGCAGCAATTGAAAATGCAGTACTATATTTGAAAAGAGAAAAGCTAGTAATGGTAAAAAATCAAAAATTTGACCATATATCGAGCAGTTTTAGCATAAAGTTCATGCTCGTTAAAAAATAAACGCAAGATTCGAGCAGTTTTACCGTGGAATTTATGCTCGTTAAAAAATAGAAAAGCGTGAGCAAGGGTTTCCACCAGAGTTCAAGCTCATTAAAAAATGAACCTATCCCGGTAAATAACCATTGTGATCGTAAATTTATTAGCCATAAAAAGCCTTGGTCGTGTTTGCACCTGCCACCTCCATTCCATTTGGCCGATCGTTCACCCCCATATGATTGTTTACCCATTTTGAGGAACAGCTGTGAAGAGTGATTTCACTTAGCCATCCTTGTGACACTGCCGTGATTGGAAAATTCCAACCTGTACCTGGAATCTGCTGCTATCCCTATTTATCACTCATTCATCAAAAGACGAGTCTTCTTTGAGCTCTTTTCAATTGACTCGTAAAATATGAAAAGTTTGCCGAGTTTTGGCCTTCCAGCTCGCTAAAAGGACCGGAAGAGCTATCCCTCCTCTAGATTTTAATCTTTTTGGACCTGAGGGATTATTGCACAAAAAGGTCGAGCGCTTGTTTTATTCGGCTCGTTAAAGTTATCGAAAACTCATCCCTTCTATATTGTTTTATACTTTTTCGGACTTAAGGGATTAGATGACGAAAAAGGAAATTTGGAGTTAACTTTCTGTACCTTTTCAGACTCTCTAAAAATGAAAAGGACCGAGTTGTCTTTGTCGCTAGACTCGTTAAAATGATTAAATAGCGACAAACATGTCTTTAGACGAGAACGAGTTTCCCTATCGCTAGGCTCGTTAAAACATAGTGATGGGCTTGCTCGAAGGGCAGGTTATAGAACAAGCATATGTTATCCTCCTCAAGCTTGACAAAAATAAAGAGGTACTGGTCAGAAATGACTGGGGGAAAATTGGGAGAACCTCAAAGCTTTAATGGTAGCAATTCGCTCTTGAACATGACACTTTGTCCTCCGTATCACATTGGGTTGGGTTGTTTCATTCACCGGTCTCATCACCATGGTCTTCGCCAAACCATCCGTATTTGGGGTAATGCTACCGATCCATCACATCAGTGTCGTTATATGTTCAAGAGATGTCGTTCAGAAAAAGTCAACCGTGTCCCATCCACTGCCATACATTATCCTTCATCCACTCATGATCGCCACCCTGAATCATATCTCACAGATTGTTTTCACCTCCACTAAAATCATTAGCTCCGTTCCGTGTCACTGATGTGGGATTCATTAAGGCCCTCCTTTGACAGATCGCTTCTTGTCGACTTCAGCTCATTATCCAAGAAGTTGATCTAGGAACACCCCCCCTAGTACTTTGAAGCTTGCATGCCTCAATGGCAAGTTTCTCACTTCCGGTGACAGGTATACATCAATGACCTTCGACCAGAATATTTTGCGTGGTGTTCGACGCCAAGTCCTATATTCACACCACGTGAATTGTACTGTAGTACCTTGAGGGTCATTATCATTATCAGTGATTCCTCTCGCGCTTGTTAACGGTTTACATTATTGACCGGTAATCGAGCGATGTCTTTCCATGTTCGACTTCAGCGTAATTCTCACATGGATCGACTTGTACTTAGAGTGAAGATCGAACGAGTTTGAAGACCCTGGATCTAGTTTCATCCATCCGGGCTGCGATATATATTCAGGAAATATAAAAGCATTTGATATGTACATTATTGCAGCAGATGATCATCCTACTCAAAGGATGATAATTTCAGTAGAGAATTATCAGTCTACCATCAGACGATCGTCTGTTATATGTACCAAAATGAATTTATAAAGCTGAGCATGGGAATGCCCGCCTCAGCTAGATCATGAAAGCAGAATGAAAAAATAATGTATTGTATTGTATTTTATTGCAGGGCACCTCTCAGCAATTGAATGAACTTCGGATCCTCCTGATAAAGCATTTCACCCAATAAACGACCTCATACTTTAGGGGGCAACTGTTATAGACATTTTTGTGCCTAACAGCATGAAGCATGAAATGTCAATAATTTGAGGGATCCAAAGTCCCTAAACATGTTGTTCTTACCCCTAGAGGAACAAGGTCAGCAAACCACAGCACTGAAAATCAGTTCTCCACCTGAAAACACTCAAAAACAAGTTATTTCTGGATCATGTCAGCTGCTCCACTGAGAATCTGCGCTGAATGTCAACTGCTCCACTCTGTACCTGCACTGAATGTCAAAAGTAATGAAGGCTACCTGCACTGGCCGAGATTGGCCAAGTGGCACAGTCATTCTGCAAGGTGTCAATTGCCCAGGAAGCTTCCAAACTGACACTTGGGTCAAGGAATTCACCTTGTGATGAGTAAGAGGGTCTTGAACTCCAAGTGGAAGCAAGAGACTCCAAGTGGACTCAAGAACTGAAGATTAACTGAAGTGGGAGAGGACACTAGTCAGCTTCATGTCAGTCTCAAGTTGTCTCATGCTTTCTCCAAAACTTCTATATATAGAGCTCTCTCATGAGGTCTATAGGAGGTTGGAATTTTGTGCAAGTAAGGAAGTGCTGTTGGTTTGAGTATAGAACTATTGGGTGATTTGCTTGAAGGAGGTGAAGAGGAGATTTCTTTCTGCTGGGAGGTGTTGCTGGATTGGGCCTATTATGGTTGTAACACTCTCAGAACTTTACTTCTTCTATTAATAAAGTATTTGAGGTTCTCCTATATGCATGTGTCTCTATGGTGAATTGATGCTTGTATATTTGATTTATTCTAATCCCTGAATCGATTATGGATGTATGCTTCTTGTAGTTTCCTTTTCTTGTGCTTTTATAGGATCTTTGTGTAGCTGGGTCAGTGAAAGAGAAAGGATCTAGGAGCAAGTAGCGAAGAGGGAAGATTGGATCAACCATTAGCGCAAGATAATGGTTAGTGGATCCTCTTTCTCTTCTCTCTCTCATCTCATAAAGAAGTAATCTTGAATAGTTTTGCATTCAGTTGTTGCTGAGGTACTATCACCCTTAGAGTGGGATTGGGTCATTCCGTATTGGATACTTTTCCCAACAACATTTGCCCCACATCCTTTCTTTATGCAAGTTAGGAAACGACCAATCCTACGAGTTTAAAGGGTTAGAGGACCTACAAATTTTAAAAAACAAATGGTTGCTCTTCGCTTGCATGCCAAAAGGTTTGCATGCCCCCAGGTATAGTGAAGTAGAGTTTCCAGGTTACCTCTCAATTTGCAGACAAAACATTTGTCTTATCGGCAAAGGCCTACCTTAACAGAGGTATCTTATTCTAGTCTAACCCCATTTTCCTAAATGGATGGGTGTGTCAACCAGTCATATATCCTTTGCGGAAACCTACCCTATACGCAAGGTTTTCCTGTCGAAACAGGCCAGGGTGCATGCCCCCTGGGTTTCAGTCATATCCCCCGAATCACTCGCGCTCATCAAGAGGATGGACTGGGGATTGATGAGACATTCCTTGCATGAAAAGACCATTCAGGGATGGTATATGACTATATGCTATGTGTGAACCGGGGAATGAAAGTTGGTCTACAAGCTTGACCATCCTTCCTTCATGCGGAAAACACATTACTCTAAAGAGTGAGGAGACAATGGCTCCCATGCAATAAATATAGTCACATCCAAGGAGTAGATTATAATCCAGGGGTCCTTGGACTACCATTACATTCATGTGAACGGTTTTCCTTCTCAATGTTATCGACACTGTTATAGACATTTTTGTGCCTTACTACTATAAGCATGAAATGTCCATAAACCAAGGGATCCTAAGTCCCTAAAAGTGTTGTTCCGGCTCCTAAAGAAACAAGGTCAACAAATTACAGCTTCTCCCAGAAGTTCTCCACCAGAAACTGCTCAAAACTAGTGAAATCAGGATCATTTCAGATGCTCCACTAGCTAGCTGTGTTGCAAAGCACCCAAATACACTGGCTAGGTGCATTGCAATGCACTTGAATGCACTACCAGGGTGCGTTGAGCGGGAAATGACAATTGGCAGAGTCATTCCGTGAGGTGGAGAGACAATGGAAGCTTCCAGAATCTTCTCCAATGACACTTGCCTCACTGAATTCGACCAGTGATGAGTAAGAGGCTCTCAGTCTCCAAGTGGAAGCAAGAACTGACAGAGAGAAGCCACTAATCAATTCATGAGCTGACTCATCCTCTTTGTATACATCTATATATGGATCCCTCACCAAGAGATCCTGAGGCTGGAATTTTGTACATTGCAGAGAATTATTGTTGGTTTTGTGATAGACATCAGAGTATTGGGTGATTTATGCTTTGTTGGAGGTGAAGAAGGGATTCTTTGCTGGGAGGTTGATGTTGGATCAGGAATCATCGGTTGTAACTCCTCCTGGATCTTCTTTTTTTATCAATAAAACTATTTGAGTTTCTCCTACATGCTTGTATATCATTGATGTGTGTTATATTTGTATGTTTAGCTTAAATATGATCCTAAGATTTTTATGAACATAAATCCATGTCTTTGTGTAGTTTCTTTCTTCTGTGAACTTCCAGGAACTTGGTGACACTGGGCAAGTGAGGGAGCAGATAGTTGGAAGCTGTCAAAGAGAAGAGAGATTGGATCAAAGGACTAGCGCAAGACACAGGTTGGTTCATCCTATTCATCTTCATTTATAGTTCATAAAGGAGAATACAAGAATAGTTTTCCCTGTTTGTTTCTGAGTCACTGTCACAACTCAGTGGGATAGGGTCATTCTGAATAGACACTTTTCCCGAAAACAAAATGGCGACTCCGCTGGGGAGCGTGTCTAGTTAGTTTGTTTGTGTTTCTATTGTTGTTCATCTCATAAAATTAGGAGCAGCGAATCGAACTGCATTTTCCATTTACAAATGCAAAGTAGACATCTGCTACTCTAATCCATTCACTGGATCTGTTTATGATCTGAACAGTTGATTCACAAATGATCTGATTACCCTTTCTGATAGCTCTTAAACCTCTTGTAAATCAACCCTCTGATTGTGCATTATTGATTGCTTTTACCCGACCAAAAACCATAGATTAAACTTTAAACTGTGACCCAGAACCCGGAGAGAGTTCTCGTTTCTGCTCCAGTGTAGGCTTTGTGAAGAGACTCTGCATTTCAGCGCAGTTCCCGAGAGGGCTACCTGCGTTGCAATTCAGTTTCTCTGTGTCGCAGGTGCGTTGATCAGCCTAGCCCTGCCTAGCTGAGGTTCTTTGCTCACTTTTTCCAGTTTTGCCTCTGATTTTTGCAGCCTGTGATCAGCGTGTTTGTCTGTTTAAAAGCCCCTTTTCTTTGCCTTGATTCTGCCTCAGTTGTATAAAAGAAACTTTATTTGTTTTTGTGTGTTTGTTACGTCATTTACAGTTTCCCATTGCAAAAGTAAACTAGTCATATTGTCGTCCTTGGATTTAGATCTGTCGTAAGTGTCGATTTTGATCTTAGGAGAAAGTTTATTTGCTGTTGACAGCCGATTACGCTTTTACTTTTGCCTTTGGCTTGAATTTGTGAATTTCTACTGTCGAAACAAGTGTTTATTTCAAATCATAAAGTGTCGTAATCATCTCTACCTTTTGATTTCGAAAAGAAGCTTGTTTGTGTTTTTCACTTGAAAGCGAATTCAAATTTGTACAACAACTTTCTTTTTAGGCATCAATATTAAGAAAGTGAAAAACAAATACATGCACATGTGCATTTGCATATTGACACTCTGTATGGTTTGATTTAGGAAAAGTGCATTTACAGTGTGCTCTTTGCTCTTTGAGAAAAGATTGTGTCTTTCTTTTCCCCTTGTAGCTAGCATTTTCATTGCTGAAAAGAGATAAAAGCTTGCTTATCATCTTTAGATTTCATTTTAGGAATTACATCTACATCTCGTGGTGAACCCAAAAGGCAAACTTCATAAGAAAGATCAACCTAAAATAAGTTCAATGAACTTAACAACGCTTTGTAACTTAACGCACAACATTTAGAGGTCTAGGCTAGAGACGTGTTCCCGCGTCGTAAAGCATGGTAACTGTTGTCCTCACTGATGGTTGGGTGATTCCTCCACTTTGAGACGATAAGTGCCAGTACGGACTTGTGCTCCCACGTACCGTCGAGTATATATTGGGAGACCCCTATAGGCATAAAACCTTTATCCATAGGAAGCCGTGTCGGCCACCCTATTGATCGCAATGCACCGAACACAGCATTCGGGAAGATTGACTGCCGTACCCTAAAAAGTATTCTGCAGTTTTGCGATTGGTTTGGTACTCCCTCTACCTAGACCTCCAGAGCAGTCCCTTTCGTTCCTTTTCAGACTCCTTAACGAAAAGGTCCATCTGAGCACTTGTCACTTCAGGCTCATTAAAAATCGAAGGAGACTAGAGTCATCTTTTGTTTTTTCTCGACTCTTTAAAATTGAAAAAAAAAAGTTGTGTCAAAGCGTGTTAAAATTTATTTTAAACAAAATATTCATACCCTTTTCCTGCATTGATCTTTAGGTTGAGAAAATGGAGCCTACCAACCAAGGAATTCCCCTTGGCGGAAATCCTAGTCCCTTCTCCTCTTGGGGAGATGTTGGTGCGCCCCATATGGCCACATTGTCGCTTCCAGGATTGACAATTGGCTTGCCAGTATGGCTCTTGTCAACCAATGTCGTTCAGAACACCACTATTCCTAAACAATCGAATCAGCAATTAGACGAGTCCAGAGTTACCCACCAGCCTTCTACTTCCCCTAATTCTTCCTCTCCTCCTTCCTCTTCGCTTGATGGAGCTGGTAAAGCTAAAACCAAGTTCCTAAGGAGAATAAGGAGAAGAAGAAGAAGGGGCCAAAGGCGAATGTGGGAAAACGAGTATCGTCTGACGAAAATCCACACATAGCACTGACCAGGCCTAAATCGTCGTGCGTCATTTGCAAAGAAGACCACTTTCATAGAGACTTTCCTTGCATCCCCCAGATACTAAGGGACTGGTCTCCTCGTTTGCACATTCCAGTGTCATCAACCTCTGGTGATCATGTTGAAAGCACACCGTCAACTAGTGAAAGTGAAGCCCCAGGACAAAAAGGGAAAGCTAGATTTCCCTGTAGACTGTGCGAAGGCGACCATGCCCTCCACCGTTGTCCCTTCTTAGACGAGGCTAAAAGAGGTTTGGATGATCGTCCGGTTTCACCGTTACGACTTTCTCCTGGATATAAAAGACTCTTGCCCAGTCCGTCACTAGTTGAAAACCCAGCTGGCCCGCTCAAGTGGTCGGCTGAAGCACCTATCATTGAAGATAAACCAACTGAATCCATACCAGATGAAAGTCAAAAGGTCGAGGCGGAAGTTGACCCGGTCTTGCCTTCAGAGGTTTTATCTTCGAATGATACAATCACTGAAGAGAATAAGGATGACACCGTCCAAATTCTCTTCATCAACACAGACTCTGATGAGCATGGGGGCAATCCACCCATTCCTTTACCGCAAGAAGGAAGTTCGTCAGAGCCATACCCGGCCGTCTACTCGGTCCCACCTCCAAGCAACCTAGTTGTATCCTTCGACTGGAATCAACTAGGCAGACCCCGTTTGCCAGCAAGCATACCATTCCGAATTATCGTTCAAATATATAGAATGGTTATGGCTGGCACCATCATTGATGAGGGGGCTTCTATGAGTATCCTTTCCTCTATTTCTTGGAAAGTGCTTGGTTCGCCATCGTTGTTGCCTGAAATGAGAAATCTGACAGGCTTTGATAAAGGAACCAATCGACCTTTAGGGATCCTTCCCGATGTGCCCATGACATTGAGAGGGAAGACAATTCGCATGAACGTCATGGTCGTTCAAGGACCCTTGGATTATAACCTACTCCTTGGACGAGACTATATTTATTGCATGGGAGCCATCGTCCCCTCACTCTTTAGAGTAATGTGTTTTCCGCACGAAGGAAGAGTGGTCAAGCTCGTGGACCAGCTTTCATTTCTCAGATCACGCATAGAAAATAGTCATATACCAGCCCTAAATGGTCTTTTCACGCAAGAAATGTCTCAATCCCCAGTCCGTCCTCCCGATGAGTGCGAGTAATCCGGATGGATAAGACTGAACCCCAGGGGGCATGTGTCCTGGTCTGCTTCGGCAGGGAAACTTCGGGTATAGAGTAGGTTTCCGCAGGAGAATATGACTAGTATGTACCCTATCCGTTGGTGGAAGAGGGGTTATTCTGGAATAAGATTCTTTTGTCAAAGTTATGTGAGTTGGCGCTCGTTGTCACTCACCTTTGTTTATCTCGGTAGACATCGCCAAAGAAGTGTTTTGTTTGCACCGCAAATAGAGCAATCTTTGCGTAGCCTGTAAGAGGTAGGCCTCTCATGATAGAACAAATGTTTTGTCTACAAATTGAGGGGTAACCTTGAAACTATGTTTTATACCTGGGGGCATGCAAACCTTTCGGCATGCAAGCGAAAGAGCGATTATTTATCTGTTTTTTGGATTAGTCGTTTCCTAACTTGCATAAAGAGAGGATGTGGGGCAAAAATCTAAAAGTTGTCATTTTTATATGAGACATTCTTATCATATGACTGGATTATCGAGCAGTTTTAGCACATAGTTCAAGCTCGTTAAAAAATAAACATAAGATCGAGCAAATGTTTCCACCCGCGTTTAAGATCGTTAAAAAATGAACTATCCTCCGGTAAATAACCACCGTGAATGAAGCATTTTCAGCCATTAAAGCCTTGGTCGTGTTTGCACCATCACCTCCACTTTTCCATTGGCCGATCATTCACCTCCATTTGATTGTTTACCCATTTTGAGGAACAGCTGCGAAGAGTGATTTCACTAGCCATCCTTGTGACACTGCCATGATTGGAAAATTCCAAACCTTACCTGGAATCAGCTGCTACCCGTTTTATCACTCGTTCCTCAAAAGACGAGTCTCCTTTAAGCTCTTTTCATCTGACTCGTAAAATATGAAAAGATTGCCGAGTTTTGGCCTTCCACCTCGTTAAAGCGATAGGAAGTGCTATCCCTCCTCTAGATTTCAATCTTTTTGGACCTGAGGGATTATTGCACAAAAAGATCGAGCGCTTGTTTTGTTCAGCTCGTTAAAACTATCGAAAATTCATCCCTTCTGTATTGTTTTATACTTTTTCGGACTTAGATGAAGAAAAAGGAATTCCAGAGTTACCTTTACGTACCTTTTCAGACTCTCTAAAAATGAAAAGGACCGAGTTATCTTTGTTGTTAGACTTGTTAAAAAGATTAATAGCGACAAACTTGTCTTTAGGCGAGAACGAGTTTCACTATCGCTAGGCTCGTTAAAACATAGCGATGGGTTTGCCCGAAGGGCAAATTATAGAACAATCATATGTTATCCTCCTCAAGCTTGACAAAAATAAAGAGGTACTTGTTATAGACATTTTTGTGCCTCGCGACATGGAGCATGAAATGTCAATAATTACAGGGATCCTCAGTCCCTAAACATGTTGTTCTTACCCCTAAAAGAACAAGGTCATCAAACAACAGCACTTCCAATCAGTTCTCCACCTGAAAACACTTCAAAACAGGCTTATTTTGGATCATGTCAGCTGCTCCACTGAGCTTTTGCGCTGGAATGCAACTGTCCCTCCTTGTACCTGCGCTGGAAGTCAAATTTAATGAAGGCTACCTGCGCTGGGTGAGATTGGCCAAGTGGCACAGTCATTCTGCAAGGTGTCAATTGCCCAGGAAGCTTCCAAAATGACACTTGGTTCATGAGATTCGCCCTGTGATGAGTAAGAGGTACTTGATCACCATGTGTAAGCAAGGATCTCCAAGTGGACTCAAGAACTGAAGATTAACTGAAGAGGGAGAGGACACTAGTTAGCTCTATGCCAGCCTCAAGTTGACTCATCCTCTCTTCTTCTCTCCTATATATAGAGCTCTTCTATGAGGTCTAAGGAGGCTGGAATTTTTTGTAAAGCAAGGAGGTGCTGTTGGATTACAGTTAGAGCTATTGGGTGATTGTTTTACTAGAGGTGAAGAGGAGAGTTCTTGCTGCTGGGGAGGTGCTGCTGGATTGGAGCCATCATTGGTTGTAACCTTCTCAGAACCCTGTTACTTCTATCAATAAAGTTTTGCATGTTCTCCTATATACTTGTATTGCATTGATGTATTGTATTTACTTGTATATTTGATTCACCCTAATCCATGCATCAGTTATGAGTACATGTATCTTGTAGTTTCCTCTCTTGTTTTGTGCAGGATCTGTGTGTAGCTGGACTGGCAAAGAGAGCAAGGAGCTGGGAACAAGAGACAAAAGAGAGAGGACAAGGATCGACTAAGTGAAAGACACCAGGTTGGTTGACCTTATTTTCCTTCCCTCTGTACTTTCATAAAGGAAATCATCAAAGCTTTACTTTCAGTTGTTGCTAAAGACTGTCACCTTTAGAGTAGGGATAGGGTCATCCGCATCGGATACTTTTCCCCACAACAAACTGGCGACTCCACTGGGGATCGAACCCAGAATCTCTGGTTTCGCAGACAGGTATACATCAATGACCTTCGACCAGAAGATTTTGCGTGGCGTTCGACGCCAAGTCCTTTATTCATGCCACGTGAATTGTACTGCAGTACCTTGAGGGTCATCGTCATTATTGGTGATTTCTCTCGCGCTTGTTAACGGTTTTCATTACTGACCGGTAATCAAGCGATGTCTTTCCATGTTCGACTTCAGCGAAATTCTCACATGGATCGACTTGTACTTAGAGTGAAGATCGAACGAGTTTGAAGACCCCGGATCTAGTTTCATCCATCCGGGCTGCGATCTATATTCAGGAAATATAAAAGCATTTGCCATGTACATCATTGCAACAGATGATCATCCTATTCAAAGGATGATAATTTCAGCAGAAAATTATCAGTCTACCTTCAGACGATCATCTGTCATATGTACCAAAATGTATTTATAAAAGCTGAGCATGGGAATGCCCGCCTCAGCTAGATCATGAAAATAGAATGAAAGATAATGTATTGTATTACAGGGCGCCTCCTCAGCACTGGAATGAACTTCGGACCCTCTAGATAAAGCATTTCACCCGATAAACGGCCTCATACTTTAGGGGGCAACTGTTATAGACATTTTTGTGCCTCGTGACATGGAGCGTGAAATGTCAATAATTACAGGGATCCTCAGTCCCTAAACATGTTGTTCTTACCCCTAAAAGAACAAGGTCATCAAACAACAGCACTTCCAATCAGTTCTCCACCTGAAAACACTTCAAAACAGGCTTATTTTGGATCATGTCAGCTGCTCCACTGAGCTTTTGCGCTGGAATGCAACTGTCCCTCCTTGTACCTGCGCTGGAAGTCAAATTTAATGAAGGCTACCTGCGCTGGGCGAGATTGGCCAAGTGGCACAGTCATTCTGCAAGGTGTCAATTGCCCAGGAAGCTTCCAAAATGACACTTGGTTCATGAGATTCGCCCTGTGATGAGTAAGAGGTACTTGATCACCATGTGTAAGCAAGGATCTCCAAGTGGACTCAAGAACTGAAGATTAACTGAAGAGGGAGAGGACACTAGTCAGCTCTATGCCAACCTCAAGCTGACTCATCCTCTCTTCTTCTCTCCTATATATAGAGCTCTTCTATGAGGTCTAAGGAGGCTGGAATTTTGTGTAAAGCAAGGAGGTGCTGTTGGATTACAGTTAGAGCTATTGGGTGATTGTTTTACTAGAGGTGAAGAGGAGAGTTCTTGCTGCTGGGGAGGTGCTGCTGGATTGGAGCCATCATTGGTTGTAACCTTCTCAGAACCCTGTTACTTCTATCAATAAAGTTTTGCATGTTCTCCTATATACTTGTATTGCATTGATGTATTGTATTTACTTTTATATTTGATTCACCCTAATCCATGCATCAGTTATGAGTACATGTATCTTGTAGTTTCCTCTCTTGTTTTGTGCAGGATCCGTTTGTAGCTGGACTGGCAAAGAGAGCAAGGAGCTGGGAACAAGAGACAAAAGAGAGAGGACAAGGATCGACTAAGCGAAAGACACCAGGTTGGTTGACCTTCTTTTCCTTCCCTCTGTACTTTCATAAAGGAAATCATCAAAGCTTTACTTTCAGTTGTTGCTAAAGACTGTCACCTTTAGAGTAGGGATAGGGTCATCCGCATCGGATACTTTTCCCCACAACAAACTGGCGACTCCACTGGGGAGCCTAGTATCTTGTTGGTGTTTGTAGTATTTTGCTATTCATTTCTTGAAGAAAAGAGTACCAAATCGAAAAGCTTTTGACTATATCAAAAGCGAAGTAGAGGGACTGTTACTCTTGCTCATTTGCTGAGCAAATTCAAGATTTGAAGAGCTTATCTACAAAAGACTCTTTACTCTTTGTGATAGCTTTTCATCCTCTTGATCATCCCTTAGCCTGTACTTGACCTATAGCTTTTTATTTCAGCAAAAACAGTGCATTTTTGAGCTTTTTATGACCCGGAAAACTTTGTAGACGAAACTCTCGTGTGTCAGTGCAGGCTGTCCACAGGCAGTCTGCATTACAGCGCAGGTGCTCCCTTCGGGAACTGCGCTGAGAGTCAAACTGGCAGACTAGAACCTGCGCTGGTCCAGTTAGCCATTGTCTTGCTCAGCTTTCCCTTTGTGTCTTGGCCTTGTTTTCACTGATTTTTTGCTGATTGCTTGCTGGTCATTGTACTTGCTGTAAACCACTTCTCCTTGACATTATTCCGCCTCAGTTGTGTGATGAAACTGTGAATGTTCTTTCAGTATTTCTTGTTTCAGTTACAGTTTCCCATTGTGAAAAGCAAACCAGTATAGCTGTGGCCTCTTAGATCCTGAACTGTAAAAGTGTCTTTGTGATCTTAAAGAGTTAGTTTCATTACTGTTCATGGCTGTTTGAGTTTGTTTGTTTTTCACTTTATGGTTTGAATTCATATACTTTTAGTGTTGAAACAAGTACCTGTAAAGCGTCTTTTTCATTTTAGACAATACTTGTTTGTTTACGCTTCAAATTGAATTCGAAGATTGCACAACAATTTCCTTTTGTTTACATCAACATTAAGGGAGAAGAAAAGAAATACATGCATCTTGCATTTGCATTTTTGATAAGTTTGTGTGTCTGATCTAGGAGAAAGTGCATTAGTTTGTGCTTTTTGCTCTGTGTGGAAAGATATTGTTTTTCTCTCCCCTCAGTAGTTAGGATTTTCAAAGCTAAAAAGATTGTGAAAGCTTGCTTATCATTTTAGCTGCATTTAGGAATTTGTACCAATACATCTCGTGGTGATCCTGAAAGACAAACTGATAAACAAGATCAACTTAAAATATATTGAATGAATCTAAAAATGCATTGTAACATAACGCTCACAATAGAGGTCTAGGTAGAGACGTGTTCCGGCGTCGTTAAACGTAGTGACTGTCGATCTCTACGAAGGTGGGTGATTCCTCCTGAGGGACGATAGCACTAATACGGACTTGATCTCCCGCGTACCGTCGCGTATATTGGGAGACCCCTATAGGCAATTATCCTTTATCCTTAGGAAGCCGTGTCGACCGCCCTACTGATCGCGATGCAGTGAACACAGCATTCACGAAGATCGACCACCCGTACCGTAAAACGTATTCTGTGGTTTCGCGAAAGGTTTGGCACACCCTCTGCCTAGATCTCCAGAGCAGTTTCTTTTGGCCCTTTTCAAACTCTATAACTGAAAAGGTCCAACCGAGCATTTGTCACTTCGGGCTCGTTAATACATCGAAGGCGACTAGAGTCATCTTTAGCTTTTTCTCGACTCTTAAAACATGAAAAAGCAAAGTTGTGTCTAAAAGCGTCTAATAAAATTCATTCAATACGGAAACATAATTCCCCTTTTTTTATTTTAGTTGATCAAGTAATCCGCAACCGTGGAGGAAAGTCAATTAAAACTCCGTCGTTCGGGGAGGCTCGCGGGTCAACCATCTTTGTCTCCGGAACCGAGAGTAGTACGGACAAAGCGAACTCGCTTGGCCAGGTCAAAATCTCCCATTAAAGTTAGAACAACAGTTCCGACAACATCTGAGATTCTGGTCACTCCTAATATTTCTGGAATCCCTGCCTCTATTGAAGAAGTTCAACAGCAACAGAAGGACAGTTGTACTGATCCTAGTCTGAAGACAAGTACTTGCATAACTGAACCAGTTCCATCTGAAACCGGTCCACAGAGTCTTGTTGTTCAAACAACTGTCGCTGTCGAAGCAACCCCTTCTTCGGCACCAGAAATCTTTTACGGACCTGACGGTCTTCCTCTTCCTCCTGGTCTGATTGCAATAGAGGAAATCGTAGAGGACCAGCAAGCAAATACTCCAATTCATTTTGGAGTAGGTACCACTCTTTTTCCTTCTGCATCAGAAGTTTGTCCATCGCCACTGGAAGTTCCTGAAGAATCGTTAGGAAGTTTATTGGATAGACTTAAAATGTCTGAACAACCGTCGACATCTAGGACTGTGCCAAATGACACAGCGACAGCAGAAGCTCCTGCTGTCACTCCAACGATGTTTGCCGGCATACCATCTGTCCCAACTAGTTCTCATCAACTAGAAGGAGTCCACCCAGGGACTATTATGACAACTTGGTCTGTTCCAGTTTGTTCTTTCGGTATAATACCCGGTAATTCTTATGTTGAAACTAGACAAATTGATCCCTTTGGGAATCAGTTTGGGCCATCCAGTCCTCAAAGGCCATCTATACCCTTGAGCTCTGGATTGTTACCGTATGGGGGGCAATATGCCCTTTCACTTCCTCTTCCGGGGGGATACCCATACGGCAGTTTTCAACCACATTCAGGTTTGACTGAAGTAACGACGAGTGGTTGGGTACCTATGTTACCCCAACAACCAAGAGTTGTATATTCTATGCAACAATGTGTACCTATGTCTAGTATCCCGACGACGCCAGCAATTGTAACCGTGTCGCAAGTTCAATCGATGCCTGTTGTATGTCAACCCCAAGTTGTAATGCAACAGCCTATTGACCCTGCAACACAACCACAATCGCCAACTGTCGGGACGACACAGATACAAACGGGGACCATAACCCCGCATCTTGGTCCGTCGGTTAGTGTCGCACAGCAAAACATGGCTTCACAACCATGGATGGTGCAATACCAACAACCTCAGTTTCAACAGGTGTACCAAGGATCTGAGCAACAGATCTTTGCGAATAGTGGGCAACCCTATATTCAGAACGGGTTAAATCAACCACTTTACAGTGGCCAAGCCCACCAACCATATCAGTCATATCAACATCAGTTGCATTATGCTGGTGTGCAAAGGCCTACTGCTCAGGCGATTCCATCGTATCCTGGGTACGCCTCGCCAAACCTGAATCAGCAGTTGCCATTCGTGGCGACACTAGAATTACCAGATTTACATCGATTGACGAACGATCCAATCGCCTATGCCCATTGGTGGCCAGCGATTCCTCACAAACTTCCTTCGGACATTCCTAAATTCAATGGAAATCCGGGCGAAGACCCGTCGAATCATGTGATGACATTCCATCTGTGGTGTTCGTCGAATACCTTGAATGATGATTCGATAAGGCTTCGTCTTTTCCAGAGGACATTGACTGGTCCGGCGGCCAAATGGTATATTGAATTACCTAGAGCCTCTTTCGACAATTTTAGTTCCCTAGCCACGACTTTCTTAACACACTTTCAGTTACCTATAAGGTACGAAACTGGAACAGAGATCTTGACCAATTTCAAGCAGACAACAGCCACACATATATCTGATCATATACATGAGTGGCGTCGTCGTCGCAGAATGGTAAAAACCTATGTTCCAGATCAGCTATTAGCTGAGTGGTTTATAAAGTCGCTTCTGCCGGCAATAACAGAAGATGTGGCCAAGGGAGGCGTCGTAACAGAGGAGCAAGTTATTGCTCGTGCTCAATATTTGGACTTAGTGTATACTCAGTCGGGCACGCTCTATGATAAAATACCGGACGGAATTTTCAATCCCTCCTCCTCCCGGATCGAATAGTGACTCTCATGCCGGTGATGGCGTGATTGGAACTGCAAACGCTAAGTCGACAAGGGATTCGAATAAGAAAGCCCGTAAGACTTCGAATCAAAAAGCAAATCAAGAGATTCTTGCTTCGGAGGTAAATGCTGTATCTACGGATAAAGACAAAAACTCCAATCAACCAGGAAGCAAGAAGAAACAAAACAAAGGGAAGAAGAAGAAACAAGGTGGGTCATCCCCTCAAAAAACTTCTTCAAACCCTCCTGGGCAAAGGAAACAATTTCCTCCATGTCAAATATGCGATGAAAATCATTCAACAAAGAACTGTCCGTTCAAAGCTGAGTTAAAAGGTTCCTAAAAGTTCCCAAACTTCAGCTGTGTTGACTGATCCGTTTCCCGCCCCAGGTCAAAATATGGTTGATAGTGGAAATGCTTCCCCGTCTCAAGTGCTTATGCTGTCGGTTTCTAAGCAAAATGATGCTTTGATCTCGACTAGGAATAAAGATTATGGGAATCCGCCGGTGTCGAACGACAAAGGGAAAGATCAACCCAGTAGTTCGACAACAACTTCGGCAGAAGTTGTACCCCCCCTCACGCATGAATTAACAATAAAGCCACCTAAGGGAGTAGTCCACAAGTCGACATTCAACCCTCGCGCCAGAGCGGCGCAACACTATAATATAGTGGAGGATTTGGCCCAATCGCCATCTGCTATGTCGACTCTTGAGGTACTACAAAATTGCCCATCCCAAAGACAGGCATTGTTATCAGCAATTGGTGGAGTGGATCCTAAAGATTCCAATCTTGTATCCTTTGATCACAAAGGATATGATCCTCAGTTACCAGCGCAATTAGCTTTCCTTATTCAAGTGAAAGCACTCAACAAAACTGTTCATAGAACAATTATTGATGAGGGAGCATCGACATGTATCATGTCGATGAGTTGCTGGAAAACTCTTGGATCTCCAACCTTGTCGCGATCTTCGACGACATTGAAAGCATTTGACGGTAGGTCGTACACTCCGTACGGTATCCTAAATAACTTTAAGGTTGAACTAGGAGGAAAAACAGTGGAAATTGATGTTGAAGTCATTGATGGCAATCTTGACTATAACATCCTACTGGGAAGACCATGGATATATGCCATGGCAGCTGTAGTGTCGACATATTTTAGGAAGATCGCATTCCCGTTTGAAGGGGGGATTACGATCGTCGACCAACAGAATTTCCTCCCTAATGGTTCACAAGTTACTGGAAGCATTCCCCTGATCCATGGGAGCGACCATTCGATAAAAGATATCGGAGTAGGCTTGCTAAAAGATCCCACAATGATGGGAACTTTCGCGTTGCCACCTCCTTTTCATATAGTGGATATCCCGTTTGTAGCAACATGCAACATGGTATCTTCATCGAAGGTCGCAGAAGACAAAGTCGTCATGGATCATCAAGTGGTATTGCCACCTAGCCCTATTGAAATATTGTAGCAATCAATGTTTCAGGCATGGGAGGCGAGCCCAAATGAACGCTCGTCAAGCGTTTGGGTAGATAGGTCCGAAGAATATGGTACCCCATTAGATCCATGGTCAAAAGTTCATGGGACTGACGAAGGAATCTTACAATCAATGATGATTGAGGGGGCACCATGGAATGATCACCACCATCGTTCCCTTCTTCCAGAGTGTGAAGAAGAAACTCATCACGACCTATACCACCCTTCAGTGTTTGAATTCCTAAAAAATACTGTAAATACGGTGGATTCAGAGAGAAACCTATCCAATATTGAAGAAAACATAGCCATAAACATCTCGACAAAATCTGATGTTGTTGAGAATATTCATGTCGGCAAAAGTTGTTCCCCTTCAGAACTGGAAATATATAGTGCTCTCTTTCGCGAATTTAGAGATGTCTTTGCATGGTCATATGATGAAATGCCAGGCATTGACTCGAGCATAGTTGAACATGAGATTAAAATGTATCCTGATGTCAAACCAGTAAGACAACGGCTTCGGCAGGTACATCCGAAGAAAGCCGCTGCCATTAAGGCGGAAGTTGAAAAACTTCTCCATGCTGGATTCATCTACCCGGTTCCTCTAACCGATTGGGTATCGAATATTGTCCCTGTTATGAAAAAACAAGGGACGATAAGAGTGTGCGTCGACTATAGGGATGTAAACAAAGCTTGTCCAAAGGACAACTACCCTACACCCTTCATCGACCAGATAATTGATGAATGCGCCGGATGTGAAATCTTTTCCTTTATGGATGGATTTTCCGGGTATAATCAAATAAATATCCGCCCACAGGACCAGTCTAAGACTGCATTTATTTGTCCGTGGGGCACATTCGCTTATCGAAAATTACCCTTTGGTTTAAAGAACGCAGGGGCGACGTTTCAGAGGGCAATGAATTATGCCTTCCATGACATCAAGAACATCGTTCAACCTTACCTCGACGATCTTCCGGCTCATTCGCAGAAGCGGACTGATCATCCGCGGCATTTGAGAGCAATATTTCTACGTTGCCGACATTACAAGATAAGACTCAATCCGCACAAGTGTGTGTTTTGCGTCGGTTCTGGTCGTTTACTTGGCTTTGTCGTCTCTAAGGATGGGATTCGTCTCGACCCCTGTAAGGTTCAGGCAATCATTAATTTGCCTCCACCTTCAAATTTGCTTCAGATTCAGAAACTCCAAGGGAAAGCAAACTTTCTGAGGAGGTTCATTCCAAATTACGCAGAACTTGCCAAAGGTTATACTCGTCTTTTGAAAAAGGATGTACCTTTTGTCTGGGACCAGGTTGCGCAAGCTTCCTTTGACGCTCTGAAAGATTGTCTAGTAAGAGCATCATTAATGTACGCCCCGGACTATCAAAGAGATTTTAACCTGTATCTAGCTGCAGCAGATACGACCATTGCGATGGTCTTAGTGCAAGAAGTCGATGGAATTGAACATCCTATTTATTATTTAAGTAAAAACTTAAATGACACAGAAAGTAAATATTCCTATGTTGAAAAACTAGCGCTTGCTGCTGTTCAAGCGATTCAAAGGTTTCGACATTATGTCCTCTTTAGGAAAACTACCGTTCTGTCAGATTGCAATCCCATGACATATATACTGTCGCGACAGTTGCTTGGGGGCAAATATTCAAAATGGATAGCCATCCTTCAAGAGTTTGATTTAGATTTTGTAAAATCCAAATCGAAGAAAGCTCTAGTTTTCGCGGAATTATTATGCGATCTCCCATCGTCGTCCAACGATGAAACATCAGAAGAGTCAATCGTGGATGAAAATTTGTTTCTGATATCAGTAAGCGATGAGTGGTATGGAGACATCATTGTTTATCTCCAAACCCAAAAATTTAGGCCTAATACCTCACACTCGGAACGGAAGCGTATACGATACCAATCAAAAGACTACATGATCGTCGGTGATACACTTTACCGTCGTGGTGTCGATACGGTTCTGAGGAGGTGCCTTACCCATGAGGAGGCCGAAAAAGCCCTGAATGATTGTCATTCAGGCGCGTGCGGGGGGCATCAATCTGGATATGCAACAGCACAAAGAATCTTACGAGCAGGATATTTCTGGCCAACTATGTTTAAAGATTGCATAATAGCTGTCAGAAGTTGCCATGCATGTCAGATCTTTGATAGCAAAACCAGAAGACCACCCGCACCCTTACAGCCGATAGTTGCTGTTGGGCCCTTCGCCAAGTGGGGCATCGATTTCATGCAATGTAACCCCACCTCGACCAGGGGGCATGGGTATATTATAGTCGCTGTTGACTATTTTACCAAATGGGCCGAGGCGATGCCTACATTGGATAACACTGGTGAAACAGCTGCCCTTTTCTTTTTCAATCATGTAGTCGCCAGGTTCGGCGTTCCGCAAGCTATAGTGACAGATCATGGATCGCATTTTCGCAATCACATGATGGTTGAATTAGCTGCCAAACTAGGGCTATCGCACGACAGCTCTACCCCGTATTATCCACAAGCCAACGGACAAGTTGAGGCAATCAACAAGGTCCTGAAGCGTATGTTGCAAAGGATGATCGGGGTTCACAAGAGAAGATGGCATCTAATCCTGTACTCAGCATTGTGGGCTTACCGAACCTCGGTAAAGAACGCCACTGGGTTCACACCATTCCAATTGGTGTATGGCCTAGAGGCAGTATTACCGATCCAGTGCGAAATTTCGTCTCTTAAACTCGCAATTGACCTCCTCCCCGGAACCTCAGAAGAAGAGGCTCGTTTCCTGGAATTGATCCAGTTGGATGAAAACCGTCGTGATGCCGCTTTGGCGAACGAGGCCCATAAGAAACGAGTCAAAACACAGTTCGACAAAAATGTCAAACCTCGTGTCTTCTCTGAGGGTGACTTGGTTTTGCTTTACGACCAAGAATCCGATAAATTAGGAGCAGGAAAATTTCAGTCCTTATGGATGGGTCCCTATATTGTTAAAAGGGTGTTAGCAAAAGGAGCCTACGAGTTAATGGATTATGACGGAATACCACTGGCGCAACCCCGTAACGGGTTGTACCTCAAGCGTTACTATGCCTAAATAGTAACCTGAGTGCTTTTGTTGTATTTTGTTTTCGCTAAAGTGTTTGTTTCGGTTTAGTAATCCACCCTTCTCGTTTGTTGCAGATGTCGAATTATTCTGATACATATGTGGGATATGCCGACGGAGCGAGTCGTAGTACGCGGAATTTGTCCTCCGCAGCCTGGGCCATTTTTGATCCAAGCGGCGAGTTAGTGAGTTTCAGAGGTGTGTGTATTGGACGGTCAACGAACAATATCGCTGAGTATAGTGCGTTGATTGAACTCCTCTCTGATACCATTGCTCATGGTATACGCCGACTAATTGTTAGGCTAGACTCACAGCTTGTGATACTACAACTCACTGGTATATATTCAGTCCGCAATCCAGCTATTTATCGTATGTTTCTAAGAGTTAAGATTTTGGAAAGAGAGTTTGATTCAATTCAATACCAACATATTTCCAGAAACTTGAACACATTAACAGATTCATTAGCAAACTATGTATTAGATAGACATTTACGACATATATAAAAAGAGATGCATCGGTGCTATGCAAGTGGATCACCAATAAACTGAAATAAACTCCGAAAATCAAAATATATAAAGCTGTTTATAGTTTGTACATAATGTGCTGTAATCAAAACAAAATTGGTCATATGACCTAGAACTCAAAAAGATGCTAGGGGGCACCCTAGCCTAGTGGTGCTCATGAAAGTACGTCACGGTCTGTGCGATCATGCGCAAGAGACGAGTCCATCGTCTAGGCACGCCGATAGTGTGCCGCTGCAACTGTAAAGGTAACTCGTCAATCTGTACATCCGGAAGACCACGAGTAAGGCTCTCAACCTGCTCCTACACAGCTGCAAGTATCTCAGTATCACCAAGGTCGCGAATAACAACTCTCCTAGCAGGCTCTGCTGCTGGGGCAGCAACTGGCGATCGTGGACGAGCTACTGGACGAACAGGACCAACATCTGCATGCACCCAAGAGTTTGATCAGTTTTGAACAGTAACATCATGAATAAAAACAATAAACAGTGATATGGTCAGAGATTTTACCAATAGCGCCCCATTGCTCGCCATCCGGAAGCACCAAGTCCGGATCACCTCGGTAGTCCATACCCATGTATGGATACTCAGAAAATTCCATCTCCTGACGCTCGAACCACCTAAAGAAGGACTCAGTGAAAGTAATATGAGGTTGACCAGCATGCTGGGACATATGGTCAACCCACCTCTGCATGCGTGGCTCGGTCGGAGAAGGCAAATCAAGCAAGATGTACTGAGGTTGCATCAATGGGATTTTCTCCAAGACAAAGGCAGTCAGAATAGAACCAAATCCAAAGTTCTTCAGCCCCCGTCCTTTACCTTGGTCAATTGACTTTTCATCTGAACAAGTACTGCATCACACCAGTTAAACACTTTCGGTTGGAGACACTCCAAGGCGTGCTGCATATAAGATCTGTTGGCAACATGTAAAGCTGCGCTACCGGCCATCCTACCAATAGTGAACAGAATGGACCTGAGAGACCTGTCAGTAATGTCACGGATATTGATCTTGCCGTCTTTGCTCGGCTGTGAACCTTCCCGGCAATATTGACGGATATAGTCTCTGGTTGAAGTAGTCCCTCGAGCCGTACCTGACAAAGAAATGGGGGCACCCCGCCTTGACAACCCAGTCAAGAAGTACATGTCCTCTATGGTCAAGGGGAAGGACTTCCCCCTAATCTGGAATACTTGGTTAACAGGATCCCAAGCATCAAGCATATACTGCAGTAAAGAAATCTGTGCTCTCATGCTAGAGATACGGAAGAACTTCAGCAGGCCACAGTTCCGAAGCGCGTTCACCGTGACTGGGTCATGGAGTGCAACCATGTCCTCTGCTTCATGTTCTCGTTCTCGCCATGTAAGGGACATTTTGTCCAAAGTTCCCTGCAATCAAACAAGAGAAGGAGTAAGTTCCTGATTTTGATGAAAATCTGGCGAAAAAATCATCAAAAAATACATGCAAAGTCAGCTTTTCTAAGCCCAGCGCAAGCAGAGAGGCTTCCCCTTGCGCTGTAAGGCAGTCTGCCTTAAGGCTGCCTGAAATACAGCGCAATTTTCGAAAGGGGAACCTGCGCTGATGCCAGGGCGCCCTGATGAAACCCCTGGGGCTCAGAAACCCTGAAAAACATGCATGAAACTGAAAAAGGAAACCATGAAAGTGAAGGGCTAAGGTTTAGCTCCTACCTGGTCCAAACGGCGCCGAAAATCGTCCACAGAATCTCCCGGAATCAGCTGGTGAAAATCAAGGAAGAAGAGGCACCTCCAGAGCTCCAACAAGCAAAATGCAAATGAAATGGTAAATGAGAGGTAAAAACCCCTTTTATGACTTTTTACACAGTTTAAAGTTAAATATTAGGGTTATAATCTCGTTTTCATGCAAATATTGTCCATTTCTAACAAAATTTGTTGCAGCAATTGAAGATGAAGTACTACATTTGAAAAGAGAAAAGCTAATAAAAGTAAAAAACTAAATTTGACCATGAATCGAGCAGTTTTACCACAGAATTTATGCTCGTTAAAAAATAGAAAAGCGTGAGCAAAGTTTTTCCACCAAAGTTCAAGCTCATTAAAAATGAACCTATCTCGGTAAATAACCATTGCGATCGTAAATTTATCAGCCTTAAAAGCCTTGGTCGTGTTTTCATCCATCACCTCCATTTCATTTGGCCGGTCGTTCACCCCCATATGTGTGTTTACCCCTTTTGAGGAACAGCTGCGAAAAGTGATTTCACCTAGCCATCCTTGTAACATTACCGTGATTGGAAAATTCCAAATTGTACCTGGAATCTGCTGCTATCCCTGTTTATCACTCGTTCCTCAGAAGACGAGTCTTCTTTGAGCTCTTTTCACTGACTCGTAAAATATGAAAAGTTTGCCGAGTTTTGGCCTTCCAGCTCGTTAAATGACCGGGACGCTATCCCTCCTCTAAATTTTAATCTTTTTGGACCTGAGGGATTATTGCACAAAAAGATCGAGCGCTTGTCTTGTTCGGCTCGTAAAAGTACCGAACAGCCATCCCTTCTGTATTGTTTTATACTTTTTCGGACTTAAGGGATTAGATGACGAAAAAGGATTTTTGGAGTTAACTTTCTGTACCTTTTTAGACTCTCTAAAAATGAAAAGGACCGAGTTTTCCTTGTCGTTAGACTCGTTAAAATGATTAAATAGCGACAAACTTGTCTTTAGACGAGAACGAGTTTCCCTATCGCTAGGCTCGTTAAATCATAGCGATGGGCTTGCCCGAAGGGCAGGTTATAGAACAAGCATATGTTATCCTCCTCAAGCTTGACAAAAATAAAGAGGTACTGGTCAGAAATGACTGGGGAAAAATTGGGAGAACATCAAAGTTTAATGGTAGCAAGTCACTCTTGAACATGACACTTTTCCTCCGTACCACATCGGGTTGGGTTGTTTCATTCACCGGTCTCACCGCCATGGTCCTCGCCAAACCATCCACATTTGGGGTAATGCTACCGATCCATCGCATCAGTGTCGTTATATGTTCAAGAGGGGTCATTCTGAAAGTGTCAACCGTGTCCCATCCACTGCCATACATTATCCTTCATCCATTCATGATCGCCACCCTGAATCATATGTCACAGTTTGTTTTCACCTCCACTAAAATCATTAGCTCCGTTCCGTGTCATTGATGTGGGATTCATTAAGGCCCTCCTTTGACGGATCGCTTCTTGTCGACTTCAGCTCATTATCCAAGAAGTTGATCTAGGAACACCCCCATCAGTACTTTGAAGCTTGCATGCCTCAATGGCAAGTTTCTCACTTCCGGCGACAGGTATACATCAATGACCTTCGACCAGAAGATTTTGCGTGGCGTTCAACGCCAAGTCCTTTATTCATGCCACGTGAATTGTACTGCAGTACCTTGAGGGTCATCGTCATTATTGGTGATTTCTCTCGCGCTTGTTAACGGTTTTCATTACTGACCGGTAATCAAGCGATGTCTTTCCATGTTCGACTTCAACGAAATTCTCACATGGATCGACTTGTACTTAGAGTGAAGATCGAACGAGTTTGAAGACCCCGGATCTAGTTTCATCCATCCGGGCTGCGATCTATATTCAGGAAATATAAAATCATTTGCCATGTACATCATTGCAACAGATGATCATCCTATTCAAAGGATGATAATTTCAGCAGAAAATTATCAGTCTACCTTCAGACGATCATCTGTCATATGTACCAAAATGTATTTATAAAAGCTGAGCATGGGAATGCCCGCCTCAGCTAGATCATGAAAATAGAATGAAAGATAATGTATTGTATTACAGGGCGCCTCCTCAGCACTGGAATGAACTTCGGACCCTCTAGATAAAGCATTTCACCCGATAAACGGCCTCATACTTTAGGGGGCAACTGTTATAGACATTTTTGTGCCTCGCGACATGGAGCATGAAATGTCAATAATTACAGGGATCCTCAGTCCCTAAACATGTTGTTCTTACCCCTAAAAGAACAAGGTCATCAAACAACAGCACTTCCAATCAGTTCTCCACCTGAAAACACTTCAAAATAGGCTTATTTTGGATCATGTCAGCTGCTCCACTGAGCTTCTGCACTGGAATGCAACTGTCCCTCCTTGTACCTGCGCTGGAAGTCAAATTTAATGAAGGCTACCTGCGCTGGGTGAGATTGGCCAAGTGGCACAGTCATTCTGCAAGGTGTCAATTGCCCAGGAAGCTTCCAAAATGACACTTGGTTCATGAGATTCACCCTGTGATGAGTAAGAGGTACTTGATCACCATGTGTAAGCAAGGATCTCCAAGTGGACTCAAGAACTGAAGATTAACTGAAGAGGGAGAGGACACTAGTCAGCTCTATGCCAGCCTCAAGCTGACTCATCCTCTCTTCTTCTCTCCTATATATAGAGCTCTTCTATGAGGTCTAAGGAGGCTGGAATTTTGTGTAAAGTAAGGAGGTGCTGTTGGATTACAGTTAGAGCTATTGGGTGATTGTTTTACTAGAGGTGAAGAGGAGAGTTCTTGCTGCTGGGGAGGTACTGCTGGATTGGAGCCATCATTGGTTGTAACCTTCTCAGAACCCTGTTACTTCTATCAATAAAGTTTTGCATGTTCTCCTATATACTTGTATTGCATTGATGTATTGTATTTACTTGTATATTTGATTCACCCTAATCCATGCATCAGTTATGAGTACATGTATCTTGTAGTTTCCTCTCTTGTTTTATGCAGGATCTGTGTGTAGCTGGACTGGCAAAGAGAGCAAGGAGCTGGGAACAAGAGACAAAAGAGAGAGGACAAGGATCGACTAAGCGAAAGACACCAGGTTGGTTGACCTTCTTTTCCTTCCCTCTGTACTTTCATAAAGGAAATCATCAAAGCTTTACTTTCAGTTATTGCTAAAGACTGTCACCTTTAGAGTAGGGATAGGGTCATCCGCATTGGATACTTTTCCCCACAACAGTACTGGTCAGCAATGACTGGGGAAAAATTGGGAAGAAAACTCAAAGAAACTTTATTGGTAGCAAGTCGCTCTTGAACATGACACTTCCACTCCGTGCCTAAGTCGGGTTGGGTTGTTTCATTCACCGGTCACATCACCATGGTCATGCCATACCATCCACATTTGGGGTAAATGCTACCGATCGATCACATAAATGTCGCCGACATGTTCAAGAGAAGTCATCCAGAGAAGTCACCCTTGTCCCATCCACTACCATACACTATACTTCATTCTTTCATGACCGCCACCCTGAACCATATATCACCAGATCGTTTTCACCTCCATCAAAATCATTTGCTCTATTCCGTGTCATCGATGTGGGATTCATTAAGGCCCTCCTTTGACGGATCACTTCTTGTCGACATCAACTCATTATCCGAGAAGTTGATCTAGGAACACCCCTTCAGTACTTTGAAGCTTGCATGCCTCAATGGCAAGTTTCTCACTTCCAGCGACAGGTATACATCAATGACCTTCGACCGAAAGATTTTGCGTGGTGTTCGATGCCAAGTCCTTTATTCACACCACATGAATTGTACTGCAGTACCTTGAGGGTCATTATCATTATCGGTGATTCCTCTCGCGCTTGTTAACAGTTTACATCATTGACTGGTAATCAAGCGATGTCTTTCCATGTTCGACATCAAAACATTTCTCACATGGATCGACTTGTACTTAGAGTGAAGATCAGACGAGATTGAAGACCCCGGATCTAGTTTCATCCATCCGAGCTGCGATATATATTACAGAAAAATAAAGACATTGAAATGTACAGCATTGCAACACAGATAATCATCCTACAAAAAGGATGATGACTTCATCAGAATCATCAGTCTACCATCCGACGATTGTCTGTCCTATGTACATGAAAATGAATTTATAAAGCTGAGCATGGGAATTCCCACCTCAGCTAGATCATGAAAATAGTATGAAGATAATGTATTGTATTGTATCTTATTACAGGTCTCCTCCCCAGCATTAGAAGAACTTCGAATCCTCCTAATATAGCATTTCACCCGATAAATGGCCTCATACTTTAGGGGGCAACTGTTATAGACATTTTTGTGCCTTACAGCTATAAGCATGAAATGTCCATAAACCAAGGGATCCTAAGTCCTTAAAAGTGTTGTTCCAGCTCCTAAAGAAACAAGGTCAACAAATTACAGCTTCTCCCAGAAGTTCTACACCAGAAACTACTCAAAACTAGTCAAATCAGGATCATTTCAGATGCTCCACTAGCTAGCTGCGTTGTAAAGCACCCAAATACACTGGCTAGGTGCATTTCAACGCACTTGAATGCACTACCAGGGTGCGTTGAGCGGGAAATGACAAGTGGCAGAGTGATTCCGCGAGGTGGAGAGACAATGGAAGCTTCCAGAATCTTCTCCAATGACACTTGCCTCACTGAATTCGACCAGTGATGAGTAAGAGGCTCTCAGTCTCCAAGTGGAAGCAAGAAATGACAGAGAGAAGCCACTAATCAATTCATGAGCTAACTCATCCTCTTTGCATACATCTATATATGGATCCCTCACCAAGAGATCCTGAGGCTGGAATTTTGTACATTGCAGAGAATTGCTGTTGGTTTTGTGATAGACATCAGAGTAATGGGTGATTTATGCTTTGTTGGAGGTGAATAAGGGATTCTATGTTGGGAGGTTGATGCTGGATCAGGAATCATCGGTTGTAACTCCTCCTGGATCTTCTTGTTTTATCAATAAAACTATTTGAGTTTCTCCTACATGCTTGTATATCATTGATGTGTGTTATATTTGTATGTTTAGCTTAAATCTGATCCTAAGCTTTTTATGAACATAAATCCATGTCTTTGTGTAGTTTCTTTCTTCTGTGAACTTGCAGGAACTTGGTGACGCTGGGCAAGTGAGGGAGCAGATAGTTGGAAGCTGTCAAAGAGAAGAGAGATTGGATCAAAGGACTAGCACAAGATACAGGTTGGTTCATCCTATTCATCTTCATTTATAGTTCATAAAGGAGAATACAAGAATAGTTTTCCCTGTTTGTTTTTGAGTCACTGTCACAACTCAGTGGGATAGGGTCGTTCTGAATAGACACTTTTCCCGAAAACAGACACATTGGGAAGGATCCCTAACGGTCGACTGGTTCCTTTGTCAAAGCCTGTTAGATTTCTCATTTCAGGCAAAAGCGATGGCGAACAAAGCGCTTTCCAAGCAATCGAGGAAAGTATACTCACAGAAGCCCCTTCACCTATGATGGTACTGACCATGACCATTCTGTATATTTGAGCAATGATTCGAAATGGTACACTAGCCGGTAAGAGGGATCTGCCTAGTAGATTCCAATCGAAGGAAACAACTAGGTTGCTTGGAGGTGGGACCGAATAGATGGCCAGATATGACTCTGATGAACTTCCTTCCTACGGTAAAGGAACGGGTAGACTGCCCCTATGTTCATCGGAGTCTGTGCTTATGAAGAGAATTTGGACGGTGTCGTTTTTGTTCTCTCCAGTGACCGTATCATCTGAAGATGGATCCTCTGAAGGAAAGATCGGGTCAATTGCCACCTCGACCTTTTGACTTTCATCTGGTGTGGATTCAGATGGTTTATCTTCAATGATAGACGCTTCGGCCGACCATAATGGCGTGTCAGCCGAATTTTCAACTAGTGACGGACTCGGCAAGAGTTTCTTATATCCAGGAGGAAGTCGTGACGGTGAAACCGGACAGTCGTCCAAAACTATTTTAGCCTTGTCTAAGAAGGGACAACGGTGGATGCGTGATCACCTTCACACAGTTTACAAGGAAATTTACATTTTCCTTTTTGTCTAGGGTCTTCACTTTCACTAGTCGACGGTGTATTTTCAACATGATCATCAGAGGTTGATGACACCAGATTGTGCAAACGAGGAGACCAGTCCCTTAAGATCCGAGGGATGCAAGGAAAATCTCGATGATAGTGGTCTACTTTGCAAATGACACATGGCAATTTAGGCCTGGATGGTGCAGTGTGTGGATTTTCGCTAGATGATGCTTGCTTGCCCCTTTTCACCTTTGGCTCCTTCTTCTTCTTCTCTTTCTTCTTCTTCTCCTTCTTCTTCTCGGTTACTTGATTTTTGGCTTTACCAGCTTCATCAAGCGAAGAGGAAGGAGGAGAGGAAGAATTGGACGAAGTAGAAGGTTGGGGGGTAACTCTGGTATCGTTTAGTTTCTGACTTGATTGTTTAGGAATCACGGTGTTCTAAACGACAGAGGTTGAGAAGAGCCATACGGGCAAGCCGATTTTCAATCCTGGAAGCGACAATGTGGCCATATGGGGCGCACCAACATCTCCCCAAGAGGAGAAAGGACTAGGATTTTCCCCAAGGGGAACTCCTTGGTTGGTGGACTCCATTTTTCTCAACCTAAGACCAACGTAGGAAAGGTGATATTTATTCCGATTAAAATAAATTTTAGATGCTTTGACACAACTTGTTTTTTCAATTTTTAAGAGTCGATAAAAAACAAAAGATGACTCTAGTCGCCTTCGATTTTTAATGAGCCTGAAGTGACAAGTGCTCAGATGGACCTTTTCCTTTAAGGAGTCTGGAAAGGAATGAAAGAGACTGCTCTGGAAATTTAGACAGAGGGATTACCAAACCAATCGCAAAACTGCAGAATACTTTTTAGGGTTCGGCAGTCAATCTTCCTGAATGTTGTGTTCAGTGCATTGCAATCGATAGGGTGGCAGACACGGCTTCCTATGGATAAAGGATAAAGCCTATTGTGGTCTCCCAATATATACTCGACAGTACGTGGGAGCACAAGTCCATACTGGCACTTATCGTCTCAAAGTGGAGGAATCACCCAACCATCAATGAAAACAACAGTTACCAGGCTTTACGACGTCGAAATACGTCTCTAGCCTAGACTTCTAAATGTTGTGCCTTAGGTTCCAAAGCATTTTTAGATTCATTAAATTTATTTTACATTTGATCCTGCTTAAGAAATTTTCCTTTCAGGTTCACCGCGTGATGTAGATGTACAATTCCTAAAATTCAATCTAAGATGATAAACAATCATTTAATCTTCTTTTTGCAATGAAAATCCTAGCTACTAAGGAAAGAGAGATGATATTCTTTCAACATAAAGCAAAGAGCACATAGTATATGCACTGTCCTAAATCAAACCAACAATCAGTCTAAATGCAAATGCACATGCATGTATTTGTTTTCAGCCTTCTTAATGTGTGAATGATAAAAAGAAAACTATGCGCAAATATGAATTATTTTTCAAAGCGACATTACTAACAAGTTTCTTTTCAAGACAAAATGAAGGCAATGACGACACTTTGCGATTTGGAATTGAAAACTTGCTTTCGACACTTGAAAAACTACTAATTCAAATCAAATACAAGAGTAATAGTGTAATCGACTATCAAGAACAATCGGATTCTCTTCTATGACTGAAAACGACACATGCGACACTTTCAAATCAAGAAACAACAGTTCAATTACGCTACTTCTTTGTAAAAGAGAACTGAAAATGGCTCAAAAGACATAAACAAATTTACAGTTATTTCCACAATGGAGGCAGAATAATGGCAAGGAAGGGGGTTTCAACAGAGGTGTACTGACTACAGACAGCAAAACTCCTGAATAGATCTGAAAAGAGTGAACATAGAAACCCAAATCTAAGAGCAGAAGAGGCCTTGTCTGATCAGTGCACCTGTAACACAGGGAAAGAGAGATGCAGCACACCTACTACACTTGAGAAGTGTGATGCATCAAGAATCCAAAGAAGAGACAGTGCGATGGTCCAGGGACGAGACTTCAACTGGGTTTCGGGTCACAGTTTGCAGTTCAGTTCAAGGATTTAGGCCGAGCAAGTGGTAATCAGTAAATCAATCACAGGGGTAGATCTAAGGAGGTTACTAGAGCCACCACAAGGGCAATTAGAGAGCTTGTAAATCGACTATTCAGTTCATAAAAAAACCCGGAGATAGACTAAAGCAGCATTGATCTACTTTGCACTTGCATAGCAAATGCAGTTCGAAGGCTAGCTGGCTTGACTTCAGGCTTCGTCTGTAAGTTTATAAAGTAAACAAATGTAGATAAACAAACAATATATTCACTCCCCAGCGGAGTCGCCATTTTGTTATTGGGAAATCTAGTGTCTATGCAGAGCTGCTAGTCCCACTAAGGCTGGTAGCTACCTTAGAAATAAACAAACTAAAACCACTTTTGTTTTCCTTTATGAAAAATAGATAAGAGGGGAATAAAGTAGACCAACCTCTGTCTTGCGCTTGGTTCCTTGCTTGATTCCTCTCCCTTCTGATAGATCTTTGCCACTCGCTTCCTCGTCTACCCAGCTTCATAGAGTTCCTATATAATCAAAGCAGCATAAAACTATCCAAGAACATAGATCTATTATCATAAACAATATAAGACTAGATATATATTGACCACACAAATGCATATATCATCAATCATACAAGAATGTGGAGGAAAACTTGAATAACATTATTAATAATCAAGAATAGCAAAGAGGATTACAACCAATTGTTCTAACCTAGCATCATCCTCCCAGCAAGAAAGCCCTTCTTCACCTCATGAAAAGCTTAGATCACCCAACACTATGATGTTGCACCAAGAAACCAGCAACACTTCCTTACAAGATACAACATTCCAGCCTTCGGATCTCTGGGATGAGGGATCCATATATAGATGTTTGCAAGGGGGGTGAGTCATCTTTTGAGATTTGATTAGTGTCCTCTCTTTGATAGTTCTTGATTCAACTTGGAGATTGATGATCTCTTACTCATCCCTGGGCAAATGCAAAGAGGCAAGTGTCACAGGGGAAGTTTCTGGAAGATTCCATGATCCTCCACCTTGCAGATTGACCCTGCCATTTGTCCACTCTCGGCCATCGCACCCCATAGAAGGGCTTTTCAGTATGCATCACACCTCCCGTGTGTATTTAGGTGGGATGCAGCATACTTTGACCATGGAGCAGGTGAGATGGTCCAGTTTTGACCAATTCTAAGTATTTTTTCATGGAGAACTTCTGGGAGAATATGTAATCAGTTGACCTTGTTCTTTTAGAGGTTGGAACAACACTTTTAGGGATTCAAGAGCGCTTGGTTTATGGACATTTATGATTGGGGTTGCAGTGCCCAAAAATGTCTATAACACCACATCATGCTCATCACATCTTCAACAAATTGAAGATTGTGTATCAGCACAACTTGCTTGTCACATCTACCATCTTCACTAAGTTGAATATTGTGTAACTGCAAAACTTGCTTGTCACATCGAGCATCTTCACCAAGTTGAAGATTGTGTGCCTGCACAATTTTCTTTTCACATCGAGAACCTTCACCAATTTGAATATTATGTACCTAGACATCTTGCTTGTCACATTGAGCAACTTCACGAAGTTGAAGACTGTGTACCTCCATAGCTTACTTGTCACATCGAGCATCTTCACCAAGTTGAAGATTCTATACCTGCATAGCTTAAATAGAAAATACAACCAAAAATATAGAACCATGATGTTAGCCATATTAGAATCAAGGAAGAATTTAAACTTTATTCATATGAAATTCCTACACTTAATTATAAACAAGAGACATATGCTCTTCAACATCTTTCTACGGACTTTGTCATATACCTTAGACTACTTCATAATAACACTTATTCCATCTAGGGTTTCAATATGTCTTCCAAAGGTATGACATACCTTACTACAACATATAGCAAACCCTATAAACCATTCACACAAGTATGGATCTAAAAATCATATAACAACCTTCCAAAATCCATGTGTTAGACTTCTCACTAAAGATTCATACAAATACTAGATTTCATACAAAAGAATCAATCAGTCAATCATAGCTTAGTCATTAACCTGACTAAATTCCACTAGGGTTAGTTCCAAACCCCTAGATTTTCAATCAATCAGTCACTAACATGACCAACTACTACTATTTGCAAACCCTATATTTCCGAGAAATTATCATACTCAACCGAAAATTCAAATTTCAACAATGTATTCACTAATCTCAAATTATTATATAGTCAACATTCATTAGAGATTTCTAGTTCGACTAAGGTTCAACTCCAAAACCCTAGATTCCATTTTCACAAATTCAACAATATTATACAAATCTCAAATCATCGTATTCCATAGATTTTAATTTGACTAAGGTTTAATTCCAAAACCTTAGATTTCCAATCTCAACAATCATTACATGCGTAAATATCATATTGTTATATTTCAAACTAGACAATGTCACTACTAGGGTTTAACTACCAAACCTTAGATTTTAATTTTTCAAAAATCATTTAATAGATTTCATATTGTTATATCACACATACTAAAAAACTTTTAACTTCACTAAGGTTTAGCTATAACACCCTAGATCAACATCCTATATTCTCAAACAATGACTTCATTAAATCCTAGGGCTAATGACCATGAATGACTAGGTAAACACACATATCTAGGATTCATAACCATACATAATCATGTCATATGTAAAATAACTTTTATACATCTGACCTAGACCAAGCTAGGGATTCAACCAAAAGGACATATCTCTATATGCCTAGATTTCATCATCATGAAACATACATTTCATATCATGTGTTAGTCAAACCCAACTTCACAACAATATCAAATAAGAGTTAGACACATAATCATTTTGATTACACTAGGGTTTGATCAGACAACACACACATACCAAATAAATCAAGTCTAAGACAATATAAGGGCCTTTCTCACACATTCCACCAAACCCTAATGAGCTAGGGTTCCAATGTAGAACACACATTCCACCAAACCCAAATGAGCTAGGGTTCCAATGTGGAACATACATTCCACCAAGCCCCAATGAGCTAGGGTTCCAATGTGGAAACATAGCAAACCCTATATTACCAAAACTTTAAAGGTTTTGGGATTTTATATATTATCATTCCATCCTAACAAGTTAGGATTTCCCGATCATACCAAAAACCCAAACATGAAATCATCAATAAAGACTTCAACTAGAATTTCACAATATCCATAATTAGTTAGGGTTTCAGACATTCACAATAGCACACCCTTTGGTTAGGGTTTTTCAAAACCTGTCTAAGGTTCTACCAAAACAAATAAGAGTGGGGTGGGTAGATTTATCAAAAGATGAATCACCCAAACAAGAATCAATAGGATTCAATACTGTTAGCCATAAAAAGGTTAGTAATACATCATAAAATGAATAATCAATTAATGAATTCAAATAATACCTTTACTTCTTGACTAATCGTGTCTTGGGATATCCTTGTTCTTGTAGATGTTCTCCTGAATCAAGATAATAGAGGGAGAATGGTGATTGGTATTTAACATAATCAAAAGTAAATGAATGCATGAGCCCAAAACTGAAAAGACATGAGATACCTATATTTTTTTGGAACAATATCATTAATGGATAAGGTATCATCACTAAGTCTAGCTATCTTCACAAAGAAGGTTTCCACAATATCTTCTTTAGTCATCTTCGTAGTCCTCAACTCATTCTTCAAACTTTCTACTTGACCAATGTTCTTAATAGTGAACAACTTCAACAAGGCTTCATACATCTCATGAGCATGAATTATGTTAGATATGAATAGGAAAATATTGTCTTTTATCCTTTATACCATCAGAGTCACAGCCACCAATTCTAGATCCATGAATTTCACTTTGTCGGCATCACTAGCTTCTTCTATAGGATTCTTTATATTTCCTTTTACCAAATCCAATACCTTGCTCTTCTCGAGGATTAGGTCAATCCTCTTCTTCCAGGATCTCAAATTAGATGCTCCTTCAAGTTTGTTCTCACCCTTGATTGAGTTAGCCATTCTCCTTGAATGTAATAGATTCCTTCCTTGAGATAGTGCCGCTGAACTAATCGACCTTTTTCTTCTTTCTTCACCAAAGCTCTAATACCATGTTGGAAAATTAGAAAGGCAGTAAATATTTTCTCGATATTGATAATTAATTGTGATGTTACTTGTTATTATGATTATTTATATCTTCTTTCTTTAGTTCATTAAGAAATTACACAAAGAAGCAACACATAAAACAATGAACACAAGATGTAGGCACATGCCAAGGAAAAAGCCCCCTTAAGGGGAAAACCCCCCCTTAAGGGGAAAACCGAGTCAAATTAATTATTCCTTTCAATAATATTACTTGAGACTCCTCACCCTAGACCTTGACCAGACCTTCCCTCCACACTAAGTCAGCCTCCAAAAGATTGATCTCTTTCCAACAACTTCGACTATGTAGCAACTTGTTGCAGCTCATGGCTTCCAGCAACAGTCCATCTTGGGAGAATTCATTCTCCCAATCCATAACACAAAACAGAGAGAAACCACCACAAAAATTTAGATTTTCCTTCACTCCTTAGACTCCCCAAACTCGCATTCACTTCGGCTTCCTCACAATAGACTTTCCTAGCTTCCTACTTCGCACTTTTGCCCGAAAAACGGATTTCCGCACTTCTGCGCAAAAGAGAGAGAATGAGAAGTGATGATACAAATGAATTCAAATTCCCCCTTTTATAGGATTATTTTTGGTTCGAATGGGTCTTTAGGGTCACTTCATCTTCTCTTAGGCTAACATGGTGTGGAGGTTCCATAATTCATATTTGACTCAATACTAAACCGATTTACATTATTCAAAAGCCCAAGAAGGCTCTCTTTAAATGTACAATAATTCTATAGACTCAGAATAAATCCTAGAAGTCCTCAATGGGGACTTTGACCTAAAACATGTTGACCAAGCATGAAATCCATGATTTAAAAAGTCACAATAATAATAATAATTATTATTATGTTCTTTATTCTTTTGACAGGTACATTACATAATGACTCAAGTACATTATTGAAGACTGAACATAGTTACTTTTTCCAACACATTTTGGTTATATTAGTTTATCCCATGAGATCCCACATTCATGCTTGGAATATGGCATGGGGTTGATTTACTGAAAGAAAGATTTGGTTCAGCCTAATCTAGGGTCAGGTGGTTCATGGAAACCCCTGACTTGGTTGGAATTTGCATATGTTATTATGTAGTGATTCATATTGACATTAATGAGCACAAATTTTGACTTTATGTATGATTTTATGACTGGTTTTTGATGGTTGTATTCTAGTTAAATGTTGGTTACATGCATGGTAAATTTCTCAGTATATGATGTGCTCTTGTTATGGATCCATTCCATGGTTTGACGAGTTTATGGTTATCTTATATGAATGAATAAGTTAATGTGTGTTGTTGTAGCTAGTAAAAGAGGGAAGCAAGCCTTCTTGATGAACATATGATGAAACTAAGAATTTATGACTTACAAGTACGTTATCCACAATGTGTTCGTTTACATAATTATTATGTATTTGACATTTTTTAGTAGAAATTGAGTCAAGAACTGTGAATGAATACTTATATAGATGATTGAGTGGATTCTAGAAAGTTCTGGGCAGTTCTAGGAAGCTGGCCTATAGCTAGCCCTAAAAATGCGGAATAGAGTCCTTGGCCACAGTCTCTTAATTGAGAAATTTTGTTTGTAGTTGCATGGAAGGCATCTCGTGCATGTGGCTAGAGACTTTTGACTGCATGCATGGGACTGGACTATCAAGTCAATAAAAAAGAAATTTCTAGCTCATAGAAAGATCACAAGGGGTTGTTATCTAACATCTAGGTGATCTAGTGTCCATGTGAGGTTGCAGAAATTTCCTATTTTTAGGCTCCACGTCCATAACTAGAACTTGGATGTTGGTGATGTCATAGTAACTCTCAGCTCATATTTACCTTGGAGAGATTGTAAAAGTGAGTAAATATGAGGTCGGGAGTTGCAATTCCCCCAATACATGAAGATGTGTATTTGATGTGGCCATAAGTATGTTCCTCCAATGACTATTATCCGTGCTAAGTTAATGCCTAAATTCCTAGCTATAGTCAATGACATGAAACCCTCTTTTTTCTTAAAGGTGGTAAAACCTAGCATAATTGAATGATCAACTGAAAATGATCAAAATTACCCACCAATGTTTTCCAAGGAAATCCATCCTACCTGAAAAGACCCACTAGTGATCCATTAGGAGGTTAGAATTTTATTTTTTCAAATGATTTTTGGTCTTAGGTAGTTAACCTGTTTTCTTAAGCTTAAGAAATATGAGATCTTAGCCAATCAGAAGTAGCTTTAGGTCTCACTCTAGGATGAAAAAAAATGTTACAACCTAGTTAATAAATGCAAGAACGCCAATATCCCCCCTTTTGGTCATCAATAAGGCTACCTTAAGTGGGGTTATGTGCTTTCCAGACATATCTATCCTTAGTCCCATACATGAGACCACATACTATCTCTTTTCATAAAGGGCCCAAAATCACTTTCACCTCTTATTTGTAAGCTTAATTTTCCTTTATTATATATATTTTTTCTTCCTTATCTCCACATCTTTTCCCAAATTTACAAAAACTAAAATCAAAACTCATCTATAAACAAACAATAAAGCAACTATCACGTGTCATTATTAACCAATGCAAACTAACTTATTATCATTTTTCAAAATAAACCAAACACTTTAAATAAAACTAGACTTTCACTCCATATAAATTTGAATCTTCCAATATTTATTAATGACACACCCGACCGCTAATGTGGACGCTGCGTGGTAGCTGAAACACGTGATCTTCCCATGTAGTGACTCAAGGGTTTTGGAGAGGTTTAATGAGGATTTTAATGCCTCCACAATCCAAGAGGTTTTGGAGTTTCGTGCTGGCTCTATGGTGTTGTGAGAAATCCTTTCTTAGTCATTCACTTGCTCTATTGGTAACCCTGCTGCTCCAATCGCTATGGGGTTTTGTTCGTGGTTATGGCTATGGCACTGGGCCCTCCTCCATTCGCTAGCTCCATCAACGTTTTCCCTGCTGTGGGTACACCCTAAAGGTAGTCTGAGATTGAGAAACCTTGTTTGATTTGTTGTCTGTTGGCTTGATCTGTTTGCTTATATGGCTTAGTTGTTAATAAAACGTGTTGGTTCCACTGACAGGTTCTCGATTCGTTTTCTCTGGCGACTATCCAGTTTCCTCCACAGGTAATATTCCTTCTCTAGTTTCACTTCTTTGTGCTATTGTATCTTTCGCTAACAATCCCACTCCTTGTGAGAAGTTGGGGATTTATATGGCTCTATGGTCGTGGCTCGAGCTTCTCTGGTTTTGTTGGGACTCACAATTCCCGTTTCCCTCTTGGCGTTGCTGCTGGTTCGGGGTTTTTTCAAACCCTCTTGTCACTCAGGTAACTTTCAGGTTTTTGTTGCCATTGTTTCCTTCTGCTCTTTTTGTTTACTGTTCATACAGGTTATGCTGCCCTAACTAACATCTCTGTTGTGTTGTGCAGGTGGCTCATGTACCGGTGTCGAGGGCTCGGACTTGGTGGCTCGCCGTGTCTCCAATCCTCTGTCTCATCCTTTGTTTGAAAAGGGTAGGACCGTTCCCTTAAGCTTGTTCTAGTGCCTATTTGAGGCTCTGTCTGTTGAAATAATATGTGATTGTCTCTCCGTAGGTTATGTAGGGATTTTGATTTTACAGGTCTTCACGACCGTGACTCTGTAGTTGGTCTTGCTATTTCTGTCATTTCGTCATGGCCACAGTTACTTTACATTTCAGCTCTGTGGTCTAGCTTTTGTTTTCGTTCCTATCTGGTTATGTTGGCTGAGGGTTTCTGGTCCTCTCTTCTGTAGAAGAGATGGGACTCGTGGAATACTGGAACTATGGATTTGTGTATGGAATGTAAATATGGAATAGTATGATGCTCAGAATGCTAATTTTCTTTGACAATTATTTATGTAACAATTTCAATACATGTATGTGCATTTAGAGAAGAAGAAATTCTATTAATGAATGATAAAATGTTCGGTCTACGAGTACCTTTGGCTATACTCAGTGAATTTCGTTTTCTGGGTGTACGCATAGTTCTTATGTTCGTCCTTCGTTCTTAAATATTTATGCTTGCACAGTCTTCATGCTCATTCTTCGTTTATAGTTTTCACTCATGCACATTACAGAAAATACTTCATGACACAGGCTTTCTGGTTACCTGAAATATCAATGTTTATTCTTCTTGTTATGCTTGTCAACAAATTTTACAATCTCAGTGTAGTTCTATTTTCCTTATCTGGGCAGCAACCCTCGTGCCTTCTATGAAATGTCTTTTAATAGTTTAGGTAGCCTCATTCAGTTGAGGAACTACCTGCAGTTACATTGCACAGTTACATTTCCTGTTATGGTTGTTAAACTAATTTTAAACTCACATTCATAACTAAAAAGAAACAAAAATAAAAAAAGAAATTTGCAATGGCTGTAACAGCCTTCTTGGAAAAAGTTAACAGTAAAATAAATCAAAGTGAAATTTTTTTGAAAGGTGCTTTAGATAGCATGTCCAACTGTCGCCTCACCATTGGATGCTCCTGCATCAGGCTCTCGGGGTGAATGAATCTCATGGCTCCTGTCCATGAGCTTTTCAATCAAATATCCAATGCGCTGAATCTGTCCGGAATCCATCCAGGTACTGTCCTCTATCAAACAATCCTTCCACTTAACCAAGTACTGCAAGTACTCCTTCCGGCGTGTCCGCCGAGCTACCTGAGTGTCCAGTATTTGGTCAATCTCTAAAGGCTTGGTTGTGGGCAAATGCTTGATCCATGTCCTTGTCTCTTCGTCTCCCTGGGTGTCCCGTGTGTGATGGTTGAATCTTCCTCTGTGTCCACAGAAACATAGGGGTATAGGTCTGCGACATTGAAAATGGGCGAGATCCCAATACCCAGGGGCAATTGCAGTTCATAGGCATTTGTAGAGAATTTTCGTAAAATTCGGCAAGGCCCTATCTTTTTGAATTTCAGCTTGTTGTACTCTCCTTTGGGGAACATTTCCTTTCATAGATGCGCCAGTACCAAATCTCCTATCTCAAACTACACTTCCTGTCGCTTCAAATCTGCCTTTTGTTTATACTTTTGACTGTTGTTCTACAACTTAGCTTTCACTTGTTCGTGAAGTTCATTAATCATCTTGGCGAATTCTTCTCCGTCAGCACTCCTCCGTTCCAACCGACCCAAATCTCGTAATTCATGCACTCCTTGAGGGTGCATGCCATATAGGATTTGGAAAGGGCTTCTACCTGTGCTCCTGTTTGGAGAGTTGTTATAAGCGAACTCTGCCTGGGCGAGTATGCGATCCCACTGTCGTGAATTCTCTCCAATGAGGCTACGTAGCAGATTTCCCAGACTTCGGTTTACTACTTCAGTTTTCCCGTTGGTTTGTGGATGATAAGCTGAATTGAAATTCAGTTTAGTGTCCAATTTCTTCCACAAAGTTCACCAGAAATGGCCCGTAAACTTCACGTCCCTATCTGAAAGAATAGATGTTGGCAAGCCATGCAACCTGACAATTTCTGTAAAGAATAGATGGGCTACATGCGTGGCATCACTGGTCTTCTTGCAAGGGATAAAATGCGCCATTTTTGTAAAGCGATCCACCACTACCATAATTGAATCATACCCTTTCTGTGTCCTTGGCAAACCCAAAACAAAATCTAAACTAATCGAATCCCAAGGTCTATCCGGAACAAGCAATGGTGTGTATAATCCCATATTCTGACTATGTCCCTTCGCCAGTTGACACATCTTACATCTAGCCACATATCGTTGCACGTCTTGTCGCATCCTAGGCCAATAATAAAAATGACTTACTTGGTCCAATGTCTTGTCTATGCCAAAATGTCCAGCTAGACCTCCATTGTGCTTCTCCTAGATTAGATTTTCCCTCATTGAACACTCTGGGATGCACAACTGTCCACCCTTGAATAGCAATCCTTCCTGCAAGTTAAAATCTAACCACAATTTGTTGTCCCTCAACAACAAATTTTGTCAAGCTTCGTATGCTTCACGAAAATCTGCATCTGTTTCGTACAGATCCTTAAGATGCTCAAAACCAAACACCTGTATTTTGCTCTCCTACATGATCAAACTCCTCCGACTTAATGTGTATTCCACCTTATTGGCTTGTCCACTGATGTGATTTAATACAAACGTGAAACTTTGGAGATATTCCACCCACTTCACATGTTTGTGGTTTAATTTGTGCCAGTGCATAATATATTACAGAGCAAAATTGTCCAAAAACAGGACGAATTCATTTCCCAACAAATAGTGTCTCCAGTGTTTCAGTGCTTGTACTACTGCATAGAATTCCTTATCATAGGACAAATATTTCTGTTTGCTCTCATTCAATTTTTCACTGAAAAAGGCCATCGATTTATCCTCTTGACTCAACACTGCTCCAATGGCTATCCCACTGGCATCGTAACGAACTTGAAAAAGTTTGTTAAAATCCGGCAACCGTAAAACAGGTCATTCAGTAATCTTCTTTTTCAACAGCTGAAAACTCCTTTCAGCTGAATCAGTCCAATGAAACGGCTGATTGGCCTTCTTTATAGTCACCACCATGGGCACGTAGATACCGCTAAAATCCCTTATAAACTTCCTGTAAAAACTTGCTAGCCCATGAAAAATTCGCACCTAAAATAAACTCTTTGGGGACGACCAGCTAACTATGGCTACAACCTTTTCCGGATCCATCTTCAACTCATTTTCTGAGATCACGAACCCCAAGTAAATCAATTCCTTCTTGAAAAACGTGCATTTCTTCAAATTTAACAACAATTTATTTTGCTGTAATTTTTCCAAGACACACCTGACGTGTCTGAAATGTTCCTCCCTAGTCTTACTGAAAATAAGAATATCGTCCAAGTACACAATAACGAACTTCTCGATGTATTCTTTCAGCATCTCGTTCATTAAGCGCATGAACGTGTTGGGTGCATTACTCAATCTGAATGGCATGACCAGCCACTCATACATGCCTTCATTGGTCTTAAAAGCAGTCTTCTACTTATCGCCTTCCCTAATCCGTATCTGATGATAACCAATTTTCAAATCAATCTTGGAAAAGTATGCTGCTCCACTTAAGCAGTCCATCATATCATCCATGCGTGGTAAAGGAAACTTGTACCTAATAGTAATCTTATTGATCGCTCGGGAGTCGGTACACATTCGCCACTCCCCTCCTTTCTTGGGAGCCAAAACTATTGGTACTGCACATAGACTTAGACTTTCTCAAATCAGTCCCTTGTCCAACAATTCTTGTACCTATTTTCTAATCTCCTCATTGTCTTTCAGGCTCATACAATAAGCAGTTTTGTTGGGCAAGTTGGCTCTTGGTATAAAGCCGATATGGTGGCTGATACTCCATTTTGGAGGTAACTTATCTGGAAATTCATCCGCTACTATATCGTTGAATTCATGCAACATATCTTGGATTTCTTCCGGTAAATCCTTAATTTTAGTATGAACTAACATTGGCCTCAGCCTTCGTACAACTACAAATTTAATCTCATCATCTCCCAACTATTGTAGGAACTCTTTCCCCCTAGCAACAAGGCTTTCGATCCACTACTTTCTGTTGTAGCTTCTTCCTTCATGCATACCAGTGTTGACCCCATCCTTCACGAACTTATAACAATTTGTTTTTCCATTGTGTACCACCTTCCTGTCATACTGCCAAGGTCTTCCCAGTAGTATATGGCATACATCCATTGGCATAATGTCACATGTCACTTTATCCTTATATCTGCCAATATGAAATTCCACCTCACACTGCTCATCAACAAGCAGTTGGTGTCCTTTCTGCAGCCAAGACACCCGGTATGGAGTTGGGTGTTTCAATCGCTTTAGGCCCAGCTTTTCCACCATCTCTGTGGCTACTAAATTGTCTGTGCTTCCACTATCGATAATAAATTTACAACACTTCCCCTGCAACTTACACAGTCCATAATATAGCTTTCCGTTGTGTCGGATCAGTTGATTCTTTAGCTGGCTTCAACAAAACTTTATTTAGTACCAAGGCTTCGCTTGTTTCAGGCATGTTCTCCACTTCTTGAGCTGGGGCCTTGGTCTCCTCAGGTTGAGTAACATATGCCCCTCTTTGTCCTGCCTAATCACTTTCAGGACATTCAAATGATCTATGCCCCCATTTGTGGCACTTGTAACATTGGTAGGCAGCTCCTCTGCCTCTGCCATTACCTCTACCTTGCTGGTAAGGCCTTCCTCCCCTAGTGTTACCCTCTTTGTCTGTTGACCCTGCAACTTTCAAACTGCTGCCTTCATCATTGTTGTTGGCAGTTCTGCCTCTGCCATAGGACTGTCCCCTTCCTCGTCTAGAACCACGTCCTCTCCTCGCATTCTGCCTTTTGTTAATTTTTTCTTCCACTTTTAAAGCACTTTGATATGCTTCTTCTACAGATCTAGGAGAGAGAATATTGATCTCGTCCAGTATCTCCATCCGCAACCCATTCACAAACCTTGCAGTCTTTTCTAGGTTGTCCTCGACATAACCTGCTCGCAAATTTACTCTATAAAACTCCTCTGTGTACTCTTTTACAGTCATTGACCTCTGCTTCAGATTCTGTACCTGTCTATGCAGCGCAATCTGATAATCTTTAGGTAAAAATTTACCCTTCAACTTGGCCACCATCCTGTCCCACTTCTTAATCGGTGGTTTGTTGGATCTTTTTCGCTCTGCTTGCACACTGTCCCACCACAGTGCTGCATGCCCCTTCAACTTCGTAGCTACAAACCTGATCCTCTTTTCATCACTGATCTCTTCACACTCGAAGTATTTATCTAACTCACTAATCCAATCCAGAAGCAATTCAGTAGATAGGCTGCCATCATAATTTGACAGTTCAGGTTTCGGTTTGTTGTTTGCTAACAGGACAGATTTCAACAATCTTATTTCTGGTCCTTCCTCTTTGGACCCATATGTTGTAGCTATAGTCTCTACATCACTATCATCGCCATCCTCTGGATCCCTACGCCTTCCTACTTCCACTGCTGCTAGCCTGGCACTTAGGACCCTGATTTCTTCATGCAGTCCATCTTCGGCTGCTCTCCGAACACCTCTTCCTCTTCCTCTTCTTCCTACCTCCATAATTAAACTTTCTTCCCTAAGGAAAGAACTGCTCTGATACCAAAAATGATGACACACCCGACTGTTGATGTGGACGCTGCGTGGCAGCTGAACCACGTGATCTTCCTGCGTAGTGACTCAAGGGTTTTGGAGAGGTTTAATGAGGCTTTTAATGCCTCCACAGTCCACGAGGTTTTGGAGTTTCGTGCTGGCTCTATGGCTTTGTGGGAAACCCTTTCTCGGTCATTCACTTGCTCTGTTGGTAACCCAGCTGCTCCATTCGCTATGGGGTTTTGTTCCTAGTTATGGCTATGGCACTTGGCCCTCCTCTGTTCGTTGGCTCTGTCAACGTTTTCCCTGCTGTGGGTACACCCTGAAGGCGGTCTGAGACTGAGAAACCTTGTTTGATTTGTTGTCTGTTGGCTTGATCTGTTTGCTTATATGGCTCAGCTGTTAATAAACCGTGTTGGTTCCACTGACAGGTTCTCGGTTCGTTTTCTCTGGCAACTATCCAGTTTCCTCCACAGGTAATCTTCCTTCTCCGGTTTCACTTCTTCGTGCTACTGTATCTTTCGCTGACAATCCCGCTCCTTGTGAGTAGTTGGGGATTTATATGGCTCTGTGGTCGTGGCTCGAGCTTCTCTGGTTTTGTTGGGACTCACGATTCCTGTTTCCCTCTTGGTGTTGCTGCTAGTTCGGGGTTTGTTCAAACCCTCTCGTCACTCAGGTAACCTTTAGGCTTTTGTTGTCGTTGTTTCCTTCTGCTCTTTTTGTTTATTGTTCATACAGGTTATGCTGCCCTAACTAACATCTCCATTGTGTTGTGCAAGTGGCTCATGTACCGGTGTTGAGGGCTCGGACTTGGTGGCTCGCCGTGTCTCCAATCCTCTGTCTCAGCCTTTGTTTGAAACGGGTAGGACCATTCCCTTAAGCTTGTTCTGGTGCCTGTTTGAGGCTCTGTCTGTCGAAACAATATGTGATTGTCTCTCCGTAGGTTATGTAGGGATTTTGATTTTACAGGTCTTCACGACCGTGACTCTGTAGTTGGTCTTGCTATTTCTGTCATTTCGTCGTGGCCATAGTTACTTTACATTTCGGCTCTATGGTCTGGCTTTTTTTTTTGTTCCTGTTTGGTTATGTTGGCTGAGGGTTTCTGGTCCTCTCTTCTATAGAAGAGATGGGACTCGTGGAATACTGGAACTATGGATTTGTGTATGGAATGTAAATATGGAACAGTATGATGCTTGGAATGCTAATTTTCTTTGACAATTATTTATGTAACAATTTCAATACATGTATGCACATTTAGAGAAGAAGAAATTCTATTGATGAATGATAAAATGTTCGGTCTGCGAGTACCTTTGGCTATACTCAGTGAATGTCATTTTCTGGGTGTATGCACAGTTCCTGTGTTCGTCCTTCGTTCTTAAATGTTTATTCTTGCACAATCTTCTTGCTCGTTCTTCGTTTATAGTTTGCACTCATGCACATTACAGAAAATACTTCATGACACAAGCTTTCTGGTTACCTGAAATATCAATGTTTATTCTTCTTGTTATGCTTGTCAGCAAATTTTACAATCTCAGTGTAGTTCTATTTTCTTTATCTGGGCAACAACCCTCGTGCCTTCTATGAAATGTCTTTTAATAGTTCAGGTAGCCTCATTCAGTTGAGGAACTACCTGCAGTTACATTGCACAGTTACATTTCCTGTTATGGTTGTTAAACTGATTTTAAACTCACATTCATAACTAAAAAGAAACAAAAATAGAAAAAGAAATTTGCAATGGCTGTAACAGCCTTCTTGGAAAAAATTGACAGTAAAATAAATCAAAGTGAAATTTTTTTGAAAGGTGATTTAAACAGCATGTCCACTATGACCTCGCCATTAGATGCTCGTGCATTTACATATCTCCATACTTTAAACCCCAAAAAAAAAAAAAAAACTCACTCATATCTCCATACTTTAAACCCAAAAAAAACTCACTCTTCACTGAACAAAAATAAAATCTTACTCCAAAAGAGGAAAAAACTAACAAGTCAATACACTAAATTCTCAATCTTACAAATCCTCACTCAACTACACATAGTAGACACATTCTTCTTAATTGCAAGCTAATTGCATATTAAATTTTAATTTGTCCCAAAAAGCAATAACGATGTGGTCAAATGAACAATATGAAATATGAGTCGGACATGATGTATTTATTTCAAATTTTCGTCACGTGGATGTGGGGGGCCCCATTACGTTAATCTAAAAGGACACATGGCGCCGTCCGGACCATTCGGCCAGACTGATATTCGATCAATCAAAAACAAATATCACAAATATTGCAAAAATTTCAGGATTCAGGACTATTTGAAACACTTCCAACTTGCCATTGGCATCCTGCTCTGAGCCTTCCAACTAGCTATATGCAAACATGGTCAATCTGGGTCATGGCAAATGTGCAGGTCTGCTGGCTCTCAGCATATTATTTCATTTACCCACTGTTATTGCTCAACCAGGTGAGTATTTCTGTCTTTGCAAACAATTCATTCCAACGCTCTTACGGCCGCGAATAGTTGTTTTTCGTTAATTGTCTAGTCATTGAAATTCTGTTTGTTTATCAGTGCTCAACAATTGTTTCAAGTTTATATATTACTTTATTGACAAGATACCCTTTGATACAGCCGGATTTCTCAGTATCGATTGTGGAGGGCTAACAAATTATACCGCAGAAAACGATATAACTTGGGTCACAGATGTTAATTACATAGGCGTCGGCAAGCCAGCATACATAGGAGACGCCACTCAACAAGCCTACGGCTCCTATATGCATAGTCTACGGTTTTTCCCAAAGCCTCTCAACAAATCTTGCTATCAGTTGCCCGTGAACCCCAATGTGCCTTATCTCTTAAGGACGTGGTTTGCGGTGGGAAATTACACCGGATTTCAAAGTTTTCCCAGATTCGAGTTCGCTTTTTCAATCGAGACACAGGGCATGTTAGCTATCGAAAAAATAAATACAACAAAGCTGGTTCCATTCTACTATGAGAAAGTCTTGGTTAGTTCTGGTAGAGTGCTATATGTTTGCTTGATCAGAACCTCGGAAAATAACGATCCCTTCATCTCTGCTATCGAAATGAGGACACTCCGCCGTGGCATGTATCGACAGGCTATGCCAGGAACAATGTTGCGTATGCAAACAAGATACGCGTTTAATGCTGCAAATTTATTGATCAGGTAATTGTTTAGAGTTCATATGTTTCACTCCATAAAATCTAAAACTCCTACACGAAGTAGAGTTTTTAAAGAGCAGCTAGCACAACCAAGTGATGCTTTCTATATGAAACATAACTTTTGATGGACTACTGTTGTGTAGCTGTGATAACTTTTTTGACGGTACTCTGAATATCTTTGGATGGTGAATTAAGCAGGTATCCCCAAGACGAGTTCGACCGCCTGTGGTTCAGTATTCCAACCGGAGAAGCTAGTAATGTATCGTTGCAACAGTTCATTTCAACAAACAACACCCAAGACTTTCCTCCATCTGTAGTTATGCAAACGGCGTGGGTATCCAGCATTGCATCGATATATTTCCTTTTAGATAGAGCAGAAGGGACCAGATCATTAGTGCTCTTATATTTTGCAGAAGTAGAGCCGCTGGATGTAACTGAAACGAGATCTTTTTCTGTTTATATAAATAATCAATCAAGATCTGAAGCCGTTACTCTGGTGCGAAACTATTCAGCCGTAGAGCTAGCATTCTCGATCAGCAACACTGGCGTTTTGGATGTGAAAATTGTGCGGACCAAGAATTCGACCCTTGATCCTATAGTCAACTCTGTGGAGCATTACGGGATGATTGATACGGAACCCCCAACCTATTTAGAAGATAGTAGGTAACCTTTACCTATAATACTACTTATAATGAAATTGATGACATGGGGCGTTTGAAAAAGATGACACTAGGCCTAACCATGCAGTGTTTGAAATTGATGATATTAGGCCTACCAAGTAGTGTTCGAAATGGACGATATTAGGCCTAACCAAGAAGTGTTTATCCTGCAGTTGAAGCTCTCGGCGATGTCAAAGGGAAATTTGACATGAAAACTTGGATTTCAGACCCTTGCTTCATTATCGAATGGGACGGAATCCGCTGTAATAAAAGCTCATCCGTTATAAGGATTTCAAAAATGTAAGCCCGATTTTCATTCTTACGTTTTACTATTTTAAGCTGAAATTGCAGGAACTTACGACTTCGTGTCGTTTCCAGCAATTTGTCTGGAAGGAATCTTACAGGATCCATACCTCAGAGTATTGGACAATTGACTGCGCTAGTTTACTTGTACGTATAATTTTATTCTTTTGTGTATGCCTAGATTTCTGTATCAAGAAAGTAAGCATGGCGATTTTGAATTTCCTCCGAAGATGTTTTCCTCTCATCACAGACACGATATATTCGCCTTTTGATTAAAAGTAGATATAGACTGTTGCTTAGATGTTCATGAGCGTTCTTCAGAGTTATTCAAATGGGCGAGCTTCGATGAGCTGCATTCGTGGCGGAGGGCTTATATTTTTTCTTTCAATATCATACTGGAAGTGACACTCACGCATTCGTATTGGCATTACCAGATCACTTAAAAATAACCATCTGACGGGACCATTGCCGAATTTCTCCAATTTAACTAAGTTGGAGATATTGTAAGTATTTTCTTCGTGACATAAATCCTACGCTTTTACAAAAACCAGGATTGATCATCATTTCAATAAAGCATCATTTGAAATGGTTTATTGAGCAGACATCTACAAAACAACAACTTGAACGGTACTGTTCCAGATTGGCTGGCTGGACTCAAATACCTTAGAGAGTTGTAAGCTTCTTTCACATCTGTTATTCAAAATAAGCATAAAAATTCTACAGCGGCCCTTTCTTTCTTTTTACTGCTACGGCCACAAGTTTATAAAGAAGAATAATTTCACAGGTATATAGAAAATAACAACTTCAGTGGAGTAATTCCTCCACAACTTCTCAACAAGCCCTCATTGAAAATCAGGTAATTTATTTTTTACTGCTTGTATTTTCTTGTGCTGTACCAGATATTCGCATTCTATTATTTTCAGGTTCAGAATTAGCCTTAATTTTTACTTTACGAGCAATGCAACTAATGCCGCACAAAGAAATGAACTTGAATCGAGTTGACGTGAAGTCACGCTCGTTTGATGTGTTGCAGGGCCTCTGGTAACCGCCTCCTTCACAACCCATCCCATTCAAAGAAGGACAAACTGGGGCTTATCCTCGGAATAACAATAGTTGGATGTCTGATCATTATCCTACTGTTGATAGTAGGCATTGTTATCCACCGGAAGAAATGCTGGAGAAAAGAGAGCAGCACGGTGGGAAAGGAATCAAAACATATCGTGGACGAAGGGGAAGCTCTAGGTGACGAACGTCTTGAATTTTAAGTTGCTTAATTTAATTTTAATTAGATTGCACATTCTGGAATATTGTAAATTTGAGACATAAGTTTGAAGTAAATTAAATTGACAAATTCCAAAATATTGGAAAATTTGAAATCACAAAGATAGATAGAGTAGACAGAACTCAAAGATTGCAACGCCAAATACAACCATGCTAACTTCCAATGGATAAAGTGCAGACAATTCAATGATTGCAATGCCAAATACAACCAAGACCCGAGCCTTTACTGTAGAAGAGATAATGGTGGCCACTCAAAACTTCAGTAACAAGATTGGACAAGGTGGTTTTGGGTCGGTCTTCTTTGGTAAATTGGAGCTTGGAACGGATATAGCGGTAAAAGTGCTCTCACTGTTCTCCGAACAGGGAGCTCAGGAATTCCTGAATGAGGTAATGAGCATGAAATACGGGGAAATTGTTTGGATCTAATCTAATAATGTCTAATCACATTCACAGTCTTTAATCTACTAGAAAAATGCAGTGAAATTCATGCTTGTCTTCACTTGATGAGCAGATTGATCTTCTTTCGAGAGTCCACCATAAGAACTTGGTGACACTGTTGGGCTATTGTAATGAATCAAAAGAACTTATGCTTGTCTACGAGCACATGTCCGGAGGGTCATTGAGGGATTACCTTTACGGTAAATATGTCAGATTTAGTTGGTGCATATTACATATTGACTAGTCCACACACGAAAGTTTATTTTTCTAATGGGTACATATTAGATATTAATTAGTCAAAGTAGAGAAAACTTATTTCTCGCCAATTTTTCTTCCAGGTCGCGCTACAGAATATTTTCAACTAAATTGGAAAACCAGGCTCAAAATAGCTTTAGATGCAGCGCAGGGTAACTCTTTTCTGTGCAGCAATTTCATGATATATTTTTTGTGATACAAAAGTTCGTTCGTGTTGTGTCGCGATTACCATATTTCTGATCTCGTCCACCTGCAACTTCTGTTTGAAGGATTGGAATACCTCCATGTAGCTTGTACCCCAAAGATAATTCACCGAGATATCAAGACGGCCAACATCCTGCTTGACAAGGATTTCAATGGAAAGCTGGCTGATTTCGGCCTTTCAAGAATAACAATTGATGGGGACGCTTCGCATGTTACCACTACAGTGAAAGGAACCTTAGGATACCTAGATCCAGAGTATATGGCACATACAATTCTTTGCAATATTCTTCATGCTGAAGCAATCAGATTAAATGCTGATAGCAGAGGTAATGCCATTTTTGTCTAACTGCTTTACTTACTTTTTTTTACGGGATTTGTCACAGGTATTTTAGCACTCATATGTTGACGGAGAAAAGCGATGTGTATAGTTTTGGAGTAGTCTTGCTGGAGATAATTTGTGGTCGACAGCCCATAAATGCAAAATTACCTGAGGAGGAAATGAACCTTATTCGATGGGTAAGCAATCTGATTATCAAATAGCCATTATTAAAATACGCAGCAACATATTAACATTAACTTTGTATTACGATTTCGTGGTACATCTTCGTCTGCAGACTCATTATCCTTGTATTATTTACAGGTCACGCCGTATGTGGAGATGGATGAAAATGCCGGCAAATTGACAGAAATTATAGACAAGAGGTTGGGTAGAAACTACGACATCAACTCCATCACTGGCGTTGCCAAATTAGCGATCCGATGTGTTCAGGCCGAACCAACGTCTAGACCGAGTGTCAATGATGTTCTGGTTGAGCTCAGAGCGGCTCTCAAACTTGAGAAAGATATGGGTTCTCTAATTCCGGATATTGATATGGAATATAATGGAGATTTCGGGGCCGACCAGGCCTGTTTATCTGTGGACTCCAGTGGACCGAAAGAAATGGACTCCGCTGAAAGCAGCTCCAAGCTATCTTCAATACGTCAACAGGGATGATCGGCTGACGTGATGGAGAACGCTGGAGCGTGGACTACGGAACCACCACGGTGGTGACATTAGGCTAGGGCAACTACAACTACTCTTTCTTTTCACCGTCCTTCTATTTTAAAATAAACCTCTTTTCTCCAAATGATGTACTTTGCTTTCTTGACATAAACAAAGGTAATAAGAAGTAGCCTATATGTATTATGAATGCATGTTACTTTTCTAGTTAGTCAAAGTCAAGACGTACTTTGCTTCCTTGACATAAGGAAAGGCAATAAGTAGCCTATATGTAATAGGAATGTATGTTACTTTCATAATTAGTGAAAGTCTATGTTTTTAAATGTTAACAATGTTATTAAATGAATTTCATTTAGTTATTGGTGTTTAAAATGGTATTTAATGTTAATTGTTATGTTTGTTTTGGAAAATGTTTATGTAATATTATCTTATTCTTTTCTCAATCTTTTAACATTTTAATATGAAGATAATGATGATCTAAACCAACATAATTTTGTTTGTAAGTCGACTTATCTAATTGGCGTGATGATATCTCTAGGTTTGATGGTAAATGTGGGGAACACCCTCTCGCACATATAATCACTTTTTTTTTTCCGAAAGTCTCATTACATATATCTAAATTTTTAATAATCAAATTGTTTATTGTTAGATAAAAAATTACAGTTATGTTAGATTTGAAAATGTGTCTCATATGAAGTCTATACATAAAGTAAATTTATCATATTCACATATAATCTAAAGATATGCACGTTATCTAAACATATATTCAAAATAGTCATCAACATTAATAAGAGTTCGTGTATTTCAAAATTTTCTAGTGCTTTAGAGTTGGCCCAAACTATATGCTGAGAAAATATCTCCCTTGAGCGATATTTATGCTCAATTTTCGAGAGAGCATCATCCATTCTATTTAGCTCCATGTGAGTATGGGAAAAGGTGACTCGATTGAAATGACCAACCAAGAGTCTAATTCTGTGAATCCGATTGATAATCATAGGAGGTTGAAAAGAGGATTTATCATTAATGTAGTCTATTGCAACTTTAGAATCACCAAAAACATCCAAACACTCAATAAATAATTATTTAGCGCAAAATAATATTTTTCATAGGGCAATGATCACATATTGGTTGTTTGTTCCTGTGCTACTATTCCATCTAAAAAGGTAATATAAATTAGGATTCATGATAATATATGCCCCACTCCTGCATATATTGAGATCTCCTACTCCATCATAAAAGCTAGCAGAATATTTGTTGAAGCACTGCACCGGTTGAATGCATCTTTGTATTCTCTTTTGTTCCACTAATCTAAATTCATTGAAATAAGCATAGACCTTGATGCAGTTTCAAGAGATGTCAAATGGAATATTTTAAAAATGAAAGCATTTCTACTTCTCCAAATGCCCCGGAATATATAGAAAGGAAGCATTCTAACGTCCTTATATTTTTCCTTCCAAACCTTTAGATATTCTTCAATAGAAGAAAATGACCAATCCACATTAATGTTTAATATATGCAAGACACTTATCTAAATTGAAGCAACATAGGAACACTTAAGAAATCAATGGATAGCATTCTCACTTGCTTTCCTGCACATAATACATCTTCCAGGACCACTGAAGCCTCCCCAAAACAAATTCTCCCATGTTAAAATCTTATTTTCCCAAACCAACCACCCAAAGCATTTGAGTTTTTGGGGCAATTTCCATGTCCATATTTTCCTATACCACCATCTATCCGCATAATGTTATTGATTAAGAGAAATATACCTATAGATTTCCACAACAAAGATCTCCCCCTCTATAGATTTTCCATCCCATTTGAGAGTATCAATCTTATCCACCAAGGTAATACCCACCAAATATAGTTGAACCACATATTTATCCCAAATTTCTGCCAATTCCCCATTCAAACCCATATCGTGAGAGCATAAGCAAGTATGATATAAATAAATTGGATCAAAATGGACATAAATTTGATTTTGGAAATAAATAACCTTGTTATTGATGTACTTGATGAGGGAGGAAGGCAGTGTGTCATTGGCCTAAAAACCCTTGATACAGTCCAAGTTAATTTCCACCATAATGCTTGATCCAATCTCCCACCTACATGATAACTATAACCATTATTTCACCTTCATGAAATTGTCTCAAATCTAAGAGACATTACTAGTTGTGTGAGCCCCGACCTTGATCCATGCATGGAACAAATGAATACGTAGATATTTATCCTTAATAATCCTTTTCCATATACAAGTACCAAATAATTCACGCCATAAAATATTTACCACGAGAACCCATCAAAAGTTTTCAATATTCTTAAGTCCCTAGCCCCCCTCCTCCTTTTGCATGGCAATGTCCTTGAGTCGGACAAGATGTATCTTGTTATCACCCTTTGAAGGAGACCATATGAAATTAGAGACAATGGAGTTAATCTTCTTAATGACATATTCGGGCAGCAAATATAGATGCATTGATCTAGGTGGATATTGGTGGCCACCTACCAAGTCCACTTGGACCCCCACCATTGTTTCTCTCAGCTTTTTCAGTTTCCTTAATTGTAGCACAACTTACTATTTTTAGCAGTTTTTCGGGTCCTGAACTTCCGGAGCCATTTTTTAGGCCCTAAACAATGATTTTTGGGAAAACTGGGAGCAAAATGGGTCCATGGACTGATGTTGATCTTCCCAAAGATGTAGTTCTCGGATAGATCTTTCTAATGAGATATTGTTCGCATCAAACGGAGATCATATGCCAAAGTTACAACCCTGGGAAGTTGATGTACCAATTTACCCAAACGGGGCCCATAGTTCGGTGTTTCATCTTCTAGGGTTAGGTTTTTAGATGCTTAGGGTTTTCCATTGTTTCTCAACAATAAATAGGCCTTCAAGCCTCATTGTAACAAAGTTCAGAGGCATGTAGCCGCCACATCTCTTCTCAGAGATAAGCTACCATCACCCTAGCTGGTTTATTTTCATTTATGTTTGTAAGCATATTTCAGTATTTTACATTAATGAAATGAAGTATTATTTCCGCTACATCTCTGTGTTTATGGTTATCTCTGTAATTTGTTGTGTCCCTATTTAAATCCAGATCAGTGGTATCAAAGCGGTTTGTTGTTTTTCTCTGTTTTTCTTTGCATCTCCCCAATGAGATCGAGATATAAGGGTTAGGGCTTGAACTCGTCGAACCTTTGCAAGACCAGTATTGCAAATCTCGACGACCTCCCATGGCAGATGAAAAGAAAGACGAAGGGGCAGGAGATCCTATCTAAATCTTACTCGAAGAAGCCCTTGAGTGACAAAGGAACGCGATGATGGACAACTTTTCCCAGATCCTTCAGCGACTACCCAGAGGTGATGCATCGGCTTCCAGCAGCTCCTGTGGAAACACCATGCCCTTTAAGGTACAAGTTAATTTGGAAATCCCCATCTTCGAGGGTCAAATAGACACAGATGCCGTAGATAAATGGTTAAATCAGCTAGAGGGTTATTTTTCTGTTCATGATTTTTCCAGTCGGGAAAAGATTATTTTTGCTCTTCTCAAAGCAGCCCCCTATGTCAAGGACTGGTGGAAAACCTACTATGAGCTAAAGGATGAAAGTACAGGCTCACTATTTTCAGCCACACCCACTTAGGGTTCATTCCGGGATGCCATCAAGGAGCAGTACTACCCTGTCAGAGGCTATGAGGATCAATACATAAAGTGGACCACGCTGCGGCAAGGAAGGGACCAAGACATTCTAGATTTTACCAATATTTTCCATAACCTTCGCACAAAATTGGGTATCAAAGATTAGGAGCAACATTTGGTATTCAAATACCGTGACTGCCTGCACAAGTACATCTAAGAAGAAATAGAATTCCTAAACATCCCATCGCTCGGCATATCATACCAATATGCCATCAAGGTTGAGCAAAAGTTTAAACAGAAGAAGCGAGACTTTGGATCTGCGAATTTGAAGCAAGGGAAAGGTACCCCCAAATCGTAGAACAAAGGACAAAGCCAAAGCAGGACAGCCCAAGACAACCCACCAAAGCTACAAGCAAAGAACAACATCGTGAAGTCGAAAAAGGACATGGGAAAGTGGTGTGAGTTACATAAAAGCTCCACTCACAACACAAGTGAGTGTCGAGCCACGTAGTTACTGGTCGCCGAGCTAAAGGTTTTAGAATCAAATGCATGTTCTAACTCTGAGTCAGAACCCAACAAGGGGAATGACAAAGGGAAGCGGATTTTCGATGCGGAGCCCAACGCCACCATCACCACCATGAAGATACAGAAGGAGGAACCTGAAGATCTAGAGGAGGAGGAGCGTCTCTTCCACTCCTAGATGTGGGTAAAGGGCTCCCCACTACAGTTCATTGTCAATAGCGGGAGCCAAAAGATCCTCATTTCGGCAGAGGTCATGAAGCAGATGGGCTTACCAACCACAGTACTTCCACAACTATACACCATCGGGTGGCTTCACCAAGGACAGGATCTTTACTTGAGCCAACAGTGTCACCTTCCATACAACATCAAGCCCTTCACGGATGAGGTATTGTGTGACATTGCTCCCCTTGAAGTTTGTGATGTATTATTAGGAAAACCATACTTGTGGAAGCGACATGATGTGTATGAATCAAGGCCACGTGCTATTATTGTTACATTGGAAAATAAGTTGTACAGGATACCAAAGGTAGCACCGCCTACCGCCATCGCTTTGGTTACTGCAAAGAAATGTAGTAAGCTCATTTCCAAAACCGGGAAATTTGCTTTCCTAATGAAATGCCATCAAGGAAAGAAGAAGACGGTGGCCATGACCTCAAGACAGGGCCCCTCCACACGACAACTACAGATGGACAAGGTCATGGAGGAGTACAAGGATATCTTCACCTTCCCCGCAGGGGTTCATCTGCACTATCAGGTCAAGCACTCCATTGATCTGACCCTGGGTGCATCGCTTCTCAGTGGACCAATCTATCAGTGCTCTATTATGGAGAATGATAAAATCAAGAGGCAGATTTAGGAGCTACTGTAGAAAGGTCACATCCATCTGAGTTCATCACCCTGTGGGAGCCCAATCGTGTTGGTACAGAAGAAGGATGGGACTTGGAGACTCTATATTGACTATCGGGTGCTAAAAAAGATCATTGTCCGTAATAGGTACCCGATCCCGCGGATTGATGACCTCGTGGACCAACTAAAGGGGGGAAAATATTTCAGCAAGATCAATTTGAAGCCAGGATATCACCAGGTACCAATCGAACCATCTGATGTGTGGAAAACTACCTTCAAAGCCAAGGAGAGCCTTTTCAAATGGTTAGTTATGCCTTTCGGATTGACGAATGCTCCTGCAACCTTCATGAGGCTAATGGATGACATCTTGATCTTCAGCCAGAGTTGGGAAGAGCACCTCCACCACATCCGACAGGGTCTCTAAACACTACGGCAACACAAGCTATGCGCCGATTTAGAGAAATGCACTGTTGGCATGACCTAGGTTCAGTATCTGCGATACATTATTGATGAACAGGGGGTACATGTGGATCCAGCCAAGATCCAAGTCATTCGGGATTGACCATCTCCAACCACTCTGATAGAGCTCTGAAGCTTTCTAGGTCTTGCCAACTTCTACCACAGGTTCGTGTTAGGGTTTTCTCATATCACTTGGCCCTTGAGTCGAGTCACTAAGGGAGGAGCGAAAGCAAAATTATTTTGGTCTGAATCTCAAAAGAAGGCATTCACGGAGTTGAAAGATCACCTCTGCACGACACCAGTGCTCGCGTTACCAGATTTACAACAACCATTTGAGGTCGAGACAGATGCCTTTGAGTATGCTATTGGGGCAGTCCTTACTCAACACGGGCATCCAGTGGCATATCACAATGAGACACTTTCAGACGTAGTCCGAAAGTATCCCACTTATGACAAAGAGATGTATTTCATTGTGCAGGGCTACCGACAATGGAAGCATTACATTTTGGGGAAGGAAACGGTAATCCACACAGACCACTGACCCCTGCAGTTCATACAGACCCAAGGGAATTGCAAAATGATCGCCATCAGAAGTGGTCTACATAACTGCAACAGTTCCATTTGAATATCCAGTATAAGAAGGGAAATGCTAATAATGTTGCAGATTACCTCAGTCGACCACTGATCATGGCGTTAACTACCGTGCTCAATTCTTGTGGGCACGAGACTTCTGATTGGCCACTTCTCTACAAAAGTGACCCTGAATTTGGCCACACATAGTAGACACTCTTGGACGGTTGGCATGTTCTACATTTTCACCTCCAGGATGCTTTGTTATGCCACCTGGGTCACCTTTGTGTTCCTTCAAGCGAGCATGACAAGATGATTTGAGAAGCTCACTACAATCAGGTTGTTGGGCATTTCAGGGTTGAGAAAACGGTGGCAGTACTGCAAAAGTATTTCTATTGGATGAATCTTCACCAGGATGTCGGGAAGTACATCAAATCATCCACTGCTTGTGCCATTTCCAAACTGACCATCAAGAAGCAAGGCCTCTATACCCCGTTGCCTACCCCTAGTCGACCTTGGGAATCCATCTCCATAGATTACATGTCAGGCCTTCCTTCCACTAAGCATGGAAACGATTGTATTTTTGTGGTCATTGACAGGTTCTCGAAGATGGTCATTATGGCAGCCTACAAGAAAAATATCACAGCCATTGCTAAACACTTCTTTGAACGAGTGTGGGTGCACTTTGGGATCCCACAGTCTATCATCTCAGATAGGGACAGTCAGTTCCTCAGTACATTTTGGTCCAGTCTCTAGTTGATGCTAGACACCAAACTCACTAAGTCCACAACCTTCCATCCTCAAACTGATGGCCAGACAGAGGTTGTCAATATGATGATTATACACATTCTGTGCATGTACAACTCAAAGCATCCATGCACATGGGACAAGAGCCTCCCATATGTTCAACATAGCTACAACCAAGCTCTTCACAGCTCGACTGCCCACAGCCCTTTCCAGGTGGGCTTGGGATTCCAGCCACTATGTCCCATTGATTTGGCCATGCCATTTGCAGCTACTCACATAGATTCGGCTCATGTCCAGTCCGAAATAGATAAGTCAACCAGATTCATTGAGCACATCCAACATATTCGTCTATAGGTCCATGAAATTCTGGAGAAATCAAATGCCAAGTACAAGCAGTGACATGATCAACATCGGGTGCCACACAAGTTTTAGGTGGGTGATAAAGTCTGGTTGCATTTGCAAAAGGAACGCCTTACTAGAGCCTATCGGAAACTGATTCCACTCCAATATGGTCCTTACACCATTACCAAGGTTGTGGGAGACAATGCATTTAATCTTAGCATTCCCCCATTCCTTGGCCTGCACCCAGTGTTCAATTTGGACTACCTTCAACCATACTTTCCACCATTACTAGACACATCCGACATTGCAGAACAGCTCACACCCACAGAATTAAATCCAGATTGCATGGAACAAGTTGCAACTGATCGAATCATGGACACACAGATCGAGCACACTCACCAACAAAATATCCAACTGTATCAAGTTGTCAAAGCAGACGAACTCCTTCACCAGGGCAAGTGGCTTACCAGGGACCAAGTTCAACAGAAGTTTCCTTATCTCATGGAGGAACTCAATGCAATGGATACCATTGCTTATTAAGGGGGCATGAATGATCCAGGTGGATATTGGTGGCCACCTACCAAGTCCACTTGGGCCCCCACCATTGTTTCTCTCATCTTTTTCAGTTTCCTTAATTGTAGCACAACTTACTATTTTTAGCAGTGTTTTGAGTCTTGAACTTCCAGAGCCATTTTGAGGCCCTAAATGACATTTTTTGGGAAAACTAGGAAAAAAATGGGTCCATGGACTAATGTTTCTCTTCCCAAAGTTGTAGTTCTCAGATAGATCTTTCTAACGAGATATTATGCGCGTCAAATGGAGATCATATGCCAAAGTTACGACCTTGGGAAGTTGATGTACCAATTTACCCAAACAAGGCCCACAGTTTGGCGTTTCATCTTCTAGGGTTAGGTTTTTGGATGTTTAGGGTTTTCCATTGTTTCTCAATAATAAATAGGCCTTCAAGCCTCATTGTAATAGAGTTCAGAGGCATGTAGCCGCCACATCTCTTCTCAGAGATAAACTACCATCACCCTAGCTGGTTTATTTCCATTTCTGTTTGTAAGCATATTTCAGTATTTTACATTAATGAAATGAAGTATTATTTATGCTACATCTCTATGTTTATGGTTATCTCTGTAATTTGTTGCGTTCCTGTTTAAATCCAGATCATGCATCCAGTAAACATAAATGTTTTGTAATAGTGACTGAGCTAAAATTAGCCTACCCCCAAGGGTCAACCAACTACGAGACCATGAATTTAGTACTCTTTCAAATTTATTAATTAGTAATGCCACTCACAAATACGATAATTTTTTGGTTTTAGGAAAAAACAAAGATATTTGAAACCATTTTCCAACAAATGTACTTAAAAAAAAAATACATACGTGATCTCCTTAATAAGGACCAAATAGCTAGATTCATGGATAAGTATGGATTTAGCTTTGTTATTATATACCCTAGATGCATCACTAAAAAGAGAGATGTTCTAATAAAGCATTTTCTATTCCTCACTTGATAACTTCCTAAATAAAATCATTCCATACACAAACATAATATGAGTAACAAAATTATATTTATAAATATTTAAACCCACGAATGAACCACCTAAGTGAGCCTTTCAAATTTTCAAACCATCAATCACCAGAATAAATTGAGGTGGGGGGTGGGAAGGGGGCATAATGAAAAACCCTATCGTAATCCCTTCGATGCTTTAAAGAAATTCAAAAGCACACCATTAATCAGGACTACCTAATTAACCAATGTTATGCAAGCCAATAAATAGTCGACTACCCCAACAAAGAGCCCAATTTTTTTAAAAATAATCCGAAGAAAATCCAAATCTACCTAATCATATGCTCTATGTAGATCCTATTTTAATAATAAAGCCTCATTTTTCCTAACCTTTATGGAATGAATGCATCTTGAGCAATGGCCACAACATCCTATATTTTTTAATGTTTTAAAAACCCAATTTTTTAGGAAAAATATAATTTGATAACTTATCCTTAAACTTGTTAGGAATAATAATTGATACCATTTTGTACGCAATATTGCACAATTAAATAGGCTGATAATCCTAGAAATATGTAGCCTTAAAAACCTTAGGAATCAATGCAACAAATGTGGCATTTAATGCACCAAATATCTTACGCAGAGCCCATAATTTTTCAACTAATTGCAATGAATCCGACCCTATAATATCCATAAAATATAAGATAATTTCCGTGGTCGACCCATCCTAACCTGAGCATTTGTCATTTGCAATTTAAGAAATGATATTGTTAGGCCCCTATACTACTAGTGTAACCCTTTATTGTTATTAGCACAACCCCATTTTTATATTGTTGTACCCAAGCAGTCCCCATATTTTTATTATTGTGCCCTATATAAGCCCACTATTGTTATTAGTGTGCCCTTACATTATTATTGTTATGTCGACTCTGATTATATTATGACCCCTTAGACTCCTATATATAGAAAGGAGGTCTTGTCATTTGTATCATCTAAGAATTGTTCATTTGTGTAATGTAAAGGAGGTTGCCCATTGAAAAGGCTTATTTCTAAGGCATTGATCTATCTTTTCTATATTTTTCTGAGCTGGTTTCATAACATTTGGTATCAGAGCTGTGGATTCTAGGGTTTCGTTGCCACAAACAGGTCATCATGGAATTTGCACTATAACATTTTCGCTACAAAGTTTCAAAATCTACAAAAAAAACCCATTTGAGAAGAAATCGGTCTGAACATCGCATCCAAATTTCAGATCTTTTTGCGCTATATTTTCGGAGATATGATTTGAGGAAGTTAGGGTTTTGAAAGCTCTAGAATTTCATCTAATATAGGTTATTGTGGAATTTTCCCTATAATGCTTTCGCCACGAAGTTTCAGAAGCTAAAAAAAACCATTTGAGATGAAATTGGTCTAAACTTTGACTCCGAATTTTATATCCTGTCTCGCTATATTTTCGGAGATATAATCTGAGGAAGTTAGGGTTTTTGCAGACCCCCAAATTACATTTCAAACAGGTCATATTGGGAAAATCGTCATAACTTTTGTTCCGAGCATTAGATTGAAATTTCGTAAGAAGTTTCAGAAAGAGGACTGCCTATAGTTTTCTGTATATCAGTTTCAGGTACTAAGGTCGAAACAGTGAGATGTGGCACATTCTACAAGTTCGGTCAACTGAACTAGTCTATAATTAGGTCAGCATGGGAGATTTGGAATAACTATTTCTTGGATAATCAAATTCTAATCAGACTTGCGGGGTTAGAAATAGAACTCAGAGAGCTACCACAGGAAGAAATTTCAGAACTTGGAGATCTGAAATTACAGTTATAGTCGTTTCAAGATCGAGCTCCTAAAATCAAGAAAAATCAAGATGAGGAAGTTTGATGGCAAGGATCTGGTAAATTGGATACTACAGATGGAGAAATATTTTGATCTACATGGTGTACCACTATTACAAAAGGTATGTATTGCATCTTCATATTTAGAACAAGATCAATTTTTATGGTATAAAGGGCTTTGTTCTTGTAAACCACTTGTTATGTGGTCAATTTTCACGGAGGAAATTATAGCACATTATGGGGATACAAAGAGCAACACCTTCTTTAGAGCAACACCACAACAATTGGAAGAAAAAAGAGAAAAAGGGTTTTGTTACAAAGTGGAAAGAAAAATTATGGAAACAAGGAAGTCTACCCCTCACAACTACAAATATGGAAGTGTTGTTTCTCCTAGCCTTCCACAACCTACAAGGGTTAACAATTGGAGGAAAAAAGAGAAAAAAGGCTTTTTTACAATTGTGATAAAAAAATAATTAAAGATCATAAGTGTGCTGAGAAGAAATTATTTTACATTGATTGTGGAGAGGAGGAAGAAAAGGATCAAGAAACATCAAAAGAAGAGTATATACACCAGGAACCAACCCCAGAGAAAGAAGAAATGAATCCGACCACATCTTGTAAAGCATTGGAAATAATTACTACTCCTCAAACTCTTAAGATAAAAGGACATATCAAGAAGAAAAAGGTTCAAGAAGTGAAAGACCACATGAAGAAAGAAGAAATGAATCCGACCATATCTTGTAATGCAATGGCCGGAATTACCACTCAAACTATCAAGATAGAAGGACATATCAAGAAGAAAAATGTTTAAGAAGTGAAAGGTCACATAGAGCATCAAGAAATGAATCTGACCATATCTTGTAATGCACTGGAAGAAATTACCACTCCTCAAACTCTAAATATAGAAGGACATATCAAGAAGAAAAAGATTCAAGCAGTGAAAGATCACATCGAGCATCAAGAACAAGTTCTCCAACTTTTAAAGGATAACGAAACTTTGGTGTAGAATTGAATGAAACAACAGGCAGATCAACATTGCACTGAAAGAAGTTTTGATGTAGGTGATTGGGTATTTTTATGGTTACATACATACAAACAAATGTCCCTCAAGAAAGCTATTTATGAGAAGGAAATGTTGGCAATACTACACGCATTTAAGAAATGATGACCTTACCTAACAGGAAGACACTTCAAGGTAAAAACGGATCATGATAGTATTAAATACTTCTTAGAACAAAAATTATCCTCTGAAAAACAACAAAAATGGGTCACAAAGATGTTGGATTATGACTTTGAAATCATCTACAAAAAATGGAAGCAAAATGTTGTGGCAGATGCACTCAAGAAAGGATGAGGATGTGGAAGCATTTTTGTGCACCATTTCTATTATCCAACCAGATTGGATAAACGAAACAAGGTATGAATGGAAGAAGGATGAAGAAGTGTGGCCACTCACTCACAAGTTGCAGAATATCCCAATTCAAACAATATTGCCAGAACTTGAAGAGGAAGGAAAAATAATATTGGAACCTGGAGCAGTCACAGAAACAAGAACCCGACAACTACGAAATCGATCAATTTCAGTGTATCTCATCAAGTGGAAGAACTTACCCACTGAAGATTCCACATGGGAGGACAAGAATTTTATACAGAAGCATCCAGAACTACTCAAGCATTGAGGACAACACTTTTTGAAGGAGAGGGGCATGATAGGCCCCTATACTACTAGTGTAACCCCTTATTGTTATTAGTACAACCCCCTTATTATAGTGTTGTACCTAGGCAGTCCCCATATTGTTATTATTGTGCCGAATAGAAGTCCACTATTGTTATTATTGTGCCCTTACATTATTATTATTATGTCGGCTCTGATTATATTATGACCCCTTAGACTCCTATATATAGAAAGGAGGTCTTGTCATTTGTATCATCTAAGAATTGTTCATTTGTGTAATGTAAAGAAGGTTGCCCCCTCGAAGAGGCTTATTTCTAAGGTGTTGATCTATCTTTTCTATCTTTTTGTGAGCTAGTTTCATAATAGATATCACTTATTCAATAGTAATCAGGCGACCAATGAACCCATCATCCTCTGTTGAAAGCATCTAAGAGTAAGATTGAATGATCCTCAGTCGATTATCGATGTCCACCCACACCCTAGCCTGATGTAGATTCCCAAATAATCAAATAGCTTCATGATGGAGATCCTTAGGTTTGAAAATATTCCTGCCCTCTACATCCATCAATTCCCATATAATATTATCCTTCCTTCTCTGCGAGGCAAAATTGTGAAAAGACTTGGTGTTTTTGTCACCTCCAAAAATCCAAATGGCACAACTCTTTAACCTCCATTCCTCTTCCTATAGTTTTCATGTATTTCTATTTGGAGCCTCTAGATCCATGACATGTTGGCAAAAATAAATCGACAATAGGTTCATTTGGGTTAGATAACAATTGTAGAGCCCATTCTATATTAGCAAGTTCGTTAATATTCCTTTATTTTTTCTCTCACTGCACACACAACCATTTATTATTTATGGTGCTCATCAAACTCTTTCATAGATGATAACATCTGCCTGCATATTTTCTAGCAGACTCTTACCAGCAATATTGCTACATGGTACATTTATCATGAAAGTGTTGCATATGACAACTTTATGTATTTAGAAAAATATGTTTTCAACCATTATCAATTTTTGATTACATATGAAATTGGAATAGACATACTCACTAACTTCCTTCATGCTACCTCCACCCGTATCTTGGATCACATCCACTAGTGGAGGAAGAGATGAAGTCTGTTAAGAACCAAGTTACTTCATAAGTTAGTTCATGAGTGGTTCACCAAGTCCCTCTTGCCTAGGATTGCTAAAGATGTAACACAGGTAGGAACCCAAATCGAGGAACAAGTAATAATGTGTTACAACCAATTGTACTTGATTTATTCTAATGTGGGTACTCTATATGGAATCATCATCAACACTCCTCGGTCATCGAATGACTTCTCAAAACCAAAGCCCATGTCTCACACAAATGGTGTGGTGGGGTCACATCAATGGTCCAAATGAACGTCTCTTCTAGTGTCGAAACTGCTAATCCTACCACTCAAACTCCTACTTCTCTTATTCAAACCTTGGGGGTGATATTTTTGCAATCCATACCTTCGAAGAATCCTCAACAACCTACAGGTTAAAAGAAGAAAAAAGAATCAAATAAACCTTGTAACATTAAGAAAGGAGGACCTCAAACCCTAGAGATAGTTGGGGGTAGGATGAAAGAGAAAAAGAACAAGAATCATTTTCCTTGCAAGATCCATAGGGAAGAGCATCTTACCCATGAGTGTCCATGGACGGATGAGATCCATCATTTTTTCTTGCAACAAAATATTGCTCGTTAAACTAATATTTTGACGAATCCATTTTTGTCCCAGCAACAACATATAGTTGTGAACTTGTTGGGTGATGTAATTGAATTTTAAATTACTTTCATTAAATGTCAATCCAAGATTTGCATTCTTCTAAAGTACACTTGCACTATGTATGCTAGGAAAATAAGTTTTGATTTTAAAAAGAAATATAGTCTATTAAAAAGAATTTCAAAGCTTAAAGTCCTATCTATGAAATGATATCCAAAATCACTACACAACACTTTCTAAAACAAGACAAAACTTCAATAAAATTGATTTGTGGAAAGTAGTTAAATTTGAACTAGAAAGTAGTGGAATTCGTAATCTACTAAATTGAAATGACAACGATATTTTATTGCTATATTATGAATTTTTTTTAAAGTTCTTAAATATAATCTCCTATTTTAATTCCAATAAAAAAGAAACAAATATATTCTGTGAAAAACCCTAAATTTTATTCTATGAAATTCAATTTCCAATTGTATTCTAGAAAAGCAATAAAGCTCTATTTTTAGGAAAATAACAAAATTCTATTTTAAGGCAAAGGTAACAACGCTTATATTCTAAAAGCAATTCAAAATGACAATTAACTATTTGAGAAAATCATTAGAAGATTGGAACTTCGGGAAATCTGCGGGTGCGCACATCAATTAGATTTCATTCATGAGAAAACTTAAAATCTAATGTGGATGCAAGACTAAAAACAAAGTAAATGCAGCACTAAAAACAAAGTAAATTTTTATGGTTTTTTATGTTTTTTACTCAAGCGCTTGACTTATGAAAGAGGACACAAACAAGTAAAAGGAAAAGCAAACCTAGCTAGATAAGATAGAGCATAAGCCTAAATATTTTAAACAAAATACAGCATGAGAAATCAAATGAATTCTTAATGAAACTGAACGAGTCTAGTTCGTATTTCTGCAGGGGAGCTCTTGAGATGCACGAGTAGTTGTAAACTTCAGATCACAAACTTAAATTAGCTCCCAGAGATTATAAAGGTGCCATAATGGAGATTGTATTAATGAAGTGCATTCACAAAGCTTTCTAAATAACAACAAGTCTGAAATTAACCTATGTAAAGGCTCTCTCTTTTCTTCCAAGTGAAGAAATTTATAAAGTTTAGTATATTAGCTAAAAACTAGTTAAACAAGATGGGTTGCGAGGCAGCTAGTCCTTGCCATATAATACAGATTCAAAGCCAGGACCTCGCAAGGTATCCCTTCCTGTCCGCAGAGGTAGTTGAACGACCAGCTTGGATGCAATGGGCACGTGTCATATTCATGGGCACTTGCGATGTGTTTGCAGAGATCCTCGTTTCCAGATGTTCCAGGAGGAACACAATTGCATTTGCCACAGCAGGTGCCACAAGCTCTTAAACATATCTTTTGGCGGGATGACTCTTTGCATCTTTCTCCGCATGCTTTCTTGCAATCTGCATTAACCAATGCAAACTCCAGTTAATAATGCTAAGGATAAGGCTTCACTTTACCAATTCACACGGCTTTTGAATCACATTGCCTTTAATCTCAAAATTAATGGATTAAAAATTGATAACCAAGATTACATGAAATGTATAAAATTTGGAATCAGTACTGGCAAACAGGCTAATTGTAACTGAAGGGTTAGTTTAATTGGTCTCTTTAATATGTTGCGAGTTGTTTCTGACCATGGGTTAGAAAACTTGATTATATATTTTCTTTACAGCACTAAGATCATAACATCAAATATTTGCTACTTCAAACAAACTCCGAGGACTGGTTGAATGAGCCTATTCCCGAGAAGGTTCTTAGAGAGCTATTAATAGCTATGGTGCCTGAGGATAAAAGAATAGATACAGCTAAATGGGAGGAAAAATTAGGTAAGACTGAAGCCTGTTACCATGCATATGTCGATACAGTGTGCGATAAAAAAATGGTGACGGGTTAGGTTAAAAAGTTGAATCGATTTCGTTCTGCTCTCAAGAGCTGGGAGTATCTCAATTATAACTACAGCCTTCACTTTTGATTAGAACTACAAAAATCCAATGAAGACAATTTTCGATATCTTATTAGAGGCAGCTCTTATCCGTTTGAAGAGTAGTATAGAGAGTGAACACTGCCGGGATCCATATAATGCGTTGAGGGTAGTCGAACTCAAATTTAGACTTTACGTCAAATGTTCTGACTGTGAAGTGATTTCATTAGCTGTGATGCGACTTTTAATGAAGTACGTTTACCATCCTAGGTTATCTCATGGGAAATTTACAATAGGTTACGTCATGAAAATCCCAAAAGGAGATGATGTATTCTATAGTGTTGACTCAGCTATTTCATTAAATGATTCTAATGGTAAAGCTATTCCTAATAGGGGTGTTTATGAGCAGATTTCTCAATTAGTAAAGCAAAAAGCAGAAGAATACGACAAAGAGGTTCTATCAGGGATATTCCTTCGAGTGTATTATGTGGGTAAGCTTGAAAAAGAGCCCCCTCTAAGCAATGATGAAATTAATACCAAACTGATGGAATTACTTCGTTTCGACATGTGTGGTGGTGAACAACAAGTATATAAAGACATGGCTCTCAAGAGCTGGGAGTATCTCAATTATAACTACAACCTTCACTTTTGATTAGAACTACAAAAATCCAATGAAGACAATTTTCGATATCTTATTAGAGGCAACTCTTATCCGTTTGAATAGTAGTATAGAGAGTGAACACTGCCAGGATCCATATAATGCGTTGAGGGTAGTCGAACTCAAATTTAGACCTTACGTCAAATGTGCTGACTGTGAAGTGATTTCATTAGCTGTGATGCGACTTTTAATGAAGTACGTTTACCATCCTGGGTTATCTCATGGGAAATTTACAATAGGTTATGTCATGAAAATCCCAAAAGGAGATGATGTATCCTATAGTGTTGGCTCAGCTATTTCATTAAATGATTCTAATGGTAAAGCTATTCCTAATAGGGGTGTTTATGAGCAGATTTCTCAATTAGTAAAGCAAAAAGCAGAAGAATACGACAAAGAGGTTCTATCAGGGATATTCCTTCGAGTGTATTATGTGGGTAAGCTTGAAAAAGAGCCCCCTCTAAGCGATGATGAAATTAATACCAAACTGATGGAATTACTTCGTTTCGACATGCGTGGTGGTGAACAACAAGTATATAAAGACATGGGTGGTGGTGAACCACAAGTATATCAAGATATGAGTGTTAATAAGGAGCATCGTTCTCCGGCGAACAACGGGATTATTCGATTGAAACAAACTTTAGTGAGGATTATGACCTTTTCTTACCTGATTTTGAACAGAGAAGTCATTACATTTTGACACAATTTATAGATCATTTAACATTGGTTGCTGAGAAAAGGAAGATTCGCACGGTTCATGAAAACATGTCATATGCCAGGTACACCTTTCATGTTCTTCCAAAGCATAACACCTGTGCAGATAATTCATTGGCCGCATGTTTTTCCAGAGCATAACACCGTGCACATAAACCATTGGCTGCATGCATGGTTAATGTAACATGTCAAATTCGCTTTAACTCCGTCATCACTATGCCCAGGTATCGGCTTCAGCAAGACTAACGAGTTGTCCGTGGCATTGCCATTATCACCTTCGCTGTAACCATTGTCATTATGGCCTTCGCTATAAGCAACCCAATCTGTAAGCATTGCCATTATCGCCTTCACTGTCGAATACTGGAGCTGTTGCAGAACGAGCTCTATCTGCTCAATGGCGAAGCCGTGGAATTCGAAGTTAACAAGATACCGAAGTACTTGCAAATCCTTGCCATTTAGATTTTGCGTGTATTCAAAGTCACTTGCTTTGCAAAATTCAGTTATATTTCTAAAAATCAATGTTTTGAATGAGATATGGAAGAATGTGTTGCAGAGGTTGTTTTGAATAAGATATAGAAGAATGTGTTGCAAAGGTTGTTGAATTGAGCTTAAATTCGGTAATCATTGTCGCTGGAATAAATTTGTGATGAACAACAGAGGTAAATTGTCTTTATTCATTTTTAAAAGCTCTAACAGTAAAAGTTTTTCTTCACTGCATACCGAGACAGACAAAGTAGAGGTCCCGAGTTCGATTCTCGGAATGCTATTTGTTTCATTCTCTTCCCTAATTCACTTTCGGTTTTTTTAATCGGTTGAAATTATAGGTTTAACTTTTACATTGATTTTTTTTTCAAAAGGGTTTTTTTGGATTGTATTTCATTTCAAAAGTTTGAGCAGTACATGAGAAACATAGGCATAATAATAGCCATGCAGACTCCTTGATTACGAAGTCCCTTACATGCGGTTTTTGCATGAATGACAGGTGTCTTCTGCATTGCAGGTGTCAAGCAGCCAAGGTATTTTGGGCTGCTTTCGTTTCGTTTCGTCCAAATCGAACCTCAATACCTTTATTGCCTCTGTCTATGTCTTGACTATGGTTGCTTCTTTCTCTTCCGCCTTGGCCTCTGATGCTCCCCACTAGATCAAATGAACAGAGAATCTGATTATATGCAATTGGGAAGGCACAATAGCACTGTATAGGCACCTTAAGGCATTGAGATCAATATGGGTTTATTCACAAAATTGTTCCTTGGATTTGTACTCTTCTCTGTTTGCATGTGCCTCTCTCAACAGGCCTACGTATACCGTCTGCACCCGAAATATCCAGCAGCAGATGGTAATGAAGGAGGAGACTCCGAGTCCTCCTTTGTGAGCCGAGACACCAACAGGCTTGGCGCAGGTGGTTCAAACTACCATCTTTTCTCTCAAAGGGAACGTTGTTCCATATGGGTAATGTAGAAGACAATCAGAATTTCATTCTTAGCTCTGAATTCATGGTTTGTTTTAGAATATGCAACTGATTATGGTGGAATTGCAGACTCTATTATGTTACTATGTTGATTGCGAATCCTTCAAAGCCATATTTTCTGGATGTGGACAGTGGTAGTGACCTCACCTGGGTCCAATGCGCTCCATGCAAAAGTTGTGCCGAGGTATGCATTGTTTTTTCATTTGAGCAATTTGAGTATATTGTAGATGCATTCATACAATACACAGGTTAGGTAGCAGGCCTATGCCTCTTGCGGACAATTGCCAGCACTTTGCTGAATACTGTTTTATTCCCTGATTTTTCTGAGTTTATGTTCCCTAATTTTTTTTAATATGCCCAGTTATGAGCCTGCTGAATCTAGGAGGTGACTCTGCATTTTGGGTTTGTAGTAGATCTATTCCACTTGCAGACAATGATCACTACTTTGGCGAGTTTGTGTTCCCTGAGTTTTTCAATAAGCCAGGTTATGAGCTTTCTAAGTCTCAGAGTTTACTTTGCATTGTGGGTTGGTAGAAGGCCAATCACACTTGCTAGCAAGCACCAGTACTTTGCCAAGTTTATATTTCCTGATTTTTTAATAAGCAAAGTTATTAGGCTGCTGAGTCTCTGAGTTCTGTAAATCGTATTATGAAGTCTTAATTAGAATTTTTTCATATATAAATCAGCTTCTGAAACAAAGAAACAAAGAATATCATTTGAAATAAAGAATATCATTTGAAATAGAAAGTAGCAGTAACGATATTTCTGTAAATCGTATTATGAAGTCTTAATTAGAATTTTTCCATATATAAATCAGCTTCTGAAACAAAGAATATCATTTGAAATGAAGAATATCATGATCCAAAAAAAGGAAATATGAGTTTCTGATTTGGAAAAGGGCATACCTTGTTTACAGAACGAAAGCTCCAGACGCACAAAAGAGGGTCCACACAGCGCTAAGAAGGTAAACGACAACAGAAGATGTGTGTATGGGTTCACAGTTTTCAGCAAACCCACAAAATGCACAAATAAGTATATGCTTGGAAGGGCCTGGAATTATAAACCACAGTAAATGAGAGCAGGTGGAGGACGAAAGAGGGGATGAAGAATACAAGCTCAGCATAGCTTCACAGTAAATGAGAGCAGGTGGAGGACGAAAGAGGGGATGAAGAATACAAGCTCAGCATAGAAGCTACAATGAATATAAAAGGCCTGGAATTATAAACCACAGTAAATGAGAGCAGGTGGAGGATGAAAGAGGGGATGAAGAATACAAGATCAGCACAGCTTCACAGTAAATGAGAGTAGGTGGAGGACGAAAGAGGGGATGAAGAATACAAGCTCAACATAGAAGCTACAATGAATGTTGTAGGGAAAAGTATCCGACTCGGATGACCCTATCCCACTCTAAGGGTGATAGTTCCTTAGCAACAACTGTAAAACAAACTACTTAAGGTTTACTTCTTTATGAAAGCAAAAGAGAATGGAGAAATGCACTAACCGTTGCCTTGCGCTTAATGTCGAATCCAAACTCTTCTCTTTGGCCGCTTGCTCCTAGCTCCTTGTTCTTTTGCTTGCCCAGCTACAATGAGATCCTGCAAAATAACAAAGAAGGAAACTACAAGAGGCATGCAATCATAACTGGTTCATGGATTAGTGTAAACCAAACATGCAATCATCACAATATATTATTGAAACAAGAGCACAAAGAAGAACCTCAATAGCTTTTATTAATGAAGAAGTAAAGGTTCTGAGAGTATTACAACCATTGAAGGCTCCAACCCAGCAACACCTCCCAGCAGAAAGAATTGCTCTTCTTCACCTCTCTCAAACAATCACCCAATAGCTCAATAGTGAAACCAATAGCATATCATTACTTTGCACAAAATTCCAGCCTCCTGAGCTCATAAGAGAGAGCTCAATATATAGATGAATTGAGAAAGGATGAGTCAGCTTGCAACTGATGTGTAGCTACCTTGTGTCCTCTCTCTCTTCAGTTAATCTTTAGTTGATCTTCAGTTCTTGAGTCCACTTGGAGAACCTTGCTTCCACTTGGAGAAACAGAGCCTCTGACTCATCACAAGGCGAAATCCCTGATCCAAGTGTCATTTTTGGAAGATTCCAAAGCAATGACTCATTGTGCCACTTGTCCCATCCCGCTCAGCACAGGTGGCCTTTGTCCCACTTGCTTTGCAACGCAGGTACACCATGGAGCAACTGAGTTTCAGCGTAGAAACCCAGTGGAGCACCTGCTTTGATTTCAGGATTGCTTGTTTTTGAGTGTTTTCAGGTGGAGAACTGATCTGAGAGCTGTTGGTTTGCTGACCTTGTTCCTCTAGGGGTAGGAACATCATGTTTAGGGAACTTTGGATCCCTTGGATTATTGACAATTCATGCTTGTTGCTGTAAGGCACAAAATTGTCTATAACAGATGCCCCCTAAAGTATGAGGTCGTTTATCAGGTAAAATGCTTTATTGAGAGGATCCGAAGTTCATTCAATCTGCTGAGAAGTGTCCTGTACTAAGATACAATACAATACATTATTTTTCATACATTTTCATGATCTAGCTGAGGCGGGCATTCCCATGCTCAGCTTTATAAATACATTTTGGTACATAGAACAGACGATCGTCTGATTGTAGACTGATAATTCTCTGCTGAAATTATCATCCTTTGAGAAGGATGATCATCTGCTGTAATGATGTACATATCAAATGTCTTTATGTCCTGAATATATATCGCAGCCCGGATGGATGAAACTAGATCCGGGGTCTTCAATCTCTTCCGATCTTCACTCGATGTACAAGTCGATCCACGTGAGAATTTCTTGAAGTCGAACATGGAAAGACATCGCTTGATTACCGGTCAATGATGTAAACCGTTAACAAGCGCGAGAGGAATCACCGATAAGGATGATGACCCTCAAGGTACAGCAGTACAATCCACATGGTGGGAATAAAGGACTTGGCGTCGACCATCATGCAAAATCTTCTGGTCGAAGGTCATTGATGTATACCTGTCGCCGGAAGTGAGAAACTTGCCATTGAGGCATGCAAGCTTCAAAGTACTGAGGGGGGTGTTCCTAGATCAACTCCTTGGATAATGAGCTGATGTCGACAAGGAGCGATCCGTCAAAGGAGGGCCTTAATGAATCCCACATCAGTGACACAGAATGGAGCTAGTGATTGTGATGAGGTGAAAACAAACTGTGATGTATGATTAAGGGTGGCGGTCATGAAGTGGATGAAGGATAATGTATGGCAGTGGGTGGAACACGGTTGACTCTTTGCAGAACCACATCTCTTGAACATATAACGACACTGATGTGATGGATTGGTAGCATTACCCCAATTGTGGATGGTGTGGCGAGGACCATGGTTATGAGACCGGTGAATGAAACAACCCAACCCGATGTGATACGGAGGACAAAGTGTCATGTTCAAGACTGACTTGCTACCATTAATGCTGTGAGGTTCTCCCAATTTTTCCCTAGTCATTGCTGACCAGTACCTCTTTATTTTTGTCAAGCTTGAGGAGGATAACATATGCTTGTTCTATAACCTGCCCTTCGGGCAAGCCCATCGCTATGTTTTAACGAGCTTAGCGATAGGGAAACTCGTTCTCGTCTAAAGACAAGTTTGTCGCTATTTAATCATTTTAACGAGTCTAACGACAAGGAAAACTCGGTCCTTTTCATTTTTAGAGAGTCTGAAAAGGTACGAAAAATTAACTCCAAAATTCCTTTTTCGTCTTCTAATCCCTTAAGTCCGAAAAAGTATAAAACAATACAGAAGGGATGAATTTTCGATTTCTTTAACGAGCCGAACAAAACAAGCGCTCGATCTTTTTGTGCAATAATCCCTCAGGTCCAAAAAGATTAAAATCTAGAGGAGGGATAACTCTTCTTGTCCTTTTAACGAGCTGGAAGGCCAAAACTCGGCAAACTTTTCATATTTTACGAGTCAGTGAAAAGAGCTCAAAGAAGACTCGTCTTTTGAGGAACGAGTGATGAACAGGGATAGCAGCAGATTCCAGGTACAGGTTGGAATTTTCCAATCACGGCAGTGTCACAAGGATGGCTAAGTGAAATCACTCTTCGCAGCTGTTCCTCAAAATGGGTAAACAAACATATGGAGGTGAACGATTGGCCAAATGAACGGATGGAGGTGATGGCATATAAACATGACCAAGGGCTTTTAATATGGCTTTCAAAGGTTACATTTCTCGAGGTTGTTTACCGGTTCATTTTTTCTGAGTGAGCTTGAACTGCTAGGGAAAGATTGCTCACAATTTATGTTTATTTTTTAACGAGCATGAACCCTACACAAAAACTGCTCGATTCTTGCGTTTATTTTTTAACGAGCATGAACATTGCTAAAACTGCTCAATTTATACCAGTCTTAATACAAGGAATGCCTTAGGTGAGGTAATCTTATTTAAGGAGCGATACCTCACTAATTACTCCAATTTGGCAGGTTTTAACTTTTGCCTTTCATCCTTTCTTTATGCAAGCTGGAAACGGCTAATCCTACGAGTTTAACGGGTTAGACCTACGGGTTTAAAGGGAGGACCTAAAAATTTAAAAAATAAATAGTCGTCCCGTGCTTGCACTCCAAAAGGTTTGCATGCCCCCAGGTATAAAGTATAATTTCGAGATTCTGTCCTCTTACTTATTATCCGAAAAATGGTTTTGTTTGCTGCCGCAAACTAAACTCTCTTCTCGGCAATGTCTATCATTAGGTTGCTAAGGATGGTGACTACTTGTTGCAACAATTTCCTCTCTTTCTTCGAAGACTGCCCCTACTCTCTTTTAAAACATATTGTTTTAATGGTGAGGCTTGACATTCAAAGATGGTGCCTTCTTGCTGCCACAGATAGATCCCCTCCTTAGGAGAGCCTACTTTTTTAGACAAAGGGAGCGATTCTTCCGCTTCAACATAACTTTGACAAAAGAATTTTATCCTAGAACAACCCTCTCTTGCTTTTTCGGACGGGGTACGGACTAGTCCATTCTTCTGCGGAAATTAACTTTATACCTAAGGTTTTCTCTGCCCGAGGCAGGCCAGGGTGCATGCCCCCTGGGTCCCAGTTCTTTTCTTCTCGAATTACTCGCTTTCATCGGGAAGTACAACCGGGGGCGGTGGCATTCCTTGAGTGAATAAACCGTTAAGGGATGGTATTTGACTATTTGCAATGCGTGATCCTGGAAATGAAAGTTGGTCTACGAGCTTGACCATTCTTCCTTCATGCGGAAAACACATGACTCTAAAGAGCGAGGACACTATTGCCTCCATGCAATATATATAGTCTCGTCCAAGGAGTAAGTTATAAACCAAGGGTCCCTGGACGACCATGATGTTCATATGAACTGTCTTCCCTTTCAATGTAACTGGAACATTGGGGAGAATCCCTAACGGGTGACTGGTTCCTTTATCAAAACCTGATAGATTTCTCATCTCAGGTAAAAGCGCCGGGCAACCCAGTGCTTTCCAAGCAACAGAGGAAAGGATACTCACAGATGCCCCTTCATCAATGATAGTTCCAGCCGTCACCATTCTGTAGATTTGGACTATGATTCTGAATGGGATACTGGCTAGTAACCGGGGTCTGCCTAGTTGATTCCAATCAAAGGATACAACTAGGTTGCTTGGTGGTGGGACCGAATATACGGCCGGATATGACTCTGACGATGTTCCTTCCTGCGATAAAGGAATGGGCGCATTGCCCTGATGCTCATCAGAGTCTGTGTTTTTGAAAAGGATATGGACAGTGTCATCTTTATCCTCTTCAGTGAGGGTGTCATTTGAAGATGGGTCTTCAATGACAGAGCCATTGGAGGATGAAACCTCTGAAGGAAGAACCGGGTCAACTGCCGTTTCGACCTTTAGACTTTCGTCTGGTCTGGATTCAGTAGGTTCATTCTCAATGACCGACACTTCAGCCGACCACTTGAACGGGTCAGCTGGATTTTCAACTATCGAGGGATTTGGCGCGAGTTTTTGGTATCCAGGAGGAAGTCGTAACTGTGAAACTGGACGATCTTCTAAAACACTCTTTGCCTCATCTAAGAATGGACATCGGTGGATGGCATGATCGCCTTCACACAACATACAGGGTGATCTTGGTCTCCCTCTTCGTCCTTCACTCTCGCTAGTTGACGGACTGCAATCAACATGACTACCAGAGGTTGATGCTACCAGATTATGCAACCTTGGGGACCAGTCCCTTAGTATCCGAGGAATACAAGGACAATCACGATGGAAGTGGGTCCCTTTGCAAATGACACATGGCGATTTAGGCCCGGTCGGTGCAGTGTGTGGGTTTTTGTCAGCTGTCTTTTGCTTGCCCCCAGTCGCCTTCGCCATAGGCCCCTTCTGCTTCTTTTCTCTTTTCTTCTTTTCCTTCTTCTCCATGGGAGGATGACTTTTGCCGGCTCTACCTTGTGAAGATGAAGGATCAGAGGAAGAATTGTAAGAAGTGGAAGGCTGGTGGGTAGCTCTAGACTGTTCTGACTGTTGATTCGACTGCTCAGGATTAGTGGCGATCTGGACTACATTAGTTGAAAAGAGCCAAACAGGTAGGCCAATTGTCAATCCTAGAAGTGACAATGTTGCCATATGAGGCGCACCAACATCTCCCCAAGAGGAGAAGGGATTTGGACTTCCGCTAAGGTTACTTCCTTGGTTGGTGGGCTCCATACTTTTCAACTGAAAGATCAACGTGGGAATAACAGGTGATTATGTTCCGTTTAAAATAAATTTTATTAACGACGCTTTTAGACACAAACTTGCTTTTTCATGTTTTAAGAGTCGAGAAAAAGCTAAAGATGACTCTAGTCGCCTTCGATGTTTTAACGAGCCCGAAGTGACAAATGCTCGGATGGACTTTTTCAGTTATAGAGTTTGAAAAAGGCCAAAAGAAACTGCTCTGGAGTTCTAGGCAGAGGGTGTGCCAAACCTTTCGCGAAACCACAGAATACGTTTTACGGTACGGGTGGTCGATCTTCGTGAATGCTGTGTTCACTGCATCGCGATCAGTAGGGCGGCCGACACGGCTTCCTATGGATACAGGATAATTGCCTATAGGGGTCTCCCAATATATACTCGATGGTACGTGGGAGCACAAGTCCGTATTAGTGCCACCGACTCTCAGGAGGAATCACCCACCTTCGTAGAGATCGACAGTCACTATGTTTAACGACGCCGGAACACGTCTCTACCTAGACCTCTATGTGTTTGCGTTATGTTACAAAGCGTTGTTATGTAAATTGGATTTATTTTAATGTTGATCTTGCTTAGCAGTTTGTCTTTAAGGATCACCACAAGATTTATATAACAAATTCCTGAATGCAGTCTAAGATGAGAAGCAAACTTTTCAATCTTTCAACTTTGAAAACCTTAACTACTGAGGGAAAAGAGAGGCAAATCTTTTCACACAGATCATAGAGCACACACTAAAATACAAATTTTTCCTAAATCGTCAAGCACACAGTCAAATGCAAAATGCACAATGCATGCATTTTCTTTTCCCTTTCTTAATGTGGATAGGTTACAAAAAGAAAGTGGTTATATAACTTTGATTTCGATTTAGAGTGAAAACAAACAAGTTTGTCCAAAAATCAAAAGATACCTTAAGATTTACTTGCTTAATCACTGGAAATGCATGAAATCAAACCATACTAACGAAAGTAAAATGACTAATCAGCTATGGACAGCAAACAAGCTAACTCTTTAGACCAGCAAAATGCCTAACACAGGTTCAGATCTAAGAGGCCAAAAGCAAGACTAGTTTACTCTTCGTTATGGGAAATTGTAAATGAGTAAGAAATAAAAAGAACAAGTACAATTTCGTTATATAACAGAGGCAGAATGATGTCAAGTAATATTGGTTTCAGAACAGGTGCAAGACTGGTAACTGGCAGCCAAATCAATGGTGAAAACAGGCAAGAGAAAGGGAGGAAACCCCAAATGCACTAGGCAAATTTGGGCCAACGCAGGTGCTGCACAGCCAAATTGGCTCTCAGCGCAGGTAGCCCCTTCGGGACCTGTGTTGCAAAGCAGGTAGCCTGTGTACTACCTGCTTTGGAAAACGAGAATTGCGTTTTCACAGTTTCCGAGTAATAATTTTTTCAAAAATGCACGGTTTTTGCTCAAATCAGAAACAATCAGTCAAGAAAAATCAAAGGGATGATTAGGAAGGTGCAAAGCTATCACTAAGAGCTTACAAGGATCTTTGTAGATCAGCTCTTCAAATCATGAACTTGCTCAGAAATGAGCTAGAGTAGCTGCCCTCTACTTCGCTTTTGATATAGTCAAAAGCTTTTCGATTTGGTACTCTTTTGTTCAGGAAATGAATAGCAAAATACTACAAACACAATCAAATGGATACGATCCCCAGCGGAGTCGCCAGTTTGTTGTAGGGAAAAGTATCCGACTCGGATGACCCTATCCCACTCTAAGGGTGATAGTTCCTTAGCAACAACTGTAAAACAAACTACTTAAGGTTTACTTCTTTATGAAAGCAAAAGAGAATGGAGAAATACACTAACCGTTGCCTTGCGCTTAATGTCGAATCCAAACTCTTGTCTTTGGCCACTTGCTCCTAGCTCCTTGTTCTTTTGCTTGCCCAGCTACAATGAGATCCTGCAAAATAACAAAGAAGGAAACTACAAGAGGCATGCAATCATAACTGGTTCATGGATTAGTGTAAACCAAACATGCAGTCATCACAATATATTATTGAAACAAGAGCACATAGAAGAACCTCAATAGCTTTTATTAATGAAGAAGTAAAGGTTCTGAGAGTATTACAACCATTGAAGGCTCCAACCCAGCAACACCTCCCAGCAGAAAGAATTGCTCTTCTTCACCTCTCTCAAACAATCACCCAATAGCTCAATAGTGAAACCAACAACATATCATTACTTTGCACAAAATTATAGCCTCCTGAGCTCATAAGAAAGAGCTCAATATATAGATGAATTGAGAAAGGATGAGTCAACTTGCAACTGATGTGTAGCTGCCTTGTGTACTCTCTCTCTTCAGTTAGTCTTTAGTTGATCTTCAGTTCTTGAGTCCACTTGGAGAACCTTGCTTCCACTTGGAGAAACAGAGCCTCTGACTCATCACAAGGCGAAATCCCTGATCCAAGTGTCATTTTTGGAAGATTCCAAAGCAATGACTCATTGTGCCACTTGTCCCATCCCGCTCAGCGCAGGTGGCCTTTGTCCCACTTGCTTTGCAACGCAGGTACACCATGGAGCAATTGAGTTTCAGCGCAGAAACCCAGTGGAGCACCTGCTTTGATTTCAGGATTGCTTGTTTTTGAGTGTTTTCAGGTGGAGAATTGATCTGAGAGCTGTTGGTTTGCTGACCTTGTTCCTCTAGGGGTAGGAACATCATGTTTAGGGAACTTTGGATCCCTTGGATTATTGACAATTCATGCTTGTTGCTGTAAGGCACAAAATTGTCTATAACAATGAATATAAAGCAAAGCACAGCTGCGCAAACGAAGGAGGAACCTTTGTTAGTTCTGCATCATCCACCTGTAACACATGCAAACACACCTGTAACTAATCTGTGTACACACTTGTAATTACCTGCGATTGCTAATGATACTAATGATGTCTGAAACTTATGATATGTTACTTGTAACTACCTGCCAATCTCAAACATTTCATGTCTCAAACTAATGTTAACATTAGTTATGTAAGTTAAAGCATTTAAAAAAAATGAACAGGCTAAAACCAAATTAACATATAGTCTAGCCTCTTCCGCCTCGGGAAGAGGCCAAATAAGAAGAAAAATAAATCCATATTGAAAAACTTTGGAAAGCGAATCGGTAGTCGTCCGAAAACTTTGGTTATGGCGTGATTAGGCGGACTAATAAACAGCTGAACTAATGTTAACATCGGCACAACCGATTACTATAGTCCCTGGCCATTGCCAGATGGCAGGGACTAATAAAGCAATGTATCAGTGTTTTATTCCTAACAAAGTTCATGCTTTTCCCGATTTGCTATTGTAAAATCAAATCATGAAAGGAACACTTCATCAACATTAATATATTATGTCTTATTTAAATCATCATATCCCACTCGCTTGGCATGAATCTCATCTCGCTTGCTTGATATGAAAATTGCTCACTTGATATTACGTCTTCTAAAGCTGCAACAAATATTGCTGACTAAGAGTTTGAATTTAATGTTTTAGTTGATTCAGGGACATCCAACTATGGGTTATAAGTGGATCACAATCTCGGTATCATTTGGAACCTTATATGCTTTGGTCAATTCATAACTTCATAGCTTGCGGGTTTTTATAGAACCTTCGAATTAGCTGCACAATATTAGTGGAGTTGAAAAATATGCCATATTTGGTAGCTTATACCTAATATAATCAATTTCATGAGGAAAAACAAATGGATTTGAGACAATAATGGAATGTTACCTTATTACTACATTGCTAGGGCTCTAATGTATTTATATTTCAAAATAGAGGTGGAAAAAATGAGTGAAATATATATGATAAACTGTTAAAAAGATGAAATTTTGGAGGCTCAACAATCTCTCGTGTTTAGGGTTTTGCATGTCCTCATGCATCTGCGGTTGATAATATTCTAAATTGTAGTGATGTTTTTAGAGAACTGCTTCTAAAGTAGGTCAACTTCTAAGTCGCATAAATTTTGCACATATACTCTGATTGAGGTGATTCTTATGCTATTGGAAAGGTCTTTGTGTGTAGAGTATGAAAAAAAAGTGAAGAGCTAAGGAAATAAAGTTTTATCCCCAAAAAACATCATTTGATGCCTATAAATGTTCTTAGAAGGTTCTAGACCCTAATTTTCTAAACTGGATCTCGTTGGTAAAAATGGTCGTGTGTGTTGATTCCTCCACTTTTTCCACTCTAAATGCATAAGGATGGATGATAGACAATATAATGATCCAATATGGACAATACCTCCCCATTCTTATCACCTCTACTAAAAGAGGTGATCCAATTTTTATCACCTCTACTAAAAGAGGTGATAAAAATTTCCCTCCACCTTTTCTCAGGTGTATCATTTGGCTTTTCATCGAAGTTATCCTTTCAAAAAAATCTTCCAAAGGTCATTCTTCCTTTGTCTTTTATTTCTCAACCTATTATGGGAAAACATATCTTTTGTATCTTTTTTATTACCTACTTCTCTTCCTAATCTTGCATGGAAGGCTCATAGAGCTTCATATTTTCCACATTCACAACTACGTAAATGTGCATGTATGGGGGTAAACTGAGTCTGTAGGCATTATCTCATACCTTTCCTAGTATCTCAAAGGGACCATATCATAGAGCCTTTATTTTCTTACCAGGGCCTTGTACCCTCTAGATGTTCAACTGTAACTATAGTTTGTCTCCCACCTTGAATGACTTCTCTCTTCTGTGCTGATTATGGCTGGCCGTGTATTTTTCCTATAACTTTTGTAGTATCTCCTATACATGTATATGGATTTACCTGATAGTTTCTACATTTTTTTCAGCCCTCAAGGCATCTCCTGTAAGATCATCCCTTACTCCTTTGTGCTACCCATATGTAATATCGAAAGGAGAAGCTACAAAATATCCAAAGCAAGTTTCAAATGGGGTCTTTCCACGAGAAGTGTGGACTACTATGTTATAAGGGTGTTGTATATATACCATATTTTCATCCTAGGCCTTCAGATACTTTTGACTATAACCCCTCAAAGGCTATATGAAAGTCTTGTTGACTACTTTTGTTTTCCCATCTGTTTGAGGATGGAAAGCAGTAGACCTCTTCAACTTCATGTCTATTTTCTCCCACAAGATAGTCCAAAATACACTGATAAATCTCATGTCCCTGTTTTAAATAACACTCCTTGGTATCCCAAAGTGCATCCAATCCTGTTCAAATAATAACTTTGCTACTTCTTTCCCAATAATGGTCCTTTTATAGGGTATTAGAACACACATCTTGTTGAATCTGTCAACTACCATAGATAATAGTCATGTCCCTTCCTATTTTCTAGCAAACTTCCTACAAAGTCCTTGGAAATTCTTTCCAAAGAACATGTTGGTATATATTATGGATGATATAGACTATCATTCCTGTTACTAGGATTGATGTTACAACAAAACATGCATCCTCTTATGAACCTACCTACATGTTCTTTCATCTTTGGCCACTACACATACCTCTACAAGTTGGCTATTGTCTTCTCTACAGAAAAGTTCCCTACAACATCAAAGTTGTGAGCCTCTCTAATCAGCTATAATAACTCACCTTTAAGAAGGCATAACTTATCCAAGCAATAGAGTAACCCATCATGGAGATGGTAGTCAATAATTTTGTCAGCATTGTGCACATCACTCATGACTCTGCAACTACTGAAACACCTCCCTGAAGTCCTCATCCTATAATATGCCTCTTTGTATGCATCATGGGTGAATGACTCCATATGTATTATAGTTCCCAAATTTATGATATTTTATGTTTGGGCCTTGAAAGAATGTCATACAACTTGTTTTTGTTTCCCTTATTATAATTTATCACTAAATGAAACTGTCGTATAAACCCCATCCACTTGTATTTCTTAGTGTCTTGTAGATTTATTTGGGCCTATAGGTACTATAGTAGGCTATGATGTATGTGGATTATTGTCTCCTTTCCCATAAGATAGTGCTTCCACTTATTCATAGTCTTCGCTAGGACATAGAGCTCCTTATTGTTGGTAGGGCAGTTAAGAGCTACCCCATGAATACTTAAAAATAGTAGCATATAGGCCTTCCACTCTACATTAGGATGGATCCCATAGCATACTCACTCACGTTGATCTCCAATTAGAAATAATACAAGTTTTATAATGCTAGAGCTTGTGATTGAATGATTTTCTTCATTAACTCCTCAAAGTATTTTTGTTGGCCCTTCCCCCCTGGAAACTCTTGCCACTTGTTGTTATGGTGTGGAGTGGCACTGCTACCACTGAAAATGAGGCTACGAATTTCCTCAGGTATTATGCTACCCTAATGAATCTCTTAACCTCAAAAAAATTAGTGGGCACAAACCATTTCATAATGGCATACATCTTAGCAGGATCTATCTTTAACTATCCTCCACCTACCACATACCCCAAATACACCAAAGAATGTTGTGAAAACTCACACCTATTGATATTTTCTAGTAGCTAGTGCTTCTTTAATGTCTCCAACACTTGCATCAAATTTGAGATATGTTCCTCCCAAGAAGCGATGTATACAAGTATATCATCCAAATATACAACTGTTGGACGCGGGATCCCGCATGGGAAGTTTTGGGGCTTAAAGCCCATATTTCGGTCAAAAGTTATAACCCCAATGTAAAGACTCCGCATTTTGTGGGCGCAAAGCGCGTAGTTTGTAAAAGAGTCATAAGGTTGTCTGCCCTCAATTTTGTATTGTAATGTCAGCTGTAGAGATCTACCCATGGCCCCCAGACCATGGGATTGTATAAATAGAGTGAGGCTCTAAGTAGTTAATCTAGCAATGGAAGGAAAAATCAATATAAGGATGAATAGTTGAGTCGTATCTGAAGTGTAAAGTCTAGGTTGGGTTGTAGAGTAGGAGAAGACTTTGCAGCTGAGTGCGTAGAGGCCTAGTAGTCTGCAGTTGAGTATGCGGACCCCTCTAGCTAAGTGCGTGGGGTGCGTCGAGTTTGTAACAGTTGGAGTATTAATAAAGAGAATTTTCATATCCATTACGCGTATTTATTTCCTGTTTTATGCATCTATTACATTGAATATACTTTTCACTTTTAATTCTTATATGATGCGTGAATATGTATGAATGTGTTAATTAAGTGAATGCAAGATAGAATATTTGTTTATGCAAAGTTAACTAAGATCTTTAAGAAGATAAGTAAGATACACAGTATAGATTGGGGAAATAACACATGGCTCTGCCATAGCAACGTGAAAGCATATCACACCTGGTTAGGGCTACACGAAAGACGATCATAACAGATCACAAAGGTATTGAAGGTTAGAACAGTGCGCAAAGTGACCTGTGCGAAGGTAGGCACAGTTGGACTAAATTGGCACCTCAAACATATCAAGGGTGCAGAAACTTGGTTCCAGCATCCCCCCATACTGCTTTGGGTTAGACTTCAATCCGCGCTCCATGGGTTGATTCCAAAAGGGCTAGTAGTGTAGGGATTTGTTTGGCTAAATAACTCTGAACTTGGGTCATGCCCCCTCAAGCCAACAAATGGTTCTGTTAATGAGATCAAAATATTCATAGAGATATCTAATGTAATATTATTTGAATCCAACTAAGAAGGAAATTGAAGGCTAGTTGGACAAGAGAATTCATGAGTTCATGACATAGGAGAACATGAACCTGCAATTGTCAAAAGAAGAGTGCTTAGACTGCTACCTATACACGGAGATCCATGAAATCTTCTTCTCATCCTTCCCTACTGAGTTGTACGAGTGGATCACGAAGCTAGCAAATAGCCAAGGAAGGTGGAAACTTGACAGTCCGATTATGTGGACCTCGGAGTTAGTGCACAGGATGGAGGCGTCAGAGGATAAGATTGTGCACGTCGTTGATCATTGGCTCAATCGAATTATAGGAGGATTCATTACTGAGTTCGCAGTCGACACTTCAGTCAGTTATATCGAGGCAGAGTGATGCTTTCTCCAAGGACTGCGAGGTAAGTACGTAAAGTCTTTAAATACGTGGATTAAAATGCTATTGTGAGAAAAGAGGGTTATGAAATTACCTTGATGTTTAGGGCTACGTGAAGCGGAAAAACCTATAGGAATGAAGGAAGTAAGGGACCAAAAAATAGCCCCTTGATTTCACCTCTGCGAGGGGATGAAGAAGAGCTCACGAAGGTATCTCCATGAAGTGTGATCCATTTGATAAGGCAAAGAATTTTGTGAATACCACCTCCACCCACACCACCACTCGCTTCACTGCCATCACCTCCATCTTCACCCGTACCACCTCCACCACCACTGTGATTCAATATGGAAAGTACAGTGAAGTTGCCTGTGTTTAAGGGATTGGGAAATGAGGATCTGAACCAATTTTGGTTCGTTGCAAGAGTTGTATGGGAAGGACAAGGAGTTACAGATGACAATATAAATAAAGCGACACTGGTTAGTGCCCTGCAAAATTACACACTTACCTGGTATATTAAGCACTCTAATGATAATCGGAATGTGGGAATTACGGATATCCAAATTGTGCTAAATAAGGAAATCAACATGCCAAAGTCTGAAGAACAATCGATCATTGGATTCAATGCTACCAGGTGTGTTGTGGGGAAAAGTATCCGACTCGGAATGACCCTATCCCTACTCTAAGGGTGATAGTTCCTTAGCAACAACTGAAAGTAAAGCTTTGATATTTTTCCTTTATGAAAGTACAGAGAAGGAAGAAAAGATTGACCAACCGATGTCTTTCGCTTTTGTCGATCCTGTCTTCTCTCTTTGTCTCTTGTTCCCAACTCCTTGCTCCCTTTGCCGGCCCAGCTACACAAAGATCCTGCAAAAACAAGAGAGGGAAACTACAAGAAACATGTACTCATAACTGATGCATGGATTAGAATGAATCAAATATACAGATAAAAACAATACATCATTGCAATACAAGTATATAGGAGAACATCAAAGCTTTATTGATAGAAGAAAAAGGTTCTGAGAAGGTTACAACCATAAATGGCTCCAATCCAGCAGCACCTCCCCAGCAGCAAGAAATCTCCTCTTCCCCTCTATAAAAGCAATCACCCAATAGCTCTAACTGTAAACCAACAGCACTTCCTTGCTTTGCACAAAATTCCAGCCTCCTTAGACCTCATGAGAGAGCTCTATATATAGGATAGAAGAAGAAAGGATGAGTCAGCTTGAGACTGACATAAAGCTGCCTTGTGTCCTTTCCCTCTTCAGTTAATCTTCAGTTCTTAAGTCCACTTGGAGATCCTTGCTTACACATGGAGATCAAGTACCTCTTACTCATCACAGGGTGAATTCCTTGAACCAAGTGTCAGTTTGGAAGCTTCCTGGGCAATTGACACCTTGCAGAATGACTGTGCCACTTGGCCAATCTCGCCCAGCGCAGGTAGCCTTCATTGGTTTTGACTTTCAGCGCAGGTACAAGGAGGAGAAGTTGACATTCAGCGCAGATGCTCAGTGGAGTAGCTGACATGATACAAAAATAGCCTGTTTTTGAGTGTTTTCAGGTGGAGAACTGATGGGAAGTGCTGTGGTTTGCTGACCTTGTTCTTCTAGGGGTAAGAACAACATGTTTAGGGACTGAGGATCCCTGTAATTATTGACATTTCATGTTCCATGTTGCGAGGCACAAAAATGTCTATAACAGTTGCCCCCTAAAGTATGAGGCCGTTTATCGGGTGAAATGCTTTATCTAGAGGGTCCGAAGTTCATTCCAGTGCTGAGGAGGCGCCCTGTAATACAATACAATACAATACATTATTTTTCATTTTGTTTTCATGATCTAGCTGAGGCGGGCATTCCCATGCTCAGCTTTATAAATACATTTTGGTACATAGAACAGACGATCGTCTGATGGTAGACTGATAATTCTCTGCTGAAATTATCATCCTTTGAATAGGATGATCATCTGCTGCAATGATGTACATGACAAATGCTTTTATATTTCCTGAATATATATCGCAGCCCGGATGGATGAAACTAGATCCAGGGTCTTCAAACTCGTTCGATCTTCACTCTAAGTACAAGTCGATCCATGTGAGAATTGCGCTGAAGTCGAACATGGAAAGACATCGCTTGATTACCGGTCAATGATGAAAACCGTTAACAAGTGCGAGAGGAATCACCGATAATGATAATGACCCTCAAGGTACTGCAGTACAATTCACGTGGCGTGAATAAAGGACTTGGCGTCGAACGCCACGCAAAATCTTCTGGTCGAAGGTCATTGATGTATACCTGTCGCCAGAAGTGAGAAACTTGCCATTGAGGCATGCAAGCTTCAAAGTACTGATGGAGTTGTTCCTAGATCAACTTCTTGGATAATGAGCTGAAGTCGACAAGAAGCGATCCGTCAAAGGAGGGCCTTAATGAATCCCACATCGATGACACGGAACGGAGCTAATGATTTTAGTGGAGGTGAAAACAAACTGTGACATATGATTCAGGGTGGCGATCATGAATGGATGAAGGATAATGTATGGCAGTGGATGGGACACGGTTGACACTTTCAGAATGACCTCTCTTGAACATATAACGACACTGATGCGATGGATCGGTAGCATTACCCCAAAATGTGGATGGTTTGGCGAAGACCATGGTGATGAGACCGGTGAATGAAACAACCCAACCCGATGTGGTACGGAAGAAAAAGTGTCATGTTCAAGAGCGACTTGCTACCAAAAAGTTTTGATGTTCTCCCAATTTTTCCCCAGTCATTTCTGACCAGTACCTCTTTATTTTTGTCAAGCTTGAGGAGGATAACATATGCTTGTTCTATAACCTGCCCTTCGGGCAAGCCCATCGCTATGATTTAACGAGCTTAGCGATAGGGAAACTCGTTCTCGTCTAAAGACAAGTTTGTCGCTATTTAATCATTTTAACGAGTCTAACGACAAGGAAAACTCGGTCCTTTTCATTTTTAGAGAGTCTGAAAAGGTACAGAAAGTTAACTCCATAATTCCTTTTTCGTCATCTAATCCCTTAAGTCCGAAAAAGTATAAAACAATACAGAAGGGATGGGTGTTCGGTACTTTTAACGAGCCAAACAAGACAAGCGCTCGATCTTTTTGTGCAATAATCCCTCAGGTCCAAAAAGATTAAAATCTAGAGGAGGGATAGCTCTTCCGGTCGCTTTAACGAGCTGGAAGGCCAAAACTCGGCAAACTTTTCATATTTTACGAGTCAGATGAAAAGAGCTCAAAGAAGACTCGTCTTTTGAGGAACGAGTGATAAACAGGGATAGCAGCAGATTCCAGGTACAAGTTGGAATTCTCCAATCACGGCAGTGTCACAAGGATGGCTAGGTGAAATCACTCTTCGCAGCTGTTCCTCAAAATGGGTAAACAAACAAATGGAAGTGAATGATCAGCCAAATGAAAAGTGGAGGTGACGGTGCACAAACACGACCAAGGCTTTTATGGCTGATGAATTTACGATCTCAAAAGGTTATTTACCGGGATAGGTTCTTTTTTTTTTAGATAAAAATGAGCTTAAACTCTGGAGGGAACATTGCTCAATGCTTTTATTTATTTTTTAACAAGCATGAAGACCGCATTAAAACTGCTCGGATCTTGCGTTTATTTTTTAACGAGCATGAACCATGTGCTAAAACTGCTCGATATACCAGTCATAGAATAAGAACGCCTCCTGTGAGATAGCTATTTTTTAAGGAGCTTTATCTCACGAAGCTATGCTCCAAATTTGGCAAGTTTTTACCTTTGCCCCACAGACTTTCTTCATGCAAGGTCGGAATCGGCTAATCCTACGAGTTTAAAGGGTTAGACCTACAGGTTTAAAGGGAGGACCTAAAAATTTAAAAAATAAATAGTCGTCCCTCGCTCACATTCCAAAAGTTTGCATGCCCCCAGGTATAGGATAGAATTTCGGGGTTGCCCCTTCTCAACGAGGCCTGCCTCTTTCTTATTATCCGAGGACGGTTCTATTTGCTGCCGCAAATCAATCTCTTTCTTCGGCGATGTCTATCATTAGGTTACTCAAAGATGGTTACCCTATGTCACAACAATAGAATCTCTTTCTTTGGAGGCTGACCCTACTTATCCTTCAAAACATTTGTTTTAATGGGTGAGGCTTGCTTTTCCCCAAAGATGGTTACTGCTTGTTGCAATAAGGGAATTCCTACTTGGGCATTGCCCACCTCTTTAGACAAAGGTGAATGACTCTTTTGCTAAACACATAACTTTAACAAAAGAATACTATTCCAGAACAACCCCTCTTCCATCCACGGACGGGGTACAGACTAGTCATATTCTTCTGCGGAAATTCTACCTTATACCCAGGGTTTCTTCTGCCCGAAGCAGACCAGGGTGCATGCCCCCTGGGTTCCAGTCTTTCTTTCCGAATCACTCGCACTCATCGGCAAGGAGGACTGGGGGTGGAGACATATCTTGAGTGAACAGACCATTTAGGATTGGTATTCGACTATTTGCGATGTGAGATCCCAGAAATGAAAGTTGGTCTACGAGCTTGACCATCCTTCCTTCGTGTGGAAAAAACAATACTCTAAAGAGTGAGGAGACTATCGCTCCCATGCAATAAATATAGTCACGTCCAAGGAGTAGGTTATAATCCAAGGGTCCCTGGACGACCATCACGTTAAAATTGACGGTCTTCCCTTTCAATGTAACAGGCACATTGGGGAGGATTCCTAATGGTCGACTGGTTCCTTTATCAAAACCTGAGAGATTTCTTAACTCAGGTAAAAGCGCCGGGGAACCCAGTGCTTTCCAAGCAACAGAGGAAAGGATACTCACAGATGCCCCTTCATCAATGATAGTACCAGCCATAATCATTCTATAGATCTGGACAATGATTCTGAATGGTATACTGGCTGGTAACCGGGGTCTGCCTAGTTGATTCCAATTAAAGGATACAACCAGGTTGCTTGGTGATGGGACCGAATATACGACCGGGTATGACCCTGATGATGTTCCTTCCTGCGATAAAGGAATGGGCGCATTGCCCTGACGCTCATCAGAGTCAGTGCTAATGAAAAGAACCTGGATGGTGTCATCCTTATTCTCTTCAGTGAGGGTGTCGCATGAAGATGACTCTTCGGCGACGGTGTCATTTGAAGATGAAACTTCTGAAGGTAGAACCGGGTCAACTGCCGTATCGACCTTTAGACTTTCGTCTGGTCTGGATTCAGTAGGTTCATTCTCAATGACCGACACTTCAGCTGACCACTTGGGTGGGTCAGCTGGATTTTCAACTATCAAGGGATTAGGCGCGAGTTTTTGGTATCCAGGAGGAAGTCGTAACGGTGAAACCGGACGATCTTCCAAAACTCTCTTTGCCTCATCTAAGAATGGACATTTGTGGATGGCATGCTTGCCTTCACACAATACACAGGGTGATCTTGGTCTCCCTCTTCGTCCTTCACTCTCGCTAGTTGACGGACTGCAATCAACATGACTATCAGAGGTTGATGCTACCGGATTGTGCAACCTTGGGGACCAGTCCCTTAGTATCCGGGGAATACAAGGACAATCACGATGGAAGTGGGTCCCTTCGAAAATGACACATGGCGATTTAGGCCCGGTCGGTGCAGTGTGTGGGTTTTTGTCAGCTGTCTTCTGCTTGCCCCCAGTCGCCTTCGCCATAGGCTCCTTCTGCTTCTTTTCTTTCTTCTTCTTTTCCTTCTTCTCCTTGGGAGGTTGACTTTTGCCAGCTCTACCTCGCGAAGATGAAGGATCAGAGGAAGTATTGTAAGAAGTGGAAGGCTGGTGGGTAGTTCTAGACTGTTCTGACTGTTGATTCGACTGCTCAGGATTACTGGTGATCTGGACTACATTAGTTGAAAAGAGCCATACAGGGAGGCCGATTGTCAATCCTGGAAGTGACAATGTTGCCATATGAGGCGCACCAACATCTCCCCAAGAGGAGAAGGGATTTGGACTTCCGCCAAGGTTGCCTCCTTGGTTGGTGGGCTCCATACTTTTCAACTGAAAGATCAACGTGGGAATAACAGGTGATTTTGTTCCGCTTAAAATAAATTTTATTAACGACGCTTTTAGACACAAACTTGCTTTTTCATGTTTTAAGAGTCGAGAAAAAGCTAAAGATGACTCTAGTCGCCTTCGATGTATTAATGAGCCCGAAGTGACAAATGCTCGGTTGGACCTTTTCAGTTATAGAGTTTGAAAAGGGCCAAAAGAAACTGCTCTGGAGATCTAGGCAGAGGGTGTGCCAAACCTTTCGCGAAACCACAGAATACGTTTTACGGTACGGGTGGTCGATCTTCGTGAATGCTGTGTTCACTGCATCGCGATCAGTAGGGCGGCCGACACGGCTTCCTATGGATAAAGGATAATTGCCTATAGGGGTCTCCCAATATATACTCGACGGTACGTGGGAGCACAAGTCTGTATTAGTGCCACCGACTCTCAGGAGGAGTCACCCACCTTCGTAGAGATCGACAGTCACTATGTTTAACGACGCCGGAACACGTCTCTACCTAGACCTCTAAATGTTTGCGTTATGTTACAAAGCATTGTTATGTAAATTGGATTTATTTTAATGTTGATCTTGCTTAACAATTTGCCTTTAAGGATCACCACGAGATGTATATAACAAATTCCTGAATGAAGTCTAAGATGAGAAGCAAACTTTTCAATCTTTCAACTTTGAAAACCTTAATCTACTGAGGGAAAAGAAAGACATCAACTTTTCACACAGATCATAGAACACACACTAAATGCACTTTTTCCTAAATCAACATGCAAACTGTCAATAATGCACATGCACAATGCAGATATTTCTTTTCTTTATCCTTAATGTTGATATAAGACAAAAAGGAAAATGTTGTATAACTTTGAATCTAATTTCAAGCGAAAGTAAACAAGCTTGTCCAAAATCAAAAGACACCTTAAGATCGACTTGTTTAGACACTGGAAATGTATAGATTCAAACCACAAAATGAAAAACAAACAAACTCAAACAGCCATGAACAGTAATAAAACTAGCTCTTAAGATCACAAAGACACTTTTACAATTCAAGATCTAAGAGGCCACAGCTATACTGGTTCGCTTTTCACAATGGGAAACTGTAACTGAAACAAGAAATACTGAAAGAACAATCACAGTTTCATCACACAACTGAGGCGGAATAATGTCAAGGAAAGTTGGTTTACAGTAAGTACAAATGACAAGCAATCAGCAGCAAAATAACAGTGAAAACAGGGCCAAGACTCAGTGGAAAACCTCAGGAAGACATAGCCTAACTGGTTCAGCGCAGGCTCTGGTCTGTCAAACTGACTTTCAGCGCAATTCCCGAAGGGAGTACCTGCGCTGAAATGTAGACTGCCTTTGGACAGCCTGCACTGAGACACGAGAGTTGCGTTTACAAGGGTTTCTGGGTCATAAAAAGCTCAAAAATTCACTGTTTTTGCTGAAATAAAAAGCTATAGGTCAAGTACAAGCTAAGGGATGATCAAGAGGATGAAAAGCTATCACAAAGAGCTTACAAGGATCTTTGTAGATCAGCTCTTCAAATCATGAATCTACTCAGAAGATGAGCAAGAGTAGCAACCCCTCTACTTCGCTTTTGATATAGTCAAAAGCTTTTCGATTTGGTACTCTTTTGTTCAGGAAATGAATAGCAAAGATACTACAAACACAATAAACCAACAAGATACGGGTTCCCCAGTGGAGTCGCCAGTTTGTTGTGGGGAAAAGTATCCGACTCGGAATGACCCTATCCCTACTCTAAGGGTGATAGTTCCTTAGCAACAACTGAAAGTAAAGCTTTGATATTTTTCCTTTATGAAAGTACAGAGAAGGAAGAAAAGATTGACCAATCGATGTCTTTCGCTTTTGTCGATCCTGTCTTCTCTCTTTGTCTCTTGTTCCCAACTCCTTGCTCCCTTTGCCGGCCCAGCTACACAAAGATCCTGCAAAAACAAGAGAGGGAAACTACAAGAAACATGTACTCATAACTGATGCATGGATTAGAATGAATCAAATATACAGATAAAAACAATACATCATTGCAATACAAGTATATAGGAGAACATCAAAGCTTTATTGATAGAAGAAAAAGGTTCTGAGAAGGTTACAACCATAAATGGCTCCAATCCAGCAGCACCTCCCCAGCAGCAAGAAATCTCCTCTTCCCCTCTATAAAAGCAATCACCCAATAGCTCTAACTATAAACCAACAACACTTCCTTGCTTTGCACAAAATTCCAGCCTCCTTAGACCTCATGAGAGAGCTCTATATATAGGATAGAAGAAGAAAGGATGAGTCAGCTTGAGACTGACATAAAGCTGCCTTGTGTCCTTTCCCTCTTCAGTTAATCTTCAGTTCTTAAGTCCACTTGGAGATCCTTGCTTACACATGGAGATCAAGTACATCTTACTCATCACAGGGCGAATTCCTTGAACCAAGTGTCAGTTTGGAAGCTTCCTGGGCAATTGACACCTTGCAGAATGACTGTGCCACTTGGCCAATCTCGCCCAGCGTAGGTAGCCTTCATTGGTTTTGACTTTCAGCGCAGGTACAAGGAGGAGCAGTTGACATTCAGCGCAGATGCTCAGTGGAGCAGCTGACATGATCCAAAAATAGCCTGTATTTGAGTGTTTTCAGGTGGAGAACTGATGGGAAGTGCTGTGGTTTGCTGACCTTTTTCTTCTAGGGGTAAGAACAACATGTTTAGGGACTGAGGATCCCTGTAATTATTGACATTTCATGCTCCATGTTGCGAGGCACAAAAATGTCTATAACAAGGTGAGACTCCTTGGGAGCTAGATCAAAGGTTGAAATGTATGATTCGCGAAGCCAACATGAATCTGATGGATGGAAAACATCGCAAATGGTTTGTGGCTTCGTTAATGCCACATTTAAGGAGCATACTATCACAGCAGAAGCTAATGACTCAAGCGAAGGCCTTAGAGATCACAATGAGGCTGCATGAGACCCTGATGTAGGATCCCAACTTGGGAGTTCAGGAGATCCATGCGTAGCTGAAGAATTTGTGACTTGAGATGAAGATTCTGAAACATGATAGGATGACTCGACCAGAAGTACGCGAAGAAGTGTGGTGCGTAAAATGCAAGGGTCAGGGCCATGACAAGGATCACTGCCCAATTTTCGCAAATTACCTTACAGGAGGAGGGTTGATGCCGTTAAGGCTGGAAGCATAAGAAAGACCTAGCTTGGAGCCTGCTTTGTGGTGCACGATTTTTCAAATAGTTGGAAAGCATGCCACGGACAACTGCCACTTGCTACAGAAGTATACACAAAATTCGCAATGGTTGTTCTGTAAATTTTGTAGGTCAGTGGGACATGATGAGTGCACTTGTAGAAGCTATGAGTTGATGATGGATAGAACTCCCACCTACAGAGTTCATGCCGAAACGCAGCCCCTAGACCAGAATGCAGGAATGTCATGAAGAGGATTTGAGGGGAGCGAACAAGGCCGAGGTAGAGGAGGACCTGGAAGAGGTCGCAGTCAGTTGATATGCTACAATTGTGGAGGGCCAGGACATTATGCCCATGATTGCATGAATCCAATGTACTCGTCATGTTTCATTGCACCTTGCTTGATCATGAGGCAAAAGATTGTCCAATGCTGATAGCTAGGATATGCGACAAAGGAGTGCTACCACCTCCCCTGAATCAGAACCTGTAGATGATGAGGTCTAAGCTGCACGAGGAAGATCCGAAGGTGAACATTATGCTCTGAAGTGGAATCATGATGGGATATGACAAAGGAAAACAACTAGAAGATAGTACTTGGGTTCACAATGCTCCGACAAAAGAAGCGGATTTTGATTTGGAGTGCACTCGGGAAACATTCACGGAAGCTAAGAAGAGCTTTGCTGAAGCCTCCACTTCAGGAAGCAAAGATAGACTGGAGCCGGAGATGGACCCATCCATGCTCACGACGTTCTCGAAAACATGTATGAAGTTACTGCGTGACAATAAGGTTGTAAAAGGATTATATCAACTCATTAACAGATGTGCTGGGACCATGCCAAGAGAACCGCGCATAGTCTGGAAGATTGGGAAGCATAAGACGAGGATAGGAAGGAAAATGAGGTTAACCACGTAGATTAGAGAATATGAAATGGACCAAGTAATTCTGGATTTAGGATCAGATGCAAATGTTTTGCCGAAGCAGACATGGGAGCGAAGGGGGAGTCCTACGTTGCAGTGGTCTCCTATTCAACTGCGAATGGCGAACCAGAAGAAAATAATACCCATGGGGTGATTGCAGGGAATAATTGTGTATATTGAGGGAGTGAGTGTGCTAGCAGACTTTGAAGTGATAGAGGTTGTTGATGACAACAATCCCTACCCTGCACTCTTAGGAATTGATTGGGCAACTGACATGAACGGGGTGATTAATCTGAAGAAGAGCAAGATGATTTTCGAGAAGAAGTCACTACGCGTAATTATACCCCTTGACGTTGTTGAAGGATCACACTATACAGAGCCGGTGCGCGAATATGAAAGTGAATATGATTTGGATTGCATCTACAAGATAACAGCGCGAGAGCAAGATTGGGTAAACCCCACCGTGGATGGGCAGATTTCATGGGAGCGTGAGAGCTTCTGTACTTCGGATTTTGATGAGGAGATAGAGCGATGGCAAAATCAGTTACATGAAGTAACCATGCTTAACTGTAATATGATGACAAGATCACTGTGCTGCGTATCGACAGAAGTTATAGATTTTCCTACTTATGATGGTTTGAGTGAGGTAGATACCTTCTTGGATAAATTTGAAAGGGAGGTGTTGAACAAGCAATGCTTCTAGGCCTTGGATTGGGTACTTCAGGCTACACCCGTGAGGTGGTGAGGTACACATAAAGGGAGTTGTAACGACTGGTGCGAATGTAGGAGAATGATGCACACATGATTTGGGAAGCCTATAGTGCAACTGATAGAAAAGTAAAATGAACGAGATGATCAGTGTGCGAATCTGACTAGGTGGGTGTAGGCATATGGAAAACAGCCTATGTGGATGCACATGAACTCGACGATGAGAGGTATGGTCAATAAGCATGTGTTGGGGGGACAAATGTGCAAATTGATCTTCATGTTGGAAAGACAATATATAGGAAGAACAATCGTGCAGATAGTTCTCCATGTGGAAGCATTCAATAAGGTGTGCAATGCGCTGAACAAGGTAGGCAATGCGCAGCGAAGTGATTGGGACCCATGCATAACCATAGTATTATGGGCTTATAGGACGATGTGTAAGGAACTGAAGGGACAGACACCTTTTAGGATTGTCTATGGAGTAGAAGTCGTAATGCCGATGGAGTGCATCGTGCCCAGTCTACGCATAGTAGCGCTCATAGGTATGATGGACCGCGGAGCCTTGGAAGAGAGGCTTGCGTAGTTGGAGGAACTCAAAGAAGAATAGTTTTTGGCTGGATTCTACCAACAAGTACAAAAGCAACACGAAAAGGCTTGGCACGATCGACATATTAAGCTGCGCACCTTTAAGGTGAATGATTTGGTGTTGTTATACGATAGTAAGTTTGATAATTCCATGGGAAGCTCAAAATGCATTGGTTGGTACCGTATGTTATTAAGGAGATCACAGATGGTGGCGCGGTGTAGTTGGTAAATTTAAATGGAGAACTCTTCCTAGGAAAAGTAAATGGTAGCCATTTGAAGCCATACAAAGGTGGCTCAACCATCTGACTAGTCGACAAAAGCATAGTCTTAGTGCTCCAGGCAGCTAAAAGGAGGTGCGGGACTATAAACTACTCTTCCTAGTAGCTGCATGATGTTAGGACTGCGTGCAGTAGCAAAGTGTCACAGGGTACGTGACAGTGCGAGGGTAGCTGCGTTGCAATGCGAGTTGGCTGGAAAGTGACCGTTACAGTCACGATTCATGATGTGATGCTTGGTTTGAGACCAAATGGAGTGGATGACATGAATTTAAGGTGAACTTTATGGGCTAGATTCTTGAAAATCTACCACCAAGTAGCATTAATGCAACGAATGTGGGGGAACGGTCGAATTCAAATTCAAAAGGCACTATAAATTGCAAAGGGTTGTCCAGTAAACAACACTTAGCCATTTGAGAATTGAGCTGTCACGCGCTCAGACATTCATGAACCCAAACTTGTTCAATATGTTGAAGACAAATTTGTTGTTTGAGCACTTACCCGAGCCGTTGAGAGAATTGTGTAATAACACTATGATCGCACTTAAGGAAGCCATGGATATTAGAGTTATTATCACTTAAGAAAAAATATTTTAAATTCTGAACATCAATTTTTTAAATTTGTCAAAGGGTTGGTGTCAGTTTTAGGTCTAGTCTTCTCATCTTGTTTTAGAGTCTAAAGAGTTTGAATAGGAGTCTTGATAAGAGTCTTGTTGGTATGTCAAAAGGGGTCAATTCTCTGCTTTAGTTTATCATTGGTCTCATATCTCAGATGAATATCATATGCCGAAACTCGGTTCAAAGTTCTTATGTGCTATGAAACTGTCTAGTTGATTTCGTAGTGCAGAGACCTTGTTTAGGTGATTTCGTAGCGCAAAGACACTGTCTAGGTGATTTCATAGTGCAAAACACAAATGTTTCACTGGCTGCGCTACGAAATTGGGGATTCATGTGGATTCGTACCAAATCTTGCTCAGCTGTCATATCTATTAAAACCCGTTATGTTTACATCATCATCTGTCAGCTTATACACTTCACCTATCATGTCCAACCAATTATCTTCATCATTAGAGTCATTAGGTACATTGGTACGCTCAGATTTCAAGTTTCAAGAAGAGCCAAGCATTGACATTCACAATCATGATTTGTGTTTGGGTTCATGCATGACAAATGAATTGTTAAGCTTTCAATTTGAATTCCCTGAAGATCAAGCGAGGCAGCTTTCAAGAGAGGCAGTGATCGAAGATTAAGGCAGTGCAAGTATTCAAATTTTTATTCCGCTGAATCCCATGGAGAGGGCTATAGAAGGAAAGGAGCACAGGTCAGGCAGGTGCTTTCAATTAGAAACTTCTTTTACAAGGATTTTGTACTAGTGCAGTCCTTTACCAGTACGCAGGCTGCAACTTGCAGAGAGCTACAACTCTCTCTCGTTTTCTAGTCTCTCCTGGAAGGGAGCTACAACCCCCTTTTCTCTTTTACTTCTTTAAGGACCACGTTTCATTAATTTTCAAACTGGATCCAAGAAGATCAAATAATCATCAAGTACATGAAAATCACCCAATCTCCTTATACAATCAACTAATGAATCACCCAACTTCTCAGAATGCTGTAAACAGAAAAGTACTACCAGAAATCTAAACCCAGAACTCTGCAGCAATAGATAAAAGACAGCCAGCAAATGTTTCAAGATAGGTCCGCAAATTCACCAAGAGTGGCCTGCGAATACCCGTAGCTCTTCTGTGTCTAAACTGCGTAGATCTGCATCTGGTCGGTCTACTGCTTTGCGTATCCTTGCACCACTCGTTCTGCTGCCCTGCGTACCTCTGCTCAGATCCGCACCTGCACTGTCCGTCTGATAGCGTACCTCTGCAACTTGTTCTTCTGTTTCCCTGCTGTTACAGGGAAAAGTGTCTATATAGAACTGCTCTATCCCACTAAGGTGTGACAGATGCCTTAGAAACAAACAGAGAAAAACTACTTTTGTTTTTCCTTTATGAATTATAGATAGAGAGGAACAGAAAGACCAACCTTTGTCTTGCGCTAATCTCCTGATTTGATCCCTCTCTTCTTTGATAGTCCTCATCTACCTTCTCCCTTGCATGCCCAGCTTCACAAAGTACCTGTAAGATCATAGAAGCATAACACTATACAAAGACATGGATCTACAATCATAAACAATCTAGGATCAGATGTAAATTGACCATACAAATGTAACAAGCATCAATGACACAAAAGCATGGAGGAAAACTCAAATAGCTTTTATTGATAAACAAGAAAAAAGCCGAGAGGAGTTACAACCAGTTGTTCTGACCCAGCATCAACCTCCCAACAAAGAAGCCCCTCTTCACCTCAAACAAAGCTTAGATCACCCAACAATCTGATGTTTGTCTCAAGAAACCAACAACAATTCCTTATAATATGAAAAATTCCAGCCTCTGGATCTCTGGGATGAGGGATCCATATATAGATATCTGTAAGGGGAATGAGTCAGCTTGTGATTTGATTAGTGTCTTCTCTCTGATAGTTCTTGCTTCCACTTGGAGACTGATGGCCTCTTACTCATCCTTGGTCGAATTCAGTGAGGCAAGTGTCACAGGAGAAGATTCTGGAAGCTTGCATTGCCTCTCCACCTCGCGGAATGACACTGCCATTTGTCATTTCTCGCCCATCGCACCCCACAGAAGGGAATTTTGAAATGCAACGCACCCTCATAGTGTATTTGGGTGAGATGCAATGCACTTAGCCAGTGGAGCAGCTGCAATGATCCTGTTTTGACCAATTCTGAGCAGTTTCTCATGGAAAACTTCTGGGAGAAGCTGTAATCTGTTGACCTTGTTCCTTTAGGGGTTATAAAAACACTTTTAGGGACTTAGGAGCCCTTGGTTTATGGAAATTTCATGCTTGGGGTTGTAGGGCCCAAAAATGTCTATAACAGTTGCCCCCTAAAGCATGAGGCTGTTAATCTTTTGATGTTGGGTGAAATGCTTTATTGTGAGGATCCGAAGTTCTTTCAATGCTGGGAGGAGACCTGTAATAAGATACAATACAATACATTATCTTCATACTATTTTCATGATCTAGCTGAGGCGGGTATTCCCATGCTCAACTTTATAAATTCATTTTCATGTACATAGGACAGACAATCGTCTGAGTGTAGACTGATGATTCTGATAGAGCCATCATCCTTTTGATAGGATGATTATCTGTGCAGCAATGATGTACATTTGATGTTTTCATTTTCCCTGAATATATATCGTAGCCCAGATGGATGAAACAACATCTGGGGTCTTCAATCTCATCCGATATTCACTCAAAGTACAAGTTGATCCACGTGAGAAATGTTCTGAAGTCGAACATGGAAAGAAATCGCTTGATTACCAGTCAATGATGTAAACTGTTAACAAGCACGAGAGGAATCACCGATAATGATAATGACCCTCAAAGTACTGCAGTACAATTCACGTGGTGTGAATAAAGGACTTGGCGTCGAACACCACGCAAAATCTTTTGGTCGAAGGCCATTGATGTAAACCTGTCGCCAGAAGTGAGAAACTTGCCATTGAGGCATGCAAGCTTCAAAGTACTGAATGGGGTGTTCCTAGATCAACTTCTTGGATAATGAGCTGATGTCGAAAAGAAGTGATCCGTCACAGGAGGGCCTTAATGAATCCCATATCAATGACACAGAATGGAGCAAATGATTTTAATGGAGGTGAAAATTATCTGGTGATATAAGGTTCAGGGTGGTGGTCATGAATGAATGGAGTATGATGTATGGTAGTGGGTGAGACACAGGTGAACTCTCTGAATGACTTCTCTTGAACATATCGGTGACATTGATGTGATGGATTGGTAGCATTAACCCCAAATGTGGATGGTATGGTGTGACCATGGTGATGTGATCGGTGAATGAAACAACCCAACCCGACTCCGACACAGAGTGGAAGTGTCTTGTTCAAGAGCGACTTGCTACCAACAAAGTTTCTTTAATTTTTCTTCCCAATTTTCCCCAGTCATTGTTGACCAGTACCTCTTTATTTTTGTCAAGCTTGAGGAGGATAACATATGCTTGTTCTATAATTTTCCCTTCAGGCAAACCCATCGCTATGTTTTAACGAGCCTAGCAATAGTGAAACTCATTCTCGTCTATAGAAAAGTTTGTCACTATTAATCTTTTTAACGAGTTTAAGGACAAAGATAACTCGGTCCTTCTCAATTTTAGAGAGTCTGAAAAGGAACATAAAGGTAACTCCAAAATTCCTTTTTCGTCATCTAATCCCTTAAGCCTGAAAATGTATAAGACAATACAGAAGGGATGAATTTTCGATACTTTTAACGAGCCAAACCAAACAAGCGCACGATCTTTTTGTGTAATAATCCCTCAGGTCCAAAAAGATTAAAATCTAGAGGAGGGATAGCACTTCCTGTCCCTTTAACGAGCTGGAGAGGCCAATGGCTCGGCAATCTTTTCATATTTTATGAGTTAGTTGAAAAGAGCTTAAAGGAGACTCGTCTTTTGAGGAACGAGTGATAAAATGGGTAGCAGCTGATTCCAAGTAAGGTTTGGAATTTTCCAATCACGGCAGTGTCACAAGGATGGCTAGTGAAATCACTCTTTGCAGCTGTTCCTCAAAATGGGCAAACAATCAAATGGAGGTGAATGATCGGCCAATGAAAAAGTGGAGGTGATGGTGCAAACACAACCAAGGTTTTAATGGCTGAAGTACTACATTCACGATGGTTATTTACCGAGGAATAGTTCATTTTTTAACAAGCTTAAACGCGAGGGGAAACATTTGCTCATGGCTTATGTTTATTTTTAACGAGCTTGAACTATGTGCTAAAACTGCTCTATTAATCTAGTCGTGTGATAAGAATGTCTCATATAAAAATGAAATTTTTTAGAGTTTTTCCCCACATCCTTTCTTTATTCAAGCTAGGAAACGTCCAATCCTATGAGTTTAAAGGGTTAGAGGTCCTATAAATTAAAAAAAAAAAATAGTCGCTCTTCGCTTGCACTCCAAAAGGTTTGCATGCCCCCAGGTATAAAACAGAGTTTCAAGGTTACCCCTTCTTTAGTCTGTTAAAACATTTGTTTTACCGAGAGAGACCTACCTCTTACAGGTTACCCAAAGATTGTTCTATTCACAGCGCAAACAAAACACTTCTTCGGCGATGTTTACCGAAATAGACAAAGGCGAGTGAAGGAAGGTACGCCACTCACATAACTTTGACAAGAGAATCTTGTTCTAGAATAACCCCCTCTTCCAATCACGGACGGGAGTACAGACTAGCCATATTCTCTCGCGGAAACCTACCCTATACCCGAGGTTTTCTTGCCGAAGCAGACCAGGGTGCATGCCCCCTGGGATTCAGTCATGTCCCCCCGAATCACTCGCGCTCATCGGGTGGACGGACTGGAGATTGAGACATTTCTTGCGTGAAAATACCATTTAGGGATGGTATATGACTATTTGCTATGCGTGATTCGAGAAATGAAAGCTGGTCTACGAGCTTGACCACTCTTCCTTCGCACGGAAAACACATTACTCTAAAGAGTGAGGAGACAATTGCTCCCATGTAATAAATATAGTCTCGTCCAAGGAGTAGATTGTAATCCAGGGGTCCTTGAACTACCATCGCGTTCATTTGAACAGTTTTCCCTCTCAATGTTATGGGCACATTGGGAAGGATCCCTAACGGTCGACTGGTTCCTTTATCAAAACCTGTCAGATTTCTCATCTCAGGCAAAAGCGATGGTGAACCAAGCGCTTTCCAAGAAGTTTAGGAAAGGATACTCACAGAAGCCCCCTCATCTATGATGGTACCAACCATAACCATTCTATATATTTGAACAATGATTCAGAATGGTATACTAGCTGGTAAACGGGGTCTGCTTAGTTGATTCCAGTCGAAGGAGACAACTAGATTGCTTGGAGGTGGGACCGAATAGACGGCCGGGTATGACTCCGACAAACTTCCTTCCTGTGGTAAAGGAACAGGTAAATTTCCCCCATGTTCGTTGGAGTCCGTGCTTATGAAAAGAATTTGGACGGTGTCATCCTTGTTCTCTTCAGTGATTGTATCATCTGAAGATGGAACCTCTGAAGGCAAGACCGGGTCAACTGCTGCCTCGACCTTTTGACTTTCGTCTGTTATGGATTTAGATGATTTATCTTCAATGATAGATGCTTCAGCCGACCACTTGAGTGGGCCAGCCGAATTTTCAACTAGCAACGGACTCAGCAAGAGTTTTTAATATCCAGGAGGAAGTCGTAACGGTTAAACCGGACGATCATCCAAAACTCTTTTAGCTTCGTCTAAGAAGGGACAACGGTGGACGGCATGATCGCCTTCGCACAGTTTACAAGGAAATCTATATTTTCCTTTTTGTCCCGGGGCTTCACTTTCACTAGTTGTCGATGTGTTTTCAACATGACTATTAGAGGTTGACGACACCGGTTTGTGCAAATGAGGAGACCAGTCCCTTAAGATCCAAGGGATGCAAGGACAATCTCTGTGATAGTGGTCTTCTTTGCAAATGAAACATGGCGATTTAGGCCTGGTCCGTGCAGTGTGTGGATTTTCGCTAGACGACATTCGTTTGCCCCCATTCACTTTTGGCTCCTTCTTCTTCTTCTCTTTCTTCTTATTTTCCTTCTTCTCCTTAGGTACTTGACTTTTGGCTTTACCAGCCCCATCAAGCGAAGAGGAAGGAGGAGAGGAAGAATTAGAGGAAGTAGAAGGTTGGTGGGTAACTCTGGACTCGTCTAATTTCTGATTCGATTGTTCAGGAATTGTGGTGTTCTGAACGACAGAGGTTGAGAAGAGCCATACAGGAAAACCGATTGTCAGTCCTGGAAGAGACAATGTGGCCATATGGGGTGCACCAACATCTCCCCAAGAGGAGAAGGGACTAGGATTTCCTCCAAGGGGAATTCCTTGGTTGGTGGACTCCATTTTCTCAACCCAAGATCAACGTAGGAAAGGGTAATGAATATTCCATTTAAAATAAATTTTAGACGCTTTGACACAACTTGTTTTTTCAATTTTAAAGAGTCGAGAAAAAACAAAAGATGACTGTAGTCTCCTTCAATTTTTAATGAGCCTGAAGTGACAAGTGCTCAGATGGATCTTTTCCATTGAGGAGTTTGAAAAGGAACGAGAGGGACTGCTCTAGAAATCTAGGTAGAGGGATTTCCAAACCAATCGCAAAATTGCATAATACTTTTTACGGTACGGCAGTCAGTCTTCCTGAATGTTGTGTTCAGTGCATTACGATTGATAGGGCGACAGACACGACTTCCTATGGATAAAGGATTAAGCCTATTGGGGTCTCCCAAAATATACTCGACGGTACGTGGGAGCACAAGTCCGTACTGGCACTTATCGTCTCAAAGTGGAGGAATCACCCAACCATCAGTGAGAACAATAGTTACCAGGCTTTACGACATCGGAATACGTCTCTAGACTAGACTTCTAAATGTTGTGTGTTAAGTTCCAAAGTATTGTTAGATTCATTGAATTTATTTTAAGTTGATCTTGTTTATGAAGTTTGCCTTTCGGGTTCACCATGAGATGTAGATGTAATTCCTAAGATGCAATCTAAGATGATAAACAAACTTTTTATCTTCTTTATGCAGTGAAAATCCTAGCTACTAGGGAAAAGAAAGACAAAATCTTTTCACAAAGAGCAAAGAGCACACTCTAAATGCACTTTCCTAAATCAAGCCAATCAGACTGTCTATATGCAAATGCACATGCATGTATTTGTTTTCAACTTTCTTAGTATATGAATGCTAAAAAGAAGTTGATGCAAAAATCTGAATTTCTTTTCAAGTGAGAGATATCAACAAGTTCCTTTTTCGAAATAAAAAAATGGAGACGATCACAACACCTTACGATTTTGAAATGAATACTTGTTCTTGACACTAGAAAATTACAAATTCAGAACAAAAGAAATAGTAACAGGATAATCGACCATCAACAACAATCAAACTCTTTCCTATTATTGAAATCGACACTTGCGACAGATTCAAATCAAAGGACGACAGTACGATTACACTACTTTTGCAAAGGAGAACTGTAAACGACTCAACAAACACACAAAAACATCTACAGTTCTTTTGTACAAAGGAGGCGGAATAACAGCGAGGAAAAGGGGTTTCAAACAGACATATACTGATCACAGGCAACAAAATTCAAGAATAGAACTGGAAAAAATGAACCACGGAAGCCACAATTGCACAGAGCTAGTCTGATCAGCGCACCTGTAACACAGAGAATCTGAAATGCAGCCCAAGTTGTCCACTCGGGAAGTGCACTAAAATTCAGAATCTCTGAACAGTACCTGCGCTGGGCCAGAAACAAGACTCTTTTCGGGTTGCAGGTCACAGTTTGCAGTTCAATTCTTGGGTTTTGGCCGAGCAAAAAGCAATCAGTAATGCAACAATCAAGGGTAGATCTAAGGAGGATCTAAGAGCTATCACAAGGGCAATCAGATAGTTTGTGAATCAGTTGTTTAAATCATAAACAGATCCAGTAGATGGATTGAAGTAGCAGTTGTCTACTTTGCATTTGTTATGGAAAATGCAGTTCGAATGCTACTTGTAAGTTTATGAAACAAACAACAAAGAATGATAAACAAACAAACTAATTAGCTCCCCCAGCGGAGTCGCCATTTTTTTACAGGGAAAAGTGTCTATATAGAACTGCTCTATCCCACTAAGGTGTGATAGCTGCCTTAGAAACAAACAGAGAAAAACTACTTTTGTTTTTCCTTTATGAACTATAGATAGAGAGGAATAGAAAGACCAACCTTTGTCTTGCGCTAATCTCCTGATTTGATCCCTCTCTTCTTTGATAGTCCTCAGCTACCTGCTCCCTTGCATGCCCAGCTTCATAAAGTAACTGTAAGATCACAGAAGCATAGCACTATACAAAGACATGGATCTATAATCATAAACAATCTAGGATCAGATGTAAATTGACCATACAAATGTAACAAGCATCAATGACACAAAAGCATGGAGGAAAACTCAAATAGCTTTTATTGATAAACAAGAAAAAAGTCGAGAGGAGTTACAACCAGTTGTTCTGACCCAACATCAACCTCCCAGCAAAGAAGCCCCTCTTCACCTCAAACAAAGCTTAGATCACCCAACAATCTGATGTTTGTCTCAAGAAACCAATAGCAATTCCTTACAATATGCAAAATTCCGGCCTCTGGATATCTGGGATGAGGGATCCATATATAGATATCTGTAAGGGGAATGAGTCAGCTTGTGATTTGATTAGTGTCTTCTCTCTGATAGTTATTGCTTCCACTTGGAGACTGATGGCCTCTTACTCATCCTTGGTCGAATTTAGTGAGGCAAGTGTCACAAGAGAAGATTCTGGAAGCTTCCATTGCCTCTCCACCTCGCGGAATGACACTGCCATTTGTCATTTCTCGCCCATCGCACCCCACAGAAGGGACTTTTGAAATGCAACACACCCTCACGTTGTATTTGGGTGAGATGCAACGCACTTAGCTAGTGGAGCAGCTGCAATGATCCTGTTTTGACCAATTCTGAGCAGATTCTCATGGAAAACTTATGAGAGAAGCTGTAATCTGTTGACCTTGTTCCTTTAGGGGTTAGAACAACAATTTTAGGGACTTAGGAGCCCTTGGTTTATGGACATTTCATGCTTGGTGTTGTAGGGCCCAAAAATGCCTATAACACCTACGAACCTCCGCACTGTGTCTTCTTCTGCACTGTGTACCTCACATCGCGCCTTTTGCTGCGCTGCGTACCCCCACACTGCGCCTTCTCCTGCGCTGTGTACCCCTGCACTCACGCCATGGATCACCTGCGAACCTCTGATTAGGGCCAAATTAACAGTCTTCCAATGCGCACAGACAGTCAGATCCACAGATCTGATCATGCGCCCGAGAGATCCTAACTTATCAATATATTCGCCTTAAGTTTTCTCCTTGATTTAGATCTAGCTTTTAAAACCAATCACCCAAAATTTCAGATCTTAAGATATTTAAATTTCACAAGTGTCTAGCCAAGTGATCTCTTTTCCTTTTTATAGGCAAGCCCTTATTCAAACCATGGGACAAAACCATCGAAAACCAATACAAGGGATCCAAACAGGGGTTCAAATAATTTAGATCCTATACCACAGGCCAAAACCATAGGATCATGAACGATGGGCTAAATACCAAGCGCTAAACATAAGAAACCCCATGTGAGAGCGCTTCTCTGCATTGGAGTGAGTGAATTGGGGGACTGCACCTTATGAATGGATAACCTGTAGGTATGTCTGCACTTACTGGATGACGAACCTGAAGGTCCGCACCTTTTGAACGATGCACCTGCGAACCTCTTATTTTCCATCATTTTGAGAGCCTGAACAGAATTTTGCCACTAGAGTGAGTTGCCATCAAGTAAAACACCTGTACCATAGAGCCAAACCAGAATCATAATGCCAACAAGTTAGCCATCTTATTCATTATCCAAATCTTTAATCTTGTGAGAGAGCCCTCTCAGGTTGAGGAGGCTAAGCCTCAATGTAAAGTAGGTTTGAAAGAGTTACTTAAAGTCTACCTGATCAGCAGCCTGTCAGGTTCTAGTTTTGAGATAACAAGAGTAATGACTGTTGAGGAGGCCGCATAGGCCATGACGGAAGGAGAAGCCCAAGAAAGTGTCGGGATAGTCACAAAAATCCCTAAATTGTCGAGTACGCTGAGACCTAAGAAGGATAAGAAGCCTATGGTATCTGTGCGTGTGTCCCCTAGGAATCTGTTAAGAAATTGGTTGGCCATGGAAGAAAAGGGGAATTCTATCAACTTGGAAGACGATGAGGAGGAAGAATTTGAAGAAATCCTAGTAGAGAAGGAGGAGGATGTAGAAATAGAGGTGGAAACCCAGGGTGTGAACCCTCTGACCAGGCTGCCCGCATATGTTCCTCTGCGGAAGGGGAAAGCAAGGGTGCCTAAAGATTTAGATGAGAGAAAGATCTCTCTGTAGACTCTGTTGCTCCCTAATGACATCATTTTCAATGAAGTGCACTTGGGACGAGTGTCTGTGCTAAAATTTGAAGTCTAGGATCCCGCGAACGAAAAAAAGTTCCCATTTGGCAACCACATAGCTAATGCACTAGAAGAAAAAGACACCGCTTGGAGTCATAGAATTGGAGCCGCGCCAGTGGCTATGAGGTGTAGAGAAGGAATGATTGTTAAACCTGCTCTGGGTGCTGCATTACCATCGTGCCCCAGTGACTATTTTTGTCATCGGGCAGCTGCTCTGTCTGGTGCATGATGGGTGTTTGTGGCTAGAGGAGCCCATCCCCATCATAAGCCACTTAATTCATAGAATTACCCAGCTCACTTGCAAAGGGGAGGACCCATCGAACATATCAGAGGGTAAGAGTGATGATTTGGCCATCGCGGAGGCCATGAATAGGAAGTTCAAGCTAGAGAAGAAAAAGAGAGGGTACACGATTTCCAGCATCAACAACCGTGCATTCAAATTCAGGACGTAGATATTGGTCGGGAAGGTTATGCGGAAGTGCCACGCGGATGAGGTGTCCGCGCCGGTGGTTCCACTTGCCATGCAATTCACATAAGGGGTCCAGTTTAAGTGGGCAGACTACTTGTGCAGAGAGTCCCTAGAGAACTGACATGAGGCATAGGAGCAGGGTAATACTTTTCATTATGCGTGGCTGCTGTTGTCCATAGTGCCGGTGGCATGGGAATTGCCAGAGGATAGCCAGTTCCCAACAATTACACAGGACCTTCCAGAGGCAGCGAAGTACACTTCGTTATGGGCAACTAGAGATGCACAGAGAATAAGAGAAAGCAAAATAGTCTGGGTGTTCATGGAGATGAACATCAGAATGGGTATTAACCACAAGCCACGATTATCACCCATGGTCTACAATAGTTTGCAAAGCTTCACGGAGTTCAAGATAGATTTCCACCATGTGTATATCAGAGCAAGGAAGGACCCCATGAAGACATTGAATGAGCTACCCTACCTAGCAACGGACGATGTCATCTTTGTGGTCCTTGAGTCATGGCTGCCGAAGTGGCGTTCTCTAGCCAGCTCCACAGTGGAAGCAGAGAAGTTTTTCGCACAGAAGAAAAAGGATGAGGCAAAACTATAGATGGCGTAGTTGGCAGAGAAGTGAAGGAACGAAGCAATAACAATCAAGGCCTAGGCAACACTGGATGCTGCGAAGGTGGCGGAAAAGCAGCAGAGGAAGAGATTGAAGGATAGAAGTTGCCTTCGACCGAACAAGAAACATATACAGAGCAAGGTGGTGCAGACCCACAGATAGCGTCCACACAACTAAAACGACAGCACCCAAGAGAGCAGGTAGGGCCATGGAAGAAGTCGAAGGCTTCGAAAACTTCATTCGATCCGATCACTGTCACTAAGGGGGATCTGCACGACATTATGGAGATGGTGAGGTACGTCACTGTGGAGACCCTCCAGTAGTTTGTAGAGGAACACCATATGGTGTTGGGGGCTTTCCAAGCATAGATACAGGAGTTGTAGGTGCAAACTCCACAGGTTGGGACTGCATCAACTAGCCTCACACTAGGCATTGCCATGACCAAGGAAATGATGCTCACCCGAACAAACAACATTATATTACTGCCAGAGGGAGAACTCGTGAAAGAAAATGAGGACGATATGCCTATGGTTAGTGGGTTGAAAGGAATCGGGCTAAATCTAGCTACCCTCCCTCAGGAGATACTCTATGTTTTGTAGGATGGAGTTACTATAGAACTATGAGCTAGGGAGGGTCACATGCTCTAGGTCATCAGCAAGCAGTGCATCAACATTGAATAGTTGAACCTGCAACATGATGAGATAGTGGCACATAACTGACAGCTAGTGCAAGTGGTTAAGAAAGCCTTCTAGATGGTCTCGGAGCTATCCATCTAAGCAAAAGAACCAGTGGAGGTGCATGTCCGAAAACTAGCAGCAGGGGTGCGTGAGGTAAAGGAAGAGATGGCCAAGGTTCAACTCGAACTAAACCTCCATATAGTCAAACTACAATTGAAGGCACAACCTTCAACTTTGCCACGGGTTAAGGAACAGTGTGCCTGCGCAATTACAGCAGCCATAATAGAGGTCAACAATGCAGTGAAAGACTGCACAAAGCTATTCGAGGAGTCGTTCGAGGTTCTCACTACTCTGTAGGAGGATCTAAACATTCAGCACCTAGAGATGGAGGCACATGAGCTACAACAGAAATATGATGAAGTAAAAGGGATTGCGCAGATGGTTTCCCTTACAGAGAGGCTCATGCAGATGTAGGAGGTGAAAGCACTCAAGGAGAAGGTGGATGTTGCTCGATAGAAGGAAATAAGTTTGAAGGCATGCTTACAACTATGGATTGATGAAGCATATGTCATTATAGCCTCTATTGAAGCAAAGATTTCATAGATGCAAGGAACACATGAACATGTTTAGGGAAGAAGTTCAGCTACACCGGTCTCTAAACAACGTGTCCAGGAAGTACAACAGGTAGCCGCTCAGTGCGCTATCGAACTTGCAGCGATCCAGGGGTCTTTGCGCAAATATATCCGCACTAATAGAGTGACTTGAGGGTGAGTCACGATGTTTTTGTTTGGGGCTTGTTGGGTTTAGGATCCCCAAAGGGAAGTTTTGGGGTTTAAAGCCCAGATTTTGGTCAAAAGTTGTAACCCCGATGTAAAGACTCCACATTTTGTGGGCACGAAGAGCGTAGTTTGTAAAAGAGTCATAGGGTTGTTCACCCTCAAATTTTTATTGTAATGTCAACTGTAGAGATCTACCCATGGTCCACGGACCATGGGATTGTATAAATATTGCAAGGCTCTAAGTAGTTAATTAAGAAATGGACGGAATAATCAATCTAAGGATGAAGAGTTGAGTTGTATCTGAAGTATAAAGTCCAGTTTGGGTCGTAGAGTAGGATAATTCTTTGCAACTGAGTGCACAGAGGCCTAGTAGTCCGCAACTGAGTGCTCCGACCCCTGCAGCTGAGTGCACAGGGTGAGTCGAGTCTGTAACAGTTGGAGTATTAATAAAGAGAAGTTTCATATCCATTCTACATATTTATTTCTTGTTTTATGAATCTATTACATTGAATATACTTTGCACTTTTAACGCTTATATGATGCACAAATATGTATGAATGTGTTAGTTAAGTGCATGTAATATAGAATATCTATTTACGTGAAGTTAACTAAGATCTTTAAGAAGGTAAGTAAGATACATGGTATAGATTGGGGAAATAGCCGAGGGCATTGCCATAGTAGCGTGAAAGCATCTCAGCCCCTGGTTAGGACCATGCGAAAGATGATCATAATAGATCACGAAGGTATTGAAGGTTAGAACAGTGTGCGAAGTGACGTACGCGAACCTCATACATCTCAAGGGTGAGGAAACTTGGTTCCAACATCCCCCCATACTGCTTCGGGTGAGACTTCAGTTCGCACTCCGTAGGTTGATGTTGAAAAGGCTAGTAGTGTAGGGATTTGTTTGGCTAAATAACTTTGAACCTGGGTCACGCCCCCTCAAGCCGACAACAATAACAAATGAATCTATAAAATGGTACAATATATCATTGATTAATCTCATAAATTTAGCTAGTACATTGCATACGCAAAACGACATGACTAACCACTCATACAACCCTTTATTGGTTTTGAAGGTAGTTTTCCAAGTATTTTCTTCTTTGACTCGAAGCTAGTGATATCCAAAATTTATGTCTAGGTTGGTGAAGTGCTTCACTTACTACAATTGATCTAGCAGATCACCTATGTTGGGTAAGGGGTACTTGTTCTTGAGCCTCAATTTTCTCAACGCCATCTAATCAGCATAGATCCTCAAAGTCCCATCCTTCTTTGGCACAATTATAATGGGCGACCCACAATGTGATGTACTCGATCGAATGACACCTTGTTACAGTAGTTGTTACAATTGTTTCTTCACCTCGCTTCTATAACAAAGTACCTGTACTTCCCAATGTTTAGTAATAGAGAGTGTGGCAATAGTTAGATATTGTTCTCCACTTCTATCCTGGGTGGTAACCCTTTAGTATCCTAGAACACATCCCTGTATTTCTGTATTAACTCTTCTAGTTGTTGTTTTTATTTCTTAGTACTCCCCTCCAGTAACGACATGTCTCTTACAGACTCTCAAACCGATTTTCTCTTAAAAATAATAAAACATACTTCTTGCTGGAACTGATCAATTTCTTAGATTGGTTGGCACTCACCAGCAAAATTTTTGACTTGCCTTTATGGAGAAACAATTTCTATCCTTGACGAGCTGATACTTTCTTTCTCTCCACATGAATATTGCATCTTGCATGTACATGTAGGGACTTCCAAACACGACTCCACATACAACAAGGGTGACTACATCTAGTTATATTTCATTAATCAAATCAGAATTGATGGCAAATTTAATTTTGACTACTCTTTTACCTTCAATTCTGCATCCTTATTTACCGAACACAATGGATAAGGGCTTGGGTAAACATGAACTTCCAATCTCAATTTTTTGACTATCTCTACAACAATAAGGTTTTCCTATGATCTTGAGTCAAATAGAGCATCAATATTTGCCTTCTTGACTTGTATATTTCTATTAAAGAGTTTGGTCATTTATTTCTCTTTCTATTGTTAAAGGCTAAGATTCACCTCCTTTTGCATTGATCTGTAAACAATATTCTCATCCACATCTGAGACGATTTCAACTTGGTTGCTCGAGTTGGTGGCCTTGAGACTCTTCTTATTATTGTATTTTTTTTTTTCTTCAGGTCAAGTTATGGATGCAACTTCCAACATTTCTCCTCTATATGACAATAAATGTTGCAGTATTTCTAGTGGTTATGAGGATCTTTACACTTGTGTGTTGTGGCTACCATATTTTTATCTTTCCCCCTTTCCACTTCTTCTTCCCCTCCTTATAATCATCCTATTTCTCCTTCAACTTTGATCCACTTGACTTCCCTTTCTTCACGTCTATGTTCTCTAGGTATTGTGCCTATACACAAGCCTCATCCACTAATTTAGGCTTGAAAAACATCACTTATTTTTGCAAATAGCTATGAATATTCCCCAGATACTTGAGGAGTATATCTAGGTTCTTTGGGGAGATAGCTAGAATTATGAAAATCATTCTAAACTTTATGGTGTACTCTTGTACACTCTGCCCCTACTTCTACTTGAAGTAATGCCATTGGATCCACTGGTCCTCTACGTACCTGATAGAGCAAAATTGTGACTTTATAAGGGTTTTTAAGTTCTGCCACTACGTCACTAGAGGGTCTTAGTCTAACCTCAAGGTATCCTTGTGGCTTTCCCACTAGGTTAGAACATGAACCTGTAATTTTAATCATTCAAATGAAATGTTATGTTTCTCCTCTATATGATGAACATTCAAATACAATTATAATTGCTACAACTAGTGATGTAGTATATAAGAGTCAATATCACCATGGTATTCTTATATATCGACATTCACTTCCATTTTGAATAGGGACAGTCAATGGTTTATGTCACTTGAACTAGGCTTCTCTTATCCAAGTCCTTTCTTCAATTAGTTCTTTGTTTCTTATGGATCTCTTGATCTCCCCTCTGATTTATCCTCTGCATTAGAACCCTGTCTTCTTCAATTACCCCAAGCTTATTGTTTAGGGATGATATGAGGAGATCAAATTATGGCTTATATACACATGCTTCCAACCCTGACAGCTATTACTCTATAAGATTAGGAGGGTTATTCATAGAATCGTCGACCATGATTTTTTATGACTTTTGGCTTAGCTGATCTAGATACTTTACAGATCTCCACAATATACCCAAAGAAACTTGCTTTGAAACCCCCATGATCCGTAAAATTCCATGGATATTCCACTATTTAGTTCGTAATAATAGATCTGATAAAGCTATATTTAGAAATTTGAAATCTACACAATTAAGGATTTATTTCTGTTTAGATTTATAGATCTATTGGTTAATGTTAATTACATATGCATGGAAATGTATAAAATAGAGAGAAACAAAATAAAAACTCACAAATCACTATTTAACACGAGATATAACCTGGGAAATACTTGCACGAGAAAAACCTAACTGGAAGGTGAGACCACTCTACTCTTTGTCTCAAAATAAGAAGTGGTTGTGACTAGAAAAAAGTATGGCATGTGGTTCATGGGATAGTACAGTGCACAAATCCTCTATTTGAGCTCTATCTCCTATCCATCTCTATTATCTTTCCTCATCTATGTTGCAAATGCACTAAAAAATAATGGAACCACTTTTCCTTATAGTGGCATGGTTATAACATAACCTGATAGCCTACTAGTGGTTAGATTTGACTACCTAAACTCTTAACTAGAGTTACAATATGGATTGTTATAGAGTCTTATTCATCATAATCATGTGGATAGCCCCTTTTCCATGAGTTATGGGGGCTGACATGGCATCATCTCAAATTATGGAGGTGAAAATAGGAAGGTCATCTTTCGAGTGACATAACGCTTGCATATAGAGTTTGATTGAGTTAATTGTTTCATTGTTCGAAAGGTATCTCCATGAAGAATTTTAAAAGAAGGTGAAGTTCTAAAGAGGTAAATATTTACTGCAAAACAAACTCATTTGATGCCTCAAAATTATCTCGAAAGGCTTTAGATCCCAAATTGCCAAACTAGGTCCCACTGGTAAAAAAGTTCATGTGAGATAATTTCTCCACTTTTGGCACTTTGAAAGCATATAGATACATGAAAAACTATATAATTATCTTATAATAGAAAAAATACATACAAGTCATCCAATTTTAAATTTATTAATTTTTATTTTACATGGATAATGAAACTATCAAAGAAAACATGGAATCAATTCCACTATATTCATAAAGAAATCTTCCCAAAGAAAAACCCAAAGAGTTAAATATATATACACATATACTTAACTGAATATCTTCAGTGATCATGATGTCTCTATGATTTACCTTAAAGGTACTTAGAGTTACTTAATGAAATTTTTTATCCCTTTGGATTCCATAGCAATTAAAGCCACATCTTCCTCTGTGAAGAGGAAGTTCAAATAAAATGATAAAAATTAATCATTTCAAAATAAATGTTACGCATTGTATTGACACACATTCCATCATCTTGACAACAGTTTTCGTCAACATTTTCCAATTAAGGCTCGACTATGTCTCTCACCTCATCGCACCCCAATTTTTTCCCTCAATCTCTCAACGAACACTTTTAGCACTTCCATGCTTGTATTTCCCACTTTTGTTTATATAGCACACCCACAAAATATTTGTTGTGATTGAATAAAAAAGGAAAGGGATTGCTTCCCTTTATTCTAAAGAAAAGGAAATCCAACCCCTTTCCCTTTCTGAAAAGAAAAATGAAAGGATTAGCCCATATTCTAAAAGTCTATCAAGTTGTCAATCGAAAAACATCTTCTTGGTTGTCATAAGAAACATCTAAAGTATTTATTTTATTTTAAAAGTGTATCAGTGTGCTCTCGGGCCTTTTGAGTGCATAACTATATGTTTAAGAAGTGTCTATATCTTAGCCTTTCGACCTTGTCGAGCCTATTCATGTTTTAATTTTCACTATGAAAGTCCCAAAAATTGGACCCTCTACCCCGATAGTGTACTATTAATATTTTTTTTTTTATCGGTAAAGACTAAATCTATTAAGAGAAATCAATATGGTACAAACAGGAGAGGCAAAAGACCGTCAGACCGGAAATGATAGATACATCAACCTCGGTCCCGGAAGAGAGAAACAAACCCTGAGCTGCAGGAAAGACAAGAGACCGACAGACCGGAAGTGATAAAATCACCAACCTCGGTCTCGGAAGGAGTAAACAAACACTGCTGTACCTGAAGAATCGAAAGCAAAAACAAGCTGTTACCCCAGCGGGACAGTGATTACACCACACTGTTTTTTCCCTTTCTTTTTGTTAACATGTGTCCAGCCCTCGTGAGGAGGATGGGCAACAACAACTTGGAGACTGGAGTTCTCTATCATTGGGGACTCCTTCTCTGAGTCAGAGGAGGAAGTCTCATGGGGACGTTTCTGGGAATTTGCTGAGACATGGGTGTGCTCCATAAAGTTCGTGGGCGGATCCATCGTCTGCGGTATCTGATCTGGTTCTGACTGATTTTCCTCCTTTTCCATACTTGGAACCTTTTCCATATTAGGGGGGCTGGAGCTTCTGGTTGGCGGCGGTGGGCAGGGGGCCCAACGCTTGGGCTTAGTATGAGCAAAGAGGCCCTTTTTTGCTTTTGCTGACAGCGATGGGCAAGAGATATGTAGGTGCCCTGTTTGGTGACAATGACGGCATCTGAAGGCAGTGTTCTCGTACTCTATAAACTGGGTCCAGATAGCGTCCTTGATCTTGAGATTGATGTACTCTGGCAGTCCCTTGCTTAAATCAAGCTCCACACATACTCTGGCGTATGTATAGAGACCTTGCCTCTCTCTCTGGTAGTCTCCCATCCAGAAGCGACCCAGGGCATTGCCTATTTGCCTGTATACTTCTGTACGCCACAGGTGAACTGGGAGATTTGGAAGCCTGATCCATACCGGAGCCTTGGTGATGACTGCTGAAGCTGGGTCAAAGTCGGGAAACCATGGAGTTAGGAAGAGACCCGCTGATCCCATGAACCAAGGGCCTTCGTCTAGGGCATTGTAGCAATGCTCTAGGTCCTCGAACAACACTATGAAATATCCTTTAGCACAGAAATAAACCTTACAACGATCCGTCCAGGTGGCTTTGATCCAGTCATAAAGATCCTGTGAGCGCGGCCAGAGCCCATTGAATCTGCAGATGATGGCTCTTTCAGCAAATTTCTGGGTGTCGTCTTCAAGATCAGGGTAGGAGATTTCAACTGATGGGATCTCCTCCAATTTGTCAACCAGAAAGGCCTTGGGTGAAGTCTGTATTGGTGGCTCTGTCTTTTCAGCTTGCTTGCCATGGACTGCATCTTTGTACGAAAAACCCTTAGCTGAGGAAGGCTCTCCCCCAGCTCCTCCTCTAAGACGGAGGGAAAGGATAATAGATGCATCTTTCTCAATACCGTAAAATGAAATAGGTAAGAGGTCCTCTAGATGTTTACCTTGGTAGAGAAGTCGTTGGTCTGCCGAAGGGATTCCCAATTTGATGTCCAATGCATGCTTGAGATTCCACACTGGATCCGCCTGGCAAACCCATTGAAGCATGGTTTTTCCTGAAAGAAGCCTGATTTGAATCTGGAAAGCTGCGGATGATTCTGAAGGCTTTTTTCCCCAACCGTTCTGAGGGGCGGGAAGGCAGATGCCTTGATAGAGATTCGGATCCGGCTTTGGTTTAGTGTGCAGGGGCGGCATACCTCTGTTTAGTGCCGTTCCTTCTTTCCTGGAAACCCTGGTCCATTGTGCCTTCCGATTCTCCCTATCCACTGCTTCGATAGTCGAAAGGGGGCTGCTCCATTGCGCCATGGAAGCAGGGGGACGGGGCCCTGTTTTCCCGGAGCTCGCCGATAAGAGGAAAGCAGACTCTTCTGTATCTACAACCCCTGCGATCATGGCTTGGAGATCTTGAGGACCTGCCAATGATCTTTGCCCAGGTATCTTCAATCCTACTGCTTTCGGCGCGATTTGTGACCCAACGGCGGCCTGGGGCCAGGGACCTTCAAGTCTGGGTTTCGAACCATTGAAAATGGCGTGGTCTTGTTGCTGATTTGCAGCAGAGAGAAAGCCTCTGTATCGATGCGCCGTTCGCTCCAGCCTTTTCTCACACAGCGCAGTCCAGGAGCCGACGGCGGCCGAGGGCAAGGAGACGGGGGAGCTAGGGTTCGCCATCCAGTTTTTCTCCATAGTTGCCAAATCCTCAAATCCCTCTTCTACCAACCAATGATGTTTGAATTTAAATGGGCCCAAGGATTTGATAGTGTACTATTAATATTTATCACCACTAGTGTAGTATTAATATTTATATTGTGATAAATTGTTTCCCCTATATTCATTCCTTATGTTAGTGTACTATCAATCTTTATGTTGTGATAAATTTTTCCCCTCTGTATTAATTCAGTGACTTATTGGGGGAGGGTCTTAATGAAGTCAATAAATCACGTATCTATAGGAGAGCGCACAAACTAGTGGGTTCTTCCTCTCTTTAGTCCATGCTTCCCATCAGTGTGATATACATCTACACATTGGGGGAGGGGGATATGAAACTGACTGCTATGGACTTGAAACATATATATGTGCTATAGCTGGTAAGAATGCTTATTTGTATGGATAAAGAAAAACCTGGTAAGCTTCTAGCTCTAGGTATTCTAATCTAATTCCAGAATCGCATGGAAAAGGCTCATTCTTAAATCTAAGTTTTCTCTTTCCTTATGTTGCAACTAATTATGACCCCCTTTTATCATTGTAAAAGTTCAAAGAAGTTATGTCCTCTTTATTATTGTGCACTTGGCCCGATTTATTCTCATTAAATAAGAGTCCAAAGTAAGTCATGCCTCCCTTTCTATTCTCTCAGACTCCATATAAACCTTATTATAATCAAGCTCTCGAACCTCATAAATTTTACCAATTCCTATGAACTCCTTAATGGATTAGTTATATGGGCTATTGATGTAGGTATAAGTGTTGAATAGTTATGGTACCATTGGCCTCAAAGTCTATCATTTCTTGCTCCAATTCAATAACAAATTTTTTTATCGAAGGCCCATTACAGTCACTCCAAGACCAAAAAATCGCCATATAATGTTCTCATTGTCAAATTAAAAGGGTAGTGATAGCATTATATAAAAAATGGATATTTCGTGCACACAATGGAATTTTAAAATGGCACAATTTTGGGCCATCATAATTGGGACATATCACACTACCGATCTAAAAGAGAAAAATTTCATGTTAGATTCAAATATTTTGAATCTAGATAAGAGATCTTATTTCCAAGAGGTGTTGTATATAGTTTGGTGGAGTGTATGAATAGAAAGGCATATTTATATGATTAAGGAAGTATTTCAACTGTATGACCATGTAACCCTCCCTTCTAATTCCATGTACAAGTCCTTTAATTCCATGTTTGAACCACAAAAAATGATTGAAAGAACATGAACCATTTGAATACAAGAAGAAAAATAGAAATTATATGCCAGAATCCAATACTCCTAATAAATATCAAAATTCTAGTGGTGACTACGAGAATAAAAGGTGTCTCGAAAGTAATATATGTCATGAAAATGGTTCATACTATGGCCAAAATACGTTTTGAAAGGTAACTCCATGCAATGTATAGAAGTTAGTAGCAACCATCCTTATTGAAAACTTGAGAGTAAATGTCTTTGTTGTTCAAGAAACAAGTAACAATGGCCTTAAATTCATTTTCCATCTTGTCTTTCAACCTTGAATTGTGATTGTATGTGTAAGGTAATGGGCCTACTATTTCAAAAAGGATATGCAACTGATTTTTTTTGTATGATTAGTCTTGTTGTGGTAATAAAAATTACAAATTTCTAAATATATGGTTGCTTATTTCTTCTTGCGTTGAGGTTTCATTAATTGCTTGTGCATACAACTAGGTAAATTTCCTTAAATTTAAAATGACATTCATAAGAAAAATAACTTCAAACACAAAGACTGAAGAATAGAAATTCAAAGTTCAACAAACCATCAAAGAGACACTTTAACACAATGTTTTGATGAAGGAGTTCACCCCTACTGGGCTACATCTCCTTGGTACATCTTCCATGGCTTGGGCCTCTGTATTAGCTCAATGTGGAAAAATGCTATGTTATAAAGCTCTATGCCTTCTGATACCTGAACCAATGTGTTAAAAATGTTGAAATTAGTTAAGAACACCTCTTTCTAAGCTCAATTTGGTCAAAAATTGACTTCTCTATGGCTCAGTCAGTCTTTTCCTAGAAAACCTCTGCTAAATATGGAATGACTCCAGTTAGCGTGGTAAATTTGGAAGAAGGGCCGGATTTGGGGGCAATGCCAAATCCTCCGCTAGATTAGACTGAGAGTTAACTGAGGTTAAACTGCACTTAATTAATTATTAATCCAGGATTAGCGCTAACATAAATATGTGATTATTGTGAAAATTGCAGAGTTAACTGACCACAACCGTCATAGTTTTGAATGTGGTCACATGTGGTGGATACTGCGCACTTTTTGAGAATATTGTTAGCTTGAATGCTAGGGTTATGGTATCGTGTTCACATTCGATAACTGTTTCAAGTTTTGTTGGAGCCGTCAGGGTTAATGCAACTGTTTGTGGTTTTGTAATATTGCGATAACATGGGACAATTGTAGAGTGGTTAGGTTGGAATATCCGCCATTTAACACTAACTGTATGCTATTATATAACATTGTGTTCACATGGGGGAGGGATGGCCCTCCCCTAACTTCCAACCTCCACCCAGTAAATAAGGCGGTTAAGGCATATGGTTTGTGTGCATGATGTTGTGGGTTTGACCTTGACTTTCGCCAATATATTTTTCTCCACTGTGTAGACCTCCAAATTGACCTTTAGGAGGTGTCGCGTGGTAGCCTCCAGGATTTCCACATGGCATTCTTCCATTGGTCTAAAATAAAACCAATGGAAATGCACCAACACACCACTGTACAACCCAACCAAATGATGCCACTTGTCCATCCCTGATTCCCCATTGATCAACGTTGACCATGTCTAGTCACCTTCCATGTCAGTAGTACGGACTGCTAACTGTGCAGCGACTGGGATTTTTTTGTTGTTGCAAATTTCATCTATTTAGAAAAACGATCAAAACACAATAACTTTCTCATATGAACTCAGTTTTTGATGATGAACATGATCATTTAAGTTTTGAGCTGTTCTAAGAAATTTGATTTTTGAGCTAAATACTAAGCACCTGAGCATTCCTCCCCCCTAGAAGCCTTTTGGACCCCAAAAGATACTAACAATTGTTCAACAGGTGAAGGTACAACTCCCTCACCTTCTCGATCTATAACCATTTAGGTTGAGAAGGCTTTTGTCCCTTGGGTCCCACTCTAAGGTATTCGACATTTCCTCTCTTTGAAGTCCTGGTTCTTTTGTCAAGTATGAGATCCTATTGAAGTTCATCAAGATATTTTGGTGATAAATCATCTATTGATGGCAGCTGAACATGCTCTCCTTGATCATCAATAAAAGGAGGCTCAGACAATATCAAATTCTTGACATTAACAACAGAGTATATTTTCATATAAGGAGGCAAATCAGTCTTAAATGTACTGTTACCAATCTTTTCCAGAATTGTAAAAGGACCATAACAGATTGGATTAAGCTTTTTACCTTCCCCTTGAAGTCTCTCATTGCTAATATATAACCAAAATTCGTCACCAACTTGAAATTTATGATCAACCTAGTGTTTGTCATGCCTTGCCTTGTAGCTTCTTTGACTTTTCTCAAGCTGTTACTACACTGTATGATGTATCAAATAAATTTTCTCTATGAACTTCCTTTCCTTATCGATGTAATTGTGACAATCAATGGAAACATTTATGAAATATGAAGTCCAATGGAGATCTTGGCAAGTACCCATACATGCCTCAGATGGCAATGTGTCTATGGAAGCATTCTTTGCTCTATTGTATGCATGATGTATGTAATGCAATTGTTCAACCAACAACTTGGGATGTTTGCTGCAATATCCTTTAAGAAGATGAATGACTATTCTATTGACCACCTCAGTTTGTCCATATGTTTGTGGATGAAAGGTTGTACTCTTCTTCAACTTTGTGTCCATCATGTCCCACAAATTTGACCAAAAATTCCCAACAAATCAAGAATCTCGATCACTTACAATAGAAGTAGGAAGACCAAAATGAACCCAAATGTTTTGGAAGAAAAGATGAGTTGTTTTTTCAGATGTAATTTTCTTTTTATATGGTGTTAGTATGAACATTTTGCTGAACTTGTCTACAACTACATACAAGTAATCATGACCTTTCCTTGACAATGGAAGACCTCCTACAAAATCCATTGAGATACTCTCCCATGGATGTGAAGGTACCATAAGTGGAGTGTATAAACCAAGTTTCCTATCCCTAGGCTTACTTGTAGCACATAAAGAACATCCTCTTATGAAATGAGAAACATTATCCAACATGTGTGACCAATAACAATACATTTGAAGATTCACTATTGTCTTACCTACACCAAAGTGTCCAACAATCAATGAAGTGTGCACCTCCCTTATGATATTGTTTCTTTCTTCCTGTTGAATACACAACTTGCCCAAGTGATACAACAAATTGTTATGTACATGATAATCCAACTCTTCAATTTGATTTCCTTAAGTCAAGCTTGCATATACTTCTTGAAATTCACTATCATTTGCATAATGTTCTATGTAACTTTCATGCAAAACAAAAATATGCCTGAGTATAACAAATGAATTTACAATAGGCCTTGAAAGCATATCGGCTACCTTATTGTAGATTCCCTTTTTATACTTGATAACCAAGTGAAATTGTTGTAGAAAACCCATCAATCTGAAATGTTGTGACTGCTCTAACTTTGGCTGTGACTGTAAATACTACAATGGTTGATGGTTGATATGGATGATGGTCTCCTTCCCCATAAAATAGTGCTTCAATTTCTTAACACTTTGTATCAATTCATAAAGTTCTTTGTCATATGTGGGATATTTAGTTACAACTCCATTAAATATTTTAGAATGAAATGAAATGGGCTTACCATGCTGCAATAGAACTGCTCCCATGGCATAATCGCTTGCATCCTTTTGAATCTCGAATGGCTATCTAAGATTCGGAAGTGCCAATATTGGTGTTGAACTTATCTTTTTCTTCAAATCATCAAATGCTTTCTGTAGTACACTTCCCCAATGGAATAATTTCTTGACACTTGTCAATGCATGTAATGGAGTTGCAATGGAAGAAAAATTAGCACTAAACTTTCTCCAATATTGTGCTACCCCTAAAAAGCTTCTTACTTCTATAACTGTATTGGGTTTGGGCCAATTCAGAATGACCTAAAACTTAGAGGGGTCTATCTTCAACTCACCTCCTCCAGAAATGTGTCCCAAATACACCAAGGAATTCTTGCCAAACTCACACTTCGACATCTTTAAAAACAACTATTCTTTTCTCAAGACATCAAGTACTTTGTTTATATGCATGACATGTTCATCCATTGACTTGTTGAATATGAGGATATCATCTAAATAGACAATGACAAAATCACCTAGAAATGGTCTCAACACATCATTCATTACCCTCATGAAATTACCTGGAGCATTTTTAAGACCGAAAGGCATAACAAGCCATTCAAACAATCCTTGTTTAGTTTTATATGCAGTTTTCCAAATGTCTTTTTCAGCTATCCTAACTTGATAATGACCAATTCATAAGTCTAACTTAGTGAAATGCTTTGCATACCTCAACTGATGAAGCAAATCACCAATTCTTGGGAGTGGATAATGATTCTTTACCGTGATTTTGTTCAGTGCACGGAAATCCACACACATGCGCCAGGTTCTATCCTTATTTGGCACTAAGACAATGGGTGAACCACATGGCAAAGTAGATGGGTGTATGATACCTTTGTTCAACAATTCTTGAATTTGCTTTTTGATTTCCGAGCTCTCCATAGTAGACACATGATACATGCCAATGTTTGGAAGTGGAACATCCTGTTGCAACTGAATCTCATGCTAAATTCCCCTCTTGGGAGGTAACCCCTTTGGTTCCTGAAACATCTCGCCATGTTTTCTTACCACATCAAATGAATCATATTTCAATTTATCATCACAACCTTCAAAAGATTCATAATCAATATCATTGTTTTTCTTGATCATGAGAAGCACAAAAGTTTTACTTGCATTTACCTGTCTCTTCATCTACCCTACATTAACCAAAGAAATGTTTAACTTTTTGCGATGGGCTCTCACTATGTACTCCACCCAATTCTTATGTATTTCTTGTCATGACAATAAAATACTGCTTTCCTATCATATAAATGGGGACTACCTAAAATGATTCTTGAGATGTCAAGTGGAACTATATCTAACTCAACTTCATCAATGAAATTTTTAGTAATGGTGAACTTATAAACACTTCCTTGTAACATGTAAGTTTACATTGTTAACTATCCAACCCAATGGATATGGCTTATGATGAGGTGCAGTTTCAAGGTTTAGTTTTTTTACCAAGTCTTCTGAAATCAAATTTTATTGTGACCCACTATCACATAATGCATCAATATTTGTATGATTTGAAATCACTCTTACATGAAACAACTCTATTCTTGACTCTTCATTTGGAGTGTTGTTTTGACTATGTGATGAACTAGTGCTTGCAACAATTTATTTTCCTTTTGTAACCATGCTGAAATCTTGGTCTCATCACCAAAATCTGAACCAAGGTCATGTTGTGTGGTAGGGGTTGTCTTTTGTTTTCCGTTATTGTTTTGTTTCTTAGGCCTTAATTTAGGATGTAATTTCTAGCAGTGAGCTTCATCATGCCCATTTTTGGAACAATTTTTGCATGTGATTTTCTCCCCTTCTTTCTTCACACTTTCATTCTTATTTTCCACCCTTCTCTCTCTCCTTTCCCTTGAATGGATTCCTCTTACTACGCTCTTCCTGAATGTTCTTTCCTCTCAATTCAAGGTGTGTGGCTTGGACACATACCTAATCTAAGTTATTTGGATTGAAAATAAGAATAGTATGTTTAAGATAGGAATGCAAACCCCCAATATATTTCAGCAATGTATCTTGGGAATTCAAATTCACTCCTAATTAAAAATCCCTTTTTCTAAACTCCTGTGTATAATATTGAACTGTTTGGCCTTTAAGCTGCCTAAAATTCTGTCAACTCATAATGGATTTTTTCATATAGGCTAAAGGATAAAACTATCTTTTAATTGTAGAAACAAATTCAACCCAAGTAATGGATATCTTACCATGGATTCTCATTTCCCCTTGAGTCTTTTCTTCCCACCAAACTAATGCAGCTCCTTGTAACCTTAATTAAGCCAACTGGATCTTTATGTTGTCTTCTTGAAGGTTTTGAATTATACAGTATACCTCCAACTGTCGAATCCAATTGTCCAACTTTTCTGCATTCACCTCTCCATTGTACATGGGAAGTTTGAATTTTATGTCTAATTTAAGTAACAGAGTCTTTCCTATTCGGGTTTTTGAATGAGTAAGGACAGTTTCAATGGTGATAGTGGAAGATGATGATGTGTTAGATGATGAAGATGATGAGGAATATAATGAGGATGGTGGAGATGGAGGTGGATTTCCATCATTCCCTTTGGAATACTTCTTCTCATCTTTTTTATCTTATGAGCTTCCTTCTACATGTGGAGGTTTAGAACTCTCTCCTACCATTCTAGTGTTCCTCTCTTCATAGAGGACTTTAACCATCTTAGTTAAAGTTAAGAAATGTTTCTTGAATTCTTCCTCTTTTGAAGAGGGACCTTCAGGCTCTCTTTCTCCAGACATAATTGCTATGTATTCAGGCTCAGAATTTGGTACTACTTGTACCTCTTCAATCTCAGTTGAAGGAAAAATTGAGGAGTTTCAAGTGCAGCTGGAATTGGAACTTTGGGTTGTGGATATTGTAGCCTTGTAGCTCTCCTTCTTCTGGGCATTACCTTAGGAGTTGCAACCAATAACTTCCCTTCTCCTTTCTACAAATTTAACCTTATAAGCGACACAATTTTGCAACCATTAAAACCCTAATTTCACAAACTCAATAAATCAAACAATTCAACATTTTCTCTGATACCAACTTCATCTATTTTTGTATGATTAGTTTTGTTGTGCTAATAACAATTACAAATTTCTAAATATATGCTTTCTTATTGATTCTTGTGCTAATAATTGTGTTGGCATTATGGCTAAAGTGTTGTCCTTGATGGCAACCCATTCAGGTGATAGATCACAGTACTTCAAGTCAGCAGCAGAGATGGATGATCAGCTATCAAATATTGAAGAAAATAAGGGGTACGCAGGTACACCTTACATAAGGTGCATACACGCAGGTCAGTGTTACATAAAGTGCGTACATACCCGCAGTTATCCCGTTCAGGAGGTGCGTACCCCTAGTACACACATTTCAAGGCAAAGAAATTCACAAGTGGGGTTTTCTTATGTTTTACTCTTGGTATTTAGCCGACGGTATTGGGTTATTATGGTGTTGGCTCGTGGTATTGATCCATGTTTAAAGGAAGAGCTTTCCTATATAAAGCAAAGGAGATCATTTGGCTTGAGTATGTTTTGGGTTGAATATCTTATGAGGGCTAGATCTGAAATATTATGATCTCTTGGGAGTATGTCTAGATCTAAATAAGGCGAATCTACTGATGGATTGAGATCTCTTCGGCGCATGTTCAGATCTGTAGATCTGATTGTCTGGGTTATTTCTGAAGTCTTGAAATCATCTATGCCCGAAGGTACGCAGGTACAGTGAAAGAAAAGTGCGTACGTACGCAGGAACGAAGCGTTTCAGGTGCGCCAGTACGTAGGCACAGAAGGGTTGCAGGTGCGGAGGTACGTAGGCACAGAAGGGTTGAAGGTGCGGAGGTACACAAGCACAGAAGGGCTGTAGGTGCGTACATACGCAGGCACAGAAGGGTTGCAGGTGCGTACATACGCAGGCACAGAAGGGTTGCAGGTGCGGAGGTCCGCAGGCAGTTCAATGGACTCAGAGCGAGGTACGCAGGCGAACAGTTGAGCAGGATGCGTACTGTAAGCAGGCGAGCATTTGAGCAGGGTGCGTACTGTAAGCAGGCAAGCAGTTGAGCAGGGTGCGTACTGTAAGCAGGCAAGGAGTTGAGCAGGGTGCTTACGTAAGCAGGCGAGCAGTTGAGCAAGGTGCTTACTTATCTTAAGATCTTTGTTTATCATTTTTGTGTTCTGGGTTTGGTTCTATTATTGTTTATCTGGTTACTACAGTTGACTGGCTGATTTTCTTATACTTTATGATCATTTGATGCTTATGGATCCAGTTTGAAAATTTATGAAAAGTGGTCCTTGTAAGAAAAGAAGTAGGGGGTTGTAGCTCCCTTCCAGCAGAGACTAGAAAATGAGAGAGAGTTGTAGCTCTCTGCAGGTTGCAGCCTGTGTACTGGTAAAGGACTGCACCAGTACAAAACCATTGTAAAAGGAGTTTCTAATTTGAAAGAAGATAGAGACATATTGCAGCAGGTGGTTTTCACCCACATTGGGTTTCCACCTTACATCTTGTGTTCTTTGGTGTGACTATCTGTTTTCTTTGTTCATGCTCATTATTTTATGGTACTGACATGCAAAACTAATTCAAAGAACAAATAAGGAAGATTTATTAAAAGAGTTAGATAATACTGATTCACCCCCCCTCTCAGTATTATTTCCAACAATTGGTATCAGAGCAGGTCCTTCAGAGAAGCTTGATCGCTTGAAGGTAGATCGTTCATCATGAGCAACTACGAGAGAGAAGCATCAATCAGGCCACCAGTTTTTGATGGGACAAACTTCAATTATTGGAAGGTAAGAGTTACTTCCTATCTTCAATCTCTTGGTACAGAAGTTTGGGACATCGTAGAGACAGGCTACGCTTTTCCTTCAGCTACTCCTACAGATGCAGCCGAGAAAAAGAAGTATGAAACAAATGCGAAAGCAGTCAGTACTCTATTAGGATGTATATCTCAATCAGAATTCATGAAGGTAATGCACTATAAATCCGCAAAAGAGATATGGGACAAAATTGTCACGAGCTATGAAGGAGATGAACAGGTAAAGCGTGCTAAAATTCAAACTCTCAGAATTCAGTATGAGAGTCAAAATGTATAATGATGAAAGTGTGGCTAACTATTTTCTGCGGGTAGATGAGGTTGTTAATTATATGAAAACTTTGGGTGAAGAAATAAAAGAGGCTATTGTGGTTGAAAAGGTTCTAAGATCATTGTCCCCCAAGTTTGAATCTAAAGTATCTGCAATAGAAGAAAAGGAAAATCTACGAATTCTTACTATGTCTCAGCTACATGGAATTCTAACTGCTTATGAAATGACAAAGGGAGGTCCATCAGACAGAAGAGAAGCTGCTTTCAAGGCATCAGGAAAAGGAGATTATTATGAAGCAAGCCACGTCCCAGAAGAAGAGGAAGAAGAATCAAATTTTGTCAGAAATCTTCAAAGGGGCTCTGGAAGGTTCAGAGGTAAGTTACCTTTTAAATGCTTTGCTTGTGGAAGAGTAGGTCATTATGCTGCAAAATGTCCTTATAAGGATAAAGGAAAGGAACCTGCTAGATGGAACAAGAAACAGAACGCAAATAAGAAAAGCTACTACACTCATGAAGATAGTGATGGTCTATCAAACAGTGATGAAGATGAACAAGGTAATGAATATAAGTTGTTAATGGCATTTGAAGATGATGATTATATGGATGCTATAGATGTGGATAACCTTTATGATGAAATTACTAGACTCAAGAGATGTATAGAAGAAAAGAACATGATCATTGATATTCTACAATTTCAAATTGATGAAAAAGAAAAACATCTTGAAAAATTAGAAGGTGAAATTGTTGGTCTTAGAAAAGAGATTGAGAAAACAAAAGCTATTAATCTCAAGTTTGTCAAAGGATCTGAAACTTTGGATGAGATTATCAATGTGCAGCGGTCTCCACTAAACAAGACAGGTCTGGGCTATAATGGAGAAACTTCTCAAGCATCCACCTCAAAAAGTTATCTTGATGCAACAAGAAGAAATGAGCAAAAGCACAATGAAGATTATCAGGTAAAGCAGGGACGAATTACAAACAGAAACTATCAGGGGCAATCCATCTTAAGGGTGAACAAAAGCTACAACTAGCCACAGGTAAAATCTTCTCAATTTGGTTCAAGAATAGATGACAATAGAAATTACAATCAATTGGCTGGTAGATTCGATAACCGCAGAAGTTTCTTCAATGTACAATGCTTTTCTTGCCATAACTTTGGTCACAAAGCAGCTCAATGTGCTGCATATAAAACAATCATGACTAGGGAAGCTCAAAAACAAAGAAGTATGACCGGGATTACAAAAAGGACCTATAACAACTTTTCAGTTCTTGAAAATGAAGTTGAATGTTCTATTTGCAATAACTTTGGTCATGAAGACTCTGAATGCCGGAGCAGGTTTCAGCAGAAAAAGGAACAAGCCTCAAGCACCAAAACATGGAGAATAAAGTAACCACAAACAGAAAGATGTGGGATAGCATTTTATGCAGAGGGACAGGAAAATCTATGGTACATTGAGAGTGGATGTTCGAAGCATATGACAGGTGATAAAGAAAAACTTGAGTCATATTCCGCTCTAGAAAAAGGAAAGAAAGTATCTTTTGGAAATGATACTCCTGCAACTATAAAAGGAAAAGGCATTGCTCAGTTAAAAGAAAAGGTCAAGGCTGGAAATGTTTTGTATGTTGATGGATTGAAGCATAATCTTCTAAGTGTCAGCCAGATGTGTGATCAAAGAACCGAGGTTATATTCAGATCAAACGGATGTCTTGTTCGTGATCTTGATACAGGTAAAACAGTGATCAAAGGCAAAAGAAATCCAAATAATCTGTACATATTTGAAGAAGGACAACAACAATGCTATCTAAGCAAGGATGATGAGCACTGGTTATGGCATCGGAGGTTGGGACATCTAAGCTTTTCACAAATAAGGAAAGCATGCAAATATCAGGCAGTTCGCGATCTTCCAAATATCAAAATTCCTGACAACACCATATGCAAATCATGTCAGTTTGGAAAACAAACCAGAACTAACTTTCCAGAGAAAGAAGGATCAGCTAGCATGCCTATTGAGCTAGTACATACAGATACATGCGGTCCTTTCAGGAAAAGAACACCTCGAGGAGAAGAATACTTGATATTATTCATTGACGATTTCTCCAGGTTTGTCTGGTTAGGACTTATGAAGCACAAAGATGAAGCATTCGAAAAATTCAAATCCTTCAAAGCCTTGGTTGAAAATGAATCAGGTCACAAAATTAAGTGCCTCAGATTCGACATAGGTGGGGAATTTACTTCAAATGAATTTTCCGATTTCTGCGAAGAACATGGGATAAGAAGAGAATTCTCTACAACAAGAACTCCTCAGCAAAATGGAGTTGTGGAAAGAATGAACAGAACATTCCAACAAATGGCTCGTGCTATGCTTGATGAGTCAGGAACTCCCGCAACTTTCTGGGGTGAAGCTGCACATGCTGCAGTTGTTATTCTCAACAAAACAAATGTCCGGGTGAACAACACTCAAACTCCTCATGAGCTCTGGAGTGGTAGGACTCCTTCGGTAAAGCACTTCAAAATCTTTGGGAGCAAATGCTATATCAAGAATACTGATGAGCAGCTTGGAAAACTTGAACCTAGAGCAGATGAAGGCATTCTTCTTGGTTACTCTCCACATAGCAAAGCATACAAATGCTACAATAAAAGACTTGGCAGAATTGTTGACAACATTGATGTAGTGGTTGATGAGAAGGGATACATTCCTAGGCAAGTACATCATGAAGACACCGAATAAGATGAAGGCTACCCCCAACGACAGAATGATGAAGAAGAAGAACCTCAAGAAGAAACTCAAGAATAAACAGAGGAGCAAACAAGAATAGAAGAAAAGACTCCATCCAGATATGTCCAGAAGAATCATCCAGAATCTCAGATTATGGGGCAGAAAGAAGCAGGTGTACAAACAAGAAGAACAGTTGCAGAAGCTTCAAGCTATTTGGCATTACTCTCCTCTACTGAACCACAAAATGTGAAAGAGGCAAGCAAAGATGAATTTTGGGTGAAGGCAATGGATGAAGAACTTGAGCAGATCGAAAAAAACAACACTTGGGAGCTGGTTCCTGTGGAGCACCTGGAAGGTATGCTTTTTGACAAGCAATCTAGTCGTTTTTCAATACTATTTCTAACCTTTTCTGCATTATGAGTCTAAAAAATATAAGGGTTTTGATAAATTGTGTGAAAATGGACAAACGAAGCTCAATCACTAATAATTGATGTTTGCTATGCAGAAGGACGCGGAAATAGGGAATTATCGAGTAAAAACAAGAAGCGAAAGGAAAGTAACTGCTGTCCCATCGACAGGGAACCGGCTGCGGACAAGATCAAGTAAAATTAGAGCCGAATAATCCAGGAAAAGAACGCAGGATACCGAGACAGAGAACGCAAGAAGGAAAGAGGAGAACTGAATGATTAGCGAATCCCTCAGGATCTTCGATCCTGAGGGATCGCTGCTTTAAGCTTATCTTTTATATCTAGACATCTCCATCATTTCTGTTATATAAAGGTACCACGCCATAGAGCATGGGGGGACGACTGTTGTTATAATTATAAACTCAGAACAACTTTGATCATTAAGTTTTGTAAGATCTGATTTTGTATACTTTTGTTAATGCAATCAATATAAAGGACTTGGTGTTCACTTCGTTTCTGCATCTGAAGTAACTTTAAGCAGTGTACCATTGGTAGCCAAGGGCCCAGCTCCGACGGTCACTTGCTGTTGTATAATACGGTGATTTGTGTGGTTTGCTTATTTCTCTTGTTTCAGTAATCCGATATATCCTTTATATGATAGACTATGCTTCTTAATTAATATCTGAATCTGAATAAGTTCTTTAATTCACGTCTCTGTATTACACAAACTGAATCTATTCGAATTGCATCCATTTCTACAGCAAGATATTGGTATGAATGTTATCATTATTGGATTCATATGAAATAAGTATTTGTGAGGCTTGAAGATAATATCACTTTGTTCAGAAACATAGTCACATCATACATTACTCTCGGATCGCCGCAGTAGTATAGAACGCGTACATACATCGGAGTTTGCTATTCCATTTGGGTTTGCTGTTCCATTTGAGTTTGCTGTTCCATTTGAGTTTGCTGTTTCATTTGGGTTTGCTGTTCCAATTTATATGATTGACGTTTCCTATTTATGATAGTTTGTTGTTCCATTTCATTACTGCTGTTCCATTTCATTACTGTTGTTCCATTTGATTATTGTTGTTCCATTTTAGAATTGCTGTTCCATTTTACTTTCGCTAATCTGCCTTTATTGCTTTCGCATGATAGCAGGCCTAAGGCTGTCGTGAGCCCAGCAAGACGCTGCCTAGCTCCCAGACCTATAAGTCCATGCTTTGGTTTTCTTTCTTTATCAGTTTCTAAAGGGAAGGGTTATTGGTTCCGTACCCTTAACTGATCATCTGCCTTGTGTGATTTCATTTTCTGAATTGGTTTAGTTACAGCTTAGTGTTTGTTTCCTTTCAAGTCATTAGAACGCTATACTACCGAGCATTACTTGGACAGAATAGCCTCGGATTGAGTTACTCCTTGAAAGAACAAAACGATCCCGGATTGACTTAATAATGTGGAATAATTGGTGGTGTGAGAGACCCTAGTTATCGCTCTACATTTTGGCGCCGTTGCGGGGGAAGGGGTAATAGCCATTTGTCCTTTATAGAGTAGTGCGCAAATCTGCTAGGAGGGAGTTGGATTTTAAAAACGGAAGGTAAGAACCTGCGTACGGAGCATGTAAAAGCCCTGCTCCACCGTCCGCTCTCTTAGTAGAATTGCTGGTTAAATAGGATTTAGCAGTTTAATTGGAGTGCATGACTAAGCAGAAAAAGTTAGAGAAAGATCAAAAGCCTCCATCCAAAGCTAAGGGGCCGGTGACCCTTGGACGAACGACCTTCAGAGACGAAATCTATAAGAAAGCCGACTCTCAGCCATCAGTAGGTTATAAGAAATTCAATTCTAAACAGCCTACTAGTTCCCTTCAGGCCTCGGGATCACCATCTGAAGCCTTTGCTGAGCTACACAGTCGAACAGAGGAGCAGGATTTTCAAGAAATTGAAAATTTGACTCCTGGACCATTGCACGAAGGGACCCAAAGTAACCTTTGTGAAGGAGAAGGAGAAACAGGGGAAATTGAGGAACCTAGATCTCCTATTGAATTAAACCAGCCTTTAAATAGCCCGGACAAGGGAAGCGCTGTAAAAATCCTTGTTGAAGGAATTCATTCACCGCAGACAGTTGGGGTCATTATCATCCCTGATCAAGGGAGTGGTGTCAAGACAATCCCTGTTAAGACTACCCCTCCTCAACCAAGGAACACTCTCTTGGAAATTCCTGAAGATTACTGGCATATATTCGATCCCATGGCGCAGAATCAGCCAAACACCCAGACCTCCACATTGCAATATCCAATAGTAGATTCTGCAGCAAATGCGCCCATGAAAGCCATCCCTCTCCAGCATATTCCCACATTTCATGGCCTTACATCAGAAGATCCGGACGCATTCTTGTTCGAATTTGATGTATTATGTAGAGGATACGATTACACCACCGATCCCCAGAAACTGAAATTGTTCCCCTCTACATTAAAAGGGGCTGCGTTAAGATGGTTTATGGGCTTAGCTGGTGGGGTTATTAACAATTGGGATCAAATGAAAGAAGCCTTTTTAAAGAAATATCAAGATTACTATAGGTCGAGAGAACTAAAATATGAAATCTTTCAAATGTTAGCCAGACCAAACGAAACCTTAGAAGAATATGTGGAACGTTTCCAATATAACTTGCAAAGATCCCCTTATGCATCGCTACCTCTACCTGATAACGTGTTGAAAACTGCATTAATTAGAGGTATGAAAGAGCAATGGATCGAAACGCTAAACATTATGGGGAAAGGAGACATTTATCAGGAAAATTTTGCTGATATCATTGATCTGTGTATTAGGAGCTCAAGAGGCAGCACGAGGATAAAACCAGCGGAATATGATCACTTTCCCAGAGATAACAGAACATTAACAGAGGGAGTAACACGGGTGGAACTTGGAAATTTGCTAGAAAATTTTAAAACTGATATCCTGGGAACATTAACTACACAACTTGACATTGTGCAGGCTAAACAGAAGCAAGCCGAGGTAGAGCAGAATCTAGCAATTTTTTTCCCACGATGCAGGAAGAAACACAGCCACAAGGAATGCCCACTGGATACAGTCCAAATATGTGCTATCTGCACCAAGGACCACCTGACCGAAAGCTGCCCTTCACTTCCTGGTTTGAAGGCAGTATACAAAGAAGCAGAAGAGGAGCCAAAACCAGCATATTTTATTAACCAGCGTCGTCAATGGCAGCCTAGGCAATCAGGTATGTTTTTAGACCCCTCCTCTTCTTTTCAACCCCCGCAGTTCAATACTCAGCAACAGAACATGTGGCAAAACCAGTCTCAACCCCCATTTTCAAATTGGTCACCTCAAATGTTTCCTACTCCGAATCCTTGGATGTCCCAATTTGGTTGGCCAAACTGCCCTTATCCTCCACCATATTGGCAAAATAGTTCCTATCCTCCGCAGTGGAACCCTTCCACTTCGCAAAGCTCATCCTGGCAGACAAGCTGGCCAAGATCGACATATCAGCCAGCAGGATCAATCCCACTCCCTCAACCAACTCTGCCAGCTTTACAACAAAATCCCCAGTCTAATCTGCGACCGCAACTCCCAGCCCAACCCAATCCCAATCCTAATAATAGGCCAGTCCAATCCATCCAAATCATAGACACATCAGAGATTGAGTCTGACCTAAGGGAGTGCAACGATCTTCAGTTAAGATCTGGACGAATAATAGAAACAGAGGGAGACAAAACAATTCGCGTTGAAGATCAGTTACCAATAGAACAACCCCCACAACAGAAGGATGAAAACAAAGAGCAAAACAATAAACAAGCAAGTACATCCTCTCCTCCTTTCCCAAAACGATTAGTCATATCTCGACCTATACAACCTCCAGACTTTGACATTTTGGCAGAATTACAAAATTTGTATATAAAGATTCCATTCCTCCAAGCCATACAAGATATTCCTATATATGCAAAAACCATAAAAGAATTATGCATCAAAAAATCAAGGAGGAATACAAATACTAACCCTAGAGTCCAAGTAGTTGGTACTTTATCCGACCTATTATCAGGAAAAGAGACACCTATCAAATATGAAGATCCCGGGAACCCAATTGTAACTGTTCAAATCTATGGCCAAACCCTGACTAACGCTCTAGTTGACCTGGGAGCTGCAATCAACATTTTGACAACCTCCACCTGCCAAAAGCTTGGCATCACGTCAGTAGAACCTACCTCTACTCTGTTAGAATTGGCAGATCGATCTGTAGTTCGACCAAAAGGTACTCTGAATGATGTCATGGTTTCCGTAGATTCCTGGGAGTATCCCACAGATTTCCTGGTAATTAATCCTAAAACCCGACTAGATGGACATCCGTTAATCCTAGGCAGACCCTGGCTTGCTACTGTCGATGCCTACATTGGCTGCCGGCAGGGAAACATGACTATAGCTAAAGGACCAGATGTTAAAAATTTAATTTTATATCCTCCAGCACAACCAAGCCTGCCAATGATTAAAACTAACTCTTATCCTGTGTCATATCTTGCTAACAACATCAGATCTCCATTAACTATACAGAAGGCTTTAGACTTTAAAGATCAAACAGAAGACGACGCCATTAACAATTTTATTAGTAAAAATGAAGCTAGAACACATACACAGTGTTTTATGATAGAAGCAGCATTTGAAAGTGAGCTAGAAGAAGATCCTTTAAAAGATCCACATGACCAGACAATACCAGTAACTGTTGTTGCCAATAGTAAAGTAGTGGAAATTGAACCTGGTAAAACTCTGAATATTAACGCCAATCTTACACCAGATCAAGAAGTAAAGCTTGTTAATCTGTTACAAAGATACAAGGATGCATTTTCGTGGGATTACCCCGACATGAAGGGGATTGATCCTAAATTATGCACCCATCACATCTATATAGAGAAAGATGCAAGACCTGTCCTTCAGCCACAAAGAAGACTCAACCCTCACCTAAAAGAGATAGTAAAAGACGAACTTCAGAAGCTCTTAGATGTTAACTTTATTTACCCTATCTCTGACAGTAAATGGGTCTCTCCTCTTGTGGTGGTACCCAAGAAAAATGGAAAATGGAGGATTTGCGTGGATTACAGGGAGTTAAACAAGGCTACACGGAAGGATCACTTTCCCCTCCCATTTATAGACCAAGTATTGGACACGTTAGCAGGGAAGAAATTTTTCTCCTTCCTGGACGGCTTCAGTGGATATAACCAAATCCAAATTGCCCCTGAAGACCAGGATAAAACTACCTTTACGTGCCCCTGGGGAACGTTTGCCTATCGAGTATTACCCTTCGGCCTATGTAACGCCCCTGCTACATTTCAAAGGGCTATTCTCAGTATTTTTTCAGATCTAATAAACGATGGACTTGAGGTGTATATGGACGACTTCACACCGTATGGGGATGAATTCGATCCAGCTCTGGAGACCTTGGAAAAAGTTCTACAACGCTGCATTGCTACCAGACTCTGCCTGAGCCACGAGAAGTGCTACATGATGATGACGGAAGGGATCATTCTAGGGCACTACATTTCAGCAGCTGGCATCCAGGTAGACCCTGCTAAAATTTAGATTCTTTTGCTCATCCCTACCCCCACTACTCAAACAGAGGTACGTAGTTTCCTTGGATTTTCTAGATATTACAGACGGTTTATAGAACATTATTCACGAATTGCGGCACCTCTATATGCCTTAACTGGTAATGTTGATTTCCTGTGGACAGATAAATGTGACTAGGCTTTTAAAGAATTGAAAAAGTTGCTGTCAATAGCTCCAGTCCTTCGAGTACCAAACTGGAATTTGCCATTCCAGATCTCATCAGATGCCTCGGATACAGCAATCGGTGCAGTCCTAGGACAAGAAGAGGATAAGAAGCCATACGCTATTTACTATATTAGCAAAAATTTATCCTCTGCCGAACTCAATTATACTGTTACTGAAAAGGAATTCCTGGCTGTAATTCATGCTGTTAATAAATTTAGGCTTTATATTACAGGTTATCCTGTTGTGTTATATACAGATCATTCTGCTATCAAATATCTAGCAAACAAACATGTCACGAATTCTAGAGTAACTCGATGGTTGATCCTGTTGCAGGAGTTCGACATCACAATTAAGGATCGACCCGGCAAGGAGAACCCTGTAGCCGACTTCCTCTCAAGAATACCCAAATCAATCGAAGCAGCAGCCGTGGAAGATCAATTCCCTGATGAACATCTGTTTGCCATTGCCATTCAAACACCCTGGTATGCTGACGTCGCCAATTACCTTGCAGTGGGTAAGTTACCAAAACACCTAACCCCTCAGGAACGAAAGAAAATTGTTCAAAAAAGCACTCGATTTTCGTGGATTGGAGACCATTTATTCCATACAGGGGCAGACATGCAAATCGGGAGGTGTATTCGAGAGGATGAGATCCTAGACATCTTAAAGGCTTGTCATAATGGACCATGCGGGGGGCACTTTGCCGACAAAAGAACAACACATAAAATACTACAGGCAGGGTACTATTGGCCTACAATCTTTAAGGACGCGAAAAAGTTTGTGCAGGCCTGTGATAGCTGCCAGTGAGCAGGAAAACCTGGTCAAGCTGATGAAATGCCTCTGAGACCATAAGTGGTTATTGAGCCATTTGAACGATGGGCTCTCGATTTTGTCGGGCCCATTAATCCACCATCAAACCAGAGGACATACATCCTGGTAGCAACAGACTATGTTACTAAATGGGTTGAGGCTGAATCATTAGCTAGGGCTACAGAAGACTCGGTAATAGAATTTTTGTTCCATTTGTTTGTACGTTATGGACTTCCGAGAGAAGTAATTACAGATGGTGGACCACAATTTGTTGGAAATAAACTAGCTGCAACATTTAACAATTATCATATCCAACATAAGATTACTACCCCCTACCATCCGCAGGCAAATGGACAAGTAGAAAACAGTAACAAGATAATTGAGTCAATCTTAACAAAGACTATCGCATCACACAGGCGTGATTGGGTTGCTCGGCTACCTGAAGCACTGTGGCCTTATAGAACCACATGGAGAAGTAAGACAGACTATTCACCTTATCAATTGGTGTTTGGGAAACAACCAATCTTTCCTATCGAATTTGAGATCCAAACACTACTAACTGCACAAGAGGTCGGCCTAGATCTGAATGAGGCACAGATCAATCGACTACGACAAATCAACGAATTGGATGAGATTAGGCTCTCTGCATTACAAAACACAACATTAATCCAAGAGCAACGAGCTAAGTGGCATGATGCACTTATAAAGAATAAAGTCTTCCATGAAGGAGACTAGGCTCTGTTATACGATTCTCGGTTCCAGGACTTCCCGGGGAAACTCCAGACTCGCTGGCTAGGACCATATGAGATCCAGAAGGTGCACGACAATGGGACCCTCACTCTGATCACCATTGATGGTTCTGGACATACGTTCAAATTAAATGGCCACCGAGTTCGTCTCTATCAAAAACCTCTTACTCGGGAATCCTTTTGTCAATAGCTACAGCAAGATACTGATTTCGAGATCTTAGGAGAGGAAGTGAAATCTTCCTCACCTATAACTTAAGCAACTCATTTTTTATAATTTGTACATAACATCCTGTACATATGTTCTTTTCATCTTTGTTTGTAGTATTTTGGTTACCTTATTTTGCGCATCACTGGTTTGATTTTGCTGTTCCTTTTCAAAAGGAACAACACTCGTGTGATTCTGCTGTTCCTTTTCAAAAGGAACAGCACTTTTGGTGTTTTGCTGTTCCTTTGCAAAAAGGAACAACACTTTTTGCTTTGCTGTTCCTTTGCAAAAAGGAACAACACTTTTTGCTTTGCCGTTCCTTTGCAAAAAGGAACAACATTTTTTTTTTTGTTTTGCTGTTCCTTTACAAAAAGGAACAACACTTTTTGCTTTGCTGTTCCTTTCCGGAAAGGAACAGCACTTTTGCCTTTTGGAATTTTTGTTGTTCCTTTGCGAAAAGGAACAGCACGTTTGTGTTTTAGAATTTTTGTTGTTCCTTTGCAAAAAGGAACAGCACTTTGGCGTTTTGGAATTTTTGCTGCTCCTTTGCGAAAAGGAACAACACTTTTTGTTTTGCTGTTCCTTTGCGAAAAGGAATAGCACTTTTTTGGCTTTGCTGTTCCTTTGCGAAAAGGAACATCACTTTTTGTTTTGCTGTTCCTTTGCGAAAAGGAACAACACTTTTTTGGCTTTGCTGTTCCTTTGCGAAAAGGAACAACACTTTTTGTTTTACTGTTCCTTTGCGAAAAGGAACAACACTTTTTTGGCTTTGCTGTTCCTTTGCGAAAAGGAACATCACTTTTTGTTTTGCTGTTCCTTTGCGAAAAGGAACAACACTTTTTTGGCTTTGCTGTTCCTTTGCGAAAAGGAACAGCACTTTTTGTTTTGCTGTTCCTTTGCGAAAAGGAACAACACGTGTGGATTTTTGCTGTTCCTTTGCGAAAAGGAACAGCACGTGTGGATTTTTGCTGTTCCTTTGCGAAAAGGAACAGCACGTGTGGATTTTTGTTGTTCCTTTGCGAAAAGGAACAACACTCTTTGTGCTTTGCTGTTCCTTTGCGAAAAGGAACAACACTCGCATATTTCTTTTTCCAAGATGCAGAATTTGGTTAATTCTGCTATTTCTTTTCCACAAGATAAGTCATTCACATGCTTCGCTCAGAGAAGACACCATCAGAACCTTTCTGCTCCTATTTGGACGTTTTGCGATTATACTCTCCTAAATCCTTTAGATATAGCAATGACATTATGCAATGAATATAAAAGCATGATATACCGAAACCTGCATATCATAAATCGCTACTATTTTAAAAGTCAGTATATGTAAGAAGACAAGAGGGGGGACATTAACTTTCGTCTTCACTATCATTATCTTATTCCTGAACCATGGTTTGGTAGTTTTTATCATGTCGATCTCCCTAAAAACTTTCTTGATCATTACTGAGGAATATGAGCAAACAATTTATATCTGTCTGTTGGGATTGTAAGACTTCTTCCACCATTCCCCGCTCTTAAGGTGTGCGGAACCACCCTTATGTGTAATTGAACAAAGAAAAAGAGAAGTGTGCCGCAAAAGAAGAATAAAAGAAAAAAATAAAAACAAGATATGAAATCATCAAATGCAGGATAGGGGGTCTCATTCAGAGCCAGCCTACCATGATCATAAGGATGGAAGCGAAGTGGCATTCCCATTACGGCCACCACACCAGGGATATGGTCCAAAGGTAAAATAACAAGCAAACCTTGGAACAGGAGGTCTCATCACGAGCCGGTCTGACCACGTTTCGTGCCTACCTTGTGAATGGCATTATGGTTATCTGGTCACCAAGCCAGCATAATGGCCTGCATTTTGACAAAGCACTCTTCAGTAGATACACAAAGGATAATGGTTCCGGAGGGTGAGATAAACAACTTTGCCAAGGTTATGAACACCTGTTGGCAGCAGAGCTCTGTTAATGGCATTGGAGTCTTAATATTTACACCAACATGTATGATATTAAGTCTGTTTGTCTTTTATATCCTTTGCATGTATCATATGTCACACCCTGATATAATTATCGCATGAACATTATCACCAATCATGGCAACGGAATTGACAATGACTACTGGAGACTTGGTACAGTTGACAGACGTCCAACCCTCGGTTCCTCATTATATCACACTGGCTTATCTTCAAAGCGATCCACTTTTCTGCCTCGGTTTCGGTACTTCATTGTCCTTTTACAACATGGCATAATTTCTACCTGCTGTACTTTATGATTTGACTCCCGACTGGCTGCTGCTCCTCTCTTTGATGGCTGGGGGCAGCCTATCAGATCGCGGGGGGGAGGTGACCTCATTACTCCAATGGTTACGTGGCTGCACACCATTCAGGCAAAATAATGACACGATTTAACGGTATGATGATCTCATTCTACGGACTGCCATCCACGATCTTTCTCTTTGCTGCATGCTCTGCGAAAATCCTTCCTAAAATTAGCATCGAGTATCCTCTCTGTTCGGTAAATACTGCGAACAGTTGTTGTTTCATTCCCGAGTTTATTTCTGAGAGTAAGCTATGGGCGGGAAGACAATCCGAAGTGAACCGCACAAGCTGACCGAGTCCGCTGCTGCCCGCGAAATTCTGGAAAATGCAGGATGGTTGAATTACTTCAACTGCCTGCAAGAATCAAATGAGGCTGTAGCGTTGGAATTCCTGCAAAATTTGCAGGAAAACCACTCTATAGTCGGAGGAAAGTGGATAGAAGTTATGGAGGACATTATTGCAGAAACCTCAGGATTACCAGCTGTTGGACCCAGATGGGAGCTGAAGAAGGAAAGACTGCAGAAAGTAATGGAAATTTTCCAAAGCGAAGGCCAAAGTCTGACAGTCAAAGGGAAAGGAGTTCTGCCGACAACACTGGGGGAACCCTGGACCGAGCTGGCGAAGATAGTGCAGAGCTATATCACCTGCGAAGGGAGAAAAGATGTGGTAAGGGCTCGTCACTTAAAACTTCTAGCTGTTTTGAAGGGAAAATGTTCTGTAAATCTCCCTGCCCTTTTAAATTCGTTATTACATGATGCGGCTCGAAGCTTGAAGAAGGCTCAGCACACAGATACGGTTGTTAGCCACCATGGACTGATTCGGCTAATAATAAGCCACAGTCTTGCCCAACAGCAAGACACCTGGGAGGAATTGGTCGAAACAGTTAAAAAGGGACTGGCTTTACCACCCCCAAAATCTGAACGAACCTCCAGCACACCGGAACGTTCAGAAAAACACAAGAAGCCAGCAGCAGAAAAGCATGCTGTTTCAAAATGAAAGCAGTCCTCCAGCACGCCGGAACAATCAGAGAAACGTAAGAAGTCGGCGACAGAAAAGCATGCTGTTTCGAAACGGAAGCGACCCTCCGATACGCCGGAATGACCAGAAGAACCTAGAGAACCTGTTGGCACTCCCAACCTGCCTGAAAGACCCAGGAAGTCAGCTCGATTGGTTCGAATACGGGGAAGGTTGGAAAAGATTCAGAAAACTGCGGCCCAACCAATTGAAATCGAGGACGAACCTTCGGAAGTGGAAGGTGAATTACCCGAAGGAAATGCTGAGCAATCAGAGGCTGGAACTAACCAGCCAGAAGGAGGAATTGAAGAAGAAAACGCACAATCCATGGGTAGCCCATTGCAAGACCCTCCAGGAGAAGAGGAATTGGCAGCAGTTCTGGCCAATATGGGAGGATACGGCCAAGCCTCCAGTACAGGAGGCGTCCTTGATGGCCCCGCAGAAGAAGAATTACCTGAGGAAAGACATGCAGAAGAGGCAGGGGAAGAAAACCTGCCTGGCTATGGTAATGAAGCAGAAGACATCAATTCGGGACAATCTGTTCCCAGGGCGCCGGAAGATGTTCCAGGAGAGGAAGAAGAAGTAAGATTGAAGGCAAAACCCTCTGCCGAGGCAAGGGAAATTGAAAAATTGAGGAAGAAGCACCAGAGGATGCTGGGCACGATAGCCAGACTTCGGCAACAAATTAGAATGTTGAAAGCCAGTCTGAGAATACAAAAAACTGCAAGGAAAAGGAAAAGGACCACGGCAGCAAGAACCCCGAGGGTTAGAGTTCATTTTGATGGACGAAACCCCATCAGGAGACCCACTGTCGAGGAACAGTCTGTTGTTCCAAATGATAATGAGGAATAGGGTGCTGTTCCAATAGAAATTGCTGTTCCATCTGGCCCGGAGGAACGAATGGACATTCCAATGGAACAGCAAGAGGCTCCGGTGGTAGGAAGACCGCAACAACCCTTTGTTCGCAATAAAAAAGAAACGGATAGCAAATAAGTTCAAATAGAAGCACCCCCCTCGGGTGTAATTCGGGTCCAAAATTCCAAACAACGTAATAAGAAGGTCCAGGTTAAACTTCCAGCTTCTACGGCTGTGTGGAAGAAAGACCCGAAAACCAGAACCTTGCATAAAATGATGAAGGAAGCCCTGCAGGAGGCCGAGCAGTTGCGAGAACAGACGATCCCCAAGGAAAGATACGAAGAGCTCCAACAACAACTTCGAAACATCAGTCAGTCTGAGAGCCAGGCCTTTGAAGGATGGCAGAAGGAGCAGGAAAATGTTGCTAAGGTAACTCGTCGACTAGATAGTGTTGTTAAGCAGATGGACACCCTGTGTTCCTTGTATACTGATGTTTTGACTTGTAGAGCCCCTGCTAAAAATTATGCTTTGTTTTTGCTTGAACGTTATTTGAGATTAAAAATAAAAGCTGTTAGGGCGGGAGCACCTATCCATATCAACACTGTTAATGATTTTATAGATTGCTGCAAGCACTATGGAGTTAAAGTTCAAAGGTTGTTATGTGAATTTTACCTGCACAATCTTGTCTTAGACCAGGAAACTGATTTGAATCCTGGCCCTTTCGTTGGCGATATACAATTTCAAGCCTTTATCTCATTTGGGGTGAATCAGTTAAAATGGCTTAAAGCTTACAACATCTTCCAGAGGCAAGAAAATAGTTTAGACCTATGGGTACGAGCTGAACCTAGGGACCCAACAACATTATGGAGAGAGCATAGGAGTATGATGAGGATCCCAGGTGTCATGAAGATATTAGGTCCCATGCATGGAGACTTGATCCGAAATGGTCTGGAGAATTTCCTGACTATTAAAGACCATGCCCTCCATGCTGCAAAGTTTTGCTACCGAACCTCTAACCCAAACGTCCAGCTCAGGGAACCCTTTAACTTTGAGAATTTTGAATTGGCTGCCAGTCGATTGAGTCTCTATGGGGAACGGATTCTGTGAGCAGGACCATTCTGGTTGGGGTATCGGTTTCGTAGCCCAATTATTTGGCATCCTGCACCTGGATATCAGGCCCTATATGAGATGCCTGCAGATCAGTTAGATCAGTTCTTTGACCATCTAGTTGCTAATCATGGTTGTCGACCTCTTCGTGAGATCCCTTCTCCGGCCTACTCTCTCACAGCGTTGCATGTCAATTACAACATTTTCATGAGGACATGAAACAGGGTAAGCAGGGGGGTGTGTGGAGCACCTGGAAGGTATGCTTTTTGACAAGCAATCTAGTGGTTTTTCAATACTATTTCTAACCTTTTCTGCATTATGAGTCTAAAAAATATAAGGGTTTTGATAAATTGTGTGAAAATGGACAAACGAAGCTCAATCACTAATAATTGATATTTTCTATGCAGAAGGACGCGGAAATAGGGAATTATCGAGTAAAAACAGGAAGCGAAAGGAAAGTAACTGCTGTCCCGTCGACAGGGAACCGGATGCGGACAAGATCAAGTAAAATTAGAGCCGAATAATCCAGGAAAAGAACGCAGGATACCGAGACGGAGAACGCAAGAAGGAAAGAGGAGAACTGAACGATTAGCGAATCCCTCAGGATCTTCGATCCTAAGGGATCGCTGCTTTAAGCTTATCTTTTATATCTAGACATCTCCATCATTTCTGTTATATAAAGGTACCACGCCATAGAGCGTGGGGGGACGACTGTTGTTATAATTATAAACTCAGAACAACTTTGATCATTAAGTTTTGTAAGATCTGATTTTGTATACTTTTGTTAATGCAATCAATATAAAGGACTTGGTGTTCACTTCGTTTCTGCATCTGAAGTAACTTTAAGCAGTGTACCATTGGTAGCCAAGGGCCCAGCTCCGACGGTCACTTGATGTTGTATCATACGGTGATTTGTGTGGTTTGCTTATTTCTCTTATTTCAGTAATCCGATATATCTTTTATATGATAGACTATGCTTCTTAATTAATATCTGAATCTGAATAAGTTCTTTAATTCACGTCTCTGTATTACACAAACTGAATCTATTCGAATTGCATCCATTTCTACAGCAAGATATTGGTATGAATGTTATCATTATTGGATTCATATGAAATAAGTATTTGTGAGGCTTGAAGATAATATCACTTTGTTCAGAAACATAGTCACATCATACATTACTCTCGGATCGCTGCAGTAGTATAGAACGCATACATACATCGGAGTTTGTTGTTCCATTTGGGTTTGCTGTTCCATTTGAGTTTGCTGTTCCATTTGAGTTTGTTGTTCCATTTGGGTTTGCTGTTCCAATTTATATGATTGACGTTTCCTATTTATGATAGTTTGTTGTTCCATTTCATTACTGTTGTTCCATTTCATTACTGCTGTTCCATTTGATTACTGTTGTTCCATTTTAGAATTGCTGTTCCATTTTACTTTCGCTAATCTGCCTTTATTGCTTTCGCGTGATAGCAGGCCTAAGGTTGTCGTGAGCCCAGCAAGACGCTGCCTAGCTCCCAGACCTATAAGTCCATGCTTTGGTTTTCTTTCTTTATAAAGGGAAGAGTTATTGGTTCTGTACCCTTGACTGATCATCTGCCTTGTGTGATTTCATTTTCTGAATTGGTTTAATTACAACTTAGTGTTTGTTTCCTTTCAAGTCATTAGAACGCTATACTACCGAGCATTACTTGGACAGAACAACCTTGGATTGAGTTACTCCTTGAAAGAACAAAACGATCCCGGATTGACTTAATAATGTGGAATAATTGGTGGTGTGATAGACCCTAGTTATCGCTCTACAGTTCCTAGACCAAAGGATAAGAATGTTATCGGAACAAAATGAGTCTTCAAAAATAAATTGAATGAAAATGGGGAAGTAATTAGAAACAAAGCCAGACTTGTTTGTAAAGGGTATGCGCAGCAAGAAGGAATAGACTTTGAAGAAACCTTTGCTCCTGTTGCAAGACTTGAGGCCATCCGAATGTTCCTTGCTCTCTCAAGTTTTCAAAACTTCAAAGTATTTCAAATGGACGTGAAATCAACCTTTCTGAATGGAGACTTGGAAGAAGAAGTATACATTGAACAGCCAGATGGGTTCATTCTTAGAAATGATCCAAATCTTTTTTGCAGATTGAAAAAGGCTCTCTATGGTCTTAAACAAGCTCCAATGGCTTGGTACTACCGTTTGGACAAATATCTTCATCAACAAGGCTTTTCAAAAGGATCAACAGATAGTAATCTTTATATAAAAGTTGAAAATGACAAATTGCTAATACTTGTTGTGTATGTAGATGACATTATTTTTGGGAGCAATGAAGAAGCTATGAGTCAAAGCTTTGCCTTGGTCATGCAGAAAGAATTTGAAATGTCCTTGCTAGGAGAACTGACATATTTCCTTGGTTTGCAAATCCAACAAAAAGAAGGAGGAATCTTTTTATCTCAAACCAAGTATCTCAAACCGATTTTGAAGAAATATGGTATGGAAGATGCGAAACCAGTATGTACACCCATGGTCACAGGATGTAGCCTCAGTGCAAATGATGAATCTGCAACAGTACGTCAACCAACCTACAGATCTATGATTGGAAGTTTACTTTATTTGACAGGTACCCGACCGGAAATCATGCATGCAGTTGGAATAGTTGGAAGATTTTAGGCAAATCCGAAGGAGACTCATCTTCAGGCAGTGAAGAGAATTTTCAAATATCTTCAAGGGACTCAAAATTATGGCTTATGGTATCCTAGAGATACAGATCTTACACTTCATTCTTATACAGATGCAGATTGGGCCGGAAGCGTGGATGACAGGAAAAGCACAAGTGGTGGTGCGTTCTTTATGGGTTCTAGACTGGTATCTTGGTTCAGCAAGAAACATAGTTCAATTGCCTTGTCTACAGCTGAAGCGGAATATGTTGCTGCTGCATCTTGTTGCACCCAACTCCTTTGGATGATGCAGACTTTGCAGGATTTTCAAATCACTTGTACAACACCAATCCCCATCTTATGTGATAACACAAGTGCAATCAGCATCTCAAAGAATCTTGTTATGCATTCAAAAACCAAGCACATACCAATCAAGTACCATTTTCTCTGGGAACAAGTGCTTGAATAGAAGGTCAAGTTGGAGTATGTTCCTTCTAAGGAACAAGTTGCTGATATTCTCACCAAACCATTGCTCAGGGACACTTTTGAATACCTCAGGCAAAAGCTGGGGGTTGTTGATGCATCATCTTATTGCTGAACCTCTTCTCATTGGTGGTACAGGTTCAGGGGGAGCATATAATGCATTGTTGGCATTATGGAGGATGTGCAAAAGGAGATCTTGGAAGTAGCTACAATATGTCTCTATCTCTTTCATGGTGGATTATGGTTCTTCGTTGCAGATCTGGTTCATATTCAGGGGGAGCATGTTCTTAGGGGGAGCATAACCCTTTGCCCTTGATGTCAAAGGGGGAGAATGAAGCTGAAGTTTTGAGGTTGCCATCAAGTCCAAAGGGGGAGATTGTTGGCATTATGGCTAAAGTGTTGTCCTTGATGGCAACCCATTCAGGTGATAGATCACAGTACTTCAAGTCAGCAGCAGAGATTGATGATCAGCTATCAAATATTGAAGAAAATAAGGGGTACGCAAGTACACCTTACATAACGTGCGTACACGCAGGTCAGTGTTACATAAAGTGCGTACATACCCGCAATTATCCCGTTCAGGAGGTGCGTACCCCCAGTGCACACATTTCAAGGCAAAGAAATTCACATGTGGGGTTTTCTTATGTTTTACTCTTGGTATTTAGCCGACGGTATTGGGTTATTATGGTGTCGGCTCGTGGTATTGATCCATGTTTTAAGGAAGAGCTTTCCTATATAAAGCAAAGGAGATCATTTGGCTTGAGTATGTTTTGGGTTGAATATCTTATGAGGGCTAGATCTGAAATATTATGATCTCTAGGGAGTATGTCTAGATCTAAATAAGGCGAATCTACTGATGGATTGAGATCTCTTCGGCGCATGTTCAGATCTGTAGATATGACTGTCTGGGTTATTTCTGAAGCCTTGAAATCATCTATGCCAGAAGGTACGTAGGTACAGTGAAAGAAAAGTGCGTACGTACGCAGGAATGAAGCGTTTCAGGTGCGCCGGTACGCAGGCACAGAAGTGTTGCAGGTGCGGAGGTACGCAGGCACAGAAGGGTTGAAGGTGCAGAGGTACGCAGGCATAGAAGGGATGCAGGTGCGTACATACGCAGGCACAGAAGGGTTGCAGGTGCGTACATACGCAAGCACAGAAGGGTTGCAGGTGCGGAGGTCCGCAGGCAGTTCAATGGACTCAGAGCGAGGTACGCAGGCGAACAGTTGAGCAGGATGCGTACTGTAAGCAGGCGAGCAGTTGAGCAGGGTTCGTACTGTAAGCAGGCAAGCAGTTGAGCAGGGTGCGTACTGTAAGCAGGCAAGCAGTTGAGCAGGGTGCTTACGTAAGCAGGCGAGCAGTTGAGCAGGGTGCTTACTTCTCTTAAGATCTTTTTTTATCATTGTTGTGTTCTGGGTTTGATTCTATTATTGTTGATCTGGTTACTACAGTTGACTGGGTGATTTTCTTATACTTTATAAACATTTGATGCTTATGGATCCAGTTTGAAAATTTATGAAAAGTGGTCCTTGTAAGAAAAGAAGTAGGGGGTTGTAGCTCCCTTCCAGCAGAGACTGGAAAACGAGAGAGAGTTGTAGCTCTCTGCAGGTTGCAGCCTGCGTACTGGTAAAGGACTGCACCAGTACAAAACCATTGTAAAAGGAGTTTCTAATTTGAAAGAAGATAGAGACATATTGCAGCAGGTGGTTTTCACCCACATTGGGTTTCCACCTTACATCTTGTGTTCTTTGGTGTGACTATCTGTTTTCTTTGTTCATGCTCATTATTTTATGGAACTAACATGCAAAACTAATTCAAAGAACAAATAAGGAAGATTTATTAAAAGAGTTAGATAATACTGATTCACCCCCCCTCTCAGTATTATTTCCAACAAATTGTTTGTGCATACAATCAGGTAAGTTTCCTTAAGTTTAAAATGAAATTCATGAGAAAAATAGCTTCAAACAAAAAATAGTGAACAACAGACATTCAAAGTACAACAAACTATCAAAGAGACACTTTAACACAATATTTTGATGAATGAATTCACCCCTCATGGGCTACATCTCCTTGGTCCAACTTCCTTGGCTTGGGCCTCTTTATTAGCTCAATGTGGAAAAATGATATTTTGCAAAGCTCTATTGCTCCTGATTTCTGCACCAATGTTTTTAGAATGTCCAAATTAGCTAATAAAACCTCTTTCTCAGCTCAATTTGGTCATAAATTGACTTATCTATGGCTCAATCAGTCCTTTTCTAGAAAAGCTCCACTAAATATGGAATGACTCCAGTTAGCGCACTAAATTTGGAGGCAGACCCGACTTTGGGGGCACCACCAAATCCTCCGCAAGATTAAATTGAGAGTTAAATGAGGTTAAAATATACTTAATTAATTGTTAATCCTGGATTAGCGCTAACATAAATATGTGATTATCGTGAAAATTGCGGAGTTAAATGACCACAACCATCAAAGTTTTGAATGCGGTCACATGTGGTAGATACCGCACATTTTTGGAGGAGACCATTAGCTTGACCACCGAGGTCATGGTATTGTGTTCACATGCAATAACCGTTTGGAGTTTTTTCGGAGCCGTCTGGATTAACACAACTATTTGTGGTTTTGTAATATTGCGATCACATGGGATCGTTGTGGAGTGGCTAGGTTGGAATAGCCGCCGGTTAACATTAACTATATGCAGTTATATAACATTGTGTTCACATGGGGGAGGGCTGGCCCTCCCCTAACCGCCAACCTCTAAACCGCTTAAGTTTAAATATGTGTAGATTTGTTACATGGTAAGAACCACCCGGGAGAGCAGGTGGTTAAGGCATATGGTTTGCATGCAGGAGGTCGTGGGTTTGACCATGACTTCTGCAAATATATTTTTCTCCACTGTATAGACCTCCAACTCGACCTTTGGGAGGTGCCATGTGGTAGCCTTCGGGCTTGCCACGTGGAATTCTTCCATTGGTCCAAAATAAAACCAGTAGAAATGTGCCAACAATCCACTCTACAACCTAACCAAATGATGCCACTTGTCCATCCCTAGTTTTTTGTTAACCAGCGTTGACAATTCCTAGTCACCTACCATGTCAGTAGTATGGACTACTGACTATGCAGTGACGATTTTTTTTTTCAAATTTCGTTTGTTTAGCAAAGCGATTAAAACTTAATAAGTTTCTCATACGAACTTGGTTTTTGACAAAACGAGTTGCGTGAGGATCATTTTTTTGAGATTGACACGATCGTTCAGGTTTCGAGCCATTCAGAGAACTTTGATTTTTGAGCTAAATATTGCGAACCTAATCAACAACTCCCAAGACTCTCAACTTAAGTTATCAGCATGGGGTTCATATAAACTTAGAGGTGACAATGCTATATGCACGGTAGGTCAAAATCTATTCATGTTACCCTCAATAATTGAATCAAATCAAGGTATGCAAAGATCATTCCTTCGACAAACTACAAAGAGAATTTTCATAAAAAACCAAAATCATACCCTAATTGCAACAGCTTGAACGTTATCCTAATTGCAGAAATGAAATTTTCATTCATTAGATGTAAAGACTAACTGTAACTAAAGGAAGGAAAAAGAATACACTAGTTGCAGAAATGAACCATGCTACTCTACTTGCAAACGAATCAAGTTAATACTCTACTTGCATAATGTAAATCATTAATCTATTTGTAAATTTCTTTGAAAGAGGAAATTTAATCTACAACACATAACTAGGAAATCCAAGAGTGTAACTTTTGAAAACTACATCTAATATATTTCCATTGAAGGTTGTCCCTTAATATCATTGAATATAAGATAGTTTTATCTCTAGCTTTACGATCCTTATGCATTGCATCAATTGAATACTCGTTGTGATTCAAATGTGAGAATCAACCTCCTATTTCTAATTACTGTCTTGTACTTGTAGTTAAGGAAGGATGTTCTTAGAGTGGTCCTTGGGTCTCCCCAATCATGCATTCAAAGCCTGGAAGTCATTGCTAAATTCCGAAAATGGAAAAATCAATATCTTAGAGAAAATCTAGCCGAGTTTAGGGAATGTTATAGGACTACTACATGATGCTACAAGATACCTTGTTTTGTTATAGGTTTTCCTTGTTTTGCTACAAGATTGGGTCCAATAGATTTATAAGGGTAAGGAATGTTTTTTGAAGGTGGATGAGGGTGTATGAAGGATGTATGACACCTTCTTTCCAATCTAATCAGCCCTCAAATGACCATTTTCCACAAAAATACATGCCCACGACGTCCTTCATTATTCCCAAAAAGATGATCTCCGCAGCATAATTTTAGAGTAGTATGAGGTGTCCAAGGGGAGGATGGTAATGAAAAAGTGGATGTAGGATGAATATGTCAACCCCTTGTTATAGACATTTTTGTGCCTCGCGTCAAGGAGTAGGGAATGTCGATAATTACAGGGATCCTCAGTCCCTAAACATGTTGTTCTTACCCCTAAAAGAACAAGGTCATCAATCAATAGCACTCCCAATCAGTTCTCCACCTGAAAACACTTCAGAACAGGCTTATTTTGGATCATGTCAGCTGCTTAACTGAGCTTCTGCGCTGTATTGCAACTGTCCCACTCTGTACCTGCGCTGGAAGTAAAAAACAATGAAGGCTACCTGCGCTGGGCGAGATTGGCCAAGTGGCACAGTCATCCTGCAAGGTGTCAATTGCCCAGGAAGCTTCCAAAATGACACTTGGTTCATGAGATTCGCCCTGTGATGAGTAAGAGGTACTTGATCACCATGTGTAAGCAAGGATCTCCAAGTGGACACAGGAACTGAAGATTAACTGAAGATGGAGAGGACACTAGTCAGCTATATGCCAGCCTCCAGCTGACTCATCCTTTCCTCTTCCCTCCTATATATAGAGCTCTTCTATGAGGTCTAGGGGGGCTGGAATTTTGTATAAGCAAGGAGGTGCTGTTGGTATACTGCCAGGATTATTGGGTGATTGTTTTACTAGAGGTGAAGAAGAGAGTTCTTGCTGCCGAGGAGGTGCTGCTGGATTGGAGCCAATATTATTGGTTGTAACTTCCTCTGGAACCCTGTTACTTTCTATCAATAAAGTTTGCATGTTCTTCTATATACTTGTTTTACATAGATGCTTTTGTGTTTACATGTATATTTGATGCAACCTAATCCATGCTTCAATTATGATTGCTTGTATCTCGTAGTTTGCTCCCTTTTGTTGTGCAGATTCTGTGTGTAGCTGGATCAGCTTGGAGAGCAAAGAGCTGGGAACAGGATACAAAGCGAGAAGGACAAGGATCGACTAAGCGCAAGACACCAGGTTGGTTGACCCTCTTTCCATTCTCTCTGTGCTTTCATAAAGTGGAACATGAAAACTTTATCATTCAGTTGTTGCTAAAGACTGTCACCTTTAGAAAGGGTTAGTGTCATCCGCATCGGATACTTTTCCCCACAACAAACTGGCGACTCCGCTGGGGAGATCCTAGTATCTTGTTGTTGTAGGATTTTGCTATTCATTTCTTGAAGAAAGGAGTACCAAATCGAAAAGCTTTTGACTCTATCAAAAGCGAAGTAGAGGGTTTTGCTACTCTTGCTCATTTGCTGAGCAAATTCAAGATTTAAAGAGCTAATCTACAGATGAATCTTTACTCTTTGTGATAGATCTTTATCCTCTTGATCATCCCTTAGCCTGTACTTAACCCATAGCATTTTATTTCAGTCAAAACAGTACATTTTTGAGCTTTTTATGACCCGGAATTCTTAGCAGACGTAACTCTCGTAAGTCAGTACAGGCTGTCCACTGGCAGTCTGCATTACAGCGCAGGTGCTCCCTTCGGGAACTGCGCTGAGAGTGAAACTGACAGACCATTGCCTGCGCTGGTCTAGTTGGCCTTAGTCTAGCTCAGCTCTTCCTTTGTGTCTTGGCCCTGTTTGCACTTGTTTTTGGCTGATTGCTTGCTGGTTAGTGTACTTGCTGTAGACCACTTCTCCTTGACATTATTCCGCCTCAGTTGTGTGATGAAATTGTAAACGTTCTTTCAGTATTTCTTGTCTTAGTTACAATTTCCCATTGTGAGAAGCGAACCTAGTAGCTATGGCCTCTTAGATCCTGAATTGTAAAAGCATTTTTGTGGTCTTATGAGTTAGTGTTATTACTGTTCATAGCTGTTTAAGTTGGTTTGTTTTCACTTTATGGTTTGAATTCATATATTTTTGGTGTAAAAAAAGTACCTGTAAAGCGTCTTTTCATTTAGACAATACTTGTTTGTTTACGCTTCAAATTGAATTCGAAAGTCATACAACGGTTTTCCTTTTGTTAGCATCAACATTAAAGGAAAAGAAAAGAAATACATGCATCTTGCATTTGCATTTTTGATAAGTTTGGGTGGCTGATCTAGGAGAAAGTGCATTAGTTTGTGCTTTGTGCTCTGTGTGGAAAGATATTGTTTTTCTCTCCCCTCAGTAGTTAGGATTTTCAAAGCTAAAAGGATTGTGAAAGCTTGCTTATCATTTTAGCTGCATTTAGGAATTTGTACCAATACATCACGTGGTGATCCTGAAAGACAAACTGATAAACAAGATCAACTTAAAATATATTGAATGAATCTAAAAACGCATTGTAACATAACGCTCACAATAGAGGTCTAGGTAGAGACGTGTTCCGGCGTCGTTAAACGTAGTGACTGTCGATCTCTACGAAGGTGGGTGATTCCTCCTGAGGGACGATAGCACTAATACGGATTTGAGCTCCCGCGTACCGTCGCGTATATTGGGAGACCCCTATAGGCAATTGTCCTTTATCCTTAGGAAGCCGTGTCGACCGGCCTACTGATCGCGATGCAGTGAACACAGCATTCACGAAGATCGACCACCCGTACCGTAAAACGTATTCTGTGGTTTCGCGAAAGGTTTGGCACACCCTCTGCCTAGATCTCCAGAGCAGTTTCTTTTGGCCCTTTTCAAACTCTATAACTGAAAAGGTCCAACCAAGCATTTGTCACTTCGGGCTCGTTAATACATCGAAGGCGACTAGAGTCATCTTTAGCTTTTTCTCGACTCTTAAAACATGAAAAAGCAAAGTTGTGTCTAAAAGCGTCTAATAAAATTCATTCAATACGGAAACATAATTCCCCTTTTTGTATTTTAGTTGATCAAGTAATCCGCAATCGTGGAGGAAAGTCAATTAAAACCCCGTCGTTCAGGGAGACTTGCGGGTCGACCATCTTTGTCTCCGGAACCGAAAGTAGTACGAGCAAAGCGATCTCGCTGGACCAGATCAAAATCTCCTCTTAAGGTTAGAACAGAAGTTCCAACAACATCTGAGATTCTGGTCACTCCCGATATTTCTGGAATCCCTGGCTCTATTGAAGAAGTTCAACGGCAACAGAAGGACAATTGTATTGATCCTAGTCTGAAAACAAGTACTTGTTTAACTGAACCAGTTCCATCTGAAACCGGTCCACAGAGTCTTGTTGTTCAAACAACTGTCGCTGTTGAGGCAACTCCTTCTTCGGCACCAGAAATCTATTACGGACCTGACGGTCTGCCACTTCCTCCTGGTCTGATTGCAATAGAGGAAATCGTAGAGGACCAGCAAGCAAATACTCCAATTCATTTTGGAGTAGGTTCCACTCTTTTTCCTTCTGCATCAGAAGTTTGTCCATCGCCACAGGAAGTTCCTGAAGAATCGTTAGGAAGTTTATTGGATAGACTTAAAATGTCTGAACAACCGTCGACATCTAGAACTGTGCCAAATGACACAGCGACAGCAGAAGCTCCTGCTGCCATTCCAACAATGTTTGCCGGCATACCATCTGTCCCGACTAGTTCTCATCAACTAGAAGGAGTCCACCCAGGGACTATTATGACAACTTGGTCTGTTCCAGTTTGCTCTTCCGGTATAATACCCGGTAATTCTTATGTTGAAACTAGACAAATTGATCCCTTTGGGAATCATTTTGGGCCATCCAGTCCTCAAAGGCCATCTGCACCCTTGAGCTCCGGATTTTTACCGTATGGGGGGCAATATGCCCTTTCACTTCCTCTTTCGGGAGGATACCCATACGGCAGTTTTCAACCACATTCAGGTTTGACTGAAGTAACGACGAGTGGTTGGGTACCTATGTTACCCCAACAACCAAGAGTTGTATATTCTATGCAACAAAGTGTACCTATGTCTAGTATCCCGACGACGCCAGCAATTGTAACCGTGTCGCAAGTTCAATCGATGCCTGTTGTATGTCAACCCCAAGTTGTAATGCAACAGCCAATTGACCCTGCAACACAACCACAATCGCCAACTGCCGGGACGACACAGATACAAACGGGGACCATAACCCCGCATCTTGGGCCGTCGGTTAGTGTTGCACAACAAAACATGGCTTCACAACCATGGATGGTGCAATACCAACAACCTCAGTTTCAACAGGTATACCAGGGATCTGAGCAATAGATCTTTGCGAATAGTGGGCAACCCTATATTCAGAACGGGTTAAACCAACCACTTTACAGTGGCCAAGCCCACCAGCCATATCAGTCATATCAACATCAGTTGCATTATACTGGTATGCAAAGACCTACTGCTCAGGCGATTCCATCGTACCCTGGGTACGCCTCGCCAAACCTGAATCAGCAGTTGCCATTCGTGGCGACCTTAGAATTACCAGATTTACATCGCTTGACAAACGATCCAATCACCTACGCCCATTGGTGGCTAGCGATTCCTCACAAACTTCCTTCGGACATTCCTAAATTCAATGGAAATCCGGGCGAAGACCCGTCGAATCATGTGATGACATTCCATCTGTGGTGTTCGTCGAACACCTTGAATGATGATTCAATAAGGCTTCGTCTTTTCCAGAGGACATTGACTGGTCCGGCGGCCAAATGGTATATTGAATTACCTAGAGCCTCTTTCGACAATTTTAGTTCCCTAGCCACGACTTTCTTAACACACTTTCAGTTACCTATAAGGTACGAAACTGGAACGGAGATCTTAACCAATTTCAAGCAGACAACCGCCACACATATATCTGATCATATACATGAGTGGCGTCGTCGTCGCAGAATGGTAAAGACCTATGTTCCAGATCAGCTATTAGCTGAGTGGTTTATAAAGTCGCTTCTGCCGGCAATTACAGAAGATGTGGCCAAGGGAGGCGTCGTAACAGAGGAGCAGGTTATTGCTCGTGCTCAATATTTGGACTTAGTATATACTCAGTCGGGCACGCTCTATGATAAGATACCTGATGCCCCCAGACCAGAATTTTCAATCCCTCCTCCGCCCGGATCGAATAGTGACTCTCATGCCGGTGATGGCGTGATTGGAACTGCAAACGCTAAGTCGACAAGGGATTCGAATAAGAAAGCCCGTAAGACTTCGAATCAAAAAGCAAATCAGGAGATTCTTGCTTCGGAGGTAAACGCTGTATCTACGGATAAAAGCAAAAACTCCAATAAACCAGGAAGCAAGAAGAAACAAAACAAAGGGAAGAAGAAGAATCAAGGTGGATCATCCCCTCAAAAAACTTCTTCAAACCCTCCTGGGAAAAAGAAACAATTTTATCCATGTCAAATATGTGATGAAAATCATTCGACAAAGGACTGTCCGTTCAAAGCTGAGTTAAAGAGGTTCCTAAAAAGTTCCCAAACTTCAGCTGTGTTGACTGATCCGTTTCCCGCCCCAGGTCAGAATATGGTTGATAGTGGAAATGCTTCCCCGTCACAAGTGCTTATGCTGTCGGTTTCTAAGCAAAGTGATGCTTTGATATCGACTAGGAATAAAGATTATGGAAATCCGCCGGTGTCGAACGACAAAGGGAAAGATCAACCCAGTAGTTCGACAACAACTTCGGCAGAAGTTGTACCCCCCCCACGCATGAATTAACAATAAAGCCGCCTAAGGGAGTAGTCCACAAGTCGACATTCAACCCTCGTGCCAGAGCGGCGCAACACTATAATGTAGTAGAGGATTTGGCCCAATCGCCATCTGCTATGTCGACTCTTGAGGTACTACAAAATTGCCCGTCCCAAAGACAGGCATTGTTATCAGCAATTGGTGGAGTGGATCCTAAAGATTCCAATCTTGTATCCTTTGATCACAAAGGATATGATCCTCAGTTACCAGCACAATTAGCTTTCCTTATTCAAGTGAAAGCACTCAACAAAACTGTTCATAGAACGATTATTGATGAGGGTGCGTCGACATGTATCATGTCAATGAGTTGCTGGAAAACTCTTGGATCTCCAACATTGTCGCGATCTTCGACGACATTGAAAGCATTTGACGGTAGGACGTACACTCTGTACGGTATCCTAAATAACTTCAAAGTTGAACTAGGAGGAAAAACAGTAGAGATTGATGTTGAAGTCATTGATGGCAATCTTGACTATAACATCCTACTGGGAAGACCATGGATATATGCCATGGCAGCTGTAGTGTCGACATATTTTAGGAAGATCGCATTCCCGTTTGAAGGAGGGATTACGATCATCGACCAACAGAATTTCCTCCCTAATGGTTCACAAGTTACTGGAAGCATTCCCCTGATCCATGGGAGCGACCATTCGATAAAAGATATCGGAGTAGGCTTGCTAAAAGATCCCACGATGATGGGAACTTTCGCGTTGCCACCTCCTTTCCATGAAGGGAATATCCCGTGTGTAGCAACATGCAACATGGTATCTTCATCGAAGGTCGCAGAAGACAAAGTCGTCATGGATCATCAAGTGGTATTGCCTCCTAGCCCCATTGAGATATTGTAGCAATCAATGTTTCAGGCATGGGAGGCGAGCCCAAATGAACGCTCGTCAAGCGTTTGGGTAGATAGGTCCGAAGAATATGGTACCCCATTAGATCCATGGTCAAAAGTTCATGGGACTGACGAAGGAATCTTGCAATCAATGATGATTGAGGGGGCACCATGGAATGATAACCACCATCATTCCCTTCTTCCAGAATGTGAAGAAGATACTCATCACGACCTATACCATCCTTCAGTGTTCGAATTCCTAACAAATACTGTAAATACGGTGGATTCAGAAAGAAACCTGTCCAATATTGAAGAGACCATAGCCATAAATATCTCGACAAAATCTGATGTTGTTGAGAATATTCATGTCGGCAAAAGTTGTTCCCCTTCAGAACTGGAAATATATAGTGCTCTCTTTCATGAATTTAGAGATGTCTTTGCATGGTCATATGATGAAATGCCAGGCATTGACTCGAGCATAGTTGAACATGAAATTAAAATGTATCCTGATGTCAAACCAGTAAGACAACGGCTTCGGCAGGTACATCCGAAAAAAGCCGTTGCCATTAAGGCGGAAGTTGAAAAACTCCTCCATGCTGGATTCATCTACCCGGTTCCTCTAACCGATTGGGTATCGAATATTGTCCCTGTTATGAAAAAACAAGGGACGATAAGAGTGTGCGTCGACTATAGGGATGTAAACAAAGCTTGTCCAAAGGACAACTACCCTACACCCTTCATCGACCAGATAATTGATGAATGCGCCGGATGTGAAATCTTTTCCTTTATGGATGGATTTTCCGGGTATAATCAAATAAATATCCGCCCACAGGACCAGTCTAAGACTGCATTCATCTGTCCGTGGGGCACATTCGCTTATCTAAAATTACCCTTTGGTTTAAAGAACGCAGGGGCGACGTTTCAGAGGGCAATGAATTATGCCTTCCATGACATCAAGAACATCGTTCAACCTTACCTCGACGATCTTCCAGCTCATTCGCGGAAGCGGACTGATCATCCGCGGCATTTGAGAGCAATATTTCTACATTGCCGACATTACAAGATAAGACTCAATCCACATAAGTGTGTGTTTTGCGTCGGCTCTGGTCGCTTACTTGGATTTGTGGTTTCTAAGGACGGGATTCGTCTCGACCCCTGTAAGGTTCAGGCAATCATTAATTTGCCTCCACCTTCAAATTTGCTTCAGATTCAGAAACTCCAAGGGAAAGCAAACTTTCTGAGGAGGTTCATTCCTAATTACGCAGAACTTGCCAAAGGTTATACTCGTCTTTTGAAAAAGGATGTACCTTTTGTCTGGGACCAGGTTGCGCAAGCTTCCTTTGACACTCTGAAAGAGCATCATTAATGTACGCCCCGGACTATCAAAGAGATTTTAACCTGTATCTTGCTGCAGCAGATACGACCATTGCGATGGTCTTAGTGCAAGAAGTCGATGGAATAGAACATCCTATTTATTATTTAAGTAAAAACTTAAATGACACAGAAAGTAAATATTCCTATGTTGAAAAACTAGCGCTTGCTGCTGTTCAAGCGATTCAAAGGTTTCGACATTATGTCCTCTTTAGGAAAACTACCGTTTTGTCAGATTTCAATCCCATGACATATATACTGTCGCGACAGTTGCTTGGGGGCAAATATTCAAAATGGATAGCCATCCTTCAAGAGTTTGATTTAGATTTTGTAAAATCCAAATCGAAGAAAGCTCTAGTTTTCGCGGAATTATTATGCGATCTCCCATCGTCGTCCAACGATGAAACATCAAAAGAGTCAATCGTGGATGAAAATTTGTTTCTGATATCAGTAAGCGATGAGTGGTATGGAGACATCATTGTTTATCTCCAAACCCAAAAATTTAGGCCTAATACCTCACACTCGGAACGGAAGCGTATACGATACCAATCTAAAGAGTACATGATCGTCGGTGATACACTTTACCGTCGTGGCATCGATACAGTTCTGAGGAGGTGCCTTACCCATGAGGAGGCCGAAAAAGCCCTGAATGATTGTCATTCAGGCGCGTGCGGGGGGCATCAATCTGGATATGCAACAGCACAAAGAATCTTACGAGCAGGATACTTCTGGCCAACTATGTTTAAAGATTGCATAATAGCTGTCAGAAGTTGCCATGCATGTCAGATCTTTGATAGCAAAACCAGAAGACCACCCGCACCCTTACAGCCGATAGTTGCTGTTGGGCCCTTCGCCAAGTGGGGCATCGATTTCATGCAATGTAACCCCACCTCGACCGGGGGGCATGGGTATATTATAGTCGCTGTTGACTATTTTACCAAATGGGCCGAGGCGATGCCTACATTGGATAACACTAGTGAAACAGCTGCCCTTTTCTTTTTCAATCATGTAGTCGCCAGGTTCGGCGTTCCGCAAGCCATAGTAACAGATCATCGATCGCATTTTCGCAATCACATGATGGTCGAATTAGCTGCCAAACTAGGGCTATCTCACGACAGCTCTACCCCATATTATCCACAAGCCAACGAACAAGTTGAGGCAATCAACAAGGTCCTGAAGCGTATGTTGCAAAGGATGATCGGGGTTCATAAAAGAAGATGGCATCTAATCCTATACTCAGCATTGTGGGCTTACCGAACCTCGGTAAAAAACGCCACTGGGTTCACACCATTCCAATTGGTGTATGGCCTGGAGGCAGTTTTACCGATCCAGTGCGAAATTTCGTCTCTTAAACTCGCAATTGACCTCCTCCCCGGAACCTCAGAAGAAGAGGCTCGTTTCGTAGAATTGATCCAATTGGATGAAAACCGTCGCGACGCCGCTTTGGCGAACGAAGCTCATAAGAAACGAGTCAAAGCACAGTTCGACAAGAATGTCAAACCGCGCAACTTCTCTGAGGGTGACTTGGTTTTGCTTTACGACCAAGAATCCGATAAATTAGGAGCAGGAAAATTTCAGTCCTTATGGATGGGTCCCTATATTGTTAAGAGGGTGTTAGCAAAAGGAGCCTACGAGTTAATGGATTATGACGGAATACCACTGGCGCAACCCTGTAACGGGTTGTACCTCAAGCGTTACTATGCCTAAATAGTAACCTGAGTGCTTTTGTTGTATTTTGTTTTCGCTAAAATGTTTGTTTCGGTAGTAATCCACCCTTCTCGTTTGTTGCAGATGTCGAATTATTCTGACACATATGTGGGATATGCCGACGGAGCGAGTCGTAGTACGCGGAATTTGTCCTCCGCTGCCTGGGCCATTTTTGATCCAAGCGGCGAGTTAGTGAGTTTCAGAGGTGTGTGTATTGGACGGTCAACAAACAATATCGCTGAGTATAGTGCGTTGATCGAACTCCTCTCTGATACCATTGCTCATGGTATACGCCGGCTAATTGTTAGGCTAGACTCACAACTTGTGATACTACAACTCACTGGTATATATTCAGTCCGCAATCCAGCTATTTATTGTATGTTTCTAAGAGTTAAGATTTTGGAAAGAGAGTTTGATTCAATTCAATACCAACATATTTCCAGAAACTTGAACACATTAACAGATTCATTGGCAAACTATGTATTAGATAGACATTTACAACATATATAAAAAGAGATGCATCGGTGCTATGTAAGTGGATCACAAATAAACTGAAATAAACTCCGAAAATCAAAATATATAAAGTTGTTTATAGTTTGTACATAATGTGCTGTAATCAAAACAAAATTGGTCATACGACCTAGAACTCAAAAAGATGCTAGGGGGCACCCTAGCCTAATGGTGCTCATGAAAGTACGTCACGGTCTGTGCAATCATGCGCAAGAGACGAGTCCATCGTCTAGGCACGCCGATGGTGTGTCGCTGCAACTGTAAAGGTAACTCGTCAATCTGTACATCCGGAAGGCCGCGAGTAAGGCTCTCAACCTGCTCCTGCACAGCTGCAAGTATCTCAGCATCACCAAGGTCGCGAATAACAACTCTCCTAGCAGGCTCTGCTGCTGGAGCAGCAACTGGCGATCGTGGACGAGCTACTGGACGAACAGGACCAACATCTGCATGCACCCAAGAGTTTAATCAGTTTTGAACAGTAAACACCATGAATAAAAACAATAAACAGTGATATGGTCAAAGATTTTACCAATAGCGCCCCATTGCTCGCCATCCGGAAGCACCAAATCCGGATCACCTCGGTAGTCCATACCCACGTATGGATACTCAGAAAATGCCATCTCCTGACGCTCGAACCACCTAAAGAAGGACTCAGTGAATGTAATATGAGGTTGACCAGCATGCCGGGACATATGGTCAACCCACCTCTGCATGCGTGGCTCGGTCGGAGAAGGCACATCAAGCAAGATGTACTGAGGTTGCATCAATGGGATTTTCTCCAAGACAAAGGCAGTAAGAATAGAACCAAATCCAAAGTTCTTCAGCCCCCCGTCCTTTACCTTGGTCAATTGACTTTTCGTCTGGATAAGTACTGCATCACACCAGTTAAACACTTTCGGTTGGAGACACTCCAAGGCGTGCTGCATATAAGATCTGTTGGCAACATGCAAAGCTGCGCTACCGGCCATCCTACCAATAGTAAACAGAATGGACCTGAGAGACCTGTCAGTGATGTCACGGATATTGATCTTGCCGTCTTTGCTCGGCTGTGAACCTTCCCGGCAATGCTGACGGATATAGTCTCTGGTGGAAGTAGTCCCTCGAGCCGTACTCGACAAAGAAATGGGAGCACCCCGCCTTGACAACCCAGTCAAGAAGTACATGTCCTCTATGGTCAAGGGGAAGGACTTCCCCCTAATCTGAAATACTTGGTTAACAGGATCCCAAGCATCTAGCATATACTGCAGTAAAGAAATCTGTGCTCTCATGCTAGAGATACGGAAGAACTTCAGCAGGCCACAGTTCCGAAGCGCGTTCACCGTGACTGGGTCATGGAGTGCGACCATGTCCTCTGCTTCATGTTCTCGTTCTTGCCATGTAAGGGACATTTTGTTCCCTACAATCAAATAAGAGAATGAGTAAGTTCCTGAATTTGGTGAAAATCTGGCGAAAAAACATCAAAAAACTCATGCAAACTCAGTCTTTTTAGGCCCAGCGCAGGTAGAGAGTGTTCCCCCTGCTCTGTAATTCAGTTTGCCTCAAAGCTGACTGGAATATAGCGCAGGTTTCGAAAGGGGAACCTGCGCTGATGCCAGGGCGCCCTAATGGAACCCCTGGGGCCCAGAAACACTGAAAAACAGGCATGAAACTGAAAAAGGAAACCATGAAAGTGAAGGGCTAAAGTTTAGCTCCTACCTGGTCCAAACGGCGCCGAAAATCGTCCACAGAATCTCCCGGAATCAGCTGGTGAAAATCAAGGAAGAAGAGGCACCTCCAGAGCTCCAACAAGCAAAATGCAAATGAAATGGTAAATGAGAGGTAAAAACCCCTTTTTATGACTTTTTACACCGTTTAAAGTTAAATATTAGGGTTATATTCTCGTTTTCATGCAATTATTATCCATTTCTAACAAAATTTGTTGCAGCAATTGATAATGAAGTACTACATTTGAAAAGAGAAAAGCTAATGAAAGTAAAAAATTAAATTTGACCATGAATCGAGCAGTTTTACCACGGAATTTATGCTCGTTAAAAAATAGAAAAGTGTGAGCAAAGTTTTTCCGCCAAGGTTCAAGCTCATTAAAAAATGAACCTATCTCGGTAAATAACCATTGCGATCGTAAATTTATAAGCCTTAAAAGCCTTGGTCGTGTTCTCATCCATCACCTCCATTTCATTTGGCAGATCGTTCACCCCCATGTGTGTTTACCTATTTTGAGGAACAGCTGCGAAGAGTGATTTCACCTAGCCCTTCTTGTAACACTACCGTGATTGGAAATTCCAATTTGTACCTGGAATCAGTTGCTATCCTTGTTTATCACTCGTTCCTCAAAAGACGAGTCTTCTTTGAGCTCTTTTCACTGACTCGTAAAATATGAAAAGTTTGCCGAGTTTTTGGCCTTCTAGCTCGTTAAACGACCGAAAGCTATCCCTCCTCTAGATTTTAATCTTTTTGGACCTGAGGGATTATTACACAAAAAGATCGAGCGCTTGTCTTGTTCGGCTCGTTAAAATACCGAATAGCCATCCCTTCTGTATTGTTTTATACTTTTTCGGACTTAAGGGATTAGATGACGAAAAAGGAATTATGGAGTTGACTTTCTGTACCTTTTTAGACTCTCTAAAAATGAAAAGGACCGAGTTTTCCTTGTCGTTAGACTCGTTAAAATGATTAAATAGCGACAAACTTGTCTTTAGACGAGAACGAGTTTCCCTATCGCTAGGCTCGTTAAATCATAGCGATGGGCTTGCCCGAAGGGCAGGTTATAGAACAAGCATATGTTATCCTCCTCAAGCTTGACAAAAATAAAGAGGTACTGGTCAGAAATGACTGGGGAAAAATTGGGAGAACATCAAAGTTTAGAGGTAGCAAGTCACTCTTGAACATGACACTTTTCCTCCGTATCACATCGGGTTGGGTTGTCTCATTCACCGGTTTCATCACCATGGTCCTCGCCACACCATCCATTTGGGGTAATGCTACCGATCCATCGCATCAGTGTCGTTATATGTTCAAGAGGGGTCATTCAGAAAGTGTCAACCGTGTCCCATCCACTACCATACATTATCCTTCATCCATTTCATGATCGCCACCCTGAATCATATGTCACAGTTTGTTTCCACCTCCACTAAATCATTAGCTCCGTTCCGTGTCATTGATGTGGGATTCATTAAGGCCCTCCTTTGACGGATCGCTTCTTGTCGACATCAGCTCATTATCCAAGAAGTCGATCTAGGAACACCCCCATCAGTACTTTGAAGCTTGCATGCCTCAATGGCAAGTTTCTCACTTCCGGCGACAGGTATACATCAATGACCTTCGACCAGAAGATTTTGCGTGACGTTCGACGCCAAGTCCTTTATTCACGCCACGTGAATTGTACTGCAGTACCTTGAGGGTCATTGTCATTATTGGTGATTCCTCTCGCGCTTGTTAACGGTTTCCATTATTGATTGGTAATCAAGAGATGTCTTTCCATGTTCGACTTCAGCGTAATTCTCACATGGATTGACTTGTACTTAGAGTGAAGATCGAACGAGTTTGAAGACCCCGGATCTAGTTTCATCCATCCGGGCTGCGATATATATTCAGGAAATATAAAAAGCATTTGCCATGTACATCATTGCAGCAGATGATCATCCTCCTCAAAGGATGATAATTTTAGCGGAAGATTATCAGTCTGTCTTCAGACGATCGTCTGTCATATGTACCAAAATGTATTTATAAAAGCTGAGCATGGGAATGCCCGCCTCAGCTAGACCGTGAAAATTGAATGAAAGATAATGTATTGTATTGTATTGTATTACAGGGCACTCTCCTCAGCACTGGAACGAACTTCGGACCCTCTAGCTAAAGCATTTCACCCGATTAACGGCCTCATACTTTAGGGGGCAACTGTTATAGACATTTGTGTGCCTCACGTCAAGGAGCAGGGAATGTCGATAATTACAGGGATCCTCAGTCCCTAAACATGTTGTTCTTACCCCTAAAAGAACAAGGTCATCAATCAACAGCACTCCCAATCAGTTCTCCACCTGAAAACACTTCAGAACAGGCTTATTTTGGATCATGTCAGCTGCTTAACTGAGCTTCTGCGCTGTATTGCAACTGTCCCACTCTGTACCTGCGCTGGAAGTAAAAAACAATGAAGGCTACCTGCGCTGGGCGAGATTGGCCAAGTGGCACAGTCATCCTGCAAGGTGTCAATTGCCCAGGAAGCTTCCAAAATGACACTTGGTTCATGAGATTCGCCCTGTGATGAGTAAGAGGTACTTGATCACCATGTGTAAGCAAGGATCTCCAAGTGGACACAGGAACTGAAGATTAACTGAAGATGGAGAGGACACTAGTCAGCTATATGCCAGCCTCCAGCTGACTCATCCTTTCCTCTTCCCTCCTATATATAGAGCTCTTCTATGAGGTCTAGGGGGGCTGGAATTTTGTATAAGCAAGGAGGTGCTGTTGGTATACTGCCAGGATTATTGGGTGATTTTTTTACTAGAGGTGAAGAAGAGAGTTCTTGCTGCCGAGGAGGTGCTGCTGGATTGGAGCCAATATTATTGGTTGTAACTTCCTCTGGAACCCTGTTACTTTCTATCAATAAAGTTTGCATGTTCTTCTATATACTTGTTTTACATAGATGTTGTTGTGTTTACATGTATATTTGATGCAACCTAATCCATGCTTCAATTATGATTGCTTGTATCTCATAGTTTGCTCCCTTTTGTTGTGCAGATTCTGTGTGTAGCTGGATCGGCTTGGAGAGCAAAGAGCTGGGAACAGGATACAAAGCGAGAAGGACAAGGATCGACTAAGCGCAAGACACCAGGTTGGTTGACCCTCTTTCCATTCTCTCTGTGCTTTCATAAAGTGGAACATGAAAACTTTATCATTCAGTTGTTGCTAAAGACTGTCACCTTTAGAAAGGGTTAGTGTCATCCGCATCGGATACTTTTCCCCACAACACCCCTGCAAGTCATTGGCAGTCCCTCCATACTGATCAATCAACCTCTTTTCCTCTTGGGAAGAGCATACATCTAATTATCAAATTGCCACAAAATAAATCAAAGTGGAAAGGATGAGTTGAATTTTATTTCATCAAGAACTATTCTATCCTACAACATGCATATACTTCATTGGAAAAGACATGATGTTAAGTTTTAAGATTTAGGGTATAAAACTAGATGGATGAAACAAGATCCAGGGTCATCTAGCTCAAAGAAGACCCTGGGTCTAGTTTCATCCATCCATTGGTGAGTGTCGCCTCTTTATTTTTCATGGATTTTGCTATTTGCATGTGTTGGTCAGTCTCACCTCTTTCTTTTTATAGTTAAAATTTGGTAGGTATAATTCTCTCTCCCTTAAATTTTTTTTAATATGACACAAGGTTAGGATGTGCTTAAGGCTCCCCTTGGGGACCTATTCCTTCCTCTTGTGATGTGGCTGCCCTTTTGTGTAGAACTTTCTTTTGATTCTATAGAAAATATGTTCCTTCCTATAGCAGCTCCATCTCTTCCTGCAACATCTTTGCTTTCTCCTATAGTAGCCCTATCTCTTCAAGTAACACCTCTTATTATGCGGAATCTATAACTATGAACAGAAGTATCTTCCCTAATCCTAGTGTAATCACCTAAAACAATAGAAAGACAAAGAGACTAATTTTTTCCTTAAATCAAATAGATAATGAGATGAAGCCTACGTGGAATCTGTCGTATGCTTCACTCCTTCCTTGGCTTGAATGCTCCAATCCTAGCTCCAATCACTATTATTAGAACATGCACAATCAAAAAACACAAACTAACGATCCATGGAATCTATGTAGCATCATCTAATCACTTTATTTAATAGATCAACAGGGTATTTAAATATATGAAACCATAACATCATATATAAGAAAAGAAAGAACTCTTTTCATTAATAGTAATTGAGTGAGTTACAACCAAAAATAGGTGTTGATCTTGTAAAATAGCTCCAAGTTGATGTGTCCTTTCCTTGTCACAAAGTGCACCTGTAATTACCATAATTCATGGAAATATATCTCTCACACTAGTAGCATAAGGGTAGAATCACTCTCGGAAAGAAAACCCCTTGCCTATGGATGACAATGAATATATAGGTGAAGGAGGTAATTCATGAATTCTTATCCTTTTACCAATATGGGCTTGAGATACACTCTTGATGGGAGGATGAGAGAAACTAGATCCAGGATCTTCTATTTTGTTCATATGACCGAACAATGTATGAGTCTAACCATGTCAATCAATGAGCTAGAGTCGAACATGGTAGACACCATCTGATTACCACCGAATGATGTAAATTGTTAACAGACACAAGAGAAACCACTGATGATGTTAATGGCTCTCAAGGTACTCTAGTACAATCCATATGGTGTGAATAAATGAATTGATGTCGAACACCACACAAAATATTTAGGTCGAAGGCCAATTATGTAAACCTTTCGCCAAGAGTGAGGAAAATTGCCATTGATGTATGCAAGAACTAAGGTACTAAGGGATGTTTCTATGTCAACTTCCTAGATAATGAGTTGGTCTCAATAGGAAGAAACCTATCACAGGAGAGCCTTGATGCGTCCCCCATCAACGACACGAAACACGTATGCTGATTTGAGACAAAATGATTAGGATGATGCTGATATGAAATTAGATCAACAAGGGCAGATATGGAAGCAAGGCTTAAGAGTATTGTAGAATCTATTGACAAAATGAATTCTCTTGAACACAGTGGTGATAGTGAATGGAATTGGAAACATTGACTCAAAGCCAAAAATGGAGGCTTTGAAATGGTATGATAAAACCAAAGACAACAAATTTCCCAACCCAACAACCATGAAGATGAAGTGGAAGAGTGTCATGTTCAAGAGCAGATTTCTTCCATTAACAAATGGAGTAGCTTGTTTTCCAAATTTCCCAAACCATATTGGTCAGTACCTCTTTATTTTTTAACAAGCTTGAGGAGGATAACATAGGATTGATCTATAAGTTCATCCTTTGGATGAATCCTTCTGAGAATATTTAACGAAGATAGAGGAGTGATTCAGTCCCATCATGAATGCCAATTCCATCACTGTATGTGGTTTTTAATGAGTCTAGCGAAGGTATAAATCAAAATATTTTTCATATTTAGGGAATTTGAAAAAGAGGTAAAAATGCAAACTCTAGATGTTCCTTTTTATAGAGAGTCCCTTAGGTCTGAAAAGACATAAAATAATACCCAAAAGAACCTCTTAGACATGTTCGAATAAGGTATTCCTTTTTCATTTTTAGTCTATCTCATCCTAGAAAAGGGTTAAACTTATACTGAGTAGACATATTTTCATTTACTTTAACGACTTTGAAAAGAAAAGTGCTCAAAAATATCTTCATATTTTGGGAGTCTAAAAAGAGATGAAAGAGAACTCCAAGGGGTTCCTTTTTCATAAGTTTATAGATCCCAAGAAAATGATAAAAGTGTGCTCCGTAGTCAAAATAACACGTTCAAAACATGAGAAAATTGTCAAACCACAATTGACTTTCTTAAAATATCACAAAAGGATTAAAAATACCTATTTCATGGTAAAAATGGGTTGTAACTAGGTCAAAAAATTAAATGAAATTAAAATAATGGAAGAAACAACCATAAATATCCAAAATGACTATCCATATTTACCATTTCACATTTACTTTCAAGAGTGAGAGTTATGAGTAGTTTTTTCCCTCAATCTTCTGCAACTGATTGTGCTCAATCCATTGGATCGTTTCAAGTGTTGTTACTTCCAAGTAGGAGCTAAGGCCATTCTCTTTCAATTAATCATCCCATTTTATGATTTCATGTGAGTTTTAAGTATTTTTAAGGGTCCCGGGGTTCAAAATACTCACCCTAGGAACAACGCAGGCACATGTAGTTGAAATGTGGGTTGCACCTAAGTGAGGGTACACTGCAAGGAGGGGTGAAATGCACTGTCTCTCCTCTTTGAGGTGCATTGGCTCAAAATCCCAAATTCGTTTGCTAGTTTCCCTTCAAAATTTTTGATTTTGATTGCATGGAGAGAATCCTAATGAGTCTCCTCTTGATGTTTCAGGTCTTCATTAGCATAAAATGGATTTTATCTGGAGAGAATGAGAACATGAAGAACATGATTTAAATGCACCTAATGATCCTTCTACCATCCAAACACTAAAAGACAGTGGATTGTTGAAATTATTTTGGCTTCTTTGTATGAGGCAATAGATGGAACTACTAGAATATCTTGTCCATGAATGGGAGGTGTAAGCACATACATTTAGATTTGGGAAACATCTACTCAAGTTTACAATAAATGACATATATTTTCTAACTCGTTTATCCAGGAGAGGTGCCCCCATATATCTCCTAGGTGGAAGAAGGGGTGGAGAAAAGGTGAAAGATTATATCACTACTTATTGCAGACCTCTATCCAAGCCAACTTGAGATGGAAAGCTAAGCATAATAGACGTAACCCATTTCCCATTAAGAACGATATTGTTCATTATTATGAGATTAGCAGGTAGTTCAACACTTCATGCAGCTAGTAGATCATACATGCAGTACGGTGTGGAGTGTTTGGAGCCAACAATCTTCAACTGGATTGAGGGAGTATTGGTCAATATAAAATAATAGTTGTCTAAAGAAAGAGAGGGAAAGTTGAAAATTTTTGGATACAATTCCATCTTGGTCTCTTTTTCCTAAGAATGGATTCCATTACTATAGCCTCAATTACACTCAAGCCCATTGATATGAGGGTACCACGTATGAGGAGGTGAATATATTATATGTCCCCACATGCAAGTCCATCGACAATCAATTTCTCACCATCCTTCTTTGGATGGTTGCACAAACATTTCGTTATGGTGACTGATTATCTGTATGTAGGGATGGATTTCCATGAAGACCTTGAGTTCGTGCTTCCTAATGGTGAGCGATGGGATGTTATAGGTAAAATATTTCAACCATTTGAATTTTTTAAAGTTTTACATTTTTTTTTAATCTTTCTGAGACTTAAACTATTGATTTGTTCATGCAAATATTGGGCCTTTTCAACTGATAGGGGATTCATATATCTAACGTGTGGGAGAAAAACCACAAGTAGTAGTTAAACTAGCGCAGGTTGTTATATTAGGATGGGATGCATTACAAGATCTAAATGTAGCCAAGATCTTAATAGAGGTAGATATCCATATGGAGGGGTTGACACACATGACAGATGAGACTACGATTGACCAGATTTCGATACGACTTTAGGAACACACCATCGGAGTGCCTATGCATATTGGTTAGCTACCACACAAGATAGCTCGTGAAGTGGCTTGTTATCATGAGCACTTTGATTAGTCTACTTAGATATTTGCATGTAATTTTGTATATGGGTCGTGTACCCACATATCTCTCGGGCACAAATTTTGTAAAACCAAACTTTATCTCTCTCTCTCTCTCTCTATATATATATATACAGATATCTATATATATATATATATATATATATATATATATATATATATATATATATATATATATATTTAGTTTTTCCGTGTTCCTTTTATACTTTTTAATGATGTGATATGTATTGAAATTTATTTACATTTGTTGCAATTGTCTATCTAACAAGAACAAGAACATATGTCAATGTATTTAAACCCTTTAAAACATACACAATATGGTAGGACTTCTAACCGAATAAATTTTAGCAAGTTGTAGTACCATGAGTTGTTAGTCAATTATGATGACTAAACGACGGATACCATGTGAAATAACATCAGATAATAGCTCGACCACTGTGCTATAATCAACGATATTGTTGGTAGAGTAAAGAATACAAATCCCTTGTAGACTCACTAACTCACCATTTGGATAAAAGATAGCCCATGTTGTGAAGGATAGGTTCCGAGTACTACGACTAGCACCATCAGCATAACCAAAATATAGTTCAAGGGATGTCGACATCTATAAACCAAGCGTAAAAGGAATCAACATAAACCTTAAGAAACACTAAGGAGATATAACGCAAGCACACTCAACACACTTATAAATAGTATGTACACAATGTTACTATGCATGAGATCAAGCATAGTATTTCTTTAGGTACATCTCATTCCTAGGATATTCCAGGGGAATTCCATTAAAATTGACTAACTCATAGGTCCCTTTTGTAAGGAAACACTTGAAAATATATAGACTTGTCCACATAGGTTGGAACTTTCGTGATCCTAACTTATTAGATTCTTGGTCATATAAAAGAACAAGGTATCCTTTTGAGAATATATGAGGCTTGACAGTTTTGTCATACTGAACATTGATATGTTTTTTATGAGCCTCATTATCTATAGAAGCATCATGCCATGCCTCATCTAATTGTGTCAGATGTAAAAGATGTTCCTCTTCTACAAAGGTGGTAGGAAGAAGTTCAACAAGTAGTTTCAGTGATGAAATCTCACATTCAATTGGAAGGATTGATTCTAGACCACAAACCAACTAAAAGGGTGTAAATCCGGTAGAAGTCCTCACTAAGATTCAGTATTCCCATAAGGAAGCATAAAGGAGAAAATTCTGGTATGATTTATGGACCCCTACTATTCGTTGAAGCATAGTTTTGACAACTTTATTGATAGCTTCAACCTGTCCATTAGAATGAGGATAGTAGGGAGTGGAGATTTCTTGGGAAAGTCCCATATTAACATTTAGTTCGATCATCATATGGTTCTAGAAATGATTTCTGTGATCCATAACTATGGCTTGCAGAAACAAAACCATGTGATAACATGATTGAAAATTAAATATGCATTAGTTTCACTAATGTTGTTAAATGTAGGAATCCCCTTGTCACATTTAGTAAAATAATATATTGCGATAATGATATAACCATGCCCCCCAACCGAGTGAGGGTTACATGTCATGAAGTTGATACCCCATTTCACAAAAGTTCTGGTGGTGATAATTGAATGCAATGGAGCAGGTAGGGCATGGGTCTTACGATCATAAATTATGCACGCATGTGTTGTGGGGAAAAGTATCCGACTCGGAATGACCCTATCCCTACTCTAAGGGCGATAGTTCCTTAGCAACAACTGAAAGTAAAGCTTTGATATTTTCCTTTATGAAAGTACAGAGAAGGAAGAAAATATTGACCAACCGATATCCTTCGCTTTTGTCGATCTTGTCTTCTCTCTTCGTCCCTTGCTCCCAGCTCCTTGTTCTCTTGCCGGCCCAGCTACACAAAGATCCTGCACAAACAAGAGAGGGAAACTACAAGAAACATGTACTCATAACTGATGCATGGATTAGAGTGAATCAGATATACAAGTAAATACAATACATCAATGCAATACAAGTATATAGGAGAACATTCAAAGCTTTATTGATAGAAGTAAAAGGGTTCTGAGAAGGTTACAACCATCAATGGCTCCAATCCAGCAGCACCTCCCCAGCAGCAAGAAATCTCCTCTTCACCTCTATAAAAGCAATCACCCAATAGCTCTAACTGTAAACCAACAACACTTCCTTGCTTTGCACAAAATTCCAGCCTCCTTAGACCTCATAGAAGAGCTCTATATATAGGATAGAAGAAGAGAGGATGAGTCAGCTTGAGACTGACATAAAGTTGCCTTGTGTCCTCTCCCTCTTCAGTTAAACTTCAGTTCTTGAGTCCACTTGGAGATCCTTGCTTACACATGGAGATCAAGTACCTCTTACTCATCACAGGGCGAATCCCTTGAACCAAGTGTCAGTTTGGAAGCTTCCTGGGCAATTGACACCTTGCAGAATGACTGTGCCACTTGGCCAATCTCGCCCAGCGCAGGTAGCCTTCATTGGAGTTGACTTTCAGCGTAGGTACAAGGAGGAGCAGTTGACATTCAGCGCAGTTGCTCAGTGGAGCAGCTGACATGATCCAAAAATAGCCTGTTTTTGAGTGTTTTCCGGTGGAGAACTGATGGGAAGTGCTGTGGTTTGCTGACCTTGTTCTTCTAGGGGTAAGAACAACATGTTTAGGGACTGAGGATCCCTGTAATTATTGACATTTCATGCTCCATGCTGCGAGGCACAAAAATGTCTATAACAGTTGCCCCCTAAAGTATGAGGCCGTTTATCGGGTGAAATGCTTTATCTAGAGGGTCCGAAGTTCATTCCAGTGCTGAGGAGGCGCCCTGTAATACAATACAATACAATACATTATTTTTCATTCTGTTTTCATGATCTAGCTGAGGCGGGCATTCCCATGCTCAGCTTTATAAACACATTTTGGTACATAGAACAGACGATCGTCTGATGGTAGACTGATAATTCTCTGCTGAAATTATCATCCTTTGAATAGGATGATCATCTGCTACAATGATGTACATGACAAATGCTTTTATATTTCCGGAATATATATCGCAGCCCGGATGGATGAAACTAGATCCGGGGTCTTCAAACTCGTTCGATCTTCACTCTAAGTACAAGTCGATCCATGTGAGAATTGTGCTGAAGTCGAACATGGAAAGACATCGCTTGATTACCGGTCAATGACGAAAACCGTTAACAAGCGCGAGAGGAATCACCGATAATGATAATGACCCTCAAGGTACTGCAGTACAATTCACGTGGCGTGAATAAAGGACTTGGCGTCGAATGCCACGCAAAATCTTCTGGTCGAAGGTCATTGATGTATACATGTCGCCGGAAGTGAGAAACTTGCCATTGAGGCATGCAAGCTTCAAAGTACTGATAGGGTTGTTCCTAGATCAACTTCTTGGATAATGAGCTGAAGTCGACAAGAAGCGATCTGTCAAAGGAGGCCCTTAATGAATCCCACATCAATGACACGGAACGGAGCTAATGATTTTAGTGGAGGTGAAAACAAACTGTGACATATGATTCAGGGTGGTGATCATGAATGGATGAAGGATAATGTATGGCAGTGGATGCGACACGGTTGACACTTTCAGAATGACCTCTCTTGAACATATAACGACACTGATGCGATGGATCAGTAGCATTACCCCAAAATGTGGATGGTTTGGCGAAGACCATGGTGATGAGACCGGTGAATGAAACAACCCAACCCGATGTGGTACGGAAGAAAAGTGTCATGTTGAAGAGCGACTTGCTACCGTTAAGCTTTGATGTTCTCCCAATTTTTCCCCAGTCATTTCTGACCAGTACCTATTTATTTTTGTCAAGCTTGAGGAGGATAACATATGCTTGTTCTATAACCTGCCCTTCGGGCAAGCCCATCACTATGATTTAACGAGCTTAGCGATAGGGAAACTCGTTCTCGTCTAAAGACAAGTTTGTCGCTATTTAATCATTTTAACGAGTCTAACGACAAGGAAAACTCGGTCCTTTTCATTTTTAGAGAGTCTGAAAAGGTACATAAAGTCAACTCCAGAATTCCTTTTTCATCATCTAATCCCTTAAGTCCGAAAAAGTATAAAACAATACAGAAGGGATGAATTTTCGATTTCTTTAATGAGCCGAACAAAACAAGCGCTCGATCTTTTTGTGCAATAATCCCTCAGGTCCAAAAAGACTAAAATCTAGAGGAGGGATAGCTCTTCCGGTCGTTTAACGAGCTGGAAGGCCAAAACTCGGCAAACTTTTCATATTTTACGAGTCAGGAGAAAAGAGCTCAAAGAAGACTCGTCTTTTGAGGAACGAGTGATAAACAGGGATAGCAGCAGATTCCAGGTACAGGTTGGAATTTTCCAATCACGGCAATGTCACAAGGATGGCTAAGTGAAATCACTCTTCGCAGCTGTTCCTCAAAATGGGTAAGCAACATATGGAGATGAACGATTGGCCAAATGAACGGATGGAGGTGAGACTGCAAGAACACGACCAAGGGCTTTAATATGGCTATCAAAGGTTACATTTACCAAGGTTATTTACCGGTTCATTTTTTCTGGGTGAGCTTGAACTCTAGGGGAAGATTGCTCACAACTTATGTTTATTTTTTAACGAGCATGAACTATGCGCTAAAACTGCTCGGATTCTTGTGTTTATTTTTTAACGAGCATGAACATTGCTAAAACTTCTCGATCCCATGCCCCCAGCATCATAATAACGCATGTCAAAGGAGGGTGCCCCCCAAGCTTCATTGCATTCAACTTGGTGATTGGAATGAAGGTTTACCTTTGAATTTTGAAAAGGGGATTTGTTTCATTTTTTAACGAGGTTGACATAGTAAAAGAACTATCCTCATAACTCCTTGTTTCATTTTTTAACGAGGTTGACACGAGATAAGAACTGTCCTCGGAGCCGACAAAATATTTAGGAATCTTCTGAATCCAACCAGAAGATTGGATTAGATTTCATTTTGTAGGTTTCCACCATTGCCACTCCCGCCAGATTACTTGGAGGCGGTAGGGCGAAAGTACCCATTAAGGCAGGGTATTTTAGGAGACCTATTCTGATATTTTGAAGCAAATGATTCCTTCCATGGATCATTGGAATGCTTCCTGTAACTTGTGAACTGTTGGGGAGAAAAGTTTGTTGGTCGACGATTGTAATTCCTTCTTGGAAAGGAAATGCAATCTTCCTGAAGTAGGTCGACACAACCGCGGCCATGGCATAGATCCAGGGCCTTCCTAGTAGGATGTTGTAATCGAGGTTTCCATCAATTACTTCAACATCAATTCCTACTGTTTTTCCCCCCAGTTCAACTTGCAAGTTACTTAAAATCCCGTATGGAGCGTATGATCGTCCATCAAATGCCTTTAACGTCGTTGACGATTTCGACAAGGGTGGTGAGCCTAAATCTTTCCAGCAACTCATCGACATAAGACATGTAGATGCCCCCTCATCAATAATCGTTCGATGAACAGTTTTGTTGAGGGCTTTCACTTGAATAAGGAAAGCTAGTTGAGCTGGTAACTGAGGGTCATATCCTTTATGATCAAAGGCTACAAGATTGGAATCCATTGGGCCAAACCCACCTATTGCTGATAATAAAGCTTGCTCTTGGGAGGGGCAATTTTGTGGTACTTCAAGTGTCGACATAGTGGACGGCGATTGGGCCAGGTCCTTTACTATATTATAATTCTGTGCTCCTTTGGCACGAGGATTAAATATCAATTTGTGTACTACTCCCTTTGGTGACTTTATCATTGGCACAGGAACGATGGGTGGCACAACTTCGGTCAAAGTTGTTGTTGAACTACTAGGTCGTTCATTAACCTTGTTGTTCGACAGCTTTGGATTCCCGTAATCTTTACTCCTTGTCAAAGCATTATTCTGTTGCTTCGAGGTAGACAACATAAGCACTTGGGATCCGGAAGCATTTTGATTAACAACCAGATTTTGACTTGGATTAGGAAACGGATCAGTCAATACTGCTGGGGTTTTTGAACTCTTGAAGAGTTTCTTAACTTCAGCTATATGTGGACAATATTTCGTCCAATGATCCTCATCGCATATATGACACCCTGCCGGGGGTTTCCTTTTTCTTCCTGTCTTTTTCTTCTTGCCCCCTGGTTGCTTCAGTTGTTTGCCATTGTCGGTCGACATGGCATTTACTTCTGAGGCAAGAAGTTTTTTATTTGCATTTTGACTGTAAATTTTGTGCTTGCCAATCACGTCATCGCCGGCGTGAGAGTCATTGTTTGATTTAGGAGGAGGAGGAATTGAGAATTCCGGTCTAGGGGCATCAGGTATTTTGTCGTAGAGCGTGCCAGACTGAGTATAAACCAAGTCTAGATATTGCGCACGAGCTATAACTTGCTCTTCTGTTACGACTCCCCCCTTGGCCACATCTTCCGTTATGGACGGAAGTAATGACTTTATAAACCATTCAGCTAATAGCTGATCGGGAACATATGTTTTTACCATCCTACGATGACATCTCCATTCGTGTATATGATCAGATATATGAGTGGCCGTTGTCTGTTTGAAGTTGGTAAGGAGTTCTGTTCCCGTTTCATACCTTATCGGTAATTGAAAATGGGTTAAAAAGGTTGTAGCTAAGGTACTGAAGTTGTCGAATGAAGCTCTAGGCAATTCAATATACCATTTTGCCGCTGGACCCGTTAACGTCCTCTGAAAAAGGCGAAGTCTTATCGAATCATCATTCAGGGTGTTTGATGAACACCATAGATGGAATGTCATCACGTGATTCGATGGGTCTTCACCTGGATTTCCATTAAATTTAGGAATGTCTGATGGAAGTTTGTGTGGAATCGCTGGCCACCAAGGGGCATAAGCAATTGGATCATTCGTCAGCCGGTTTAGATCTGGTAATTCTAGAGTTGCTACAAAGGGCAACTGTTGATTCAGGTTAGGCGAAGCATATCCAGGATAAGACGGAATCGCCTGAGCAGTGGGTCTTTGCATACCAGCATAATGTTGGCAACTTTGACAAGGTTGATGGGTATAACCATTATAGTATGGTTGCCCATTACTTACAAAGACTTGTTGCTCAGGTCCTTGATATGATTGCTGGAATTGCAGTTGTCGAGTTCTAACCAGCTCTGGTTGTTGGACCATTTGCTGATGCCCAATACTAGATGATTGACCAAGATGAGGAATCACAGTACTTGTTTGATCCTGAGTCGCTCCGGATAAGGAGGCACTGACCTGAGGTTGCGATTGAGATGTCGAGGCAAGAGGCTGTTGTATGGCAACCTGAGAAACTTGGGGTTGACATACAGTAGGCAGCGCTTGTACTTGCGACGCAATCACCATACCAGGTATAGTGGCAACATTCGACACAGGGCGGACTGGTTGCATAAAATATACAACTCCTGGTTGTTGAGGCAGTATTGGTACCCAACCGCTGGATGTAATTCCAGTTTGACCTGAACTTTGTTGTGAACTCACGGATGGGCATCCTCCCGGAGGAGGTAATGAAAGGGCATACTGCCCCCCATATGGTATCAATCCGGAACTCAAGGGGATCGATTGCCCAGATTGACCTCCAAATGGATCAATTTGGCGAGTTTCAACATAAGAAATACTAGATGATAATCCGGATGAAGAAATAGGAACTAACCATGTCGTTGTCCCTGATTGGATTCCGGCTTGTTGTTGAAAATTTCCCAGGACAGATGGTATACCAGCGAACATCGTTGGAGTAGCAGCAGGAGGCTCTGCTGCAGCTATGTCGGACGACACAGTCCTAGATGTCGACGGTTGTTCAGACATATCTAGTCTATCCAAAAGATTTCTTAGCGATTCTACAGGAACTTCCACTTGTGGCGGACTAACTTCGAAGATCAACGAGGGAAGGGTGATGATTATTCCGCTTAAAATAAATTTTATAACGACGCTTTAGACACAACTTTTCTTATTCATGTTTTAAGAGTCGAGAAAAAGCTAAAGATGACTCTAGTCGCCTTCGATGTATTAACGAGCCCGAAGTGACAAATGCTCGGTTGGACTTTTTCAGTTATGGAGTTTGAAAAAGGCCAAAAGAAACTGCTCTGGAGATCTAGGCAGAGGGTGTGCCAAACCTTTCGCGAAACCACAAAATACGTTTTATAGTACGGGTGGTCGATCTTCGTGAATGCTGTGTTCACTGCATCGCGATCAGTAGGGCGGCCGACACGGCTTCCTAAGGATAAAGGATAAATGCCTATAGGGGTCTCCCAATATACGCGACAGTACGCGGGAGCACAAGTCCGTATTAGTGTTATCGTCCCTCAGGAGGAATCACCCACCTTCGTAGAGATCGACAGTCACTACGTTTAACGACACCGGAACACGTCTCTACCTAGACCTCTATTGTGAGCGTTATGTTACAAAGCGTTTTTAGATTCATTCAATATATTTTAAGTTGATCTTGTTTAGCAGTTTGTCTTTCAGGATCACCACGAGATGTATTGGTACAAATTCCTAAATGCAGCTAAAATGATAAGCAAGCTTTACAATCTTTTTAGCTTTGAAAATCCTAACTACTGAGGGGAGAGAAAAACATTATCTTTCCACACAGAGCACAAAGCACAAACTAATGCACTTTCTCCTAGATCAATCACGCAAACTTATCAAAATGCAAATGCAAGATGCATGTATTTCTTTTCTTTTCCCTTAATGTTGATGTAGACAAAAGGAAACTGTTGTATAACTTTCGAATTCAATTTGAAGCGTAAACAAACAAGTTTTGTCTAAAATCAAAAGACGCCTTACAGGTACTTGTTTTGACACTAAAAATATATGAATTCAAACCATAAGATGAAAAACAAACAAACTCAAACAGCCATGAACAGTAATAAAACTAGCTCTTAAGATTACAAAGACACTTTTACAGTTCAGAATCTAAGAGGCCACAGCTATACTGGTTCGCTTTTCACAATGGGAAACTGTAACTGAAGCAAGAAATACTGAAAGAACAATCACAGTTTCATCACACAACTGAGGCGGAATAATGTCAAGGAACTTTGGTTTACAGCAAGTACAAATGACAAGCAATCAACAGCAAAATAACAGTGAAAACAGGGCTAAGACACAGTGGGAAACCTCAGGAAGACATAGCCTAACTGGATCAGCGCAGGCTCTGGTCTGTCAAATTGACTCTCAGCGCAGTTCCCGAAGGGAGTACCTACGCTGAAATGCAGACTGCCTTTGGGCAGCCTGCACTGAGACACGAGAGTTGCGTTTACAAGGATTTCCGGGTCATAAAAAGCTCAAAAATGCATTGTTTTTGCTGAAATAAAAAGCTATAGGTCAAGTACAAGCTAAGGGATGATCAAGAGGATGAAAAGCTATCACAAAGAGCACAAGAGTCTTTTGTAGATCAGCTCTTCAAATCATGAATCTGCTCAGAAAATGAGCAAGAGTAGCAGGCCCTCTACTTCGCTTTTGATATAGTCAAAAGCTTTTCGATTTGGTACTCTTTGGTTCAGGAAATGAATAGCAAAGATACTACAAACACCAACAAGATACTAGGTTCCCCAGTGGAGTCGCCAGTTTGTTGTGGGGAAAAGTATCCGACTCGGAATGACGCTATCCCTACTCTAAGGGCGATAGTTCCTTAGCAACAACTGAAAGTAAAGCTTTGATATTTTCCTTTATGAAAGTACAGAGAAGGAAGAAAATATTGACCAACCGATATCCTTCGCTTTTGTCGATCTTGTCTTCTCTCTTCGTCCCTTGCTCCCAGCTCCTTGTTCTCTTGCCGGCCCAGCTACATAAAGATCCTGCACAAACAAGAGAGGGAAACTACAAGAAACATGTACTCATAACTGATGCATGGATTAGAGTGAATCAGATATACAAGTAAATACAATACATCAATGCAATACAAGTATATAGGAGAACATTCAAAGCTTTATTGATAGAAGTAAAAGGGTTCTGAGAAGGTTACAACCATCAATGGCTCCAATCCAGCAGCACCTCCCCAGCAGCAAGAAATCTCCTCTTCACCTCTATAAAAGCAATCACCCAATAGCTCTAACTATAAACCAACAGCACTTCCTTGCTTTGCACAAAATTCCAGCCTCCTTAGACCTCATAGAAGAGCTCTATATATAGGATAGAAGAAGAGAGGATGAGTCAGCTTGAGACTGACATAAAGCTGCCTTGTGTCCTCTCCCTCTTCAGTTAAACTTCAGTTCTTGAGTCCACTTGGAGATCCTTGCTTACACATGGAGATCAAGTACCTCTTACTCATCACAGGGCGAATCCCTTGAACCAAGTGTCAGTTTGGAAGCTTCCTGGGCAATTGACACCTTGCAGAATGACTGTGCCACTTGGCCAATCTCGCCCAGCGCAGGTAGCCTTCATTGGAGTTGACTTTCAGCGCAGGTACAAGGAGGAGTAGTTGACATTCAGCGCAGTTGCTCAGTGGAGCAGCTGACATGATCCAAAAATAGCCTGTTTTTGAGTGTTTTCCGGTGGAGAACTGATGGGAAGTGCTGTGGTTTGCTGACCTTGTTCTTCTAGGGGTAAGAACAACATGTTTAGGGACTGAGGATCCCTGTAATTATTGACATTTCATGCTCCATGCTGCGAGGCACAAAAATGTCTATAACAGCATGACACTCATGGAAAATGTGAAGACAATCTCAAAAAATGGTAGGCCAAAAGTAACCTACACATAAGATCTTTTGTGTGGTAGCATAGCTAGATAAATGACCACCACATGCCCTTGAGTGGCATTCATTAAGGACTTTCTCGACCTCCTCATGTGCAAGGAACCTTCATAAACGAGTGTCAATACTATGTCGATAAAGAGTGTGACCAATGATGATATAATTCTTGGCTTGGTAAGAATACTGTTGGGCATGGAATCCCCCCAAGGCATGTTTTTGGGCTTAAAGCCCAAGTTTTGACCGAATCTTATTGTAAAGCTCTACGAATTGTGGGCGTAGGGTGAAAAAGTATGATAGATTCACAGGGTTGTCCACCCTAGTTTTGTAATGTAATGTCGGCTGGATATACCTACCCATGGTCCACATACCATGGGATTGTATAAATAGAGAAAGGCTCTAAGTGTATATAGGAGATAGATGAGATAATAGAGGATGAGCATGAGCATGAGAAGTCTAAGTGATTGAGTCGAAGTGTGAAGTGTGTCTTTGGGTTGTAGAGTATGAGAAAGCTTTGCAGCTGAGTGCGCATAGGCCTAGTAGTTCGCAGTTGAGTGCGTAGGGCGAGTTGAGTCTATAACCAAGGAAGGAACTAATAAAGAGAAGTTTTGTCTTAATTCTATGCATATGTTCTTGGGTTAATGCATATTTGATATACTTTGCAAATATACTGTTTATTTACTGCTCGCACCTGTATAAATGATTTATGTTGTTAAGTATAACTTAAAGCATGCAAGTAGTCTAACATAATCAATTAACATTTGAATACCAGTAAGATATTGGGTAATAACGTAGAGTGAGGCAGCCAGCCTTGGGTAGGGCTGTGCGAAGGTCGTATATCAGGCTGCGAGGCACATGAAAGTGTGCGAAGCAACCTGCACGCAGGGTCAAACTGTAGACCATGTGAACTAATTAGACATCTCCAGGGTGCAGAAACCTAGTTCTAGCACCCTCCTATACTACTTCTGGTGAGACCTCACTCCGCGCCCCATGGGTTGTTGCCGAAAGGGCCAGTAGTACTAAGATTTGTTTGTCTAAGTTAACTCTAAACCTGGGTTAGGCCCCAACAAGCTAACAAATGGTTCCATTGCTAGGACTGGGATCTCCATACAAATGTCTGATGTCATATCATTGGAATTCGACAAAGAAAGGAATTGAAGAGTGGTTGGACAGAAAGATTCATGAGTTCGCAATGTAGGAAAATAGGAACCCATGATTATCATAGGAAGAGTGGTTAGATTTCTACTTATATACAATATCCATGAAATTTTCTTTACATCCTTCACCTCTGAGTTGTACGAGTTGATCGCGAAGCTAGCAGACAGTCAAGGAAGGTGTAGGCTTGAAAAAACTATTGTGTGGAATCCAGAATTGGTGCGTAGACTGGAAGTATCAGAAGATAAGATCACATGCACCGTGGATCACTGGCTCGATCAAATTATCAGAGGATTTATCACCAAGTTTGTGGTAGACACTTTAGTCAACTATAGCGAGGTAGAAAGGCTCTTCCTCAAAGGACCACGAGGTAAGTATGTTAAATCTTTGAACACTTGGATTAAGATGCTACTGTGTGAAAAGTGGGTTATGAGAATAAATTGATGTTTGGGGCTATGCAGAGTGGGAGGATCTACAAAAATGAAGGTAGTGCAGAATTAGAAACTAGCCCCCTCATTTCACCTTCGTGAGAAAGCAAGGAAGAGCTCGCGAAGGTTTCACCAAGAAGGGTGATCAGTTTGATAAAGCAACAAATTCTTTGCATACCTCTTCCACCTACACCACTACGAGTTTGACCATCTTCACCCCTGTCTTCGTCTACACCACCTCTGCCACCACCACAATTCCATATGGCAAGAGTGATAAAGTTTTCGGTGTTCAAAGGACTAGGGAATGAAGATCTAGACCAGTTTTGGTTCATGGTAAGGGCCAAAGCAATATAAAGAAAGCAATGTTGGTCAGTGCTTTGCAGGATCACGCATTGACATGGTACATTAAGGATCACAGATATTCAAGCCACATTGAAAAACTAATTTAACAGGCCAAAATCAAAGACATAGTTGATCGTTGGATTTAAGGAAATCACAATGCTTCTAGGCAAGACCCCGTGGGAGCTGGATCAGAGACTAAAGTGTAAAATTCGTGAAGCCAATATGATCTTGACAGATGGGCAACACCGCACATGGTTTGTAGAATCAATAACGCCACATCTAAGGACCATATTGTCACAGCTGCAGCTAACCACTCAGGTTGAGGCCTTGGAGATCACAATGAGATTGCACAAGACCCCACTACAAGATCCTAACCTGGGAGTTCAATAGATCCATGAATAATTGAAAAACCTGTGCCTAGGTATGTAGAGTTTGAAACAAGATAGGACAACTTGCCCAGAAGCTTGCAAGGAGGTATGGTGCATAAAGTGCAAAGGCCAGGGACATGACAAAGACCATTGTCTTGTCTTCACGAACTACCTAGTGGGAGGAGGACCAATGCCACTAAGATCAGAGGAAAAAGTAGGAATGAGCGCGACACCTGAATTATGGTGCACGATTTGTTAGATAGGAGGGAAGCATCCTATAGATAATTGCCATCTATTACAGAAGTATACAAAAAATTCCCAGCAGTTGTTCTGTAATTTCTGAAAGTCAGCAGGCCACGATGAGCACACCTATAGAAGTTATGAACTGATGATGGATTAGACCCCTAGCTACAGAGTTTAGACCGAAACACGGGCCCTCGATCAAAATGTAGGGATGGCGTGCACTGGATTTCAGGGGCGCAGACGAAATCGAGGTGGAATGGGACTAGGAAGAGGTCGAGGGCAACTGATATGTTACAATTGCAGAGGGCCAGGAAATTATGCCTGTGATTGTACAAATCCGACGAGACCATCATGCTTATATTGTACCCAGTTAGATCATGAGATAGAGGACTGTCCCATGCTGATAGTGAGGTTGCGTGATAAAGGAGCACTCCAACCTCCCCCGAATCAGAACCTATAAATGATGAGGTCTAAGTCGCGTGAGGAAGAACCAAATGTAAATATCGTGCTCCGAAGTGGTATCACCACAGGAGATGAAAAAGGCAAGTAGGTCGAAGAGAGTGCCTGGGTTCACAAGGCTCCAACAAAGGAACCAGAATTTGATTTAGAGCGCACTAAGGAGACATTCATGGAAGCTAAGAAGAGCTTCACGGATGCCTCTACTTCAAGAAGTAAACACAAAATGGAACTAGAAATGGACCCATCGATGCTCACTACATTCTTAGAGACATGAATGAAGCTACTGCACGATAGCAAGGCTGTGAAGGGGTTGCAAGAACTCATAACTAGATGTGCTGGGACCATGCCAGGAGAACCACGTGTAGTCCGGAAGCTCAGGAAGCACACAACATGAACAGGAAGAGAGATGAGATTGACTATGCAGATCATGGAATATGAAATGGATCAAGTGATTTTGGATCTAGGATTGGATGTGAACATCTTGGCAAAATAGACGTGGGAGTGCATGAGTAGGCCTGCACTGCAATGGTCCCCTATTCAATTGCGAATGGCAAACTAGCAAAATATCCTACCTATGGAAAGATTGCAGGGGATAATGGTAGACATAAAAGGTGCGAGCACGCTAGCAAATTTCGAAGTGATAGAGATTGTTGATGACAACAATCCATATCCCACATTA